>CM053593.1:58521062-58572017 GCA_028646575.1 Pseudocheirus occidentalis
CTCATGCTGGCCAGTCAATTAATTGGTTGGTTTTTTTAGCTTTGTGAAACTCTGCTTCCAGGGGGGAAAGCTCTGTTCCAAATCGCTGGGGTTTTCCCAACTGCCAGAGCTATTAGGGCGGTGTTGCAGCCCTCCCCCCCCCCCCAGCTTTGGCTTGCTGAAAGCGCTCCCTAGGACCACCACCCAAGAACACGATCCAGATCCAGGCCAGAGCACACTCGACTTAGCACCCCTGCGGGGTCCGCAGGCCAAGAGCTCTGAAGCAGCCCAGTGGGGCCAGCCATGGGTTACAGCCATTCCTGCCCTTCTTCCACTGCTTCCTTGCCCTGGTGATAGATTGGCCAAACTGCTTTTTCTCCCCCAAATTTAGCTTGAAAGTTTCACTCACTTTCACTGACTTTCTCTAATCCTGACTTGCTACATGTGAATATCCCTTCAAGTGTTGTAGATCTTCTCTGAAGTAGACTCGTGCTGTGGCTTGGGAGGCTTGGCTCCTCCTGACTGCCCCGGGGCCTGACCGCGGTCTCAGCTTCAGCCTGGGCCATCCTCAGCTCCCATCCTGCCACGATGATCGCCTGCTGCCGAGCTACCTTCAGCGAGAGATATGTTTTCTGTATTTTTGTGAGTTTGAGAGCCCTAGCATTTGTTCAGAGTCATATTTTATGGGTATTTAGGGTAGCTGTGTGGGAGCTGCGGAACCTTACTGCTTCTATGCCGCCACCTTGGCTCCACCCCCTACCCACCCATCAAATCTTAATTCACACAATGTTAGGGCCTGAAAACTTCATGAAACCTACTTTTCATTGGCTCTCTCCATGCCTGGAATGCTCTCTCTCTCTCTCTTAATCTCCATCTCCTGGCTTCCCTGGTTTCTTTCAAGTCCCAATTAAAAATCTCACTTCAGCTTCTCCTGAATCCCCCTTAATGTTAATGCCTTCCCTTTGAGAGTATCTCCAGTTTTCCTGCATAAAGCTTTGTGTACATAGTAATGTATAGATAGATAGATAGATAGATAGATAGATGATAGATAGAAAGATAAATAGATAGATAAATACATAGATAGATAGATAGAAAGATAGAAAGATAGACAGATAGATAGAAAGATAGATAGATGATAGAAAGATAGATAGATAGATAGATAGATAGATAGATAGATAGATAGATTGATTGATAGATAGAAAGACAGATAGATAGATAGATACATAAATAGATAGATAGATGATAGATAGATGATAGATAGAAAGATAGATAAATAGATAGATAGATGATAGACAGAAAGATAGATAGATAATAGAAAGATAGATAAATAGATAGATAGATGATAGATAGAAAGATAGATAGATAAATAGATAGAGAGAGAGAGAGATGATAGATAGACAGACAGATACACAAATATCTATATCTATATATACATATGTGTGTGTGTGTTGCCTCTCCACATTAGACTATGAGTCCCCTAGGAAATGGGTCTGTCTCTTGCCTTTCCTTTCATCCCCAGAGCTTAGCCCAGTGCCTGGCATATAGCAGGGCCTTAATATGTGCTTCTTAACTTGATGACTTCTACTGAATGGTAAAGGGATTGCATCAGCATAGGTGGAAGGTGTACTTAAACCTAGAAAATGACAGGTGCTTGAAGTATTTCATAGTACCATCCTTTGTACACTCCATATTTGAACCAAACTAACCTACTTGTGTTTCCTTAAACTCAACATTCATTCTCCCACCTCCATGCCTTTGGACAGACTGTGCCCCATGCCTCAACTCATCCCCATCCCTCTTCACCTATGGCTTTAGATTCCCTGATTTCCTTCAAAGCTCAATTGCTGTACCTCATCCTGTGAGAAGCCTCTCCTTTGGGATCGGTGCTGTTTCCACTCTCAAATTATGATGTATTCACCTCTCTCTGTACCCCTATAGAATAAAATCTCCTTGAAGACAGGGGCTGTCTTTCCCTTGACTCTATTTCCTGCACCCAGAATAATGCCTTTCATAGAGTTGATTCTTAATAAATGCTGCTGAATCAAATAGATTTGAATTGTATTGATTTCAAGTAAACAACAAAATTACCTTTTAAGGTTGGTGCTGGTCCTTTCCCCCTGACACCACTGTGACTTTCGAATGCAGATATGTTTTTCCAGATGATTTATCTTCCTAATTAAGTCTGACTTAGCCTAACATTAAAATTAAATTGCTTTCCCTGAAACTACACCAAATGAGGATAGGGATAGCCATTCCTATAGAGGGCTAGATGGCTGAGCAGAGCCAGATGGAAATTGAACATGGGCCAAGAACATTCCATCTTTGTTTGGCATTTAAGGCTCTTTGCAACCTGACTCCTTCCCACCTTTCCAATCTTGCCACATTTTCTTCCTCACTACAAATTCTATATTCCAGCTTCACTGAGCGACTTAACTGTTCCTTAAACACAACATTCCACATCTCCCTTCTCTGTGTTTTGGCTGGCTGATGGTATGGCCCTCCTCATCTTCACTTCTTAGAATTCCTATTTTCCTTCAAGGCTCAGCTCAGATGTCACCTTAGACAGAAGACCTTCCCTGGTCCTCGAGCTGCCAGAGCCTCCCCATCTAAGATTACTTTCCATCTATTCTGTGTCTAACTTGTATATACCCATCTGTTTTTCTCTTCTCATTTATAACATGTATTCCTTGAAGACAGGGACCATTTCTGCCTTTCTTTCTTGAATCCCAACTTCTGTTGACTGACTGGCCCTGTTAAAAGGCAATAAACTATAAAACCTTAAAAGAAAGGTTGAGTATAGGCCTGAATTCTTCTTTTAAGACTGCCCTGGGCTCCTACTTTACCTTAGACTCCACTCCTTTTTTGCCTACCTTGCAAGGTTGTTGTAAGGATCAAATGAGGTAATAATTATAAAGTGCCTAGAGCAGTGTCTGGCACATAGTAGGTCTTATATTTTAGCCATTATTATTTTAAAAAGGAAAGACGATTGGGATTACTATTTCTTTTATTCTTGCCTCATTAAGGATCATGCAGTTGCCTGTATAACAGGAAAACCCTTTGCTACTTTTGTCCAGAGAACTATCATGCACAGATTGTACAGAATGTTAGAGAAGGAAGGGACCTCAGAAGTCACCTACCTAAGCCAGAGAAAGGTATGTGGAAAGTAAGGCCCTGAGAGATCAGAGGACTTTTCAAGGTCACATAAGAATTAACGGCAGAGTAGATTGGAGCTCGGGCTTTTTCTGACCCTTCTTAATGCCAGCAGCACCTTCCCTCTGTTGATTATTTCTAATCTAATTTGCGCATAGCACATTTGTAGGTGTTTTCATGTTGTTTCTCCCGTGAAATTAGAAGCTTTTGGAAAAAAAAGACTATCTTTTACCTTTCTTTATACCCCTAGCAATGAGCACAGTGCCTGCAACAAAGGAGGCGCTTAATAAATGCCTAACGTACTTCTCTCTCCCAGTCCAATGGTGTTTGTTGATTTTTTCCCCCACTGAATAATTTTGTGTTTTCTCTAGGGTTGAATTGGGTATGACTTGTACAAAATATCCAGTTCAGCACAGAGTATTTATGGTGATAAATGACGACTCTTACTTGGTCAAAGTGGAAAGGATTAGTGTTTTTGAAAGCCAAAAGCAGATGAAGTTTATTGCTGCTAAAAATGATTAAGTGTATCATGGGAATTACAGCCATGAGGAATCTTTTTATAAACCATCATTGAATCTAACATCGGAGAACTTTAATTCCCTGCAATATATCAGCTGGTACGTGTACTATACAGTTCAGTATAACGTACCACAATATAATCTAATGAGTTCCATATATAAGACAAATTTTCTTCCTTTTGGAAAAGGCTCCCAAATTGGGTACGAGGTTAAATTGGGCAACATCTAAGGGTGACATCCCTTCCAAATCTAATACTCTGTGGAGTTTTCTTTATGGAAAATGGCAGTCACAAGATGGGGTGGGGGCTGTGCTTGGAGCCAGGAAAACCTGAGTTACAATATTCCTTCAGATACTTACTGATTGTGTGACCTTGGACAAGTCTCTTTACCTATCTGAGCCTTCATTTCCTCACAGGTGAAAAGCACTTACCCCAAAGGTTGCTTTGAATAGCATATGAAATAATGTATTTAAAATGCTTCATAAACCTTAAAGTACTTTTAAAATGTCACCTCCTATCATAGTTGGCCTACCTGACACTGACCTCAGGAAAGTATGCATATTATTAGGGTAGCTACAAAGGTCCCTTTGGCAGGTCAACAACCTGTTGTCTTTTACCATCACCAAAGCCACTAGAAGGAAAGAAAGGAAGTCCTTAAGTGGCCTCCTCAATGAGACCTATGCTAACTCAAAAGAGATTAGTTTAACAATCCATGTAGGAAAAACAAAATGGCTGAAAAATGGCATGTAGTCGAAAAAGGCCAATCCCATTGAGTAAGAATATCATCATCCTTCCAGTTACCTAGGTTCTCAACTTTAGAGTCTTCCCCCAACTCTTCTCTCTTCCCATTGCCCATATCCAGTCAGTTGGCAAGACCTCATTTGCCTCAGCTTCCTCATATGTAAAATGGGTATAATGATAGAACTTACCTCCCAAAATCATTAAAAGAATAAAATGAGATAATATATGTGCATCATTTTACAAATTTTAAAGTGCTATAGAAATGCCAACTCACTTATTAACAATATCATTTTAAATGATTAAATATTTCACAAATTATTTAAATGTTAAAATGTACATTTATCAACATTTATTATTATTTGTAAAAATGGGAACCAATGTGCATATATAGGATTCTAGTTCAAATTCTTAATGTTACAAAATGCACAATAATTAGTATTCTGGAATCCTTGAGTATCTTTGCTCTCCTTTCTTATAGATATACTTAAGGCTACCTTACCCAATTGGATTTCAATTCTTCTGGTTTCCCTGTCTCCAGAGGAGATGAAAACTAGGGATTATTCAGCATAGAACAATGGATAATTGTTCTAGCCCTAGTCAAGACCTAGCCCAGATCTGAAAGGAAAAGTAGAAGGGCCTTCAAATGCCTAGGTCAGAGGGAAGCCAACAAACATCTATTAATCACCTATTTAGTGCTTTTTATTTTTACTAAACACCAGGCCTAGTGCTAAGTACTAGGGATACAAAGACAGGCAAAAGACAGTCCCTGCCCTCAATGAGCTCATAGTCTAATGGGAGATAGAATATACAAGCACCTATACACAAATAAGTGATACACAGGATAGACTAGAAATAATGGAGAGACAACAAGGTAGTACAATGGATAAAACAACAGCCTTGGAGTCAGGAGGATACGAATTCAAATCCAATTTCAGATACTTACTAGCTGTGTGACCCTGGACAAGTCACTTAACCCTGATTGCCTCAAAAAAAAGTTACTAGTGAAATTATACAGTAGATAGAGCACCAGCCCTGGAGTCAGGAGGACCTGAGTTCAAATCCGGGCTCAGATACTTGGCACTTATTGGCTGTGTGACCTTGGGTAATTCACTTAACTCCAACTGTCTTGCAAAACAAAACAAACAAACAAAAAGAAAGCTGGGGCTTGAAGAAAAAGGAAAAATTGGAGATAATCAACCTAAGGAGGGCATTAACATTTAAAGAGATCAGGAAAGGCTTCCTATAAAAGGTGAGATTTTAGCTGGGACCTGAAGGAAGCTGGTAGATAGAAGTTTAGGAAAGAGAGCATCTCAGGGTTGAGGGACAGCCAGTGAAAATGGCTAGAGTCAAGAGATGGAATTTTGGGTACAAGGAACAGCAAGGAGGCTAATATCAGTTTGAAGGACCAGGCATATCAATCACATCAATTAATGCAAGGGTTTTTTAAAAATAATATTATTATAACATACCTTGTTTTCTCCTATATCTGCAAATGTACTTCAAATACAAATAATTAACAACAGATATATTCACATTTAACTTTAAAATATAAATTTTTCAAGTATCTCTATATCTTCAAATGCACTTCATCAATTTACATCACTTGGTCCTTCAAGGTATTCTTAAATTCCGGTCGCTTTTTAAGCATGCTGAGTAATAGCAGTTAGACAGTCTCTTGCATACCCCATTCATTCACAGAAGTAATGTTAACCCCTTTCCCCCAGACTTGAAGCCTTGCATCACAGCCCACAGCTCACCTTCCTCCTTCAATGGAAGCAATGGGGATATCAGTGGTTTCCATGGCAACAAACCCAATTTTAACATTCCCCGGCCTCCTGCATGGAGCCACTAATGTCACCAGCTAATTGCACAGGCTACATATAGCAAAAGCACGGCATCTGGGACCTGAATCTATGAAACTGCATGAAACACAAGCTCAAACCTGACCAAGTTAAAGGAAACATTTCAATGTCAGTAGAGGGGTGTGTGTGTGTGTGTGTGTGTGTGTGTGTGTGTGTGTGTGTACAGTTCTACTTCTTATCTATTTCATCCAATGGCCAAAACAAATTGTCTCCCTCGAGTTTCTTGAAGTCATAAAAGATCACATGGCACACCCATCTAGGGCTCTAAGATTCACTGAATAAAACAAGGAGAGGCGCTCACTACAGGAATGAACCCAAGTGAACTCATCCAGCATTTATGAAGTTTCTAGGGGGTTGCAAGCACAGTGCTAGGACAGAAACACAAAGACAAACAGGAAAGCCCTGCCCTCCAGAGGCTGACATTCTGGGCAAGAGGGGAGGAAGGAGGAGAAGAGGGGAGAACCGCATTAGAACCGATATTCACAGATAACATCAAAGGTGTTTGCCACTGTCAAGGAGCATGGTCTATGCCCTATACAAAGTCCAAACAGAATTATAGTATCAGATTTAAAGTTGGAAGAGCCATGAGATAAAGTCTAGTCCAATGTATTCATTTTATAGTTGAGCAAACTGGGGATGAAAGGGATTAAGTGACTTGCCAAACAAAGGTAATAGGTGGTAGGATTTGAACCCAGGTCTGTTAACTCCAAATCTAGTGCTCTTTGCATTACTCTGCTCCCTCTGAACAGAGTCCTATTAACAGAGAAGAGCTCCAAGGGCTTCTGTTTGTCAGTGTTTTGTCCTAATTACATCAAGCCCAGAGCACTTACAGAACTTCTTCAATTAGATCTATGGCCACTCAAAGGAGATCAGTCTGACCATCCTTCTTGGGAAAACCAGGTGGATGAACAATGCATATTTTCCAGACTGCAGCATGCACTCAGTCAGTAAGCATCTATTCCATGCTTACTGGCACTGTGCTATGCGCTGAAGTTAGACAGACCCATGCTTTAGTATTTTGACAAATACAGTATATTTTGCTGCATTCAATGTATCCAAAACATAAACAAGAGTTTTAGATAGACAACGAATGACAAAAAGAATTGAATAGTGGAAGGAGCTAATGCTGAATCTTTGTATAAGGGACATGCAGAAACTGTTACTTTTATCATGTCTTCAGCACTTACCACAGTGCCTTGCGCATAGTAGGTCCTTAATATGTATTTGTTGAACTAAATGGAATTGAATCACATTCAGGAAATTATAATAATTTTATTATTAAATAATTATTATATTATTATATATTATTTAATTTAACAATTAAATTATTATTGTATAATTATTTATTTATAATTATATGTTATTTCATATATAATTATAATAATAATCTGGAAAGTATTTGCTGATAAAGTTTCCATTAAAATTGTGTGCATAGGTCTGTGTATATATACATACACACAATTTCTGGCTGCGTGTACACGTGTTTTGTATATGCTAATATGTACGTACACAAATAAAACCATATGTGCATTGTTTCATGAACTCCTTGAGTTCAGGGACTGATTCTTGCCTCTTTTTTACATCCTCATCACTTCACTCAATAAATGGTACATAGTAGGTACTTAATCCTTAATGACCAACTAACAACATATCAATTTTCTCCTGGTGCTATGATACGGCTGCAAATCACCAAGCATCACAATCTAAACATCCAAATTGCCAAGCAGGAAGGACTTCTGGAATTACCGAGGCTAATCCTCTCGCTTTACAAAGGAGAAAACTGAGACACAGAGAAATTAGGTGACTTGCCCAGGGTCACAGAGCTAGCAAATATAGATGGTTGTTATTTAGTCATGTCCAGCCCTTTGTGATCGCATTTGGGGTTTGCTTGTTAAAGACACTGGAGTGGTTTGTCATTTCCTTCTCTAGATCATTTTACAGATGAGGAAACTGAGGCAACAAGGTTAAGTGACTTCCCCAGGGTCACACAGCTAATAAGTATCAGAGAGTGGATGTCCAGGATAATTTAGGAAGGTAAGTCTTTCCTGACGCCAGGCGAGGCACTCTATCCACTGCACCAGCTAGCTGCCCCAGTAAGTAGAGAGGTAGAATTTAAGGTGTTCTTGACTCCAGGTCCAGCATTCTACCCAGTTTATTTTCTATTTTACTTTTCTATTCACACACTATTGCCAATGGGCAATGAAAAAAAATCCATGTTGGGATCAATTAGACTGCTACAAGAAAAACAGTATGAAAATCATTACCGCAGATATAGAGGAGTAGAAAAGAAACAAGGCTGGCCTATCCACTGAGAGAGGAGGGCCATGCTGGTGTCAGCTTGAACCAGCTCAAAGATCTAACTGTCAAAGTTTCACTGTGAGTATTTATTCCTTGGAAACTAGCAAATGCTACAAATTGGGGCTTGATTTGTTTTTTTTAATGGTCTTAAGAATATGATGGAGAAAGTCAATAATGAAGATTAAACTTAAAAATATGTTTTGTATAGATTTTTTTTGCAGAGAAAACAAAAAACACTTCTTTCAGCATACATCCCAGGAATGAGGGATCATAGATGGACAATGACAGTTCTTCTTTGTTAGCTACAAAATATTAAAGGAAAAAGAAGGCCTCCAGCACAATGACTAATTCATTAAGAGATAAAGGCAAGACTCACATATGATAGGAATTAGGAGAAGGGTTGCAATCTGCGCCCCTGAAGGGAGTAATTGAACCAATGAGATCCCCAATACATTGGCACATTAATGCTAAATGGTGCCTACAAAGAGAGCCTGGAAGTGTAATTAGTTATTATTACCCATTTTACAAAGGAGAAAAACTAGATCCAGAAAAAGAAATTCCAGGAAAATACATATCCAGAAAAATAAGATCTAGAAGTCACAAGGTTGCACAGAAGACATCAGAGCCGAGGCTTGAACTCAGATCTTCTGATACTAGTGCCATTATGGAGGTATCCCATTGTTAGAAAATACCTACATGCCTGTATTTTGTACTGGCTGAAATTTCTGCTTTGATTCATCTCTCGCTAATTATTTGTTCATTTTGTCTAGGTTGGCTTTGCTTTATGACAGTGGTCCTTATAGTGATGTGACCCGGGAGCCACATCTGCAGTCACCATTACCCTGGAGTACCACATGCTTCCTCATATCCTGCAGAGACATGTATAATAGAACATTCTAATCTAGATAGCAGAGGCCTCTGAGAGCAACAAGTCTCCTAGAAGGGAGTCAGACCCAACTCTGGGTATTACTGCCCCATCTCATAAAACACTACTTCATGTTCTCTTCAGCTACACAATCACAGTCTCCAATCCAAAAAGGAGATGTACTCATTACCTTTCCCCCAGAACTCTCACATCTTTTGAGCTTGCCTATTACTTACTGCCAAGGGTACCAATGTCTCCCCAGTGATCCAGGCTCAATATCATCCTCAACCTTTCTCTTATACTTGTCCCCCATGACCAGCCTGCTACCGAATCTTATTGCTTCTAACTTCATAACATTTTTCCTATAGACTCTTCTCCCCACTCTCATCAAACACCTGGACTATGGCAATAGTTTTCTGCTTGGTCTCCCTGCCTCAAGCCTCTTCCCTCTGGAATCCATCAACCACTCAGTTAATAAGGTGATCTGTAGTTCAGATTCATTTTTTAACAAATTCCAGTAGTTTCCTGTTTTTCTAGGATAAAATATAAAAACCTCAGTTTGCCTTTCCTTCCATCTTACTCCCCTCCACATACTCTCCAATACAGCATTCTTGCTGTTTCGTCTGCCAGCTTTTTACCTTATCACTGGCCTTCACTCATACCTAGAAAGATCTCCCTTCTTAGCTCCATCTCCAGGCTTCCTTCTAGTGTCAACTCAAATCCAATCTTCTGCAAAAAGCCTGTCCTGATCCTTCACCCACCCACCCACTCATTTCTTAGCAACTTCCCTCTGAGATTATGTTCCACTTAAGAGGTATATGTCTTGCATGTGTATAATTCATTGCGTGTTGTATCCCCCAGTATATTGCAAGCTCCTTGAAGGCAGGAATGGTCCTTTGCCTTTTCTTAAGCCCCAGCACTCAGCAGAGCGTTCGGCACATAATTTAACAAATATCTATTTTTGTCGTTGTTGTTCCTGTCTAGTCACTTTTCAGTCATGTCCAACTCTTCTGGACACCGTTTGGAGTTTTCTTGGCAAAGACACTGGAGTGGTCTGCCATTTCCTTCTCCACTGTGGCCCTATCTTATAGATGTTTGCTTATTGACTGACTTTAATTCAAAGGGCTTAGTTCCAAGCCAAATACATCTAAGTTCTTTTGAGGAACATCAAGATTCATCTGTAAAACATGTAGGTGGCCATTTTCTCATGATAACATATCAAAATCATAAATAGCCATTTTTATATACTGGCCCTGGAGTCAGGAGGACCTGAATTCAAATCTGACCTCAGATAGGTAACACAAAAACTAGCTGTGTGACCTTGGACAAGTCACTTCACCTAATTGCCCTCCAAAAAGCAATAATAATAATAATAACCATTTTTGTAGTTGAGGTAAGTAGCACAAAACAAGCCCTTGAACACTGGCAACATGACAAAAGACCATTAGACCAGGAAAGAGCTCACCCAAGAGCTCACCAGGTGGTTGCTTCCTATTTTTACCTCATTATTCCTGCTAACTGGTTTAAGTTCAGTTATTTCTAAATTATTAATGGGCTATAGGTGCTGACAAAGTCCCCTTAATTTTAGCACCCAAGAATCAAAGTTCTAATTTTCTCACCTTAGTAACAGTTCTATGGAATATTAAATTGACTAGTGCTGAATATGTACAGACATATAACCATATCAACTCTATCCACCGCTTATTAAGTAGGCTTCAATTTATCTGTTTGAAAGCTCATTTCAACCTTCCATGTCTCCACATACTCAAAGGATGTAACAAAGTTGTATATGGGTCATGAATCCTTCAAACATGTCTGACTATTTTTCAAAGGTTTAGGTCTCCAAAAATTCCTTAATGAGGTAAAAGGAAAATTTTTTTTAACCTTTCAAATTTTTAGCCTGCTTCCTTTTTACATTCAAAATCCCCAATATTATGTTTCAAAGAAAAGCACATTTGTTTGGTGTCCTAATTGCCTTGGAGCCATTTTTTTTTAATGCCAAAGAAGTTGCCAGCGGGGGCACACATCTGAATGTTCAGTTTAAGGATTTTTCAGAGAGCTTTTAGGATATGGCACCCAGGGCTATTCCATAGTTACATGAAGCCCAAGTTAATTCATATCATGGGGCCTGCAAGCCCCAACTTCTTTTAAAAGATTAAATAAGGTTAGACTAAATGTCAAGCAAGAAGGAGGAAAACAATTTTTTAAATGACAGGGAGGAGGAGGAAGTAGAAGGTGACTCCCACCTACTTTGCCTTGGTGATGGAGTGGTTTATGGGTGGGTTGTACATATGTATAAAGAAGAGCTGCTTTCATTAGCACCTGCTAACAGAACCATTCTCTTCTCCCTAGGCAGCTACAGCTCTGCTGCTGGTTACTAAAGGGGAGTGAACCTGAGTCCAGAGCCAATCGCCCTACTTTACCACACCCTAGGGACACCTTGGGGAGTACCCAACAGTTAGAAAGAGTTCAACTGACTTCTCAATCACAGTTCAAAGATTTCTCTCTCTCTCTCTCTCTCTCTCTCTCTCTCTCTCTCTCTCTCTCTCTCTCTCTCACACACACACACACACACACACACACACACACACACACAGAGAGAGAGAGAGAGAGAGAGAGAGAGAGAGAGAGAGAGAGAGAGAGAGAAATCAGTGTTAGAAGCAACCCAAGAAAAATGATTTTTAGTTCAAATGGGACCCATACAACAATTATCTCCATAACAAATTGTAAGACAAATAACATACAGGAGGGCTGCTACACAGGTTCACTCCTGATTTGGTCAGACAGGAAAGACACTAAGACAGCTTTGAAGGGGTTAATAATCTTACTTTATTCTAGTCTAATCTTCCCACAAGGATCGTTAATAATGAGAGTACAACTCCTATAGCATTCCCTAATCACCCTTCTCACAGAGACCAGTGAAAAGAGGAAGCAACTATCTCTACATCTCAATAGGGTCAGTAGAGACAGGCACAGTTTGTGCACTCCCCTAAATCCCCTCAGGCCTCAATGGGGGCTGATTGAGGCAAACACAGATTACTCCCAAGCCTTGATGGGGGCCAATCAAGGCACATACAGCATTCCAGCTTGTGCATTCAACCCTAAGGCTTCCCCATCCCTTGACCAGTGCCCACCTACTTTATAGTGCAACAGATAAAGAAGGCATATTGTCAACAATAGCCTGACAAGCTTATATCACCTTATCCTTCTATCTCACTACACAGTCACAGTAGATGTTTACAATTCTAAGCACAAATGTTTATGTTATTTATCATTACATAATTCTGCACTAGCATGATGGAGATGTTTTGAACTATGATCATGAGAATTCATACCCAATACCTGAAAACAAAAGATTGTTATGGCTAGGGGATCCTGGGAAAAGTAACCATAAGAAATAATAACAAAAATCCATGTTATGCACACTAAAATCCACCTTACTTACACTAAAATCACCTCACTTACACAAGCAATCAACCAGCCTCTGCTTGAAGACTTCATCTTAATAAGGAACTCACTACCTTGTGAAGTAGTCCATTTCACATTTTGACAGCAATGATTGTTTATAAACTGATCCTTATATCAAACTAATATCTACCTCTCTATAGCATTTACCCATCACTGTTAGTTCTTCCTTCAGGGAAAAAGTAGAACAAATCTAGTCTTCCACAGGACAGTTTTCCAAATTCATAATGATAGTCACCATGTATTCTCTAATTCTGTTTCCTCCAGCAAAAGCACCCCCAGATTCTTCAAACTACAATTATATAAAACTATGTCCTGCCTCATCATTATTCTGGTTGCTCTCCTTTAAACCACTCCCCTTCTCACTTGTCAATGTTCTTAAAATGTGTCACCTAGAGAGGGATAGAATGGAGTAAATTATCTCACACAAAAGAGACAAGAAAAAAGTTTCACAATGGAGGGGAAGATGGGGGAGGTGAGAGGGAATAAGTAGTATTAGTATAAGAAAGAAGTAACAGATAAATGGAAGAATGGCTAACAGAGACTTCTGGGAGAAGCAAAGAAAGAAGTTGATGGAGTAGTTTTATTTTATGCCCCAAAGCAACAAAAAACAGTATTTCATGGAATATTTGGTCATCACATATTGTATTATGGGTAGTAAATATTTTTAAAAGACTACCCCTGAAATAATTATAGCTTGTGAATCAATATTAATTGCCAAGGATGACATGGTAGAAAAATTCTGCAAATAACTTGATAAGCTCCACCAGATCTAGTCTCCATACACTCTGATACTTAGTGAGTTTGTTATACATGAAGAAAAGGGTGATGACTTGGTGAACTTTATGGGAAACCATGGTCCAAGAAGGATGAAGGAGAGAAGTTGAACACTTCTAAATTACAGAAAAGCCCCATGCTTTTATATCACTTGCATCATTTATATATTATATTAATTTATATATATACTTTACATAATTATATATTATATAAATTATTTGTATATCATATGTTTATTTGAAAAAAATGTTCAGTCTTGGACATAACAAATGCCAAATAATGCCATAAAGAAGGAAATAAACTAAATTTTAAATTTTAACAGTCAAGAAAAGATGTGTTATTGATGTGAGAGTTGTCCTTGAGTTAGCTGTTTGTATACATAGATAAACCATCAGATGTCTTAAAATCAAGGTCATAATTACCTGTAAAAATGAGAAGAAATAATAATGGGAAAAATTGCAATTGAAGCAATTCTGAACTATTTAAAGACATTATTTAAAATGGGAAATGAACAAGAAATTATATAAGCATTAATTATAATCATTCTTTTGAGAAGTTTAACCAGTGTGTATAAAGTGTATAATGAGTCAGAAAGTACCTTAATCAAAAGAACATCTGGCTTATTTCATTCCTCTTCAGACCACACTCCTACTTCTCTAGTCTTCCTCTCTCATGTATACCACAGAAACTTCATCTTGAAACTTTATGCCATCTCTGGACTTCTCTTACTAGGAGTATACTCTGCCCCTGTGACCTCTTAATTTGATTAGTTGGTTCCTCCCAAGGATTCCCAAAACAGCTCTGTTTTCTTTCCTATCCAGGTCCCTCTCTGAACTTTCTCTACCATAGCTCCATGGACTTTCCCATCTTTTTTAATCTTGCTTTTATGTGCTGTCTTCTCCTATTAGAATGTAAGCACCTTGAGGGCAAAAGCTCTTTCTTTCTTCTTGTATTTGTATTCACAGAACTGAGCATAAGCCTGGCACACAGCAAGCCTTAACAAAAGATTGATTACATTTACTTCCCAAACAGAAATGGCAGCCAAAGGCAACACTGGGTAAGAATATAAAAACTATTTGCAAAATCTTTCAAAGCAGGATGATGCATGATTATGAGTTATATCATCACATAAAGTAAAAGAGGAGCAATGGAGGGTAAAAGCCAGTTTAAAGAAATTGTGATGAGATAGCCAACTAATCAAAGTCATCCCAAGGTCACTCAAGGATAAAATGGAAGACCTTAAACAGAAGAAAAGTGGAAAAAAAAACTACAAAAAATAATTTTAACAAACATTTTGCTCCATCAAGGACAATGGAACAACCATACTTGAACTCTAATATCACAGTTCAAAATATGCTTACAGTTGTAGATGTGCTTACATTAGCATCATAGGAATGACACTAATGATGACGATATGGTGTCCTCCTTTGAAAATTTTTTAAAATAGTTTCTATTTTTACGTAGGACAGGAAAAGCAGCGTAAATGGACAAGTACACGTAAAGGAAATAAAGTGGTATGCTATTGTCAGGCTACTAAGGGACCAATATACAAGATATCTCAAAGAGGGGAAGATATACACAAAATTTTTAAAATTTCAGACTTAATCAATGCAAAATGAAAGACAAAAGTCCCTTTGACAATGTCCCCAACAAGTACAAATCCAGTCTTCTCCTGAAGACCTCCAGTGAGGAGTAAAGCAGCCCCGTGAATTTTTGCAGAGCTTTGTTAGGAAGTTTTCCTTGCGTCCAACTCAAATCCGCCTCTCATCAACTTCCATCCATTCCACATCATTTTGCCTTCTGGGGACAAGCAGAACTAGCTTAAATCCCTTTCCAAATGACAGCCTTTCAAATACTAGAGGACAGCTATTATGTTGCCCTTAAGCCTTCTGTACTCTAAATTTAAGAAACTAGGGACTCACATTTTTACAGCAGCTCATTTCTATAGGAATGTTAAGGTTTACAAAGCAGTTTGCACGCACACACGCACACACATGCACACACACACACACACACACACACACACACACACACACCAGGAGGCAGGAAGTATAAGTATCAGTAACCCCCATAGATGAGGAAGGACACAGAGACTCCAAGAAGTTGAGGATTTGCCAATGGTCACATGATAAAAACCATCAGACTTTAGCTCTTAACCCTGGTTTTCTGTCTCCAAGTCTGATGCCTTTTCCCCACACACCATGCTGACTCATATAAGAGAAATGCACTCTCTTTCATCATTCCAATAGCCTTTTATGGATATTCTCCGGCTGTATTGTGGGATCCAGGATCGAACACAATACTGCAGACATGATCTGGCCAAGTGGAATGAGAATGGGAATTTGAAGATCTCTGCTTTGAAAGTAAACTCTATCCCCTAATAGGCTGAATGTGGTCACATGGAGCCTGTGATGGGAGGAGTTTGCTAAGGGGTGGAGCAGAGCCCACAGGAAGCTTCCCTGCTATGAAGATAAACTCTGCCTCCTGATAGGCTGAATATGGTCACATGGAGCCTGTGGTGGGAGGAGTTTGCTAAAGGGTGGAGCAGAGCCCACAGGAAGCTTCCCTGCTATGAAGATAAACTCTGCCTCCTGATAGGCTGAATATGGTCACATGGAGCTTGTGGTGGGAGGAGTTTGATAAAGGGAAGCAGAGCCCATAGGAAGCTGGTCAGAGCTAGCCCAACAGTGAGAGAGAGAGAGGAGGCTCAGGCAAGGAGTCAGACAGGCTCCTGAGTAAATATTGATCTTGTATTGGTTTGTGGGAAGGCTGAGTGTTATTATGCCTTCTGAATATCTTTGATACTGTGATGGAATCAGCTTACTGGTTTGGGGATTCAGTTTTCTGGTGCCTAAATAAATGCTTCAGTTTTGTTCTCTATTTGGAGAGTTGGGTACGTTTTGCAACTGAACATCCTGTAATACTTTTGGTTGTGGTCTTTATCGTGATCATGGGCACTGTAAATATTGCATTGGTGCTACACCAAGGATAGAGTAGACTATGACTATTGGTGTTTTTACCATATTATCATCGTAATAATAACTAATATTTCTATAGTGTCTACTGTGGGTCAGGCACTGTGCTAAATGTTTTACACATATCACCTCATTTGATCCTCACAACCACTCTAGGAGGTAGACTCTATAGCTCCATTTTATAGTTGAGGAAACTGATGTAAACAGAGGTCAAGTGACTTACCCAAGGTGATGCATCTAGTAAATGTCTGAGGCTGAATTTGAATGCAGATCTTCTTGACCCCTGACCTAGCACACTATCTGCTGTTCCACCAGCTGCCCCTAATACCAATGCTAATAATACAGGGACTAAAATCCCAAAACTTCTTTAAAATTAGCTGCCGTCTAGCCTTGCCTCTGCTATCTTATGCTTAGAAAGGTGATTTTTTTAAAGTATGGATAATTTTACATTGATCCTATTGAATGTCAGCCTTTTCAATGGGACAGTATTCTAGGCTGCTGAGACCCTTTTCAAATCTTGACTCTGGCATCTAATGTGGTAACTCCTTCTTAAGTTTTGTGACTTTTGGAAAATTCATTAACATGCCAGTGGGTCAGAAAGTCACTTACCGCATAGGTATAAATGTACCTTATCCCCTGTTTTAGAGCACACGCAATGCTGCTTTGATGGCCCCTAGTGAATAGGCATACCCCAAGATGAGTAGCACCTGAGAGTCAGGAGAGGCGGATTCCTGACCAGTCACCCTTTCCTCATGATTTATTAAAACAAGCTGTGAAATGCATGCCAACTTCTTTTGTTTTTCCTGTCTTCTCAATCAGCTTCAGGCTTCTGGACCTAAGTTAATCAAGATATCTCCACCACCACCCCTACCACCTGGGAGCAAGAAATGGCATCCTGTAGGAGGAGCATATGGCAAGCTGCCAGATGGCCTGAGAAAAGAGTTCAAGGGGCTTGGCTTCCCGTCTTCCTCCAGCCTTTAATTTTTTTTTCTGAGCACAAGTCTGAGACTAGAATTCCCGAGTTCAGGAGCCTGGCACCAGTCTCACAGAGGGAGAAGATTTTACTTACAATGCATTGATCCAAGAAGAGTCTAGCCAGAGACTCACCCAGCAGCTGAAGGACTAAAGCTGTGTTATGGCAGAACATGGGATCTGGACCTTACCAACCCACCATTATAACTTCTCCCTTAGACAGGACTGGTCTGAGGTGAATGGGAAGCATTTCCTTGGCAGTCCCCAAAGACACTTCATCTTCCGGGGGGAAATCTAATGAGCTATTTGACTGCTTGACATTTCTCTATCTGTTTATAGCCTCCTGGGAGGCCTTTGCCTTAAGCAGACTTTTTTTCTGTACTCAGTGAGCAAAAGACTGTCCATAGCAAGTACCTGTATTGTACGTTGAAATCTTATGCAAGAGTTAGGGACACTTTTACCCACTTTTGAGAAAATCTAAACAAGAGCCATGCCTAACTTTTATTCTTGAGATTTCCCGAGAGTAAATTCTGGGGTGGAGGCATAAGTCAGAGAAGATGTCCTGTGGGGTTAGACCAGCTCTGGTCCATGAGAACCCCGAGTCTCTGGAAGGGAGAGGCCACACATTCTTTTGAGAAGCAGAGGGCTAGATAGTCAATTTTATACTTTTTTTTTTTTAAATAATACCATAATTCCACAGATGCTGCCTGGAACAATTCGTGGTGATTTTTCTCTTAGGAAACGTGCTACATTGATTAGGGGAGCAAGGTCAAGAGGGGCCAGAGTGGTTAAGACACTCTAAAACTGAGGTCTGTTTCCTCAGGAAGAAAAATAAGACTGAGGAATTCTCTAAGGCTCAAAGTTCAGTTTACTGGTCAGTAATGAGGGGATCTGGTTTCTGTGGGGAGTCTTCACACACTTCAACAAAGAATGAGAATTTCTAAGCCAGGCCGAAGGACCACTATTGTAGTAGCTAGGTCCTTGTCATGGATTGACTTATTTTCATGACACAATGAGGTATTGATCTCTCTGATTCCCCAGCCTCATGCCCCTTGACTCCCTCCCTTGGCCATCCTTTCATTTCCTTCTTAGCCAAAGTCTGCTTGATTGGCACTTAAACCACTGTTTGCACCTGTGTCCCTAGTCTTCAGTTATATCCCATCAGAACCGACCTGCAATCATGAAAAGAAAAGGGAGAAAAAAATCAAAAGTGTCCTTGTTTTATTCCTGGCCAAATGTGTTTATTTACTCCCTGTCTAGCTATGGGTTATTGTCCATAAAAGTAACAAAGCTTCCCTTGAAGGGATCTTTGTTCACTTCTGATGTAGGCTGAGCATACCTGAGCCATATAAAGCCAATCATCTTTGACCATTTGCAATGCCCCCAGCAGCACCCCTCTCAGGAACTCAAATACATCTTCCCATTTCCATGCCTCATGGGAGGCCCAGACTTTATGAACTTTGCTTCCTCCCTAAATCCCACCAATTTACCATCTCCCCAGGGTGTTCTGCTCACATATTAGGAAGTGTCCGTGGCCCCTGTGCCTTGCTAGTCCACTCCTGTTTTGCACAACCAGCATTTAAACAGACAGTACAGAAATAATTAAATCTGAATCCTATTCTTTCCTGATGACAACTCAGCAGACAATTAATGATGATAAAAGGGCCTGCCAGCTGTTGCCTGACATGCCAGCACAGGCTTACCCATGCCAATGAAGACGGAGGCCTGGAGGGCAAATCCCTCTGGTCTCATTTCTATTTGTCTTTAATCTTTTACTGCTAGAAAAGTAACACTCACTTTGGGGAAAATCAGATTCTTTCTTCCTCGCTCTGGAAAGCTCCAAGTAGGCAATCGGAAGTAATGTAATGTCTAAAAAAAAAGAGAGCTTCCATAAAAACTAATTTAAGCTCTATCACTGGGGACAGTGAGTCCATGCCTGTCAGCCGAGGAAGCGGCGGAGTCCTCTTAATCACTGGCCACATCGGTGATTACAGGTAGATGCTGCATCTTGCTGTAAGGGGAGATCAATTACGGGCAAGGGATATGATGAGGTACAGCTTCATGGGTTTTTCATAATTTGGCTGCTTCCCTCTAAACGAACTCCCATCACACTTAGGCCTTTCAGCCCAATGCTGCAAGCCTGGCTGGGACGGAAAGCTAGTAAAATAAGAGGTACCTCTGAGGGAGACCAGGATTTTAGGGGGATGGATGGTCTGAAGGGAAATCACTAGGATAAAAACAATCAGAACAATGGAGATGAGAAGGAGCCAGAAGCCAGGGAAGCTGGCTGGACGCTCCAGCTTCAAAAGCTAATATAAAAGCTCCCTCTTGAAAGAGATCCTCCACCAGCTGCATTAGTCACAGTCTGCTGTATAGTTTTAGTCCCTATTAGAATCCACGTGGCTCTCACCCCCTGGGGGTCTTTGTTTTGAATTATGGCAGTGCTCCCCACGTCCACACCATTCCCCTCATCTCAGACTGCTCAGTTCTATTTCTGAGCCCCATGGTATGGAACCAAAGGCACGAATAAGACCAGTGAGAGGCCAGGGGTTTTCAGGTAACAGAAGGGATGATGGTGAAAGCTTTGCTGATCTACATGGGTATGATGCTCTTTCCAGGGTCCAGGACCAGCCAAAGGCATTCAGCAGGTAAATGGCTAGACACGTAGTCCAGAGAAGGGAATTAATTCAGTGCCCAGCTCCAACACCAGCTTGTAGGGTGATCTTGAGTAAATTAATTCCTCTCTCAAAGGCTCAGTTCCCTCATATATACAGTGAGGGATTATACTAGATGATCCCTGAGGTTCTTCCAGCTCTGTGAATTTAGGAATTTCTATAGTTGGAGAAAAAGAGTAATGGACCATTTAAGAGTACAGGCTAGGAGACTCAATTCTACCCCTGATTCACTAGAACTTCAGGCCTCTCTGAACTTCAGTTTCTTCATCTATAAATGAGGAAATAGAATCAGATGAACTGTCTTTGCTTTAACATCTAATAGTCTATGATCCTATAATTCTTCATTGACATCTCCAGTCAAAATGTGAAAGACTGTGGACAATGTCACCTACTTTCTAAGACTATTGAACCCTACAGACTGGACATCTATCTAAATGTCCTTGAACTAGGAATTCTTAACCTGAGGTCCATGGATTCTCCCAAGGCTTATGAGGGGGCCCATGAATTGTATGGGGAAAAATATATATTTTCATGATCCTCTAATTAGAATTTAGCATTTCCTTCAATTATTTAAAAATGTTATTCTGGGAAGGGATCCACATGCTTCACTAGACTGTGAAAGGGTTTCCATGACACAAAAACAGTTAAGGAAGAAAAGAAACAAGTATTTATTAAGCACCTACTATTCAACAGGTACTTGTATCAAGTGCTTTACAACTATGATCTCATTTGACCCTCAGAAGAACCCATGGAGGTCGCTCCTGTTAATGGCATCATTTTGCAGTTGAGGAAACTGAGACAGACAGAGGTCAAGTGACTTGCCACACAACTAATTAATATATGCTAAGAATCCCTGCTATAAATGAGTTAATTTCTTGGAGAGAGTGTGTGTATGTTTAAACATCAGAACCAGGAACTGAACTCAGATGCTCTGATGCCCACTGTAGATGCTTTTGGCTATGTCCTACTGCCCAGTGGGAATGCACGGCAACATCTCCAAAGTACGGGGGGTCTTTGCTCCATGTTATATCTGCGGCAGACTGTACAGTGATGTACACTGAGAAATTGTCATTATCACATTTGAGTAAATAATCTTACTTTTTTTAATTAAGGGATTTAGGTCACACTGCCCCCTAATCAATGTATGCTTTTCCATATCAAGACATACCTTGTAATTACGGTGGTAACCCCAAAATTCTATCTCTAAAGCAATTAACCCATATTCTTAGTAATATTCATATTTGGGTTAGTGGTGAATTTGAATAAGGAGAGGAAAAGGGAAGAAAACTTCCATCTAACTTTGTGCCTTAAGGAAAAAAAAAAACCTTGGGGAAGCTAGGTGATCCAGTGAATAGAGCACTGGCCCTGGAGTCAGGAGGACCTGAGTTCAAATGTGACCTCAGACACTTAACACTTACTAGCCGTGTGACCTTGGGCAAGTCACTTAACCCTAATTGCCCTGCCTTCCCCCCTCCAAAAAGCAAAAAAAATATAAAAAAAACTTGTCCCCACCTTCATTCAGACATGATCTAATTCCATGCCACAATCTATGGGCCTGATAATAGTATCAAATCATCAGTTTTCCTTTGGCCTCCTGGACCACTTGGACAGATTTATGTGGAACGTTTAGTACTCACATTCAACCACCCATTCTTGAAGGAAGACTTGAAGGCTATTTAGTGTTATATAGGTTGGTCATTGAAAGCAAAACAAAACAAAAAAAACCCAGAATTTTATGATATATGCCAAAAATGGATTTAGAACGTTTATGGAAGTTAGGTGGACAGATTATATAACCATTGAATTGAAACTAATATTATTTTAGTGTAATGCAAGTTGTTTGGTTTAAAACTTTTCCATTTCAATATGTCATAAGCATTATTATATACTAAAATGATGAATAAATCAGAATTTAGGAAGGAAGGAAGGAAAGAAGGAAGGAAGGAAGGAAGGAAGGAAGGAAGGAAGGAAGGAAGGAAAGAAGGAAGGAAAGAAGGAAAGAAGGAAGGAAGGAAGGAAGGAAGGAAGGAAGAAAGGAAGGAAGGGAGGAAGGGAGGAAGGGAGGAAGAGAGGAAGCAATGAAGGGAGGGAGGGAAGGAGGGAAGGAGGGAGGGAAGGAGGGATAAAGGAAGGGAGAGATAGAGAGATGAGTCCAGGCTACCTGGGATTCTTTCTTTACAACGTCACCCTATAAATCTGGGATGTTTCTGGATAAAAACTATCCTCTGTGCTCCAGTCCAGTCCACTTCCAAGACCCAGTTAAAGCTAATCCTGTTTTCCCCAGCTATACCCCTGCATGCTTCATCCTGAAGTGCTGACTTCCCTGATGGCAGCTGTTGAAATGAGCTCTAGAGAGAGCATCTTACTCCCTGCTGTGTTCTCTGGCCTCGTATTCCAGAAAGGCCCAGAACAACCAAATTGCACACTGGATTATAACTCAAGGATGAATCCTGAGCAAACTGGGATTCCCAGACCACCAATAGGCAGGAGCACATGCAGCAAGACTGCACCAAGAAATGAACTGCTGCCTAGTCACTGGTCTGTGATGATGAGAAACTTGGCCCCAGACAGACAGACGGAAGGAGAATAGCAAAAGAAGCTTTCTCGGCCATGAACAATTTCTCTTTATTCCTCTTCTGGGTCCCAAGGCCTGTGATTTGGCTTATATTTTTCATTTGTGGTGGTGTGTTTCAGATAATAAAACTGTTCTTTTAAAATAATGGAGACTATATTGAACCTAAAAATAAATATAAAGAGACTAAAGTCCCTGCGTGGGAACAATTATTGGAGACGACTAGCCAAGCTCAAAACAGCTGTTAAGGGATCTTGGCCCAGGCAAGAGGAAGCAGACCTCCTGGTTGCTGAGGGGCTGAAAGGCAAACAGATACCAAAGGAAGGCAAAAGGAAGAATTCTGGTCTCTTAACCCTGGCTGTTCTTCTATACTTAGGTCATTTAACACCAAGGCTAAAAACAATGAAGGAGAACTTGAATATTAAACAAATGAAAAATCAGGAACCAGCAGAAAGAAGAGCTGTTTCTGAGTTCCTGAGAAGAGCAAAGCTGCCCTCGGGTTTGCTATTGGATATAATGGGCCCCAATGCGTCAACCAATGACAAGCAGTCAAATTGACATGACATTATTTCGATACTGTGTTTGTCTATTCACTGATGCATTCAGAAAGAAAAAATAGAACAAAATGAAACTTCACTGAATTCCAGCCACAATGGACACCATGGATGAGCAGACTGCATTGCTGTGAGAGAGCTGGACACAGCCAATTGGCAAACACAAGAGGCACATTATAATTTTTTTTTTTAGAAATCTTTAGCATAAAGGCAATTCTCCCAAAAGGTACTGCATATATAGTGCTTCCTATAATAATTCATAGAATCATAAACTTAGAGCCAGGAGGGAAATTAAGGGTCACCTCATTCAACCCACTAATTTTTATAGTTTAAAAAAAAAACTTTTACAGTTGAAGCTCAGAGGTCAGCTGACTTGCCCAAAGCTATTGGGTAAGGTATTAAGTGGCATAGGGTCTAAAGCTGGGAGGTCACTTCATTCAATCCCCTCATTTTAAATTTGAGGAGAGGCCCACAGAGATTTACTTGAGGTCATATCTGCTCTAAGTAGCAAAGTCAGAATGTGAATGAAGCTTTTCTGATTTCTAAACCATGTCCTATCTATTATACTATGCTGCATCTCCAACCTTGTCCTTAAGGAAAGTTTCAGTATTTCTGTTCTTCAAGCAGCGTTGACATCATGTAACAAACTTAGAATCCTACAGTGCTTAGTACCATGAAAGGGGAGTAGACACAAAGGGGAGAGATACATAGGGAAAGTTCATTCCAAGGTAGAGTAGAGTGGGGCGGCTAGGTGGCACAGTCAATAGAACACCGGCCCTGGAGTCAGGAGGACCTGAGTTCAAATCCAGCCTGAGACACTTTAACACAAAAACCTAGCTGTGTGACCTTGGGCGAGTCACCTAACCCCAATTGCCCTCCCAAAAAAAGCAAAAAAAAAAAAACAAGGTAGGGGAGAGAGGGTGGTTTGGAATATGTACAAAGGGCTGAAAGCAAGAGAGTTCAAGGTGAGAAAGCAGAGAAGACTAGACAGGTGTGCTGGAGCCAGCTCAAATCAGCTTTCAAGGTTGATGATTAAATTTTCAATGTGAGCATTTGTATCTTGGGAATCAGGGCTTAATTTATGGTTTTGTTGGTTGTATAGACTTAAGAAAGTCATAGATAAAATGTTAATAATGCAGATTGAGCTTTAAAAAGAATGTCTTCCATACATTTTTCCCCACAAAGAGCTGCTTATTTAAACATTTACTAACACATCCTTTCTAGAAGTCCAGTTTACCTAGGATTTAGAATGTGTAAAAGCGAATCTGGAAAGATAGGTTGGAATGAAACTATGGACACCTTCGAATCCCATACTGAGAAGTTTATGTTTTATCTTTCAGATTGAGAGGCAACTGGAAGTAGAATTGGAAAGATCTAGGTGTTTATTGGCTGAGTGACTTTAAGCAAGTCACCTAACCTCTCTGGAGCCAGTTTCCTTATCAGCAAAATGGAGATCATATCGCTAATGATTTCTCAGGAGTCTTAAGAAAATCAGATGAGACAGAGCTCCTAGCAGCTGAGAAGATTTGGAGGCTGAGAAGACTTAGTAGCCGAAAGTCCAAGTCCTACATCTGATAACAAAACCATATGACCACGGGCAAATCTCCTAGCCTCACTGAATCCCTATTTCTTCAGGTGTTAAATGATGACAATAATATTTACTTTAACCCACCTCATGGGATTGTTGTGAGAAAAGCACTTTGAAGCCATCACGTGCTACATAAATTTGAGTTACTATGGTATGAGACGGAGATGACAAGGAGACTTTAAACTGTCATCATCATTGAAGAAGTATCATAGGGGACAGTAGATGGCAACCACAAATATTGGGAGAGGCAACATAACAACTTTAAAGAGACTCAGAGTTCAAAAAGTCATTCAGAAACCACACCTGAACAAAAGTGGCCTCTACAGCATTCCAAGTAAGCAGCCTTCACTAGATGCTTTCAGTTGATAGAGGACCCATTTTGTTCCAAGACTTTGTAGTACTCTATTGGGAAGCTTTTCCTTACATCAAACCTAAATCTACCTCTCTGAAACACCAGCATATTGAGCCTAGTTCTGCCCTTGAGGACAAATCCAAACATGTCTAAGCCTTTTCTCCTAATGACAATCCTTTTAATATTTTAACCACGTTCCCGTACCACCCCTCCCCCAGTCCTCATCTTTTCTTCATGAATCCCCATCCTTCAATGCATCTTCATTTTCCAGAAACTCAAGGCTTCTGTGATCTCAGTTTCCCTTCCATGGATACTCTCTAGTTTATCAATAGCCTTCTTAAGATGTGGTACCCAGAACTGAACACTATATTCCAACTTTGATCTGACCAGAGTAAAGTTTAGACACATTCACTTCTGGCTAGCCCTGTAAACCATGCCTCTCTGAATGAAGCTTAAGATTATACTAGTTTCTTGAAATCACACTGTTTAGTCATGTTGAACTCAAGGTCCACTAAAACTCTTAGATCTATTTTTTGTTTCTCAGATGAACTTCCATCTAGCCACACACACCCCTATATAATGGTGTTGAAACTGATTATTTAAACCTAAATGTAAGGTTTTCTATTTATCATCACTTAATTTCATCATTTTTGATTATGCCTAATGTTCTTACCTATTGAGATCTTAGATCCTGACTTTTTCAACCCAAGTATTAGCTGAATACCCCTCCTTCATACTACCTATATACAGCTCCAAAGGAGAAGAGGCTCTTGGGTGATTTTAGCAGAGCAAGGTCTAAAAATAGCAGTAGATAATTAAGGAGTTTGCTCTTCCTGACTCTTTAAGTCTTGGAACATCAGCAAATAGGGTAGACTGCATTAGAAAGGCACTAAAAGAAAGGAGTGTCTATAGGACAAAACCTGATTTCCTTTGGTGCCAGGATATAGGGGAGTAAGAAAGAATAACTCAAAATGAAGAAGAAGGCTTCTTTCATAAAGAAGAACTCTGGCAAAAGGACTTGGAAAAGCAAAAAGGGGGGAAAGGAGAGAGGAGAAGCAGAAAGAAAAGAACTCAAGTTGCAGTAAAGGAGGAGAAAAGGAAGAAGGAAAAAGGAAGACCAGACAAGCAGGAGAAGAAAAGAGACACAGAAACCAGGAGGGGAGAAGGGAAGAGACTTGAAGAGAAAGAGAAAGTCTAAAGGGGAAAGGGCATAAGCATTTATATGGTGCCCAGCTCTCTTGCCTACCCAACCACTACTTGCCTGAAGAGAAAAGGAGTAAAAGGAAAAGAAAGGGATATAAAATTTGAATTATAAAAGGAAATTTGTAAAATAATGGAAAGGAAGTGGGGTGTTACTAGGACGGTGCTAAAAGTTAAATAGATACCAAAGAAGTAAAAAGGTTTGAACCCACAAGGAAAGTTGACTGGGGGAACTGACTACAAAAACTGATGGAAGGATAAAAGACTAAGAGTCAAAAATATGGAGAATGAGGTTAAATTTTTAGTGACCTGCATAAAATGGGTAACTTGGAAGAAGAGAGGGATTCTGTGGGGCAGAAGCCATCAAAGATCATCCTAGGCATGGGAAATGGTCAGTACAAAGACACAGAGATAGGAAATGGAGGACCAAACAGGAAGAGTGGAGAGGAGGTGAATCATGAAGTGTTGAGTAAAATACGATGAACCTGGAAAAGATAGTTTGGCGGCACAGAGGTGTAAAGGGCCTTAAAAGACTATTGAAAGAGTATATACTGAATCTTAGAGGCAATAGGGAGCCATTGGAGACTTTTGAGTAGGAAAGTGACATAATCAGATATGGACTTTAGGAAAATCACTTTAATAACTGTGAGGAGGATGATTAGAATGAAGAAAGACTTAAAGAACAAAAAAAAAAAGGTCAGTGCAATGTCCAGGAAAAAGGTAACAAAGGTTTGAATTAAGGTAGCATTTGTGTTCATGTGTGTGTGAGAGAGAAAAAAAGAGAGAGAAACAGAGAGGGGGTAGTGGGAGAGGAGAGAGAGAAAAAGAGAAAGAGTGGAGGGCAGGGTAAGAGAGAAAGAGGATTAAATATATGTCATGGAGACAGAAATGGCAAGATGGAAACAGATTGTATATGTGGCATGAAGGAAAATGAGAAATGGTAGATAACACTGAAGTTACAAACCTGGGAGACTAGAAGAATATTGTACCTTTGATAGAAATAGGGAGCTTAGGGAAGAGTTTAAGGAGAAAAGATGACTTCTATATTGAACTTACTAAGTTTGATATGTTGCTGGGATATCCAGTTTAAAATATCTGATACCCATTCTTCCCCCTGAGTTTCAGTCCTGCATCACCCACTGTTGATGGGCCATTTTAAACTAGATTTCCCAGAGATACAGCAAACTTAACATGCCCAATCCAGAACTTATTGTATATGTATATTATATATATATATTTATATTTATATATATATACACACATACATACATACATACATACATATCCTATGAGATATGATTTGGGGAGAGAGAGAAGACAGGAGAAAGAGAGAAGAAAGGAGAAAGAGAAAGAAGAAAGGAGAAAGAAAAGAAAAGAGGAGACAGAGAGAAAGAGAGAGGAGAGAGAGAGGGAGGGGGAAAGAGACAGAGAGAGAGAGAGAGAGAGAGAGAGAGAGAGAGAGAGAGAGAGAGAGAGAGAAATGTAATGTAATAGAAGCCAAAAGTGAAGAGATTTTCCAGGAGAAAGAGGTGATTGACAGTGTCAAAAACTTCAGAGCAATTACATAAATTGGGGGCTAAAAAAGACCGTTGGATTTATCAGGAAAGAGATCAGTAACCTTGGAGAGAACAATTTCAGTCAAGTGGTAAGATTGAAAAACAGAATACAAGGGAATAAAAGTGAACAAAACTTTAGAAAAAGGCAGGTAAAATATATAGATAATATTTCATAGAAAATTGTAAAAGGGAAGAAAGATACAATGATAGCTTGAGAGGAATATCAGGGTCAAGGTCTTTGAAGGATGAGGGGAACTTGGGAATATATGAAGGTGACTGGGAAAGAGATGATGGAAAAGACAAATGAAAAATGAGAGAACTAGGGAGAACAATTAAGGGAAAAGTCTCCCAGGTGAAACATTCACGTTTGGGATTGAGTAGAAATAGAGGGATTGACCGTGACAAGGATAAGAGTCACATCTTTGATCAAAGACCATAGGAAAGGAGGACCAGGTCCATCTGCTGAGAAGGAAGAAGGAGGTAGTATAAGAGATCTGAGAAAAGAGGAAGAGGTTTGGAATAGTTGTGGACAGAACCTCCCAGAGTTTGTCAAACCTGATTGGCTACTGACTACTTCTGGTGATTCAAGTATGATACTGAAGACAGAATCTAGAAGTTATCACTAAACTAAGAACCGTGAAATATTAAGCAAGAGGCTGAAGACTTTAAGAGCACACTGCTGTCAAATCAAACTAAAGACTTCAGAAGAGAAAGGCAGATTTGGGGAAGGGAAAGCTGGTTAAGAAGAAGATATTTGAGAATAGGATTTGAATTTCTAGGTCATGGTTGAAAACAGAGGGATGAAGGGCTCTATACCAGGAGTGTACCTAACAAGAGCTCGTAAGAAAGGATTTACTTGCAACTTATCAAGTCAAATAAAATGATTCTAAAATGAGAAGAGAAAGGAGGAAGTTCTATATAGCTACCAAGTTATACACCATAGACACTAGCTGTAGTGTTAAAAAATAATAATAAATAATGTTATAATTAAATAATGTTAAAAAATAAAGTAAAAGACTAGTATTAGATAAGGCTAAAAATTTACAGAGGATATACAGCCAATAAAAGAGCTGTCAATAAAGCCAATTTACACAAATACACAAAATATGAGTAAAAGCAAAGTTAACTAGTTTCCAATGCAAAGGAGCAAATTTGACTTCCTAGATATCATTGAGTGGAATAGGGCTCATAACTGCAATACAAAGTCTGAAAGGGCATACCTTATTCAAAAGTAATAAGAACTGACTGAGGTGGCATTGTTTGTATATTAAGAAGATATATTCATATGAGGAAATCCATGAAACATTCAATCAATAAGCATTTATGAAGCATGTACTAATAGGTACTGTCCCATTAGATTGTAAGATCTTTGAAGGCAGGAATCATCTTTTTATATATATTTGTATCCCCAGAAAAACAGTGCATGCCACCTACTAGGTTCTTGTTTTTGTTTTGTTTTGTTTTGCTTTTTGGAGGGCAGTTGGGGTTAAGTGACTTGCCCAAGGTCACACGGCTAGTTTTTGTGTTAAGTGTCTGAGGCTGGATTTGAACTCAGGTACTCCTGACTCCAGGGCCAGGGCTCTACTCACTGCGCCACCTAGCTGCCCCACCACCTACTAGGTTCTTAATAAATGTTTATTGATGATTGATGGCTAGGTGCTGAAGAGATGACAGAGGTATAATGAGGAGCATCTGAGTGAAGATCAATGTAGAGCATGAAAGCCATTATTGTCAGCAAAGTATACTACAGACCATCTGGACAGAAAGAAGAAATAGATGAGGAATCTGGGAAATTGATTACAAGCCTAGCACAGAGGCATGATCCACCCATAATGGCGAGCTCAAATTATCTAGACATCTGCTAGAATTCTTTTTCTCTGCCAAAAACAGAGCAGATAATAATTTCTTGCCTTGCCTTAATGATAATTTCATTCTTCAAAATGGAAAGGAATTAATGAGTGGAACTACTCTTCTGTTCCTAATTTCTACCCACAATAAGAACTGGTTGCTGGGGAAAATTGACAGGAAACTTGAGGAGGAGTGGCATTTAATGCTTGTTGATTGATTGATTGATTGTCTGAAATATACCAGATTTCAAGGGAGCTGATTTCAAAGAGTTTAGAGAAAAGATATGTAGAACCCTATGGACTAAAATTTTACACACACACACACACACACACACACACACACACACATCAGACCAAGAGGGATGGGAAACTCTCCGAAATGAAATTCTAAAAATTCAAAGAAAAACAAATAGATGAGAAGTAAAGGAGGAGCTGTCTAAAGACAATGATGGAGATGAATGAGGAGATCATCAACTAACTTAGGTTTTTAAAAAGACAGAAGACAGAATCAGGGGCTTGTAATGAAGGATGAATACAAAAGCATGGTGAGTCCCATAAGAATAGTGTCAGAAGTACTAAAACTCAGAATGAGCAGAGCTGTCAAAGGGAGCAAAGGAGAACAAGAGAGGAGGAGGGGAGCTTTATTAGGGAAAAGAGCAAGATCAAAGAAGGGCTTGGATTACTGAATCCCAGGGTTAATGTGATGATGGTAAAGGACAAGGAAAAGAAGGGAGAACTACTCACTCTTATTTTGCTTCAGTTTTCTCCGACAAGGAGAATGATCCTTGGCCTGGAAAGAATAGAACATACACAGCTAATGGGAAGTGGAAACCCAAAATAAGCAGGCAGGGGGAAAGAGAAAACTTAGATGTCCTTGATGAGTTCAAGTCATCAGACTCAGGTGAACTCCATTCTAGGCTGGGGAAGCAGCATTGCTGAGACTGCTGAGCTGCTGACAGTTATTTTTTGAAAGATCATGGCCAGGGAGAGTAGCACCAAAGGACCAGAGAAAAGCAAATGGTATCCTCCTCCCCCTTCCCCCTTTTTTCAAAGGTAAGAGCAGATTTTGCAAGCCATATTTGAGTGAGCTCGACTTTGCTGTCAAAATCTGAGAAGGCATTCTAGAAGCATTTGTTAGTGATTACTTTTAAAAGGAGGCAGTGATCATGAAAAGCATGGCTTCATCAAAAACAGGTCATGCTGGTCTGGTCTAGTCTGATTTCTTTTTCCTGATAGGGCTACTAAAAATGTGTACATTAAAATGATACATTACTTGAAAGATAGAATAGAGACAACCCTGTTTGATAATGCTGTGCTCATTGATAGAAAAGATGGCTTAAAACAGGAAGACGTGCTCATCGCCACTGTCCTGGAGAAGATCTAAGAAAGACAGAGTTCAAATAAAGGAGGGATTCCCTTCAGATAATGATATCTTCTAGATTTTCTTGCTTGTGAATGATTACATAGATCCTCAGAACATTTCATAGGGTGCTAAACTTAGACACTCAAAAGAGTTTGGTCCTCATAGTGAAAACCAAATGGAGAAAGAATATGTATTATCCAGAGTATGAAACGCCATTGAACAAGAAATAGAGATAGACAGAGAGACAGGAAATAGGGAGAAAAAGAGAAAAGAAGGGAGGAGAAGAGACAGTGAAAGTGAAGAGAGGGGAGACAAAGAAAGGGAAGAGATGGAGGAAGAAAGGAGAGAGAGAAGAGAAAGAATGGAGAGGGAGGGGGGAAGATTGAGAGAAAAGAGCAGGAAAGAAGAACAAGAAAGTGAGAAGGTAAGTGATAGCTGAAAGAGAAGGAGATGGGAAAGAGAGAGGGAGTAGAAAAGAGGGTAGAGGGAAGAGAAAGGCACAAGACTAGGGGGAAGGTGAGAGAGGGAGAAAGGATTATAGAGGGTGGGTGGGTGGGTGTGTGTGTCTGTGTGTCTGTGTGTCTGTGTCTGTGTGTGTGTGTGTGTGTGGAGGGAGTGCTGAATAGTGAACAGAAAGTCCAAAAGACATTTTCAAGCTCCATTCTGACATCTGATACTGGCTATGTGATTCTGAATAAGTCACTTCATGACACAGTGCTCTAATAACTCTCTAAGGCTATCAGTTGCAAAAAAGGTGCTGACTTGAATGAATGGTCAAAGGAGTTTCTTCATCTAGGTGCTCCCCAAATCAATAAAATCCCAGCTGAGGTAGAAGAAGGCTAAATTTCTTTTGGGGGCAATTGTGAAATTATTCAAATGGCCCCAGGTTCTCCCTGAAACAAAGGCCCATCTTTTAAACCCTATTATTCTTCTGATGGTGTTGTATGACTGCGATTTATAGATGGCTAGTCTTTAATGAACTAAAATCATGGATCACCCACAAGGCACATGGTGAAGAAGATGAATTTTAAAAGTCATCAAAAATGAATAATTAAGAAAGAAGATGAGCTGGTCATACAGTAAAAGTGAAGGCCGGACAATGTGTTGCCTTCCTGATATCTTCTTAGTGCCAAGTGAAAATGAGGAAGGTCTCAGGTATATTGAGTAGGCCCCTAGGGTGAGCTTACAAAAGAACCATGTATAAAAGTCTCAGGTGGGCAGGCATAGAACTACAATCTATATCACTGGAAGAAATAGCCACATTGATGACACTGCCAATGCCATTTCAGTACTAGACTTGCTGATCAGGAGACTGAGTTAGATATAGTATATAGGAATTTTCACAGAGCATTTGACAAAGTGTGACCTGCTATTCTTGAGGACAAGAGGTAGAAAGGAGGTCTGAATACAATAATGATAATATGGATTCAGACCTGTTTAAACAGCCAAATGAACTGCTCATTAACACTTGGACATCAACAGGAATGAGTGCTTTGGGGATCTGTTCTTAACTCGGCTACGTTTTTGTTGTCCCAAAACCTAAAGGCACCAAGAGCACATGTCAAATTTACAGAAGATGCAGAATTAGGTGGGAGAGCTGACACATTGGGTGACAAAGATAGCATTCAAGATCTTTATAGGCTAGAGCAATGGCGCAGTCAATAGAGCTTAGGGCCTGCAGTCAGGAAGACTTGGATTCAGGTCTCACTTATTTGGGCAATTCACTTAACTTCCGTTTGCCTTAATTTCCTTGATATAAAATGAGGATAATAATAGCACCTGCCTCCCAAGATTGTCGTTTATGTTTGTAAAACACTTAGCATGGTATCCGGTAGAAAGTAAGCACTATTCTGTATAAATGCCAGCCATTACTTTTATCAACATGGGGCCAAATTGAATCAGATGAAAGTTAGCAGGGATAAATGTCAAGTCTGACATCAAGGTTCAAAATATCAGCCTCATAAGTATAAGGTGGGTGGCATAGCTAAACAACAATTCATCTGAAAATGGGACTTACAAGGAATTGGAATATCAATATTAATCATCAGCATTTTGGGGTAGCACCCCAAAAAGCTAATTTAATCTTAGGATGGGTTAACAGACATAATGTCCAGGCCTTTGGCCAAACAATGATTTGAAGCTGGATAGACACCCAAAGAAGAGGTTCTTTAATGCATGCATGTCAGTCAATCACTTTGGATGGTCAATTAATTGGGCCTAAAACTGAAAAGGAGAATGGGATGGTTTGGCTTTAGCAAACCATACAGTACTTTTAATGACCCCAAGCTTTGCCCTGAAATAAAGGCTCATTTTTTTTTACCATCTATATACTTCTGGGGTTTATGTATGCTGTGAATGAGGGATTGTCACAGCTTCTGAAAAATGTAAGTAGCATGTGATGAACATGAGCAGACAAAACTATATCACCAATGCAAAACTGTATAGAATTGCTATAAAGGAAATCATGAGAAAACCATTGGACCATAAAAGGTTGGCCAATTATGTAGCAAGAGCAAGGGATGGTTCCTACAGTCTGTTGGCATCCATATAATGTGAAGAGAAATAAAGAAAAGCCCCCAACCCATTAGATGGAAACTTCGTAGAGAATTAATAAAAGGACATGAAGAAGAGTGGTACAGGATGAGAAGGCATGGTTACTTTGGAGCAAAGACTCACATCAGAGAGATCATGGACTCATCAAAAATATCAAATTAAGTGAAGGGTTGTCATGTGGAAGAAGTATTAGACTAGTTCTGATCAGCCCCCCAGGGGCCTATGAGCAAGAAATGGAAGTTGCAGACAGGCAGATTTTTAGCTTAATGTAAGAAAAAATGCTCTTAAAAATTATAGCTATTTAGAAGTAAAATGGGCTGCCTTGGAAGGCAGTTCTCATTAGAAATATGCAAGCAAAGGCTGGCTAACCAGGCACATGAAGCATGTTCCAGGGCACATTGTAGGGGTGGTAAATCTTATTCTGGGGTTGGTTGGAACTCTAAGGTTCCTTCCAATCTGAGTTTCTGACTCTTTGAAGATAATAGAAGATGAAGGGAGTCTATTGGTAGTAAGAAAGAAGGAATGAAGGGAGGGAGGGAGGAAGAATAAAATAGAAAGTTATTAAGCACCTACTATGTGCCAATACTTAGCAAATGTCTCATTTCATCTTCCCAAAAAGCCTGGGAATCAGATGTTTTTATTATTCTTATCTTACAGATGGATTAACTGAGGCAAACACTGGTTAAGCAATTTGCCCAGGTTTATAGAATCAGTAAGGACCTGGGGTTGGATTTTGAACTTAGGTCCTTCTGACTCCAGGCCGGAACCTAAGTGCCTCTTGCAACAGAGCAAAAGCTCCAGAAAGCACAGAAGAAGAGAAAGGTTGGGAAAGTTTTGGCCTGGGGACTGGTAGAACCAAGATCATAAGATAATAGATTTAGAGTTGGAAAAGGTCTTCAAGTCCACCACATCTAACTCACCTAATTTTACAGATGAGGAAAGTGAGGCAGAAAGAAATTGGGTTCGAAGAGTATGAAGATGATTATCCTGATGTTGGACATGTGTAAGCACTTTAAGGTTCACAAAATCTTTATACTTGTCATCTCATTTAATTGTCACAATAATCCTGAGAGGTCCCAGGTCAATGGGTGAACATTATTCTACTCCACATTTCAAAAAGTCTACTCTAAAGTCCCCAGCTTTACTGTGCATCAGGGTGGATCACATCTTCGTGTCCTTAAGCTCCCATTCCTTTCCCTAGAAAAAGAAACTGCTTAAGTTTACTTATGACCAATGTCAACCTGGACCCAGTAGCAGCAAAACCAATGTGACTGAGCTATTGTCCCCATCTGTCATTGTCTCCAGTTCTCTATCTTTGACCTTCCTTTCATCATTTACCAACCATACATGTGGGTATGTGCACTTCTTCTTTCTAATATCTCTCTATGTTTTTCTCCTCCCATTAGAAAATAAGTTCCTTTAGAACAGGGATTGCCTTGCTTGCTTGTATTTACAGCCCCAGGACTGATCATGGTTCCTCACACACAGTAATAATATTATGGATGCTTTTCTATTCATTCATTTAGACTGTACATGTGAGTCTTTTTCAGAAATTAACCTCTCCAGATGTCATGTAGTCCATGATACAAGAGTAGACCTTAAGTTATCTCAAGATTTTACAACAATGACAAGGGGGCTAAGATGTCCCTATTATACATTTATCTAGAACAGTGGTTCTCAACCTGTGGGTCACGACCCCTTTAGTGTTGAACAACTCTTTCACAGGGGTGACAGGGGTTGCCTAAAACCATTAAAAAAACACATATTTCTGATGGCCTTAGGAACCTCCTCTATTTGTCTCCAGGAGGGTCCATCCACATGCTGACACACCCACATATGACTATTAAATGGTCACAGCATTACAAAGGTTGAGAACCACTGATCTAGAATGTAATATTTGTTTTAAAAAACTTAATGAACTTCAATTACCTCACAATAATCCTGTGAAGTAACTAGCACAAGCACCATTTTCATTTTTCGTAGATGAGGAAACTCATCTGAAATTCAAGAGGCTTCTAAGAAGAATCAGAAGAACCCGTCAATGCTAAAAAATATAATAAAAAAAAAAACCAGAACACTCTTTATTTGCTTAATTTAAGGGAAGATCTTGTGAATTAACTAGAGGCCCCAAAAGGAACTTGGAAGGAGAGGTAGTGGCAAGGGAAGGAAATGGTGATAGGAAGGTCAAGGATAGAGAAGCAGAGACAATGACAAATCAAGACAATAGCTCAGTCACATTGGTTCTACTGCCACTGGGTTCAGGTTGACATTGGCCATAAGTAACTTTAAGCAGTTTCTTTTTCAGGGAAAGGAATGAGAGCTTTAAGGACATATAGATGTGACCCGGCCTGATGCATAGTAGAGATAGGGACTTTGGAGCAGACTTTTTGAAACATGGAGCAGAAAAATGTTCACTCGTGCAACTGGGACTTCTCAGGATTATTGTGATGATCACATGAGATAACGTGTATAAAGGACACTGATTCTACTAAAGCAAAAGTGGGAAAGGCAGAGAAGAAATGCTGCCAGGGAACCTGTGGCACAATCATCTTCAGGTCAGGTCGTGGTAAGACTAAGAAGTCTTCAGCAGTCTTTACAGAGGTTGTTCCCTTCCCATTCCACAAAGCCTTACCCCGGGTGGATGCCTAGGTCCATCTTCACTCCATAGGCAGCACAATTGTTTTATTGGAAAGATGGAATTCACACTCAGAGGAGGCAGTGGGGTCTAAATATTTTCCCATCTTTAAGTTCATGGGTAGAGGAGCCCCAAGTAGCTAGGAAGATGGAAGTGTCTAACCTGGAAAGATAACACAAGATATCCCATTTATAGGATAGAATACATATCCCAAGACATAGCCAAGAAAAGATATGGGGTGTTCTAGAGTAGGGGTAGGGTAGAAAGGAGGGTGTGCCAGGCAAAAGGAAGCAGAGTGGAGAGCATAAGCACCTTGTGGAAAGGACAAGAATTAGACTTGGAAACAATATGAGGTCCTATAAAACAATGATAAATGACTTTTAAAAGTGATAAGAGGGCAAGATGTAGAGCCCAAATCTTCTAACTTCTTGGCTGATGCCTTTTACACTACTCCCCACTAGGCTTCCTCCACATAAACAGTTGTTTGGGATTCTAAGAATGATGTAAGTAGGCCATCCAGATCTAAAATGGAAGGGAGAAAGGGGGTATCCTGGTGGTAGAGCCAGGAACATTGACTTTTATGGGATGTGACCAAAGCCATACTTAGGGGAAAATTTATATCTCTAAATTCTTATATCAATAAAATAGAGAAAGAACAGATCAACAAAATATTTATAGTAGCTCTTTTCATGGTGCAAAGAATTGGAAACTGAGGGATCACCCATCAGGTGGAGAATGGCTGAACAGGTTGTGGTGTATGATTGTGAAGAAATACAATTGTGTTATAAGATATGATGAGCAGAATGGTTTCAGAAAACCTGGGAAGACTTATATGAAGTGATGCAAAGTAAAGTGAGAAGAACCAGGAGAACAATCTACAGAGTAAGAAATATCACAACAATAATTTCCTATGAAAGAGATGGTAACTCTAATCAATACAATGTTTTCTACAGCAATTCCAAAAAACTTATGATATAAAATGCTCTACCTTCAGATAGAGAACTTAGAGATTCAAAGTGCAGATTAAACCTTTTTTTTCCTTAAAAAAAAAACCCAAACGAACCCAAAACAATTGTTATCTCATTTGATCCTTATAATAACCCTTCAAGTTAGGTCCATTTTACAGATGAGGAAGCTGAGGTAAACAAAGGTTAAGTGACGCACCTAGGGTCAGACAGCCATTAAATACCTGAAGCTGGATTTGAATTCAAGTCTTCCTGACTCCAGGCCCAGTGCTCTATCTACTGTGCCTACCAGCTACCTCCTGGAGGAGGAAGTATTCAGGAATGAATATGCCCATTTTATGGATGAAAAAGTGAGTCTCCAAGAAGAGAAGGGCTTGCATTCTACCTTAATGATTTATATGTCTTTTCACCTTAGTCACCCAGTGCAGTTCTCTCCCTTTAGATAAATGAGCCTTTAGTGTGTTATTGCCTTAGGGTCTGATAGCTTCTGTTTGTAAAAAGAAAGCCCATGTGACTGTGTTTTTACAGTATAGACATCCACTTCCCCCAAAAGAATCCTAGATTTGCTGCTTGTATCCTAAAGGAACTCAGGCAAATCATTTGACTACCCTAGGTCTCAATTTCCTTATCTATCAAATGGGGATAATTGTGGCCATTTCTGTCAATGTTACAGGGTTATTGTGAAGGACAGATGAGATGATGCATGTAATGCTTCTTGCTGTCCTAAAGTGCTACATGTGAACTATTGTCATTTTCATTGACCTGAGACACTGGAGACTGAATGAGAAAGACGTATACTCTTCCATGCTTATCAGGACCTGGACACTGATGTGCTGGGCTCATCCTATCTTATAGCACAATCGCATTTCTTCACAATCACACAACACAACTTGCTCAGCCATTCCCCACCTGAAGGGTGTCCCCTCAGTTTCCAGTTCTTTGCCACCATGAAAAGAACTACTATAATACTGTTGTACACATAGGTCCTTTTTCTAGGTTATTTTTGGTTGCACGCCCAATTTGTCGATCTGTTCTTTCTCTATTTTATTGATATAAGAGTTTAGAGATATAAATTTTCCCCTAAGTATGGCTTTGGTCACATCCCATAAATTTTGATATGTCGTCTCAATGTTGTCATTCTATTTAAAAACTTGGCACAGTGCCTGACACATAGCAGACACGATATAAATGTTTATTCCCTTCATCAAGGACCAATATTGCTCGGTCTCATCAACCTGGTCTTCTTACTAACTCTCCTCTATGTTCATCTGTCCTTCAGCACACAGCATCCCAGGATCACAGAGTTAGGACCAGAAGCCATATCAGAGGCCATCTAGTGTCTGTGCCACCACCACCCCATTTTACAAATCTGGAACTCAGGCTCAGAGAGGTTAAGGTCACAAAGGTAATGTGACAAAGGAGGGATTTGAACCTAGGCCCTTGGCTTCCAAAAACAGTCCTCAGTACCCATTACCATACTGCCTCCCATGGAGTCAGAGGGTCCCGGAGGACCACAAGAGGAAGGACCTTCAGAAATAAACAGTTCAGGACTCCTGCTATTCTACTATCCTGGCCCTTCTCAGCAAGAGTTACAGGGATTCAGAGAAGGTTTCCATCTAAATAACACCCAAACTCGGCACAATATTGAAAAGTTCTCTTTTCATAGAAACAGTATTGCCACCAAAGCAATCTGGCCAAGCTGATGAGGGCTGGCCAGGTTCTGTTACACTGTTAAATGCTGACATTGTCCCTTAGGGAGTCACTTGGTACTTTAAGTGAAACCAAAGCCTGGGGCTCCATCTGCTAGAGGTGTAGGGGAGTTCTTTCACTTAACAGCAATAATTACCAATAAGTGTTATATAATATGACATTGCTGCTGAGCCCCACACCTTCCACGTTCTCTAAAAGTACACCCAGAGCAGGCTAAGATATTAATCATTTTTTTCATTTTTATTCAATTATTTAGCAGAAAACTTCTTCAGGCTGTTTTGAGGCCCAGGCTTCTTTCTAATGAATAAGTAAATAAAAAATAAAATACCAAGAGGCATAAAAAAAGAAATATTTCCAGTTTGGGTGTAATGCAAAAAGAGAGACCTGGTTTGGGAAGGAGGTCTACTTTCTAATCCTCACTCCTCCACTAGTTTGTTGTGTAGCTTTAGGAAGGTAATGCCGCCTTTCTGGGCCTCAGTTTCCTCCCCTGTAAAATGAGAGAGTCAAACCGTAACAGTATCCAGTGGCAGCGTCTCAGCACCTTACAGAGGTTTATAGAATCAGAGCAAGAACCTCAGAGGATATCTGCTCCATCTTCCTCATTTGACAGAAGAAGAAACTAGAACCCAGAGAATAATGACAGTGAGCATAATAGTACAGAATTCTAGAACTAGAGAATATGAGGTGCCATTTCTAATCTAACCCTCTCATCTTACAGATGAAAAAACTGGGGTCTTCATGCCCAGTAATAGGAAAAAAACCCACCTCATTTCAATTCATTTGACTCCTTGCTATATGCCAAAGCACAAAAAAAAAAAAATCAGCAAATATTTTACTAACTCTTCCTACTATTTTTCGTATCGGTTTTCAAGGGGACTGAAAAGTTGGATAAATAAAAACAACATTGTTCTCCCTCCATCTACCTAAATCAGTGATATGCCTCCAATTTGGAACAGCAAGTAGATAACAGACTTTAAACAAAAAGAAAGCTAAGCACCCATCTCCCATCCTCCAATGGAGGCGGGTGAAGAAACAGAACTCTAATATGAAGATAGCATTCATTACTCTGTCATTTAAGCTTTTGAGTCAGTATCACCATTTTGGTCTATCCAACAATGAAGAAGAAAACAAAACTATCTGGATAAGGAAAGAAAACTAGATAAGAAAAAGCCACCTAGATACTTCAGGGAAGAAGAAGATTGTGGGGAAAGAGGAAGGAAAAAGAACAATGGAGGGGGGAAGAGGAATTACAATTGATTTTTAAGAAATTAAAGAATTTTAATTTCTGCTATCTAATTCTTCGTTTTTAAACTAAATGATTGTTTGTTGACTGTCTTATACTAAGCCTATTGGACAGATAATGCTCAATCTTCCATGTCAGGAGACTTACCAGCACTTTGGGTTGAGTGACTCCGTCAATGGAAATGGGTCCAAAACTGTCTGTCCCAGTTGGTCATACATGGACATGTGGGGTTCATTAGGGGCAGAAAGTTCCAAAAGGAACTCTGGGAAATCCAGAAGGATGCAGAGAAATACCAGAGATGAAAAGAGGGAGCAGCAATATATGCACAGGCAAGAGTTCTGGACAAGCCAGTGGTTTCACTGTGTGATCTGATGAGGTCGCAGGATCGACCCATGGCAAGCCTCATTGGCAATCCCTACCAGGATAAGGGAGATCAGGAAGAACCATTTCTAGACGGTAGTCTCCTTCCCAGGCAAACTTTCAGACATTAATGCCAGACATTAAGCCAACAAACATTCATTTAGCACCAACTACAAACCAAGCTTGTGTTAAGTGCTAAGGGACTGTGCTAAGTAAGGTCTTTTTCGGACCTTGAGATTTCACTTCTCCAGTTCTAGGAAAGCAGCTGCTTTGCCAGTCCTGAGACTTCATCAGTCTAATGCTGACAGACAGATAACACTGTCTTCCAGGCTTCAGGGCACTCATCCACCAGGCAAGTCACTGCCTTTTCTGCCCTCTTGCTCAACACACTGTGCTGACTATCCAACTCAATCAGACCCATGGATTCACATACATGGAGGTTTGGAATGAAGTAGCCTCAGGAAACAGTAGAGGTAAAGTCCTGCTATTTATTTTAATTCTTAGTTATTTACCTTGAGTGCTATTTTAAGCAACTGCTTTTTTTGCCTATGTCACATTTTTGATATTATATGGTCAGGAGATTCAGAAAAAAGTAAGGATACTTTGAATCAGGATTTTGAATGGACAATGAAGGCAAACAAGTTCCAAGAACCCCTCTCTGGCTTTTAGTGCTACAGCCATTTTATTTAACCTATCTAGACCCATCTTTTGTGTTTCTTTTTGTGATTGGGGAGGGAGCGTGGGTCAGAAAAGGTCCATCACTGCTGGGTTTGGGTTGTATATATATTTTTTCCTCCAGTAACAAGTTGGGAGGGGCCTTCCTACAGTGCTTCAGTTTAATCTCATTAAAAAATGATGCCAAGAAAATAATAAAGTAAGAAAATACTGAACAGTGTAGGTCCTTTCCTTGAATGAAAAATAAATTTCATAAGCTACCCTTGCTGAGGAATCCAGCACTTCGACCTTCCAATAAGGGTAAGCAGAGTTTTCTATCAGAGTGAAATAGAAACTATAAATCAAACATTTCATATCCATAGTACAAGCTGGCTTTGGTGAGTAAAACGCTCCTCTCCAACAGTCTTGTAGATTTGGAGGTGTGTGTGTGTGTGTGTGTGTGTGTGTGTGTGTGCGCGCACGCATGTATGTTTTACCAGCTATCAGACTGCCTTGACTCTGAAACTATATTGATACTGGTTCTTCATCTTAAATCTATGAAACTACCTTCAACAGCCATAGTCTTGACTACTTGTGACATACTATCCCAGATAAAGAAGCTAGTCAATAATAACTCCTGCTGCATGCAAGATTCTATCAAATATCTAATGGTAGAGACAGAAGGGGGTGGAGTAGGGGAGGTGCATGAGACCAATGGAGAAAGGGCATTCAGTTTGTGTGCATTTCTGAGATGCCTTTGTGTTGATAACTTAGTCTGACCTTGAATACTGAGGATAACAGATCTAGAGTTGGAAGACACTTCTAAGACCCTCCCCCGTATTTTATAGGTGAGGAACTGAGGCTGAGGCAGGTAAAGTAATTAATGCAGGAAGATTACTCCAGAACTGCCCTAAGTGAGATTTGAACCCAGGTTCCAACTCCATGACCAGTGTTCTTTCAGGAATATCAAACTGTCTTCTGGCTTAATTTCTCCAGAACTGACGCTTCCTCTCTGTTAATGTTTGTAGATATAGCACACTCCTGAACAATATATTTTCAGAAGCAATACCTTGGTTTCCAGAGGAAGCCAGCAACATCTAATATTTCTACCCCCTCCCCCAGTATACCTTCCTCACTTTGCTATTTGCTTAGCAGAGGATTGCTCAGAGCTATCTGGCTGATTAATGTGCTTTTCTGGTCAAAAGCCCAAGTGAAGAGGAAATCCTCCCTTAGGAGTCTGGTTCAGGACAGCATAAAATATGCTCCTGTGACCACAGTGACAGTACAAAAACTCTCTAGAGAGAGAACATCCTCCAGTGAATCTTTGATCATCTTAATGTCCCCACTGTAGAACTACAGGACAACAGAAAGCAACTTTCTCGAAGATAGAGACAATGATGCTGTGTGTGGCCAAACCTCTGAGGAGAGGAATAAACAACCTTGCAAATGGGCAACTGAGTTCTCCAGCAGTCAATCAACAAACGTGTCAGGCACCTTGTTAAGGGCCTGGAATGTGTGGGGAAAACATAACAACAATCCTTGTCGCATTGGGGTGGCAGAGACGACGAGATGAAGTAGAAAGCAAATTCCACAGGGACAGATTGGGAGGAGAGAAAGTGGGGGCAGCCCAGGGATACTACCAAGGGAAAAATGTGGTATTCCCAAATTCCTTGACAGTCTCTTTCACCCTCCATCTCCCTCCCCCTATCGCCACCACTAGCTAAACCCACTTCCCCACAGTGGGAAGAATTAAAAACTTGTCTCAACTAAGTAGTCTGGTTGGATCCAAAACAAACATTTTATTATGTTTATTATTTATGTCCTTCAAGCTTAAGTAAACTCACACCTTTCTAAGGAAGTCTTTGCTGTTCTTTTTCATTCTAGTGCCCTCCCTCTTTTGATTATTTGAAGTTTATTCTGTACATGGCTAATGTGTACATAGTTGTTTATGTGTTCTCTTAGCCATTAGACTGTAAGTTCCTTGAGAGCAGGGACTCTCTTACTTTTCTTTGCATCCCCAACACTTTAGCACCATGCCTAGCACTTTGTAGGTGTTTAATAAATGATAATTGACTGACTGACTAAATCCAACTTTCTGTTCATTGTCTAGAGGTAAGGTAGCAAACCTGAATGACTGGCAAGATGGCAGTGCCCTCAACAAAAAGAAAAAATTGGGGGGAAATGAGTGGATTTGGACAGGAAAGAGAACAAGTCCTGTTCTGGACTTGTTAAGATTGATGTGCGTATCATATGACCTAGGGCAAGTCACTTAACCCCAATTGCCCTGCCTTCCCCCCTCTGAAAAGAAAAAAAAAAAGATTGATGTGCCTATGAGACACCCAGTTTGAAATGTCAAATAGGCAGATTTATTTAACTAATAGAAATCTGTTTTCTCTCCCTCCTAACCTTCTACCTCCTTGGAAAAAGAAAAACAAAATCTTTGTAATACATATGCATTGTAAAGCAAAATAAATTCCTTCGTTGTCTGTGTCCAATACACGTGTGTATGTATGTATGTATGAGAGAGAGAGAGAGAGAGAGAGAGAGAGAGAGAGAGAAAGAGGGGGGGGAGTCTCATTCTGAGCTCTGAATCCATTATCTCTCCTTCAGAAGATAGAAGAATGTTTCATCATCAGACCTGTGGGATAATGGATGGTCACTGCATTTATCAGAATTCTTATGGCTTTCAAAGATGTTTGTTTACACAGTGTTATTGTTATTACATAAATTGATGTCCAATTCCACTCATTTCATTTTTATTGGGTTATACAAGTCTTTCCATCTCCATCTACACCAATGGACAGATGATGATGGGGTTCTGAAGCCTAGGAATGAAACTCAGTTTGGCTGTCTAGATCTGTGCATCATTGGCAGAGATTTGATCACTGAATCCACAAGCGTCAATGAGATCACCGAGAGAAGTGTAGAAAAAGAAGGGAAGATGGCCCAGGTCAGTGCCTTGGTGTAAGTACACCAACAGGAAAGGGGCTGGATCTACGTGACTGATGATCCAGCAAAGAGCGCTGAGAAGGACCAAGACAAGAAAGAGAATCATGTCATAAAAACCCAGAGAGGAGAGAGTATTGAGGAGCACGGGATGGTCAACAATATCAGATGCTACAGAGAAGTCAAGAAGGATGAGGACTGGAAAAAAAGGTGGGGGAGCATTAGATTTGTCAATTAAGAGATCATTAGCAGGGGCGGCTAGGTAGCACAGTGAATAGAGCACTGTCCTGGAGTCAGGAGGACGTGAGTTCAAATCTGGCCTCAGACACTTAACACTACCTGTGTGACTTTGGGCAAGTCACTTAACCCCAATTGTCCTGTCTTCCCTATCTAAAAAAAGCAAAAAAAAGTAAATAAAATAAATAAAAATAAAAGAGATCATTAGCAACTTTGGAAACAGTGACTTCATTTGAGTGATGTTTTATTAACAGTGAAAAATTTTGCTCCCCTTTCAAAGTCAGGGTGGGAAGTGAGAGTGATATGGGACTTTATTTTTTGATTTTCTGAAATATTGGCTATTCAATAGCCTCTTAGACTAATGCTATCTAAATTTCTTCATTTTACAAAATCTTTTACTGATTCTTCCATTCTGCCAGTCCGGTAGCACTTTTTTTTTGCATCATCCCAACTCCAATCATGTACATGTGACATTTTACTGAAAATAACCTGATAATGTCAGAAGGAATCTTGAATCACAGGCCACGTGTGCTACCTGTACCAAGTCACCAGGCTTTTTAAAAACCAAGTAAAATTCCAATCTTACATTAGTGCATGTCCTCTTTATTTCAGCAAGCTGGATATTTGCCCAGAAACCTCCGAAAACAAAGACAACCACCAACTGGAGTTGTATACTATTGCAAGTCGGTGTACTATTTATTACGATAGGTTTTGTTGTAGCAACATCCTGTCCATCTTTGCTGCCCAAGTACCTTACCATCCCATCATCAGAAAGCCTTGTTTTGTTTTGTTTTGTTTTTTAAAGTTTGATTCAGCAAAATCCCTGTACTTTTGGCCCTCTGCAAAGGACTAAAATTAGCAAATGCCCAGTTAAACGGTGTCAGAAAGATCTAATTAGCATTCACTTTCCTAGCAGAAAAGACTGAAGGTCCATCAGTCCCAAAGAACAATAATATAAAATTGCCACAAGAAACCCTTGAGTTCTTCAGGGATAGTTATGCAGTGTAAAAATATCCCTTGGGCAAACTAACTTCACAGAAAAGAGTTGGTTCCTGAGTTAGTATGCAAAGCTAGAAGGAAAAAAAGAAAGCCCAGAAACTAAAAGGCTTTGCATGGAAATATTTCATCCTGTAAGGAATACTTGTTTATAGGGAACTTGCCGAGAAAATCTGGAGGGATATCTAATAAAGAATCTGAGAACAGAATCTTGTCTTCAGATACTAAAGAAATTGAACTAGATTTAGAATTATAGATTTTCACCAATGGACTGTCTCTAAGAGATCATTTAGTCAAGAAGACCCTCTCCATGACACCCCTGACAAATGGTCATCCAGTCTCTCCTTGAAGACCTGTTCAAATGGCTAATAATAATAATAATTATAATAATTTTTAAAGTTAGCATTTATGTAGCACTTTATGGTTTGTAAAGTGCTTAACAAATAAATCTCATTTAAGATCCTCACAGTAACCCTAAGAGGCAAGTGGTTTTATAATCCCATTTTTCAGATGAGCAAGCTGAGGCAAACAGCAATTAAGTGACTTGCCCAGGGTCACACAGTTAAGCCTCATTTGAACTCATGTCTTCCTGACTCCAGCTCCAACATTCATGTACTGTGCCTATGTGGAACCTACTCCCTTCTAAGGCAACCCAAACTATGAGACAGTTTTTGTTGGGTTGTTTTTTGTTTTGTTTTGTTTTGTTTTTGGAGGGGAGTGCTTTGTAGTAGCAGAAATTGACTTCTCTGTAACCTCTACCTGTTGTTCCCAGTCTTTTCCTTGAAAGCCAAACAATTGAAATCTCATCTATCTTCCACAACAAATACTTGAAGATGTCTGTCATGTCCCCACCTAACCTTCCTCATCTTTAAGATAAAATTCCCCAGGGGCTAGGTAGTGCAGTAAATAGAGCACAGACCCTGGAGTCAGAAGGACCTGAGTTCAGATCTGGCCTCACACACTTAAGGCTTACTACCCTGTGATCTTGGGCAAGTCACTTAACTCCATTGCCCTTCCCACCCCCCTCCAAAAAACAAAACAAAACCAAAAACCAAAAAAGATAAAATTTACCATTTCCTTAAACCACTCTACCAGGAAGGTGGAGTTTCAAGTTTCCTGACCATTTTTTAATAATCTTGCTCACTGAATTGAATTGAACTCCAAATTGTCAATATGTTTGGTCCAATGTGGCATCCTGAAACTGAGCACAATATGCCCTGTACATCAGGGGTCTGTCCACGACAGAGGAAAGACAGCAGGTAAATTCTCCACTTGTCCTTAAATGTGGGCAGCCTGGCAGCATGGACAACTGGGTCACTGTGCCCTGGGGGAGGTCACTGTGCCTTGTTCAGCATGAACACAGCTCCCAGGGGCCTCTTCTTCCTAAGTTTCTGTATCCCTTGGCAACAATGCTAATTAATCTTTTGCTTTTTTCAACCCATAAATAAAACCACTAATCAGACAAGAAGAAGAAGACCATCACCACGATATCTTTCCTGCTTTCCTTCCTTTGCTACTGAAAGAACTAAAAGAAGGAAAACCTGCAGCTCAAATCCCAGGCTTCCTCTTCGGAGCTGTGTGACTTTGGGCACCTCACTTAATGACTCTGGGCCTCAGCTTCCATCTGTATAAAACGAAGAAGCAAATGAGAGGGTCTCTACAGCCCCTTCCTACCCTTACATCATGTATTTCTGCTAACAATAGCACCTACCTCGCCATGTTGTGTGAAGAATGGATGGGATAATATTCATAAAACGCTGGGTGCCTAGGTGAATTTAGCTCCTTCTGCTCCTCCTTCTTTCCTTCATTCTCCTCTTCCCTCTACTACTACTGCTAATAATTTATCTCATCATAATGCAAGCTCACATAGGCACATTGGTATTCAAATGGAAGATGGTATAATGTGCTTCTAGCAAACAACCTAGGTTCTGAGCATAGTATTATGGCGAGCTTCTGCAATAGGCTCTATAATTTTAGACCCCGAATGGCATGATCTTAAGATGTGAGAAAAGCCCTGATTGCTAATGCCTGTATAAAAAGAGAACATAATAAGAAATGATAAACCCTTAACCATTTAGCAGGATGACACAGTAGATAGAGATCTGGTCTCAAAACTTTCTAGACTTGGCTGGGTTCGAGTCAAGGTATGACATCATAATAGCTAACATTAGGCAGCAGGTATATAGCACTTTAAGGTTTGCAAAGCAGTTTACAAATATCTCATTTTTTCCCTCACAACAATACTGAGAGGTAGATGGAATCATTATCCCCATTTCACAGATGAGGAAATGAAGACAGACAGAGGTTAAGTGACTTGGCCAGGGTCAGACAACTAGCAAGCCTCTGAGGCTGGATTTGAACTCAGGCCTAACTCCACGGTCCATGTTCTACCCACTATGCCCCCTAGCTGTCTTGTATTCTAGGAACTGAATAATGTTTCATTTACTTTCATCTTGCCATTTAAAGCTTAAATTAAACTAAATTAAATCACATTTGCCCTATTTACTGACTTTTCCAGATCACTAAATAAATGAGAGCACACAGAATCTTTGAAGCTGGAAGAAAGGACCTCAGGGGCTATCTAGTCCAACCTAAACCTGCACAAAAATCCCCTCTACAGCAGAGTTTACAAGAAGTACACTCGGCATTGACTCAAAGACCTCCAAAATTGAGCTAATGTTAACTACAGAAGGTTCCTCCAGATCCCTTCATCTAAGTGTTTTGTGCTTCTTTATTATTCCAGTTAACAACATTAATTAACATTAAATTAACATTTATGGTCAGTTCCATATTCCTCATCTAGTCAACATGAACCAAATTTGCAAATTCGACTTTATGGAAGACACCAAAGTTTTAATTGCTTCAAAAAAAATGTACCATTTTCTTTTTATCCATCAACTTTGTACTTCTATCCGAAATCAGAAGGAAAAAACAGATACTGAGTCCATCTGGTATGATTAGACTGCTCTGGATAGAAGCCTATCACTTATGTTCATCACACCATTATCTTCTATCTAGAATGTTTGGGGGAATTTCATTTGATGTTTATTGCACTGCTTTTCTAATTATTATTTAAGCTCTCCATGTGAGCTTGGCAAGCATCCCAGGGCAGAATCTTTAGACCTTTCTCTTTTCACCTTCACAGCCCTTTCATTAAAAGGAGGATTTAACCTTCAGCCCTCATGAAAAGAAATTCTTATATTGGGCCATCTCAGTTTTTTTCAAGAGTGAACCCCATGTTTAAAAATCCATTAGTGTGGGCCATCTGAATTTTTTTACAGTGATTGTTTCTGATTGATTCAAGTCTGCTAATCCACACATGACAGTAGTCATTTTGGGATATGATAGCTGACTTCAAGTATTTGAAGCAGTGTCATAGGTAAGAGGGATTATTTGTTCTGACTGGTCCTAGAGGGCAGGACCAGAAATGGCAAAGAAGCAAATTTAGGTTTGATATCCAGAAGGAAAAAAAAGCTCCCTAAAATCAGAGCCCAAACCAGAATGGCCTGTCATGGGAAATAGTAGTAGTCTTTCTCCCTAGATGACTTCTACCAGAGGGTAAGATGACCACTTGTGAGGTATATTGTAGAGGAGACTCACAGTCATGTGTAGAGCCCAACCAACTTTGAGCTTCTATGACTCAATGACTCTAAAACAAAAAAGAGGGCATGGTGGCAATATGGTTGGGCCTTCCTGTCCTCCTAGGTCATATGTGAAAGCTATTTGTTTGTTTTCATTTGGTTTTGCTTTTCACTGAAAAATAAGAGACAGACTCAGGCTGAAGACAGTCAGTAATCAGGGCTCCAAGTTGGACACCAGAGTGTTATATAATACTCTCCAAAAGATTCTGATGATTGTATTCTATCAAATGATCCTCCCCAGGGGACCTGGAAAGCAACCCCTAATGGATTTTTCTCTCTGTTGACAGAACTAGTGTAGGAAGGATGCAGAATAATTCCAATGCATTTTCCTGAGGCCAGCTTCATCCATAGGAGTGACAGTAAGCAGAGAGCAAAAATGTGCAGGGTCATTCTAATGTTAGGCTGGAAAGATATCCTGATGTCCTTTTCATCTCAAACTATTAAAGAGGAAACATATACTTACCTTTGCATAGAGTAAGTATAGTGGAAAGAGCACTGTGCTTGGAGGTAGAGGATCTGAGTTCAAATTCTGACTCACTTACAATCAGTGTGACCTTGGGAAGCATTACTCATCTTTCTGTTGGGTCTCTTCCACTGAAGATAAGAGCACTGGTTTAGTTGGTCTCTGAGGTTCCTTACAGTACTAGGTCTATGATTCCATAAATTTAGGTACTTGGGTTCAAATCGTGACTCCTCTACTTATTGACTGGGTGGCCTTGAGCAAGATCATCCACCTCTCTGGGCCTCGGTTTCTTCCTCTGAGAAAGGAATTGGACCAAATGACCTCTAAGGCTTTGTTTCTTTCAGCTTTACTTCGATGACCCTATGAGTTTATGAATCAATGTGTGTTGAACTGAAATGCTTATGTTGCTTTTTAGAAAGGGCAATTCAATTCATAAGAGGTTCCTATTTCCAGGTTTTCTCTTTGAAAGTCAAAAGTTATTCTCAGTCCTGTTTCTGGTTCTTTTTCGTAGAATCCAGGACAACCCAGGAGTCTACAGATGGGTTAAAACACTGGGACCTGGTGGGCGGAGCCAAGATGGAGGCATAGAAGCAGCAAAGCACCACAGCTCCCATACAAACACGCTAAAAAACTCATAAAATGGGACGCTAAACAGATTTTCAAGCTCCAAAATTCTCCAAAAGACAGAAAGAACATCGGTTGCTACAGGCAGCGCAGCAGGCGGGGATCTTTGCAGCAGTCTGGGACCCGCAGCCGAAACCCCGGCCGGCTCAGGCCCTGGGTCATCGGGCTGGGAACTGCGGCTATAAGAGAGCAGATCTGCTGCACTGAAGGCACAATTACCACATCTATCAGGCCAGAAGAAAAAAAGGCTAAGAGAAAGGTCAGCGGATTTTGCTAACTCAGGGGTAGAAGAGCGGGTCTGGCCAAACTGCTCCCAGGGCAAGGAAACAGCAGGAGGCGACTGTAGCAGCAGGAACGTCTGAGAGCTGCAGCAGCCCCCACTGGGCTGCTTCAGAGCCCTCGGCCTGCAGATAGCAGGGGGACTGACGCGATCCATCAGGGCCAAGGGCTCTTGAGTTGAGTGGCCTGGATCTGGATCTGGATCGTGGTCTTGAGTGGTGGTCCTGGGGTGCACTTTCAGTGAGCCAAGGCTGGGAGGTGGGGCTGCAGCACCCCACTAAGAGCCCCGGCAGCTGTGAGGGCCCCAGCGATTTGGGACAGAGCTTTCCCCCTCCAGGAAG
>CM053593.1:58572517-58592941 GCA_028646575.1 Pseudocheirus occidentalis
AGCTATTAGGGTGGTGTTCCAGCCCCCCCCCCCCCCGCCAGCTTTGGCTTGCTGAGGGCATACCCCAGGGCCACCACCCAAGACCACAATCTGGATCCAGGCTGCTCAATGCAAGAGCACTTGGCTCTGATCAATCAACTCAGCCCCCCTGTGGGTTCCGCAGGCCTGGAACTCTGAAGCAGCCCTGTTGGGGCAGCCACGGGTTACAGCCATTCCTGCCCTTCCCCCACTGCTTTCTTGCCCTGAGTGTAGATTAGCCAAACTGTTTTTCCTCCCCCAAATTTAGCTTGAAAGCTTCGCTAACTTTCACTGACGTCTAATCCTGGCTTAGTAGATGTTAAGATTGCTCGATGTGCTTTAGATCTTCTCTGAAGCAGACTCACACTATGGCTTGGGAGGCTTAGCTCCTCCCAACCACCCTGGAGCCTGGCTGCATGGTGGTTTCAGGCTGGGCTGGTCTTGTCTCCCGGGCTGCAGTCCTGCACAGTGAGCCTCTCCTGCTGCGCTGCCTTTCTCTAATCCCTATTTTTCACGCCTTGCTAGATGTGGGGCTGCTGGAGGCTGTAGATCTTCTCTCTTGTAGACTGGCTGCAGAGAGGCTCAGCTTGGCTCGGCTCCTCCTGACTGCCCTGGGGCTTGGCCGCGTTTGGTTTCAGTTTCACGCTGGGCTGGCCTCGGTAAGTGTCCTGCTGTGATGATCCCCTGCTGCTGAGCTGCCTTCAGCGAGAGATGTGTTTTCTGTATTTTTGTGAGTTTGAGAGTCCTAGAATTTGTCCAGAGTCATATTTTATGGGTTGTTAGGGTGGCTGCGTGGGAGCTGTGGGACCTTGCTGCTTTTAAGTTGCCATCTTTTGTCTGCCTCTGGAACCCCCCCCACCCCAATATTTTTTCATGTACACTCAGACTGCATTAATTCTTTCTCTGGAGATGGATTGCATTTTTCATCACAGGTTCTTTGAAATTCTCTTGGATCTTTGTATTGCTTTATAAATTTTAAAAGCAATATGTAAATGTGAGTTATCATTCTCTTCTGTTTTTCCTTGATCTCTGCTCCCTGGCATGAGATACCAAGTCTTCCTGACCTTCATGGTGCTCAAATCTATGTCCTTCTTCCCTTTCTTTGAAGCCATGCAAAGAAGACCACAAGAGCGCATTCCTTCGGGTTTATCATCATAGGAGCAGAATCAGATGTAGGTAATGGGATACTATTGTGCAGTGAGACATGATGAAATAGATGGTTTCAGAGAAACCTGGGAAGATATGTATGAAATGATGCAGAGGAAGTGAGCAGAACCAGGAGAATAATTTATATTCTAAGCAACAGTATGTAAAGACAAACAACTTTGAGAGACTTAAGAACTCTACTCATTGTAATGACCAACTATGACTCCAGAGGACTGATGAAGAAGCGTGCTACCTACCTATTGATGTAGAATGAGTCTCTTATTTTTGACATGTATTTTTTATCATATATTTGTATACATAAATATATACACACACACATTTTTGGACATGATGAATTCAGGTTATTTGTTTTATTTGACCATATATATATATATATACTTATTATAATAATTTTTTTCTCAGTGAGGAAGGGGAAGCAAATAGAGAAAATAAGTGCTTATTAATTGAAAGAATAAAATTAAAAATAATAAAAAATAGGGTTGAAATGAAAATACTTCCAACAGAACACTACTCAATGATGCCTGAACTTGCTAAACTATCTTGGGCCCCTTGAGCCCAGCTTGGCTGATGACTAAGTGTCTAGAAAGTCATTTTATAATTCTTGTGTCTTGATTATTATGGTACAATTCTTCCATGTCCTCCCTTGCAATCCTTCTTACACCCTTTACATCTACCAGCTCACCATATTTCTTTTAGACTTCCCTGCTTTGTTCCTGGTCAAGTAGGCCATTTCATAATTTGTTTTAAAGCATTCTATTGATAACTTTAAAAATATTAGTAATTTCCTGATTTTCCCCTTTCCCCCACCTCAGGAAACCCTTCCTAGTAACAAAGAAAATCTATTAAACAAAACTTTGATGAAGTGGCTGCATCTGACAGCATTTGTAACCCCCCAACCCTGTAGTCCCTTACCTCTCTACTGAGAGCTAGAGCTGAAAGGCATCATGGAGACCCTCTGGGAAGGAAAGAAAGAAGAAAAGGAAGGAGGAAGGAAGGAAGGAGGAAGAGCAAGGAAGGAAGGAAGGAAGGAAAGAGAGGAGTAAGGAAGGAAAGAAAGGAGGAAAAAAAATTTATTGATCACATGTTATATTCCAGACACTGTACTAGACACTTTACAAATATTATCTTATTTGATCCTAATGATAGACCTGGGAAGTGCTATCATTATTCCCATTTCACAGATGAAAAAACTGAGGCAGGCAGAAGTTAAATGACTTACCCTGAGAAGTGTCTGAGGCTGGATTGAGCTATCTCTAGGTCCGGCACTCTATACACTGTGCCATCTAGAAGCCGCTAAGGAAATGTTTTTCATCATTTATTTTTTGGCATCAAGATTATTCTTTTTCTCTTTTTAAAGTGTTTCATTCTGAGTGTAAAGAACAACAATAAAAAGGATATTTCTATATATGAAGTAGAAGTGAAAAAGAGATTATACATGAAACCAAATCCATAAATCTCTACAATATAGAATTTATTTTTTTTTAAAAAGCGCATAATAAATTCAGCATGTTACTTTCTTGTCTGTGTTTCTTTCCCTTTTCCTCCGTGCATTAGAGAAGGTTTCAATGACCTTCTTTTTTCTTTTCGGACAACATTATTCATAGTTTCTCTCTCTCCAGCAAGTCTTTATCTTCCCCATCCTTTTCCCTTCTAACAAATAAAGGCCCAGTCCTTACAGCAAAGAAGTATGGTCAAGTAAAACAAATACATATATTTTCCATGTTCAAAATATATGTTTCAATATATGCCTGGATTCTGTCACCCCTTTGATGGGAAATGTATAGCATGCTTCACCATTGGTCCTTTGGAGTTGTGATTGGTCGTCACATTGATTAGAATTCTTAAGCTGTTTTTCTTCATACTATATAATTTTTTTCTTGGTTCTGTACACTTCACCCTGCAATAATTCATATAAGCCTCACCAGCTTTCTCTAAAACCATCTCTTTCATCATTTCTTATGGTGTAATAATATTCCATTATATTCATATATTTCCTCACTAATGTGTCCCTCTTTTGTTTCCAGATTATTGCTACTATGAAGAGAGCTGTGATAAATATTTTTGTACATGTGTATCTTTTTTCCTTTTTAAAAAATCCTTTTAGGGATAAAATCTAGTAGTGCTGGATCAAAGGATATGAATAATTTAGTGATTTGGGGGTGTAGCTCCCAATTGCTTTGCAAAATGTAGCTAAACCAATTCATAATTCTTAGCAGCAATGCACCAGTGTGCCTTTTCTCTATCAATTATCAATTTTCTTTTTTACTCATCTTTTCTAATCTGACATATGTGAAATGGAACTTCAGAGTTGATTAACTTAAATTTCTGTAATTATTAATGACTTGGAGTATTTCTTCATATGACTATTGATAGCTTGGATTTCTTCCTTTGAAAACTACCTACGGATAATGTTTTCCCAGAAGTTTTTGTTTTGTTGAATGAGTCCTTTATCAAGTACTGGTGGTCTTTGAGTTTATCTAACACTAAATTACTGTATTTGTTTGCTTCTTTAAGTTGAGTACCTAAACCATTCTACCAATCAACTTTTCTATTTTCTAAGAGTTTTGATGATCATTGCTTTGAGATCTGGTAGTGCTAGACTTCCTACCCTCCCACTTTAAAATTGTTATTTCTCTTGAGAATCTTGACCTTTTGTTCCTTGAGATGTATCTTGCTATCTAGCTCTTTGAAGTAATCCTTTGGTAGTATAATTGGCATGACACTGAATAAATAAATAAATTGACTTATATGATTTTTAATTATATCAGAATGCCTCAAATATGAGCAGCTAATATCTCTTTACTTATTTAGGTCTTTATTTCTCTAAAGATTGTTTTATAGTTCTATGCGCTAATTAGTAGTTGGTCTCCTAAATACTCTACATGTTCTGTAGTTATTTTGAATGAAATTTCTATTTCCTCTGGGTTTTATTGGCAATACATAGAAAGACCGATGATTTTGGGAGGTTTATTTTGTGTCCTGCTACTTTGATGAATTTATTATTTAAATTAATTTTAGTTGACTCTTAAGGTTCTCTAGTATTTTTTGCAAATTTGCAAAACAAAATAATATTTTACCTTTTGAATATACTCATTCTTTTGTTTTCTTTTTCCTAATCTTATCAGTATATCTAGTACCATGTTAAATAATAGTGCTGGCAACGGACATCTTTGTTTTACCTCCGATCTTACTGGAAAGGATTTTATTTTATCTCCATTATATCTAATGCTGACTCTTGATTTAATTAGATATTACTTCTTAGATTGAGGAAAAGTCCTTTATTCCTATGATTTCTATTTTTTTAAAAAACAGGAATAAGTATGGTATCTTTTCAAAAGATTTTTTCCTGTTATACATTCATGCTTTATTGCTATAATCATGTTTTTGGATTGTTTTTGTTACTATTATTGTCTATTATATCTACTGTTTTCCTAAAATTGAACCACTCTTGCATTCTTTATAAAAATCATACTTGGTTATAATGTATAACCTTTTTTGATGGGATGTCAAAATCTGATAATATTTTGTTCAAAATTTTTATTAACATTCATTAAAGATATTGGTCCATAGTTTTCTTTTTCTGATTTGTTTCTTCCTGGATAGCTATCATAGAAGGAATTTGATATAACACCTTCTTTTCCTGCTTTTGTAAACAGCTTATGAAATATCAAAATTAATCGTTCTTTTAATGTCTGATAAAGCTGAATTGCACCAGTATTGGTCTTTGCAAATAATCTGTGTTCAGCTGCTTTTTAGAACTATTTTTGTTTATATTACATTGTTTGGTGCTATTAGATTTTTTAAAATAATCATTTGATTGCATTTTCAATCACATTGTAGATTTGGAGCTGGAAGGCATCTCTTGTAAAACCATCTAGTCCCGCACCTTCATTTCACAAGTGTGAGGCTGAGATTTGAATCCAGGCACTAACTCCAAAGCCAATACTTTCCTCATTATACTATGCTGTAGTTTACACAACCCCCTCATTTTCTCTGAAGTCCTTATATTTCTTATTTCTTACACCACAATAACATTGTATTATCTTCCTATATTATAATTTGTTAAGCCATTCCTGAGTCAATGGGTACTCTTTTTGTTTCAAGTTTTTGTTACCATCGAAGTGCTATTATAATAAATAAGTGGCTTTCTTTAGGACAAGATTACCTGAGAGATAACTGGAAGGAATGCGTATACGATCTTGGTAGCAGAGACATTTGTCCAGAAAGTCAGAGGCTACATTGCTTGAAACATAGTAAATTAAAAAAAACCCATAGTAAATTCTTAATAAATTCTTTTTCATCCATTTATTCATTTAATTTATTCAATTGGATTGTGAAATATTATATATAATCTTTGTGATCAATTTGCCATGGAAGTAATTTCTGATTCTCCCGATTGATATCAGGATCTTTTACACAAAGACACAAATATCCTGATGGCCTAATACCCCACCAGAAATCTTTTCTAATAAACATTCATATTAGCTTGATCCATATATAGCATAACCTTGGGTCTTTATAGTGTGGGGTCACTTAAGGCAGAGGGTACTGCCAACACTTTTAATCCTTTAGCATGGTAGAGATGATTGAATTTAGTCCTAAGTTAGTTAAAATAATGAGCAGGGAAGCTCTTCAGCCTACTTTGGTCCCCAAACCCAGTGCTCTAAGCCTTCCCTGGAAGTAGCAGGGCCTTCTTGGTATCCCGTTTTTTGCCATTTCTTCCCCCTTAGCTAAATTGACAACGTATTTTGTCCTGCTTGTCCTAGATACAAAAGCTTCCAGTCGTGACAGTGATTCAGGCCTCCAAAGCCATATGTCAGTCAGTCAACAAGCATTTAGGGAAGGGAATAAGCATCCACATAGGATCTATTAGATTCCAGGCACTCTGCTGGGCATTTTATAAGTAATAGTGCATTTATAAGTAATATTGCCTTACTATGTGGCAGGCCCCATTCTACATGTATAACGAATATAACAGGTTTTTGCTTTTTTCTGGTGTGAAAATAGACAATTTCCTCCATTTTGCTCCCAAATGGCCCAAACCCCTTTCCATCCCAGGGTCTTTCCATTCTCCCCTCTCTCCCAGATGCTCCAGGCTAGCTTTTACAGGTATTGAGAATAGATTTCTAGCTCCTAATCATTCCATGACCAAATGATTTAGGGAGACACTTTCTTCCTAAACGCCACCAGGAGGGCATTATTTTGTTTCACATTTCCTTAAGGCCAGGTCAAGAGACCCCATGGGGGAGATTAGGACAAGAGAATTAACTTCAATGTGACTCTGAGGATTTAGATATTGATTCCAAGGGCTTCCCACACAGTTAGAACAAACAGTACCACACCATCCCTCACTTTGCTCTCCCTTTCAGAAACTAGAAATAAAGGCTTTTAGGTTAAGGAGGAGACTAGCCTACACTAATCTGTGTTTCAGAACGTTCAGAGCTGACCTTGATGTGTGACACCCTGGTTGGTAATCCCCCAAATTGAAGGCCGTGCAGCATTTCATTAGTTTAGAGCCCTGGTTTAGATAATTCTGTATTGAGTAAGTAATTAAATGTGACATGGAAGCAGAGAAAGGGATTAGTGACACACCCAGGAGCCCCTTTGAAGGCAGCCTTCTGTGCACCAGGCTACAGGGGGAGGTGGAGAAGGGTTTAGCTGAGTTCCTGGAAGGGATATACCGGCTCAGAGGCAAGGTGAGACTTCTAGGTCTCCATGGGAGCTTGGGAAGCCTGCCAGAGCATGGAGATGGTACCAATCCATGGAGATGATGGGCTGGGCCTTCCTGCAGAAACAGGAGCAGGGACTGAATCTGGGAGGCAGCATGGAGGCCGACATGGGCTGGGGGAGTGTTGATTGTTTTTGTGTTTATGTTGAGAAAGAACCTCCTCGCTGACTTTGTCCTCAGAATCCTGATCCAAAGCAGCATGTGAGAATAAACCCAAACTCTGACAGTTTGTGGAAAGTCTATTCTGTAGGGCAATTCTATGTATGCAGTAGGAAATCTTCTTCTATATTGAAGGGAATGAAAAGGAGAGTGTGATGGTTGGGAGATTACTAAGAGTTGTAGAGAAAAGGCCCGGGTTCTGATCTGGAGTCTGGGACTTATTTGCCACGAGAACTTCCATAACTATAAATTAAGGAGGTAAGACTGGATGTATTTTAAGGTCTCTTCTATCTCTGAATCACATGGTGAAAACTTTGATGTGAAGGAACCAAATGTTTTCATAAAATCATCATCATCATCATCATCATCATCTTCATCATTGTTGTGATTATGATTATTAAGCATTAGCAAGTAAATCCATATAAGGCTAAAAGGAAGCCCTCTCAAATGATCCCTTACTCCAATCACTCGATAATTTGTAACTGACCCCTGAGGCTTGATCAAGCTTTCTCAGACTATCCAAATGTGATCCTCATCCAACTTGGGAGTCAATTCAAGTATCTCATCACAGGAAAGGTCAGGCAGATGAAGAATCTCCCCTGTCAGATTGTTACTTACAATTGGACAAAACTTCTCTAGAGCTTATCTGTCAGGGTATTTCTGTCTCCCTTTATGGATATGGATTGATCTCTCTATATCTATACATAGATGGATATCTGTCTATATTTATATCTGTCCCAGATATATCTGAGAGAGTATGAATGAAAAGGCCTCTACCTTATAGAGGGGATACCTAGTTGCAAAGTCATGGGATGAAAATACAAAAGTAACACGGGGGGTGGACATGAATGTGATACAATTGGTGTCATTGAAGGGAACATTCAAATTGTCAAAGGCACAGACCCATTTTAGATATATTTGACTTCCACTGGCACTGCCTTTTCAATGTTACTATTCTTATTATTTCTTCCAAATAAACTGTTCTCCTTGTGGATGTGCTAATTGCATATTTTCATCTTTTTTTTCCATCTTTGTCTTTTTAGGTGTCAACAACACCTATTGCTTCTTCTCCTACCCTGTTGACAGAAATTTCCGAGCAGTTGTGTGTGTGTGTGTGTGTGTGTGTGTTTGATGAAATTCACATGAATCAAAAAAGGAATAAATAGGACTGGGATTCAGATGTCACAAGTTATAATTTCCAGATCTGTCACTAACTAGACATGTAGGGTGAGTGTCTTTCATTTCTTTGGGCTTCAGTTTTTGATTCAATTCAACAAACATTTTTTAAACATTGATTCTAATTTTCTGTATTAGATACTGAAGATATAAACAGAAATAAGAAATTCCTTTCATTAAGCAACTTAGAGTATACTGGGAACTGGAGTGGGTATGGATACAAGGTTTGACAAAGAAGAGTCCTAGGTTGGTTCTGTCAATAGGCAGGACCATTACCCTTTGCTTCTCCTGAAACAGGAAGCAGGTAAAAGAGGTGTAAACTACAGGTTGAAAGTCCATTATATGGCATTCCCCCAATTCCTTTTTGGGCTCTTTGCAGGGGTTTTGTCAATTATCTATTATCACTCATTGGCTTATTTTACTCCTGTCCCAGTATCTGTTCCCTGTCGAGGAGGCCTAGTCTGTTAATGCTCACTCAGACCCCAAGGTCACAGCTAAACAGTTTAATCAGATGAACAAAAATCATGGCAAAATCAGGAAGTATAGGGCACATGTAACATAGGTTTCAGCATTCTAGTCACTCCCCAGCTCCAAATCTAAAGATAAAGCTACCCCTTTGTTATATTATTTTATTTTTTAAATATTAAAGTATTTAATTTAAGTATTTCAAATATTAAATATTTCAAAATATTAATATTTAAAACTTTTAAAAGGTTTTATTGGATCTTTCATATTTATATAACCCACACTTGGATTGGGTCTGATAATGAATGAGACATTCTACTTTTCTAGTCTCTGTCCCCTTAAGTGAAAGTTAGGAGGCACTTTTCCTCATTCCTTCTGGGGAGCTGTGGTTGGTCATGGTAATTATACTGTACAACTTCACTTTATTATTCTTTTTCATAAAGCCACCCTTTTAATTTGGAGTCTTTTTTCTCTTGTCTTCACAATCCTACAAACTGGCAAGTAAGTTAAATTTGACACACACGCCTGCATACACATATATACATATATGTGTATGTATAAAGATTATGCTTGGATACATATACACATACATAGCTGTATCTAATATTTTAATATAGGTACATATACATATGTGTGCATATATGAATGCTGCAAATTATAAAGAACAAACTTGGTTCCAATGAAGAAATATGAGAAGATAACCTTTCTCTATTCCTTTACAGAGGTTGAGGTTTATAGGCATGAATTTTTGCATATTATTATTTGTATGTTTTTAATGTGTTGATTTTTCTTTCATAAAAAAAATCTTTGTTATAAGAATGACCATCTGGGAAAAAGGAAAAGAGGGACAAAGGTAGAAATCTAGGATATGTAAAAGCAAGAAACATCAGTAAAATCTATTTTAAAAAAGATTTACTTTAAAAAAGAGATTCCTTCATCCCCCTAGATTTGGAATCCAATGGGTCTGATTCCCCTGAAAGATTTAAGGAATTAGCTGACACAATCTCAGAAATATTAAGGTCTGCCTTTGAGGACTTGGGCAATTACAGAATTCATAGATGCTTAGTTAGAAAGGACATTGGAGGTCATTGAGCTCAACCTCCCGTTCAATTCAGGAAGACCTTTTATGGCACATCAGAACACTTGAAAAAGACACAGAAATAGTAGTTCCCTTCTGTTTCTTGCTTTGCCAGTCTGAAAAACCAGATGCTCAAGAAATAAGCATTTGTTGAATTTAGTGTTATGCACGTTCACTATGATGTGGTTCCAGGGGAGCTCTTGCTAGAAGGTTTTATAGTCACGTAAGCTAAAACCTGATAAGCCCAGGATATGCTAACTATAATATTTGTACCTTATAAAGTGAAGGTTATGTCTGCAGGGGCTAATGCAAACTTTTGTGAATACAGATAAAGAGGAAGTACTTTTTTTGGCTTTTTTGAAGGGAGTAGGGCAGGGCAGTTGGGGTTAAGTGACTTGCCCAAGGTCACACAGCTAGTAAGTGTTAAGTGTCTGAGGCAGCATTTGAACTCAGGTCTTCCTGACTCCAGGGCCTGTGCTCTATTCATTGCACCACCTGGCTGCTCCAGGGAAGTGCTTTCTAGAAAATTCTAGGCTGGATCTTTATTTGTTGTTCAGTTGTTTTTCAATTGTGTCTGATTCTTCATGACCCTGTTTGGGGTTTTCTTGGTAAACCGGAAGTAGTTTACCATTTCCTTTCCTAGCTCATTTTACAGATGGGAAAACTGAGGCAAACAGGTTTAATGACTTGCCTAGGGTCACTCAGTAAGTGTCTGAGGCTGAATTTGAACTCAGATCTTCGTGACTCCAGGCCCAGTGCTCTATTCATAGCAGATAGTTATTAAATAGATGGTACCTTCCTGCCTTTGCTTATTATTCCATATGCCTTCAACCTCTTCCCTGTCTATCTCCATCTGTTATACTCCAGCCTATCTTTGAAAGCCCAACATAAATGTCATCTTTCCTAGGACATCTGTCCTGTTTCCTCTGGTTAGTAATGACTTCGTTTCTCAGTCCTCATGTGGAGACTCCATGAGATCAGGGACTTTTTAAATCTCCTGGTGTCTAATATAGTATTTTGCACACAGCAGGAGATTAACAAATATTCGTTAAGTTGAACTGAATTGTGACTGAATTGACGATGAACTGAATGGTGGCACAAGCCTGTAGTCCTTGTTGCAGGTGGATTATTGGTGGATTGATTGAATCCAGCAGTTCTGAAGTGTGATAAGGCTAACACTTGTTGCCTGATGCACGTGCCAGGGTAAAGCAGGCTACCATCAGAAGGGGATCAGTAACAGTAATTACAATTCTTGAATGTGTACAAATGCCTTATTGACACTGCTGCCTTACATGGAAATCATTCATTTCTACGTGGAAATAGTAAGAGGTGGGCACTATGACTTTGGCCATTTGACTAAGATGGTTACTTTATTCATCATAGTTATCTTCTCTGGACATTTTATGGGATTGGGATTAAGTGACTTGCCCAAGGTCACACAGCTAGCCAGTATCAAGTGTCTGAGGCTGGACTCAGGTCCTCCCGACTACAGGGCTGGTGTGTATTCATTGCACCATCTAACTGCCCCTCGACATTTCTTAAAATTTATAAGATCTTTGTAGTAGGCAATGTCAGAGTCCTACCATCATGCAAACCCAAGGAAACAGAGAAAGGCAGGGAAGGTTCAATGTCAAAGATACAGGTTGTGATGAGTAGACATCCTTGTCCAAATCCTCTGGTCCTAAGGTCTTAGGCAGCTTTGGCTCAGAACACAAAAATTCTTTAGAATATATGCTATCTAAGGGTTGTAGGGTCATAGACACAGAGATGGGAAGGACATCAGAAGGCACCTAGTCCACCCCTCTCATTTCTCTAAAGAGGAAATGGAGGTTCAGAGAAGATAAGGAGCCTGTCTAAGGTCATTTAGATCTTGCATATGGAGAAACATGGGGAGAGAGAATATCGTAGGAATGAATGACAGACCCTCTGGCATGCACTGCTGTCCTACAATAAAAGTCTTACCTGGTTCTTTCTTGTCTTTCTCTGAAGAAAATCTGTGATATAACCAAAGCAAACTATATGTAGCTATCATTTTACTTTCAAGATATACATACATATACATAATATGCATATATATGTATATGTATACACACATATATAATTGACAATTTTGCTTTGGAGATAATATACATACATATATACACACATACACATAAGCACACACATACATGTATATGTATACATTATCAGCATTTTGCTTTGGGGAAACACACACATACATATATCTTATATATATATATATATATATATATATATATATATATATACATAGTCAACATTTTGCTCATATATATACATGTATATGTATGTATACGTATATATATAGTCAACATTTTACTTTCGATATACATATATATGTATATGTGTATATGTGTGTGTGTATTTATCTATCTTCTAGAGGTCCTGCTCCTGTCATTTTTTTACATGCTTCAGGCGACTTCAGAGTGGGAGGAAGACTGGTTCATTCTTTAGGGGTCCTACTACAATTGCTACCTTCCTGGACTCACTGCTCAATTGTCCTGACTTACTTAATGTGGTAATAGTAAACATTCAACTTTGTCATGGTATGACAGACCAACTGGCATAAAAGTCATTTGGTCTGACAGCCTTAGTCAGACTCATTCAGTATTGCATATGACTTTCGTGCAAATGCACTATCAACCTCATGCAAAGTGCAATTAAGCCTGATGGATAACTGGCTAACATCGTGTTTGGAAGAATTACCATGATCACTAATGGGTAGTTAGGGACACCTCTCTAGTTTAAAGACTTTCATGGGCCATGAAAGCCAGTGAATTTAAGACTATTTATCAACCAGTCACTTCCAAGATGACATGCATAAGAGCATTCGAGGACTTCCAAAGCTGTCAGCGTCATATATCATAACAGCACATAAAAGTTAAGTGTAAATAGGCTATAAAATGGAACAACTGTTTACCTCAGTGAAGGTTTTATTTGCATGCCCTCAATAGCTGCTCAAATGTGCTTCATACTTACAATGTCCAACTACAGCTCTGAGAAGGGGAGGCCTTAAGCATAGCAGAGACAGGGTGTCACAATGGAAATTGTGCTGGATTTGGAATCAGGGGATCCAGGTTTGAATGCCTCCTTTAACACTTAAAGGAGAAGGAGCCCAAGGTGTGACTTTGGGTAACTTACTTAACTTTTCTATACCTCAAAGTCCTCATCTGTAAAATGAGAGAATTGGACTAGATTAGCTTTAAGATCCCATCTATAATAACAGCTGACATTTATATAGTGTTCCATGTTTTGCAAAATACTCTGCCTATATTTTCTCTTTTAATCCTTACCATGACATTGGGAGGTATGTGTATTAATATGCCTGTTTTCAGTTAAGGAAAAAACCCCAGAGAATTTAAAAGGCTTAGTTAAGTGACATAATTGGTATGGGAACAAATATATGAACCTCGTTGTGCTGCTTAGGAATAGGAGGTTGATTCCATACTGGGCTTTGAGGGGTTATTGGAAGGCTTTAGCTCCCCCCTTCTACCTTCTTCCTTCTCCCTAACTATAACAGAAATTCCTAGAATAGGAGACAACACTCTTGATTTTATCATTAGAAATCTAGGTCCTTATGCCTGCGCCTCTACCAAAATCTGTTCACTGAAGACAGAATTTGAGTTAGTAATTTTTTATCTTAGTGTTAGAATTTATGTTGTTCTTCAGTCATTTTTCAGTCATGTCTTACCCTTCATGATGCCATTTGAGGTTTTCTTGGCAAAGATGCTGGAGTGGTTTACTATTTCCTTCTCCATCTCATTTTACTGATGAGGAAACTTAAGCAAACAATATTATCCAGGGTCACACAGCTTGTAAATGTCTGAGGCTGGATTTGAACTCAAGCAGATGAGTCTTACTGACTTCCATCCTGAAGCTCTATCCAACCAAGCTAACTAGTCACCCATGAAAATTTATGCTCCTGTGTAAAATCTTCCAAGGATGATTTATTTTCACCCAAGATCTAGAAGAAATTTCTCGGATTATCTAATTAAAACCTCCTCTAGAATATCTATGGGAAGTAGGAATGAGGAATTTGGTAACTCTATATTTCTATTAGTGGTACCAGAAAAATAAGATTTATCGGTATCTTTGGATTTTACATTATCTAAAATTTTCCTTTATCTCTCTCTCACTCCCAGAGAGCCATCTCATATTAAAAAGAAAAAGAAGAGAAAAAAATCAGGGTAATTATTTGATATGTTGAAAAACCCACATATATATATATATATTTATACAGTATATATATATTTGAGTATATACAGTATATATAGTGTTTCAAACTTGTAGACCTCCTACCACTGTAAAGAAGGGGGAGAAAATATTTCCTCGTATCTCTTCTTTAGGGCCATGCTTGTTCTTTGTAAATTTTCAATATTCAGTTTCAGTTGTTTTGTGGTTGTTCTTCTGATTTCTGTTGTAATCTTTATATAATTGGATTTCTTTATATTTTTTACTCTGCTTATTTCATTCTGTATCAATGCATGTAAATCTGTACTTTTCCTGCATTCAACATAATGTCTGTTTTCTTACAGCTTAGGAATATTCCACAACATTCACCCTATGAATTTATTTATCCATAATTTGTTTATCCATTCCTCAATTGATAGACATCTACTTTATTTCCAGTTATGGTGTGTGTGTGTGTGTGTTTGTATATATGATATAGGTGGATATTGTCCTGTATTCAAATTTGGCCTCAGACATGTGGTAGGTGTATGATCCTAGGCAAGTCACTTAACTCTGTCTCAGTTTCCTCATCTGTAAAAATGAGTTAGAAAAGGAAATGGCAAACTACTTTAGCATCTTTGCCAAGAAAACTCTAAATGGAGTCACAAAGAGTTGGATACAACTGAAAAACAACTATCCCTCTCTCTAAATAAATAGATAAAGATATTGATTGTATGCCACCATGGGGTGGGCGGGAAGGGAGGGGAGAAAATTTGAAACTCAAGGGATTGTGGAACTGAATCTTGTAAACTAAATGTAAATAAGCAAGTCAATTAAAAAAAATAAATAGATAAAGATAAATGAGTGTGTATGTGTATGTGTGTATCCATTTATTTCACTGTATGTGGAGACTTTCTTGTTATCACATACTAGGCATATGCTACTTAGAACATAGGCTTAGGAGTAGAATCTCTCAGTCAAGGAATATGGACATTTTAGTCACTGTATCAACATAACTTCAACTTGCTTTCCAAAATTCTTGTCCTGCTTCATAGCTCTACCAGTAATATACTAGCATGCCTGTCTTTTCATTGCACCTCTGCTACTGACTACTCCCATCTCATTATCTTCACTAATTTGTTGGATGTGAAGTGCAACCTCAGGGTAACTTTGATTTGTATTTCCCTTTTTATTTGTGATTGGGAGTATTTTTTCATATGGTTGGTAATTCTTGAGAACTGTTTGTTCATATTCTTTGGGTCCTTATCTCAATAAGAAAATAATGAAGGTATGATTTTTGGCATACCTATTTATTTATCTATATAGATATAACACTAACTAATATTTGTATAGGGCTCCCTGTGTATGTTTTTGTCTATATATTTTGGATGCCAAATACTTATTTGAGAAATTTGATGCAAAGATTTTTTTTTCTCATTTGACTACAGAATAATAAGATTTGATATGTCAGAGGCCGAACAATTGAAGGAATTGGGGCTATTTAGGTAGGAAAAGGTAAAATTTGGCAGGGACTTGATAGCTGTCTTCTAACGTTTGAAGACATTTGGTGTGGAAGTGGAGAATTAGACTTTCTGTTTGACTGGAGAAAGAAGAGCGAAAGGCAGTACTTGAAAGTTGATATTAGGTAGATTTTGGTTCAATATAACAATAAGAGTTGTACAAAAGTGGAAAGGATTGCCTTGGGGAAGGTGGTGTAGTAAAGATGGTAAGTTTCCTATCACTGGAGGTCTCCAAGATGGAGTTGGATGATCCATATTGGGGATGTCATATAGAGGACCTAAGCTTCAGACAAGAATTAGACCAGGTGACCTTTGAGATCCCCTTCAAATCTAAGAATCATGCAAATACCACATGAAGAGGTTGTATTGTGACATAAATTCACATTAAGGAAGAATTCTTAACCTTTTTTGAGTGGCAGACCCCTTTGGCACTTTAGTGAAGAAGCCTTTGAACACCTTGGAATAATGTTTTATAAATAATTGAAGGAAATGTTAAATTTCAGTTAAAAGTTATAGAAAATAAAGATGCATTTTTTCCCATCTGAATTCACAGATCCCCTGAAATCCATTACCCCTCTAAGAGATCTGTGGACTCCAGGTTGAGAATCCCTAAATTAAGAAGAAAATACCTGAAATCAGGCTATGTCTCTGAAGATCAGGTTTTGGTCAGAGTAGAACATGAAACCCCTCATCATCTGAAGCAGAGGGTAACAGGTGATGAAAGTGAGGGCAGGAAAACCTAGAAAGGAAGCCAGAGGCTCCAAGTCAGACTAACCCTATTGAACAATTTTGTGAAGGTGTGCCATTAAGCAAATGGGTAAGTAGCTATGAAGAAAGAAAAGGAAAAAGTGGTTTCCATGGGACAATATATGAAAACCAAATTCAAGTTCTGATTTTGTTTCTTTGTGACTTTAAACCCATTAAAATACACACACACATATATACATGCACACACATATATGTATATATGTATGTGTATAAATGTATGCACACACACATGCACACACACACATACGCATGTATCCCTCTCTGGCCTTCAGATTTCTTATCAGTAAAACAAGGAGGTTGATGGCTCTTCCAATTTGTGTATTTGTATTTTGTATTTGTATAAGTGGACCCTCATTTCTGGAATATGCTCTCTCCCCATCTCTCCCTCTTAGAATCACTAGCTTCCTTCAAAGCCAGCTCTGGTACCACCTTCTACATAAGACCTTTCCTGATCTCCCCAGCTAATAATAACATCTTCTCCTTCTTGAAGTTACTTGTATTACTTCGTGCCTATACTTTGCATTTCCTTGGGTGCATGTGCATTATATCTCTTCCTCTACCCTAGTAAAATGTATGCTTCTTGAGGGCAGGGATTACTTCAATTTTTTATATTTGTACTGCAAGTACCTAGCTTTATATGTGCCTGATAAATGTTTGTTGAAATAGGTTTAATTTAATACATGGACACTGTACCTTTTCCTACACATTCCTAATGAATTTACTACCATGTAATATTATGTATTGTAGCTTTATAACTATCTATCTACCTCTCTCTCTCACTCTCTCTATCTCTCTATTTCTTCTCTTTCTATCTCTCTGTCTATCTACATACATATATATTGTGTACATATGTAGCTGTATGTCTAGGTTGGTATCTTATATTTTCTAGATTGTAAGCTCCATGAAGGCAGGGTTCATTTCTCAGTTGAATTCTGTATCTCTCTCTCAGTGCCCTATAGTGTACTGTACCCAACAGGTTCTTAATAAGTATGTTGAATGAATACAACTCACTTCCACTCTGAATCTCTTTCCTATAAAATGTGGAAAATAATACTTGCCCTCCCTCCCCCATGGGATTCTTATGAAGCCCCAAAGAGACCATGCATGTAAAAATGCTTGGTAATCATAAACCCTATGCAAATAGAAGCCATTATTAAAAACAATATCATTTCTCTCAGCTGCAATACTAGTGGTAACACTTGAATGTGTTTTCTTCCCCAAACTCTTCCTTCACTAGCTTTATTTCTTAAAATCACCTTTTCTGAATGACAATTTAATCCATTCAATAACACACAGTTTTACACAGCAGGGACCTATTTCTTTATCCTCCATGCACATAACTGGCTTCCGCTCTCCTGAACGGGCTGTGCTTTCTTCAAAGCCAAGTTATTTTCATCCCCCGATCCCCAGGGTGGAATGACTCTGTGATCGGCAGGATTCTGACTTGGAGATGCAGCATTAACCCTCTTTCTCATAAGTGTCTCTCTCTTTCACAGCCAGAGCTTCCCACCTCTGCTTACTCTCCCATCAGGTTGGTTGTGCTTAGGAAGCACCATTATGATTAACCTAATTTGATAAGCTTTGTAATGCCAGGATTGTGGACACTCTTCTTTGGATGTGCCTTGGAAACCTGCCATTGTAAATTCATTTGAAATTCATGGGTACATACCAGTTTTGTTTTATTATGAGCTAAGCAAGGGATGGATAGGAAGGACATGATTAGAGGAATAAAGGAGAAGATGGTCTGCATACACTCTGGCCGGCTCAGAAAGCCTGTATGTAATGAATTGAAAAAATGCTGATTGAAAACTTGAATCATTAACCACTCTCAAGTCAACATCTTCCTTTATAATCCAATCTTCTGCAAATCTTAGAATCAGTGGCACTCAGTGGTCTAAGAAATTGGCTGAAAACTCAGTCACAATGAATTGTGTTCATCTAGGGCCTATATCATTCTTGCGGATTCTATTAAACAAGGTTAGAATTTTTAATAATTCCTTTGGGGCATTAGAATCAGTGACAGCATAGCTAGTCCTTGCTATAGGGAAAGCAGTTGAAGAACACAGCATTTATTTGGCAAGTAGTGAATCAGCTAAGTGATAGCTGGGAAATAATTCTTTAAGCAGCCAAAAGATACTGACAAAATCCATCCCATAAAGTACATATATTTTTGTCATACATCATCCTTGGTTCTTACTTAAAGTTAGTTTATTTTCATTTTGCACACATTCCTAACAAGTTTGGCAAGCCAACTTTTCAGTTCAAAGCAGATTAAAATCAGTAAATTAAAAAGGCAATCACATTAGACTCAACTATGCTAACTGCAGGAAGGATAAGTCTGTCAGGACTGCTCTCCAGTTTCCACCTCCTCTTATCCCTAAGACTCTGGGTTCTGATTAGTGAATATTTATACCTCATTTTGTCTAGTCTCAAGCTTCCTATGCTCTTCTTGCTCATCTCTATAACATGCCTAACCACTTAGCTTCTTACTTCTCCTTCCTTCCCCCTCCTTTACAACTCTAGCTCTGACTTCCATGTCTAAAACACTTTACCTGGCAGTCCCTCACCTGAATGTGCTGTCTTTCTACACTGGAATGTTAAGCTCCTGGGGCAGCTAGAGCACAGACCTTGGAGACAGGAAGACCTGAGTTCAACTCTGACCTCAGACACTTAACACTTACTAGCTGTGTCACTTAACCCCAATTGCCCTGCCTTATCCCCTCCAAAAACAAACAAAAAAACAACACAAAAGCAAAAAAAAATAAAGTAAGCTCCTTGAGATCAGAGTCTTTCTTATTTAATTGTATTCGTATCCCCAGCACTCACCTTGGAGCCTGGCAAATGGCATGGGCCTAGTAAATGTTTTTTGTTAATTAATTGATCTCATAAAGCACAGAAATATGTAACCATTTAGTGTAGGGAAAACTAAGGGGGAGAAAATGTTTTCTCTATTTTCAAAATAGTGTAAAGAAGATAAATTCTTCCCAACTATAAATCAATAAGCTTAATGTTGATTTCTAGCGAAATACAAGAATGGATAGCTAACAGGACAATCTAAGTATGTAGAAAAGAAATTAGTGATCTCTATGATCAAACATGGGTGCATTGAAAGCAGGTCATGTAAGACTAGCCTCATTTCCTTCTTTTTTTTTTTTTCTTTTTGGAGGGCAGTTGGGGTTAAATGACTTGCCCAAGGTCACACGGCTAGTTTTTTGTGTTAAGTGTCTGAGGCTGGATTTGAACTCAGGTCCTCCTGATTCCAGGGCCGGCGCTCTATTCACTGCGCCACCTAGCCGCCCCCCTCATTTCCTTCTTTGACAAGTTTATTAGATCAGAAAAATGGATAGTGAAAGTACACCTGACTTTCAGCAAGGCATTTGACAAAATGTTCACAATGTTTCATCACATGCTTATAGACAAGGTGGAAAGATATAGACTGGATATAATACATTTCAATAGGGTCAGAACTACTTACGTGATGGGACTCAAAGGGTATTTATGAATGTATTACTAACAACCTTGGAGGGAGGTAAGCCACAGTGATCTGTTCATGGTGTTTTTCCTATCATTTGCTCAGAGACGGAAAGAAGTTTAGAGATACTTGGGGCCAGTCCTCTATCTCTCTTCTACAAATAAGGAAAGTGAATCCTAGACGTTTTAGGTAACTTGCTCAGTCACACAAGTAGTAAGTGGCAGAACAAAGTCCCCAGCCTCCAAATCTAGAGCTCTTTGTACTACCCCACCTTGCCTCAACATTTTTCTTGAAAATTTATATTGTATATGTTGTATGTGTCATACAGATGACATGTTTATAAAGTTTTCAGATAGTATGAAATTAAGACAAAATCAACACATTAGAGGATAGACTTGATGTTTCAAAAGAGCGCAGTAGTCTAGATCGATGGGTCAAATCTAATAAGATACACTGGATCTTAGGAATAGAGATATCTAAAAATCTTATCTTTTAAGTTATAAAAATACATATGCAAATGCATAAAAATGTATAGCTACATGGTAAGGGATATATGACTAGGTTTTGAGTTACAAATTTTCTCCCCTTTTTGTCCCTACCCCCCAGCCCAGAACATTGATCCCACTGTAAGACCCCTCCCACAATCTGTTCCCTTTTATGCCCTCCTCCAACACCTCTCTAGCTT
>CM053593.1:58593441-58649937 GCA_028646575.1 Pseudocheirus occidentalis
TCCTGGGGGGCAGCTAGGTGGCGCAGTGAATAGAGCACCGGCCCTGGAGTCAGGAGTACCTGAGTTCAAATCTGGCCTCAGACACTTAACACAAAAAACTAGTCGTGTGACCTTGGGCAAGTCACTTAACCCCAACTGCCCTCTAAAAAGCAAAATAAATAAATAAATAAATTATCTCTCCTGGATCTATTTTCCAGGTCAGTGGTTTTTCCAATGAGATATTTCATATTGCCTTCTATTTTTTAAATTTGTTTGAATATGTTTTACAGTATTTTGATTTCTCATAAAGTCGTTAGCTTTCATTTGCTCCAATCTAATTCTGAAGGAATTATTCTCTTCAGTGAGCTTTTGAAATTCCTTTTCCATCTGGCCAATTTGGCTTTTTAAGGAATTCTTCTCCTCACTGGCTTGTTGGGCCTCTTTTGCCATTTGAGTTAATCTATTTTTTAAGGTGTTATTTTCTTTAGTCAGGTTGTTGAGTCTCTTTTCATGATTTTCTTGCATCATTCTCATTTCTCTTCCCAATTTTTCCTCTACTTCTCTTACTTGATTTTCAAAATCCTACTTAAGCTCTTCCATGACCTCTAATCAGTTCATATTTTTCTTGGAAGCTTTTGATGCAGGAGTTCTGACTTCCTTGTCTTCCTCACATTCCATGCTTTGATCCTTTTTGTCCCCAAAAAAGGAATCTAAGGTTTGATTGCTCTACTTGCTTTGCTTCCTCTGCTTGCTCATTTTGCCAGTCAATTACTTGACTCTTGAGCTCTTTGCCACAGTAGAACTCTGCTTCCAGAGACAAGAGCTTTGTCCCAAATTGCTAGGGTTTTATCAGCTGCCAGAGCTATTAGGGGGGCAACCTCTCTGCAGCCCCCACAAGTTCTTGCTCACTGGCTACACACCCCAAGATCTCCACCCAAGACAGCAATCCAAACCCAAGCAGCTTAAAGCAAGTGTGATTACCCTCTGAATGATTGCTTGGTCCCCCTACAATCTGTAGGCCAGGAGGTCTGAAGGCAGCTTCATAGGGAATAAGCCACCATGACTCTGCTACCTCTCACCCCAGGGGTCCTTCCTTTCCAACAGAGTTGCCAACTGACCTTTTACATGTTCTTTGGCATTTATGGGTTGAGTAGTCTAGAAACCACCACAGCTGCTGGTGATTCACTCTCCTGAAGTCTGTTAGGCCAGCCACTGGTTGGGGCTGCCCTGAGGCCAAAACCTTATGGCTCACAGGGACTGTGCTCTGCTCCCAGTGCTCTGTGATAGACCCTTCCTGCTGGTTTGTCAGGCTTCCTTCAGTGGGAGATTTCTTTCTCTCTGTCACTTTGTAGGTTCTGTAGCTCAAAAATCCTTTAGAGTCACATTTTATAGGTATTTGAGGTGGTAGTTGGGGATCTCATAGAATTTCCTGCTTCCATGCCAACATCTTGGCTGTGCCCTATTATTATTCTCTTTACAAAAAATTTATTCATAATAAGACTAAGCATTGGGTTTCTTTTTTTTTTTTTTTTTTTTTTGCTTTTTGGAGGGGGAAGGCCAGGCAATTGGTGTTAAGTGACTTGCCCAATGTCACACAGCTAGTAAGTGTTAAGTGTCTGAGGCTGGAGTTGAACTCAGGTCCTCCTGACTTTAGGGCCTGTGCTCTATTCACTACACCACACAGCCACCCCTGGATTTCTTTAAAAACAAAACAACTCCTGCATTTTAATGTGGTTTCTTTTACCTAAATATATGTGGGATTTCAAAGAATGTTTCTGTTGTATAAAATCTAAGTACTAGACCATATTGCCCTTCTAATTTTCAAGATCTCTCATATTTTGTTGGTTTTTTCTCTCCAGTATTACTTTTACTACCATTAGTGATCAAAAAGTAGACCAGCTCACCAAGCCAGTATCCCCAATCTTGGCAAATGGCATTCGAAGGACACATCTTTAAGGGGCATAATGTATAATACATTTTTTAAAAATAAAACAACAACTGGAATGAGATCTTAGAGACCATCTAATCCAATCCCTCTAATTTTTACAAATGAGAAAATTGAGACTCAGAAAAAAGACCTTCCCAAGGTCACATGGCTAGCTATGAGAATAATTAGCACGGGTCTCCTGATTCCCAGTGCAGTAGTCTCTTGCTGTAGAGGGAGAATTACTTCATCCAGAATACTAGCCATAACAAGAATCTTCCTATACTGTCATGGTCAAATCACATCTGAAATATTGCGTTCCTTTCTGGATGCCACATTATAGAAGGGATATTGGCAAACTAGGAAAAGAGACCAGAACACAAAGGGAACTAGAAACAATGCCAAATAAGGATTAACGAGAGGAATGTGAATATTTCAAAGAGATTTAAGAAGGGACATGATCATTACCATCAAATATTTAAAGGGGTCAACTTGCAGAAGAGGCACCAGATTTATTTTGTTGAGCCCAGAGGCAAAACTAGAACTAAAGGGGTGGAAATGATGAGTTCAGTTAAATGGAAGGAAAACTTTCTCAGTAATTAGAAGTATTCAAAAATAGAACAGAGTGCTTCTAGGATGCTAAAATTCCCATCATGGAAGATTCTGACAGACCAATAGATCCCTTGTGAGGGATACCATAGGAAAGATTCTTGTAGCTAATGAGATTTAGGCTCTTAGTTCTTCCAAAGCTGAGATTCTATGATCTACTTGTAGGTTTGTCTTCCTATTCAATTTGAAGACACCCTCAAGGAGAGCCTGTCCTTTGCCTAATCCTCCCATGGGGATGAATGGTAATTTGAGAAATAAAATGCAAATTACAAAAGAGGAGGAAAATACAAGGAACTAGGGAGAAGGAAGCTCTGGAAATCATGAGAACTGTCCCCAAGAGAAGAATTTTAAATATTGTCATGGAGAGATCTCTCTCTCCCTCTCTCTCTCTCTCTCTCTCTCTCTCTTTCTCTCTCTCTCTCTCTCTCTCTCTCTCTCCCTCTCTCCCTCTTTCCCTCTCTCCCTCTCTCCCTTTCCCTCTCTCCCTCTCCCCCCCTCTCTCTCTCTTCTTCCTTCCTCCCCTCCTCTCCAACCCTCCCAACCCTCTCCTCTTTCTCTTCCTTCTCTTCTACCTTCCCTTCTCCCCTTCCCTTCCCTCCTTCTCCCTTCCTCCCCTTCCTTTCTCTTCTTCAACCCCATCTCTATCTCTTTAACTCTGTCTCCCTGTCTCTGTCTCTTTCCATGTCTGTCTGTCTTTCTGTCTCTCCCTATCCTCTCCCTCCCCCCCTTTATATTTTACTGCCTCTTCCTCTCCCCTTGTCTCTCCTTCTTTCCTTCCCTTTCATTCACCCTCACATCCACAGGAAGGCTGGCCTCCAGCATCTTTGGTAGTTGTGTTAGGTCTTTCCCTGTGGGGGTATTTCCACAAGCCCTTTGTAACAACAGCAGCAACATATCTCACTACCGGAATTTTGAAGTCTGCAGGAGGTAGCAAAGCAATAAGCTGTTCGGATCCATTGGCACACTGGGTAGATGAAAAACAGATTGGCCTCCATATGGATTGTACTTTGAAGGCAACCTGGGCTCACAGTGTTCTGCATCACCTCAGTTCCTTTAGACTTTGTGGACTCTTGCCATTTTAATATTTTACTTTAACATGCAGCACACAGATAGATACCACACTTTACACAGTGGGTATTAAACTTAGGAAATTCAAACCCCCAAGAGGCAGTGGAGGCTAAACATAGAAATTGTTTCTCACCCCACTCCTCAGAAAAAAAAAGACTTTAGAAAAATTTGTGGATAACAGATCTATGGCAGGTGGTTGAAGGAAACTTAAGGCATTCCCCAAAATCAAGCACACCATGACCCTTAGCAACTCTATTCAAAACACATTGATTAAGTGTCTACCATACAGAAAGCATTGCTCAGAGGTTACCAGATTTTAATCTAGACCAGACCTCAGAAATCATCTAGTCCAGCCTCTTTATTTTAAACCTGAGGAAACTGAGGTTCAAAAACATAAACAAATCAGAAACATCAATAAATCAACAAGCATTTATTAATGCTTGTTAATTAATTCATTAAAGCAACAAGCTTGCTATGTACTAAGTGGGCAGCTAGGTGACACAGTGGAGAGAGTGCCAGGCTTGGAGTCAGGAGTATTTACCTTTCTTAGTTCAAATCCTACCTCAGACACTTACTAGCTATGTGACCCTGGGCAAGTCACTTACCCTGTTTGCCTCAGTTTCCTCATCTGTAAAATGAGCTAGAGAAGGAAATGACAAACCACTCTAATATGTTTGCCAAGAAAACCTCAAATGGGGTCGCAAAGGATTGGACACAACTGAACAACAAGTGAACATGTAACTGCTACATTGTGTTAAGTATTATAGATACAAAGAAAGGCAAAAAAAGCCCCTGCCATCAAAGAGCTTACATTCCAATGACTGAGACAATATATAAATCAAAACAAATATAAAGCAGATGGAAGTTAGCCTTAGAAGTGATGAGACTAGCAGCTAAAAGGAACCAGAAAAAACTTCCTGGAGTAGAAGATAGAGTGTAGTGAATGAGGATCAGCAAAGAGACCAACATGGCTAGATGGCAGAGATCATAGAGGAGAAAAGAATGTAGGAAGATTGGAAAGGCAGGGGGTCCTCCGGTAGGTGTCAAACAAGGGATATTATATTTGATAGTGAGACACTATAATTTATTGAGGAAGGAGATGACACAGTCGGACATACACCTTAGGAAAATGACCATGGCATCAATGGGGAGGCTGGGTTGGGGTAAAGAGAGAATTGAGGCAGGAAGACCAACTAGGAGGTTATTATAATAGTTCAAGCAAGAAGGGGAAATGGAAAAGGACAGTAGATGTATGAGTGGAGAGAAGGGGATATTTTCAAGATTTGTTGTAGAGAGTGGTACAAAAAAAAAAAACAACACAAAAAGCCTAGGGCCATTAAACCATACATAAGTCTTCCTGTGGGGATATGGACTTAGAAAACCACATGTTTATGTATTTTTTCTTTTTTTTTTATTAATGCACTGACACATTAAAATCAGATAGGAACTGCATTTTAATCTGGTTCAGGCCACACTTGGAAATGTCATGGGCATATATATTTGACACTACTGGTATAGCATCTGCTATGATTAACTATCTCAATGCTCATACTAATGAATCTGGGTTTCCTCATGAACTATAGTAGTAGAAAGACACTCCCCAAGCCCTCATGAACCTCCACTGACATGTACCTCTCCAAAGATTGTCACCAATATCACTTAACCAGACTTATTAAGCCTTTTAAATGGCATATTAATTTTTATCCCCTCCCCCAAAAAAGAAAGATTGTGACATACTGTTTACTCCGCAAATAAAGAGTCCAGGAGAAAGTGGGCTCAAACTTAGAAAGCACATGTGACAAAGGGATAACTCAGCTTTAGAAGTCTTTTTGCAGGAGTTCTCACAAGGTTTCCCTTAGATTTGGTAGAATTTTCTGCTAAGATGTTTGTAGAACACTGAATCTTTGCCCAGTTTGTCCTCAGATCCACAATGTGGTTATTGCTGATAGTTGTTCTGGGATACTATAAGGATGCCATTGGAAAAATAGAAAGCCTAAAAGACTTTGTACCTTTCAAAAGAAGAGAGGGAAGGTTTATTCCTCACATCAATTCCTTCACAGGCTTTTAGATGAAATACTCTCCCCTCTCTACATGCTCTAATCTCTTGCATTATAGATTAATTCCGTGATTTTATGGAGGACCCAGAAGGTGTTAGCAAGACCTTCACCCAATCAGAACATACCTCCTAGTGATGCAACATCACTGCATCCAATGTCTTTCAAGGACTTTTTGTACTTAGTTGGAAGTCTTTGATTTATTGATTAAGACTTTCTCCTCTGATAAATAAATCAAGGTTAAGTGGTTGAGATGTATTTTCTCATGATGATAGTTAACATTTATATGTTGCTCTTTTTAAGATTGAAAAACTGTTCTAATAAATTTTATTTCATTTTATCCTCACTTCAACTCTGAGAGGTAGATGTTATTATCATCATTTTATAGATTAGGAAACTGAGGCAAGACAGACGTGACGTGACTTGCCTAGAGTCATGCAATCAGTAAATGTCTGAAGCTGGATTTGAACTCAGATTTTCTTAACTCCAGATTCAATATTCTATCCATTGCATCGATTAGCTGCCATGACAAATGTATTAGGACTAAATGAGGCAGGATGATTTCAACCACACTTTTACAGTCTTAAAGAAATAAATTATATGTAGGCCAATACCTCATATCTTATGCCAAGATAAGTTGCTTTAAATGAATATGTAACCTAGATCTAAATGGTCACATCATAAACAAAGTAGAAAGACATGGAAAAAATACTTATAAGATCTACAGATAGAAGAAAAGTTCATGACCAAATAAGGGATAGAAATTACAGAAGAGGAAATGGATGATTTTACTACAGAAAATTTAAAAATTTTGCACAAACTAATCAAATAAAGCTAAGATTTAACAGAGAAGTAATTAACTCGAAAAATGTTTGTGACAAGTTTTTTTCTCTAAAAAAGGTCTCATTCCTAGATATATAAGGAACTTTATCTTGTTGCAAAGATTTTTTTCCCAGTTCATTTTAAGAATAATTATATTATAACGTTCATAATTTATAAGAATAAGAGCAATTCCCCAACAAGTATATATATACAGTTTTCAAGGGTACAGTTCAGGTTATCTATAACCATAAGAAAAATACTCCAATTTGTTAGTAATTAAGTTATTTGGAGCACATACATATTTTTCTAATGAGAGGAGAGTGAAAGGAAGAAAAGTAGATCTCTATTAATTTTTTTAAAACATTTTAAAAACAGAAAAAGGAGTATAATTATAGAAATCGACTTTTGCACAGTGGATAGAGTAAGGGGCCTGGAGTCAAGAAGACCTGAGTTCAAATCTGGCCTCTGATGCTTGCCAGCTGTGTGACCCTGGGCAAGTCCCTTAACTTCTGTCTGCTTTAGTTTTCTCAAATGTAAAATGAGCATAACAATGGTGCCTGCTTCACAGGATTTAGGGAGCATCAAGAGATAATATTTGTGAAAGCATTTAGCCCAGTACAAAACACATAGTTGTTGTTGTGGTTGTTGTTTGTCTTACATTTTCAAATAAGACCAATGAGATTATGGGGTGATATGTTGACTCACACATGAACTGGATTTAAGTGAGGCAGAGTTGCACAAAATCATCAGCCTCACTCTTTCTTCCAGAGTCACTGAAATTCAGTGGAAGAACAAAAGAAAAAATGTGACAAAAGTCAAAATGTGACAGTCTGGGATGGAGTAGATGATGCTGACATCTTTGAAGCCTGATCAAACTCTAACATTCTATACTGCCTGCTTCAGTCACCTTCATGGCCAGTAGAATAAATTGTTCTTGTCCACGCATGGTAGAATTAAGTATTAAGGGCACGTAGTATGCCCTTAATAAATGTTTGTTCCCCTTCCCCCACCTCATTTTCAGATGAGGTCACTGTATTTCATTTTGCTTAATCCCACATCTAAAGAACCGATGGACTGTGAATGCAGATAGAATAATAATAATAATAACAATATATTATTATTATTAATATATTATATATAACATATTTAAAATAATACTATTTTTCACTTTCTTCACTTTCTCATTTTTCCCCTTTGGGTATGTGTCTTCTTTCACATGATAATACAGAAAAATGTTTTGTATGATTGCACATGTATCACCTCTATCAAATTACTTGCCATCTCAGGGAGTGGGGTGATGAGAAATGGAGAAAATATGGAACTCAATTTAAAAAAAATGAATATTAAAAATTGTTTTTGCATATAATTGAGAAAAATAAAATATTAATTAAAAAGAAGAAATAAAGGAAGGGTGGAAGCTTTCAAAGAAATCTGGGAAGACTTGCATGGACTGATGCGGAGTAAAACAAAAAGAACCAGGAGAACAATTTGTACTATAACATCAACATTGTAAAAACCAAAACTTTTGAAAAACTTAAGAATCCTCAACACAATGATCAGTTATAATTCTTGAGGATGATGAAGCATGCTATCCCCTTCCTGACAGGGAGGCAATGGATTCATACTAAGAATAAGACACAGTCTTGTTGGACATGACCAAACTGGGAATTTCTTTTACTTGATTATACTTATTTGTTACAAGGGGTTTTTTTCCCCTTAGTGCAGCATGGGAGGAAAAAAGAAGGAAAATAAGAGGTCATTGACAAATACAACTCAATTAAATACAAATTAAATAAATGTAACTAATTTAATTATTCACTAATAGAATCCAGTTAAAGTTTTAAAATACAATTATTGTTGTTCTCTCCTAAATAAGGAATAGCACTTTCTCCTATGAAGCTAAAGAAGTCAGGAAAAGAGGCATTGTTTTCCTGCTGCCTTCAGGAAAAATCAGTGAGAGACAATAACCTTTTGTGATAGGAGGGAACCTAGTCACATTGGGCTTGTCAGTCCCAATGATCCAGACATCTTACATCATTTCTCTCTCGTAGGGTGATAAAAGAAGAGATTCCAGTGCAGGACTAGATACTGTGTCTTTCCCTTCCCCTTAAATGTTTCTTCTTCATGCTAGCTGAGATAAAGAAAAGCTAGGGAAGAAGAGCCTTTTGAGGAAGAAACAAGCTAGAGAGCTTTGATGTTAAACAAGCCTTTAAGCTGGAGTTGAGAATAAATTTGCCAGATGGAGCCTTTGATACAAAGTTAAGCTGTGAAATGAAAGGAGGCAAGGTTCTCTATTAAGTGCCACATGTAGAGAACAATTTCATTTCATTCCAACAAATATTTCTTAGGTGCCTATTATGGGGCAAGACATAAGTATACAAAGACATAACCAAATAGCCCCTGATCTCAAGGAGCTTACCAGAGACATGGCATGTATCCAGTAAATGCAAACACAAGGGAATCTGCAGAAAGAGAGACAGGAAGAGTGAGACAAGAGACAGAGACAATGAGAGAGAGAACACTGAGGGGGTCAAAGGAAGTTTCACAGTGGGAATGGTACAGGAACTGAGCATTGAAGGAAAAATTCTGTAAGGTAGTACCAAGGAAAAAACACATTCTAGTCACAAGGGTCAGATTGTATGAATGCATAAAAGGAGGAGACACAATGTCAAGTTCAAGAGATAGCTACTACATTTGCCATTTTGTTTGGAACATAGAATGCATCAAGAGAAACAAGGCTAGAAAGGTAGACTGGAGCCAGGTTGTATCAGGGTAAAAATGCTTTCATTTTCTTCTAGATTTGAAAGAGGACAGGGAATTGACATGGTCAGATGTGTACCTTGGGAACATTATTTTGGCAGCTGTGTTGGGAGGGAAATTATTCAGTATGTTTGTAGATTCTAAGATTCTTAAAACAAAAGCTCATCTTTTGACACTGATTTTATTCTGTTAAAGCTATATTGCTATGGATCACAGAACAACACAAACTCCAAAAGAAATCTAAATCGTGAGTTACCTGAAGGGCAATGGAGAGATTTACAGTGGGCATAAATAAGCTGTGGCGTATGTCCAACAATGACTCACATGCAAGAAATGTAATAAAAGATACAATGTGTCACACCTGGGGCACCCGTCTCTCACATGTGGGGCCACCAAAAAAGCTGCTCTAGGGTCAGGGTCTGGCTCTACTCATAATCATAGTTCACAGAAGCCACTGATGTATATGCTTTTAAAGCAAAGACATTTAATGAAATAACCTAGTAAAAAAAAGGAACACTAAAACATTACCCTCCACAACCCTAAGGCACACTGTCCCACAAATACCCACCATCAGGAAGAAGGATGAGCATGGTAAGAATGATTATTGAGGAACACACACATAGAGAACACATCATGTAGAGAACATGTAGAGAAGGCATGGTTTGGGTACGCTATGGAGGAATAATTCACATTTCTGACGCTGCAAACCATCAATATTTTTAGGGGACGCCATCATTTTGCTGTTTTGGACCTGCTCCCTACTGAATGTGAAATTTCTAATACTCCCTGCCTTTTTCTTCAGCCATTTACTAGGCTTCAGTTGAAATTTCAACTGAAGGGCTATCTCTTCCTCTAAGAGCCCTTAGAGAAGTGGGTTCTGCCATCTCTCTTTAAGCTAAAAGCACAGAGGCTACGCGTCAGGTTTTTTAGAGAAGAAAGCCTTAATACACGCAGTCATTAGTCCAGGAAAAGGAACTTTGATCCATAAGGAGAGGGAGGTATACCAGCTGAGAGTCTTAGTCTCGAGGAGCTGAAGAATGCTGGAATTCCAAACAGTCAACCAGATAAATAGAGTCTACATGAATTTAAGTCTACCTTTTGAACTCATTCCCTGCTGAGAGCAGGATCAATATCTCTATAGCATTCTAACTTAAGGTTAGAACATCCCCTTTAACTCAGTTAATTCCTGACTGCCAAATTGAATTCCTAAGTCAAATCATTTAGAAGGGAAGGTGAATTCCAACAAGTCCAAAGGGTTGTGTGGGTGTGGGGAATTGCTTTTATAAAATCCAAATCTAAATCCCCTGGATATTGCCATGCAAATGAAGCTGAGCAAGCATCAAAGCTAAACCAAGAAGTCAAGGTAATTTTCTTCCATCCTCCTGGCCCAGATTCCTTCCTTTATTATGTATGTGACCAGAAACAAGCCTCCCAAGCATTGAGCTACCTTAAACATGCAAGATGGGGTGGGGGGAAGGAAGCAGTGGGTCAATCATGTAGTGAAAGGGAAGGGGGAACAGTCTATGTGCTACCCGGAGGAAGGTACCTGGCATGTTAGATATGTGACAATCTCATTTTTTGCTTAAATAATCTTAGCTTCTAGGGGCTAAGAATCTATGGGAATATATGGAAAAGAATCATCAAGATGATCAGGCCAAGATGGAATTGATGAGTTATGCTCTGTGCCATTTGGAGGTATTAGCCACATTGTTGAGAACCATTAAAACAGAGGATTAGCAAGGACAGAAACCAGAAGCAGAGAGACTAATTAGGAGGCTATGACAATAGTCTAAGCAAAAAGTGATGCGAGGATGACCTAGAACGGTGGCAGTGTGAGTAGAGAAGAGACTTGCGGGGATGCTGGATAGAAGTAGCGGAGACTGAATAAACTACACTTAGAAACTGATTAAATATGTACAAAGAGAAAAAAAGTCGAGGGACATTCTTGAAAAAGTTCTGGCAGGATAATAGTGCCCTCAGCAAAAACAGATCATCTTATCAAAGGGGCAGGTTTAAACAGGGAAGAAAACATGTTCTATTTTGGATACGCTTACTAAGTTTGAGATTTTGAAAAATCATCTGAGTGAAGGCATCCAACAGATAGAGATGCAGAATGAGAGTTCCCAAGTAAGATTAGGTTTGGGGATAGAGGCTGCAGGGTGTATCTGACAGTCAGTTGCATAAAGGTGATAACACCTCATTAGAGGAGAGGAGATCACCAAGAGAGAAAAGAAAAGGGGTTTTAAGACAGAGTCCCAGGAGACACCTCCATTTAGGAGAGAAGAAATGAATAATGATCCAACAAAGGAGAGTAGGGAACTGAAGTCAAACAGGTAGAAAGAAAACCAGGAGGGAGTAGGATAAAAGAAGTTAAGGAAAGAAATAATGCCCAGGAGAAAAGAGAGAAGCCAATAGTAACAAAAGCTACCAAAAAAGTCAAGGTGGATGTAGTTAAGAGATCACTAGTGGGGGCGGCTAGGTGGTGCAGTGAATAGAGCACCGGCCTTGGACTCAAACACTTAACACACAAACTAGCCCACGTCACTTAACCCCAACTACCCTCCAAAAAAAAAAAAGAGATCACTAGTGACTTTGGAGGGACCATTACCAGCAATGTTAAATCAGAAGAAAGATTGCAAGGAGCAATGCTTAAACAATAAGGACATTCAGTTGGGTCTTTGATAAAAACTTTTGTTGTTGTTTTAGAAGTGCAAGAATGGTGATACACGTTTTGGGTGCTTAATGTTATTCACATATGTTGTTTAAATAATTATTTATTTTTGAAACACAAATCAAAAATCTATTGTACAGTATAAGACCAGGAAAGACCAGCACCTTCCTCATCTATAAAATGAAAGGTTTGGATGAAGCCATCTCTAAGGTCCTATATATCTTTCTAATTCTACCATCTTCCATCTTGTCTTTCCTCAGCCCCTAGGACTCTTGGCACAATACCATCAATGGGAAGCAGTGGACCTGAATTACAAGGGCAGGGGTTTTTTGTTTTGTATTTTTGTTATATTTTGTTTTTAAAGAGTGAATAAATACCTCCCCTGTGAGACTGAGTCTGCAAAATTAAGATCAGGAAGTGGCAGCTTTGTGGCAATGGTTCTTGAGGTCACTTAGAAGGGTCCATCAAAATCACTTCCATCTCCTGAATAAGGTCATTAAACAACTGAAAGATCAGCTCTCTAGGGATGAAACTACTTATGTACACTTTTTCCTTTGTAAAGATCAACCAGAGACAAGCATTTACTATAAAATTATGTGAATTTAATCTCTATTTCCATCAGGATCAATAGTACATCAAAATATAAAAGCTTGTACATAATATTTTGTACTCATTTATTTGTGATTTATACCCCAGCCTGCTTCTATAAGGCTATATCTAGATACATAAACATGTTTTGGGTAAGGTACCATCACAAGCAAATACAGAGGGGGATGAGATAAAGGCACTAAGCCACTGCTAAGTGTCTCTCAGTGACAGTCACAATACTTTTCATTGCAAGAGGGAAATGGAGGGTCTTTCAGATATTCCCATCTCTTCCCAGTGGCTCTCCAGATTCAAAACTTCCTAAAAAAGGGTGGAGAGAGGAACTGAGGTATCAAAGGGAAGGAAGCAGGTGGAGGTACTTCCTCTCTTCAGGACAAAATGGATTTAGAAAAATTTCCCAACAACTACCAGTACTGATTTTCTATCCAGTAGTGTCACTTGGCAACTACAAGTCACAGTGACACACTGAGCTCATAATCATCTAAGGACTATACTACGAACAAATGGGCCCAGTAGAGGGAAATGGAGGCATTTTAAGACTACATGCCCTGTTTTCAAAACAGTACAAATCAATTCAATGAGAATGTATGAAGCACTGCTGTGCTAGGCATGAGGGATAGAAGCCATCAGCACAGTGCCTGGAACATAGTAGGCACTTTTAATTACTGACCGACAAGAAGATCCTGCTGAAATAGATCATTCCTGTCTTCAAAGGGTTTACATTCTACACCAGAGGTTAAAGAAGATTGATGGATTTAGAAACAGGGGGATCTAAGTTTACTTACTGTCTGTGTGACTTCAGGCAGAACATTTCATCTCTCCAGGACTCAGTTTCCTCACCTGTATACTAAGGGGTTAGACTAAATGACCTCTGAGGTTCCTTCTTGCTGTTGATTTATGATTCTATGATCCTGGATCTCTTTCTATGAACACAAATCCAGATGATACAGTGTAATCTGAAGAGAAGGCAGTCATTAGCAACTGGGAAAAAAAAGATGGTCCCAGTCTCATTAAGTTAGCTAAACAAATTAAATAATCAACTAGAAAACTTTCCAAAGCTTCATAATAGGAGAAACAACTATTTGTTTCATTTCCCCATAGGTCAATAAGACCATTGCCTCACTTACATAATGAAAGAACAAAATAGAATTTCAAAAATAAGAAATCAATATCAACCTTGGAGAAATGGCATAAGAAATTGGGGCCATAACAAAATCCCCCAAGCAGTGTGGGCTAGGGAAACAGGAAATGAAATACTATAAAGGCTTCTGCATAAAGCCTTTATCTTGCATTTGTGCATATACCTGATCTAAGCCTATATGGGGATTTTTTGTGGGGGAGGGGGTTCTAGACTTGCAGTGAGGAACTCCATGTATGAAAATCCCATCCACCAATGTAGATTAGCATTTTGTCAATTACTTACTGTCTCTGACTATTGATTAGAGCACTGAGAGATCAGGTAATTTGCCAAAGGTCACCCAGATAATATGTCAGAGACAGGACTTGAACCCACAACTTCCTGACTCTGTAACTGGCTCTCTATCCACTATCTCCCATGGCATTTTTTGAGGGGGGAGAAGCAGTTGGGGTTAAGTGACTTGCCCAGGGTCATACAACTAGTAAGTGTCTGAGGTCAGATTTGAACTCAGGTCTCCTGACTCCAGGGCCAATGCTGTATCTGCTGTACCACCTAGCTGCCTCTTTTACATGGCAGCTTAAGAACTTATTCCTGGGATGTAAGTATAGGTAAACATGCCCCATAGTGAATTTCCTAACTGTGCCGAGTGGTATTATAAATGATTCTAGCAAAGGGTTCTGTGGTTCCTTATTTTCCTGAGAAAGTCAACATCATCAAAGAGAGCTTTCAGTGCACTAGCAGTCTGCTTTTACACCAGAGGTTCCCTCACACACACCCTTTGAAGCAATACCCTCCTATTTGTCTGAAGAAGTTCAACAAATAATGAACCAGGTCACTCTCCTGGCCTTCCAGTGTCTTTTGTGGAGTTAATGATCTGGTAACAAGGACCCTCTTTGATTCCCAAGAGGATAGAACAAGGCATTAGGAAGTTAAGGAAATAAGCCAGCTATAAAGGCAGCACCATTGTTCTGTGTCCTAGCTATGGAGGAGAAAAAGCTGAAGTCCAGGAAAGATGTTCTAAGTTATTCTTGTCATGACTGGGTTGGATAGCGCCGCTGAGCAAGGCGATTTGGCCGATTCAAGCCCGTAGTCATAGAGAGCTAGAAGAGAAGGAACAGATGGTAGATGAGATTACAGCTGAACCAAGAATGGTACTGGAGGACTGACTGATTGATTGACTGATTGGTCCAGGCAAGCTGAGAGTCCTGCAAACTACATCTGTTCTTCCCCACTTCCCTATGAGCCTCAAGTTTGGCATTCCATGCACACTTTGCTGTTTAAGAAATTGAGTTATCATAAATCAAGGAGCATGGGAATAAAAAGTTCATCTTCTCCAATCCCTGCCCACCTTGCAAGTGACACAAAACATATTCTACAGCATCATGAGCCATCTTATGATGGCTTAGCCCAATGATCACCTTTTCTGTGAAACATTCCTTCATTCACATGTCCTCAGTGATTATGCCCTTTTCAAATGTCTTTGTCCTCATATCTGCCCCACCAGTAGAATATAAGGCTCTTGAGAGAAGGGACTGTTTCATATTTTTCTATTTGCAGGAGCTTACACATAGTAGGCACTTAATATGCCTGTCAATCAAATTAGTCATTAAGCACTTATTATGTACCAGACACTTTGCTAAGAGCTGGGGGTATGAAGAAAAGCAAATACATAGTCTCTGCCCTCAAAGAACCCATTTGTTGAATGCAAGTGAATCAAACTGAAACACTGAAATCTTGATCTCCATCTAGACACTCAATGACACCATATCCCTGGGAATACCCCAACATTGCTGGCAGCAATGGCGAGGTCTCTCTTTGCTCTCCTTTTGACTACAATGCCAGGTGGAAGTGTCCTTACCTGAGGCATCTGGTTTGGGTTGTAGAGAGGGACAGTATTTCCAAAGTTGGGAGGAGGAAGTTGGCCGCTGGGATTGAAATGAAGTTCGTGGGGGGCACCCTGCAACAAAAGAGAAAAAGAAAAATGGATCCCTAGTTTTCTCCAGACCAAAGAAAAGAGTCTCTTGTATGTCAGATCTGGTCAAAGGAGTTCACAGTAAAAGCTTCATATAGAAACCAAGGAATCCCAATCTAATGGAAAGAGTAAAAGCATGACTGGCCGATCCCAGGAATGAGGACTTTGTGTAGCTATTAAAAATCCATGTGTGACCCTTGAATCAAATATGAAGAAAAACATAACTGTCATTATAGATTATATTAGTATGATACAATACAATTATACTAATATATTAATTGTTTTATAAGATAATGCATTAATGACACAGTATTCATATAAATATTAATGTATAATAATAAATTCATACAAATATTAATAATAATTGCTAACATTTATGGTACTTTAAGATTTGGAAGCACTTTATATGTGTTACTCATTTATCCTACCAACAACCTTGTGGAAGTGTTATTATTCCCAATTTACAAATAAGGAAACAGCGTCTGAGAAAGGCTAAGTGACTTGCCCAAAGTCACTCAGGGTCCCAAAGCTAGTTATGTCTATTTAAAGGGTCACAAAGTCAGTTATATGGATTTAAAGGGTCTTAAAGGCAGTTATATCTATTTAGAGGGTCACAAAGCTAGTTCCATCTATATAAAAGTAACATTATCCTTTGAAAGAACTATCCTAAAACATTACAATGGAGAGACAAATAAGAAAGCTGTAAGAAAAAATGTTTTCATGTGATCACAGTGTCATTACTTCACTGAGACCCTTTGTCAGCAGAACAAGTTAATTCTGGCTTGATAAAGTTGGCATGAGCATCATGTACATTAGGGTCTACAGGGAAGCAACAACTCCCCAATAAAGGTTGTATGGCACTTATGTACTTTGCCTGGAGGATTTTTCTCAGTGTTCCATGAGTTAATAATTTCTAAGAAGAAATAGAAGTCTTGGGGTGACTAGGTGGTACAGTGAATACAGCACCAGCCCTGGAGTCAGGAGAACCCGAGTTTAAATACAGCCTCAGACACTTCGGCCGTAGCCATGTGACATTGGGCAAGTCACTTAACCTCAATTGCCCTCCAAAAAAAAGCAAAAAAAGAAGTAGAACCCTTGAAGGCAGAACCCTCCACTACCACCAAGGCTACATAGATCTCACAGTGAAGGCAAACTTCAGGGCGCTGTCTGGGTTAATTTCCCCTTAATCACTTACGTCTGTTGCAGGCAGATTTTTATTAATCATGGATCCTCTTCTTTCATCCTCACCTAGAAAACAATAAATCCATGAAAATTCACCCCTGGCCCAGGCTCAGGGTCTCCCCATTCCTAGAAGTCCCCAAATAACAGAGTTACACCAACATTCTTAGCATCATAATGACCTCTGACATGGTCACATCCCAGAGGAAAAGGAAGATGTCCAAAGGCATCGTAAAGGACACAACTGACTTTGTAACAGTGAACATCATTGCCTAGGCTTTTCTTGGTGCGTTCTATGCTTAAGACTTCAGCTTACAGCAGAGTCATGGTGATAATGCCTGAGACTTATACCAGGTACAAACACGATACAAGGAAACACAAATAAAAATACCCAAGGAAAGCTGACCAGGTAATCAGAGCTCACAAGCTTTAATGATTTGCCATAAAGGCCTGCCAACTGCCTCTCTTGCTCTCCTTCCTTCCAATACAAACAGCTCTGCAATCACAGTATAATGGTCAGCTTAGGAACACCGGCTCCTAAGGCTGAGTTATCACAACTTTTATTTATTGGCTACTGTTATCCCCATCACGGGAAAGAAACTGGTACCCTCATTAAAGGACTATTGATAGCAACTGATTCCCTGAATATGGCAATCAATCAATAAATAAGCATTCCTTAAATGCTTATTCTGTGCCAGGCACTGTGCTGAGGATTCAAGAATAAATGAAACAATCCCTCCCCTCGGAGAACTTACATTCTAATCAGGGGGACAAAATAGATATGTAAAATATATAAAAGATAAATAGAAGATGAACAGAAAACTGTTTGGAAAGGGAGGATGTACACTAGCAACTAAAAGTAGCCGGAAAGGTTTTATGAAAAAGGTGGCACTTAAGTGGTCTTAAATACCACCATAAAATCAGATTTACCTGGACTTCTGGAGATAGTGTCGGCACCTGGTTGAGGCAGAAAAAAGGGAGATGATATGGAGGGGGTTGTGCTAGCCAAAGGAGGCTGAGCTTCAGTGGGTGTATCCTACAAATGGAAAAATGTTGGTTAAAAATGCTTGTTAAGAAAAAAATGAAAGAGATTGAGGGAAAAAAATTTTAAAAGAACAATCCAAGAAAAACAAGAAGATTACAAAAATAAAGTCAATCAAGTGGAAAAAGAGGTCTAGAATCTTAAGGAAGAAAATTCCTTGGAAATTAGAATTCGGCAAGGGGAATCCAACCAAGTTATAAGAGACCAAGAAATAGTAAAACATAATATAAAGAATGAAAAAATAAGAGAACGTGAAATTATCTCATAATAAAAACAACTGATCTGAAGAAGAGATCAAGAAGAGAAAACATAAAATAATTGGACTACCTGAAAACTGCAGTCAAAAAAAGAATCTTGATGCAATAATACCAGAAATAAAGAAAACTGTCCTGAAGCATTTGAAGAAAAATGGAAAATAGAAATAGAAAAAATCCACTGATCACTACCTGAAAAATCATACAGGAAACCTATAGGAATGTCATAATCAAATTCCAAAACCCCAATTCAAGGAAAAAATATTGCAAGCAATAAGAAAAAAATTTTTTTTCAAAATGATAGAGCCATAGTTAGAATTGCACAAGACCTAGCAGCAGTAACACTAAAAGACTGCAGGTCTGGGAACAGTAATCATAGACCATTTTTTTCCTGGCCTCCATAACCCAGTATTGAAAAGCAAAAGAACAGAGTTTGGTGTCAAAATATATCATACCCTGCAAAGTTAAGCATAATCCTGAATTTAAAAAATGGTTATTCAATGAATTGCCAGACTTTCAGGATTTTGTTGCAAAAAACCTGAACTTAATAGAAAATTTGACATAAAAAATCCAAGAGAAATATAAGAAATACTTCAAAGACAAGGGACTGAACGAGGACAGACTGTTGGCTTTTTAAATGAGGAAATGTAAAACGTATGTCTAAGCTTATTATTAGTAGTTGGGTAAATCAAAAGAAAGATTGGGGTAGACCTGAGTATGACATGATTCTAAAAAGTGAGCACTTAGGAAAAGGTAAAGAGAGCAATTTATATCTAGAAAGGCATATATATATGTATATATTAAATATATATATGTATATATTAAATATATATAAACATCTTCTAAATTCAGAAATAAAAGGCTAAGAAGGGAGAGAGTATAAGGGATAGATTTTTAGAGGCAACTCTACTCATATCACATTTCAGTAAAGAGAGAAAAATATATATATATATGTATATATACATATATATATACATTTAGAAGGAATAAAGTGTTCTAAATTTATGAAGAAATAAGAGGATGAGCGAATAAGATGGGGGGGAGTTTAGAAGGGTGTCTAGATTAATTGGAATGGAATAAAGAGAGAATAACATATATTTAGAAGGCTATAAAAGTCTTCTAAACTCAGATAGAAACACAAGGATAAAGGGATATAGGGTGGGGGAAGAGGATAAGGGAGGGATCTTTGTAGGGGGTATGGAGAGGGAGGGTAAGTTAAGTAAAGGAGGGCAAAGTAGTAGGCAGAAATAAAGCAGAGTAACCAGGAGGGATAGGAAATAAGAGATACACACAGACATAAAGATCAGGAGTAGAATTTATTAGGGAAAAGAAAGTAGGGGTAGTCATCATGATCTCAGACAAAGTTAAAGCTAAAATAGATTTAATCAAAAAATAGAGAAACTATACTCTTTGTCATCCATATTAATCAATATTGTTTTAGACTATTTAAACTAGACAGTACAAGGTTGGAATATTGCTGTGGTGTAGGAAAAGATGAGTTGGTAGACTTAGAAAAATAAGGAAAGACTTAGACTTTTGAAAGAAGAGGTTATCCACCCTCAGAGAAACAGAGGTCAAACAAATACAGGATGGTCTTACCTAGATGCAAAGAATTTATATGCATACATATGTGTATGATTATAGATATTTATATGTGTGTACATATGTGTCTTTGTGTGTATGTATGTGTATGCATATATGTCCGCATACATATAGATGTACACATACACATGTACGTGCACATACACATACACATGCACACACATACATATACATATATCCGTGCCTAATTGTAGCCTTCGGGTGGGGATTGGGGGGAAGAGGGGAAAAAAGAACAAAGTCAAAAAAATGCACCACAGAGAACAAAAGAAAACTTAGAAAAGCAAAGAAAAGATGGACAGTTCTCGACACAGCGAGGAGTGTTTATCCTACAGGTTTTCTTGAAATGGAAAGGTTATTGCTGTATATTTGAATCCACTCTTACATTCCACTGTACACATGGCGAATTTTTGTTTCTTTTTTTTCTTTTGTATTTAAGTTTATGTTTCTTTTTCTTTACTTATTGTGCATTTAAGTTCAGTATTTAAGTTTAAAATAAATTCATTTTGAGAAAACAAATAAAATGGGCAAAATGTGCTTCAAGGAAAAAAACAAAGTCATGTTAATTCTATAACAAAATATAACACCTAGACTGCCATAAAACCTTTGAAACCAGCCGAGTTAGTTTTGCTTCTTGCCCTTCTAATGCATCCTCTGCTCTGCTACCAGATTCATCTTCTAAATACACTGCTTTGATTTCACTCCCTTTCTCAAAACTTAAAATAATTACCAAGTAGCCTGCTGTATCAATACCCCTATGTCAGGATTTGAAAGGTCTTCATAACAACAGGAAGGCATAAAGCAAAAATCACTTGATTCAGAATCATTAGGCATCCTGATAGCACAGTGGACAGAGCACTGAATCTGGAGTCAAGGAGACCTGAGTTTAAATCCAGTCTCAGAGACTTACTAGCTCTGGCAAGTCACTTAACGTCATTCTGGCTCAGTTTGTAGACTGGGGGTAATAATAGCACCCATCATGCAGGGTTCTTCTGAAGATTAAATAGAAATAATATTGGTAAAGTGCCTGGCATACAGTAGGCATTTAATAAATGCTCAGTCCCTTTACCTTTCGTGAAACTTGAGTCCAGATTCCAATTCCAATATCTATTGGCTGTATGACCATAGGCCGGTTACTTAATCACTCAGCCTCAGTTTCTTCGTCTCTATAATGGGGATTGTAGCATTTGTGCTATGTGCCTTAAAGAACTGTGGAGAGAATACTTTGCAATCCTTGAAGCCCAATAGAAATGTAATTAATTGATTTTTGAAGCATAATTATTACCAATCCAACTTTATTTTCTATTCCCCATTCTTGTCAAACTAGGAAGAGACAGGATACCAGTGCCGTGTGCAGGCACTCAGTGATTACCTCAGAGTCAGAGCTGTCAGAGGAATCCTCTTCTGTAGAAGGTGTCTTTGCAGGTTTTGATCGAAACCAACCGAACCATCCAAACCCAGAGCCCTGAGGAAAGAGGAAGGGGAAACCATAGTGTCTGTGAAGTTGTTTCTCGCCAACAGTCCAATACATTGTGATGACAATCTCTGAGCAAGAAGACAAGGAATAACGTGGTTACTAGTGATTCCTCCATCCATGAGGAGAGGAGGGGAGGGGAGGAAAGGGGAGGGGAGAGGAGATAGCTTTGGGAAGAGTAAGTTCATTCCAGGTGAGCCAAGGAAAATGAGGGTAGTTAGCCAAGATGATTTAGATTTCTGCTTATTGCCTTGGAGCAAAGAGAAAGACACTTCACAGAACCATGGGGCCAGGGAAAAATGAACACATTCTTCTGTGAACATTCATGTCTTCTTCCAGATAAGGTGAAGAACAAGCGAAAGAAATTGTAGCTCTTCCTCAAACCAATATTCTAACTTCCTCTCTTTTCTCTATAGAGAATGGTAGTGATGTCAAAGGAAGTGGGACCAAGTTAAGCCATAAAGAGCTGGGCCCAACAAATAAGAGGTTGTGGGCCTCAAGTCTATCAGCAGACCTAATAGAAAAAGTGCTGGACGCAGAGTCAGGAGCTAGTGTATCTACCATTTATTAGCTATGTGATCTTGGGCAAGTCACTTAATCTTTCTGAGTGTTTCCGTACCTCTAAAATGGGGATAAGAACATGACCTCACAGGGTGGTCATGAAGGTAGAGCTTTATTGTTATTACTATTAATTATAATAAAAAATAGCTAACATCTAATGCTTTAATGTTTGCAAAGCACTTTATGTGTTTTTATCTCATTTGAAGTTCATAACAACTCTGTGAGATGGAATCTATTATTATTATTTCGCAAATGAGTAAAATGAATCAGAAAGAGGTTAAGTGACTTGCCCAGGATCAGACAGTTATTGGGTCTGAGGAAGGATCTGAATTCGGGTCTTCCTGACTCCAAGTCCAGCATTTTGGACCATAACATACTTTATAAATGTGGATTGTTATTATGGAAACTCAGAAATAAATTAAAATCCCCAAAGTACAGAGTAGATACAGAAAAGGTGTAACAAGAGGGCATCCATCCCCTCTCACCTTTGCACTCTTTTCTGGTTCCTTCTTGCTCTTTACATTATCTTGGACAGCTTTCTTTTCATCATCATTTGAAGAGTCTTCTTTTTCCTCTTCTAAAGAAATGGTAGAAGTCTCAGAAATGCTCCTTACTCTAGGAGCCACTGAATCCTGAAATGAGAAAGATAACATCAGGTCATGTAGTGGGCTGGTGCTAAGGAATGGAAGCAAAGAGTTACTAATGCAAAGAGGAAAAAAGGGAAAGTTCAAGACATCCACCACCCAGTCTATAGGAGCCAAGAAACCCTCTTCCATTACAGCCATGCAGGGAAGCTTAGGAAGTCGTTTCAACTTGTGGCACAGAATTATCACAAATGTAAAGACTAAGATCAATTGTGTACAGCTTTGCAGAGAAAAAAATCTGAGCATCCCTGCCTATACTAGAGTAGAAAATGGTCCTAGGCCCTACTGAAATGATCAGGGTAAGTCCTTTGCTTAGAACCACTCAGGAAATCATGCCCTTCATTTTCCCTCCTAGCAAACCAAAAACCACAGCAAATGCTATGATGTGATGCCAAGTCCAAGCAAAGCTGGTTTGGACTGGCTGACCTAGCTTCCTTCCCAGTACAATCCCTTCACAGAAATTGGCAAGGTTAGAAATAAATAGCAATCACAGACCATTTTTTCCTGGCCTCCATAACCTAAAGAATTTGCAACTGTGGATATAGGAAGAAATAAAAGAGAAAAGATCTTGGAAGCAGTTGGAAGACTCTTTGGGTAACAAGCACATCTTGCCACACAGGGAGAGCATAAACAAAAATTTATTTTAAATAAACAGTACAACCTGATTTAAACATCTTAAACCTCTTCTCACTTGGAGTTTGGAAATTACCTTTGGAATCTCAGGGTACTGGTACTGGTATGATTTTTGAGATTCTGAGATATCTTCTGTGATATGAAAACAAAATAACATAGTTCAGACATTTGCCTTCATTATTTTCTGAAATTGTCCACAAAGCTAGTAGCATTCAAGAGCAAATCATTCAACCCCAAGGTCATTTCAGGAGACGTCTACTATTAGGAGTACAGTTGTCCTGTTCAAGTCCAATGATGCCAGAAGGAGGCTTTAGACCAGCCCCTCACTGCACACTGGACATAAGATCACGTCTGTACCTTCAAGCTCAGTGGGACCTTTAGCTGCACTTCTGTACCTAATAAAAATGCTTCCTGGTCCATTCTCCCTAACTTACCCCTGCTGCCATTTTGGACAACAGAAAACGTTAGAGATGGTAATTTTTGTCTGTCTTTCCTCTTCCATTTACAACTCTTCTCTGGCACAGTTGGCAACCTTATCTAGGCATCAGACTCCATATGAAGGAACTTAGAATAAAATTAGGAAAAGTTTTCTGGATATTCTTTCTCTTATCCTCATGTGTCAGTGGATGACCTTCAATAAAAGGTCCTGCCTTACATGAGGGTGAGGCTAAGAAAAAATGAATGGCATTTTCTCTCCACAGGTATGAGCATCACTCCAACAACCCTTGTGGTTCAAGAGGTTTGCCTTCCTCACACCAATTCTCCCCATTCCAGCTGGGAGTTCCAGAACTTAAAATAGCTATTTCATCCCTAAAAGGCCTGATATCCAAGGAGAAGCTGTTCTGAAGTCAGACATTCCCCTTGTGGAAGTCTCCATCTTTATCAGTTCTGCCTTCCATCTGTACTCATCACCCCCTTTGTATTCCTCTGCCCCTTTATCTACATACGGGTCCCCTAAAATCTTTCGGTACCAAAAGCTCTTTAGCACAGGACCAGGTACTTACCATGGGGTATGCATGTCTGCTGATCTTCCTCTGGCTGTATCATTGCAGATGATTCTGTCATTGTCATCTCTGGCCTGGCATAAAGAGGCACTGGGGTGCCTGGATGCCCTGGTCCACCTGGATGCCCTGGTCCTTCCCCAGCAGGACTCAGGCCTAGCTGGAAGGGAGGCTGCTGCTGCAGATCTGGCTGGCTCAGACCTGTTCCCTCAGGTGGAAGCTGCATGGATGAGGGGTACCCGAGGGGTTCTGAGTAGCTATGACCCTGACTGGGATGTTGGTAGAGAGTGTGTTCTGAGGACAAAGGGAAAAGAAGAAGAATGAAGTGCTCAGAGGCAGGTTTTAATTAAGTCAGTCTAAAATTATTCATTCTAATGTCATTGTTAGGAAGTAGCAATAAGGATAACACAATGATTATGCTGTTGATAATAATATTATTAATATCCTACAATTTAGATAAAAGGATTTAAAACTAGAAGGGCCCTTTTAAGTCATCTAGTCCAACCATCTCCCATTTTACTGATGAGGAAATTGAGACCCAAAGGGAGTAAGTGACTTGCCCAAGGTCACACAAATAACTAAAAGCAGAGCCAAGATTCAAATCCAGGTCCTCTGACCCCAAATTCTCTGCTCCTTCCTCATAGTACCATTTTTTTAGAGTTGTCAATTTGCTTCCAGGTACATTTTCTCATTTGATGATGAATAGGAACTAAAGTTCTACCCATCCTATTTAAGAGCATCCTTAGGGGCTCATTTACTTGTCTTAGAAAAGCAACCAATGAAAATCTCAAGTCCAACATCAGAAATTCATAGATGGCTTTCCTTTTTCCTGAATAGAATAAAGCCAACTCTCCTTTAAGTGAGGTACCCAAGGATATGCGTTCACAAAGAAATCTGAAATCCGAAGATAACCCAACCTCACTAATGTGAATTCTTACTAATCCCGCTAATAAGCAGGACTGACAAAATGCAAGAAGTTTCTATCCTTTTGATTTCACTAGCTCATCTTCTGATGATGGGGCTAAGTAACAGGATAATGACCAAAAGGCAGGTAAAAAGAGAAAGGAAAAGAGAATCTGAATAATCAAATGTTGCCCCCTGGAAAGAGCATGGCTAACTCCTCTCTTTGTGTGTGATCTTGGAAAAGGAGCTAAGTTTCTCTAGGGACACCTATGACTACCTGCCTCTCAATGATATTTTAAACCCTAATGAAGGTGTTTGTAAGAGTACTTTGAAAATAACCATCCTACACAAACATTTATTCATTTCACATATGCGATATTTAATCAACCTATAAAATGTGTTTTTTCAAGCTCCATAGCTTCCAGATCAAAAAGAAAAATATTCCAAGTGGTAGGGGACAGAGAGATTGCAGGCAAGGGAAGGGAAAAGAGAAAGAAGGGGAAGGGGAGTATAATAGACAGTATAATAGACAAAGGAAAATAGCTTGCATTCAAAAGTAATTTTACCTTTCAAAATTAACATATAAGAAAACTATTCCAATCAGAATGATCACACAGGACTATTCACTAGCAATGAGGATGGGGAAAAGAAAAAAACCTATTAGAACCAGTGGCTTCCAAGCATCCTCTAAGAAAACTAGAGATGAGCAAAAGCTTCAAAATGAAAGTTCAGAGAATAAAAGAAATGTAAGAAAAGTAAAGGAACAGAAGTGTCTGAAAGGGGGAAATGATGGTCTAGGATACTTAAGGGGTGAGGAGGGAAGGAGAATGCCAGGGGAAGAGGTGAGAAGAGGCCTTGGGTTAAGGCGAGAACAAAAAGAGGCAATTTCTGAGCTTGATTAATCAGAAAACAAACAAACCAAAAATGAAATACCTCAGAAGAAGAGAAGGCAGTAAGAAAAAGTAACAATATTTCTTAGAATTGAGGCACTATATGTGAAGGTCATTAAAATATAGAGATAAGAGGTAAGGAAGAGCAAAGAATCATGTGAATGTCTCTTAACTAAGCCAAGCAAAGAAAGCTTTGAAGAACGATTACAGCGGAAAAAGTATAAAAACGTAAGCAAAGGATGGGGCTGCAATGGGCAAGGTCAGCAGGGGTGTTTGAACATGAAACCATGGATGAGGAATGGAATTGTCTCAAATAAAACAAACTACAGCTCCAGAGGGCATGTTACTCATTTAAAAGAACAAAGTGTAGTGATTTGGGTCTGGAAGATGGAAGGGCAAGAAGGAAAGAAGAAAGGGATTGAGTTGTTCAAGCAATATAAACTCCAGGTACTTGCACTTACATCTATGCTGGGTTGTTTTATTGTTGTTGTTGTTTTTGAAGGAGAAATACAAGGTGTCCCAAAAGTCTTGGTGCACTTTTAAGTATTTAAAAGTGCCCTAAAGATACTATATATTCCTGTATTATGATAGGATTTGATGGAGACAAAACTCAACTTAAAAATCACTTAACTAATAAGTATTTATTGTATTTATTATATGCCTATTATGTGTCCTAAACTGATAGAAACTGATAGAAAAGATAGAAAAGTCTCTGCTTCTGGCCCTCAAGAAATTACTTATTAAACTGCAAAGACCTTAATAAAATAGTTAAAACATTAGAGAACAATTGAAGGCAGCATATAATTAAGTAATTCAGTGTAGTATTGACTACTGACATCATAATTCAGAAATGGACCGAATTACTCAAACACAGCCTCCTGGAGGAGGCAGGAGTTTAATGAGGCCTTGGACATTGGTAGGAATTGAGTAGGTAAAAAATTCATTCACATCAGATGAAAGAGTATCACCATCATCATCACCATTATAATTATACACAAGAGTAAGAAAAAGATCCACTCTCTCTGATGTAGGAATTCCTTTCACATAAAACATGTCTATGACGTAAAAGAAAAGTCCTGAAAGGACTCTTGGGATTACACAAAGGTTAAGTGACTTGTCCAAGTAACACAGCTGGTATCTGTGATGGGATTTGAACTCAGCTCTTCCTGATGCCAAGATCAGCACTTTATTCATCATGCCAAGCTGATTTTGTGGGGAGGGGTGAATCATTCCTTTTATTTCATTGGTATGGGGAACTCACAGGGAGGAAATTCCTACCAGTTCCCATCACCTTTTCTATAATCTTCTTAGAGGGGACAACAAGGTTAATCCAACTGACCAATCAATAAGACACATCTACTGTGTCAGGAACTAGGGATACAGACTTGTCCGATGTCACACAACTAGTATGTGTCAGAGGTGGGGTCTGAACCTAGGTTTTCCTTAGCATAAGCTGATATTCTTTATCCACCATGCCACATTGCCTCTCATTTAATAATAAATAATATATCATATGACATATGATATACATAAGTAAAATGTTAGAATGATACATATAAGTAATATATCAATAACAAGTAACATATATTAATATGTCGTGTGATTAGATTAGATTAGATTAGATTAACCTAATCAGTCCCAGTAGTTAATTATACACATATAACTTTTTTGTGTAGATACCTGCTGTTGATTGTCTGGCTTTTAAAATATCTGTGTAAATGAAATCAGGATCACCGTGGTCTTCTTCTGCCTTTTTTGCCAACTTTAAACATAACAAAAATGAGGATAAAAAGGAGAGAATTAGACATTTTACAAACTCAAAGTGAAAAGGAAACTCATTACAGTGATAGGAATTCCAAAGCAATTGACAATGAAGTAGAAGCTAAATGGGTCACTAACAAGTCACAATGGCCTCTGGGTATTGACCCATAATGCCAAGTCCTTATCCTTCAATTGCCCTGAAGAGTAATGCTGATTCACTTTCCAGGAAATGGTAGGAGACAACAGCTGCCTCCTTCCGATGTATTATTCACTGGAAAGTGAAATAGTATGGTTGGAGAGACCTGAGATCAAAGCAGCATGAATCTGGTGCTGGAATTAATGTTAGAAGCCAACTAGTCCAACCCCCTCTTCATCTTACAGATGAGGAAACTGAGGCCCAGAGAGATTGAATGACTTGTCCCAAGGTTAGAACATCTACATGGCACAGTCGGAATGCAAATTCAAGTCCTTTGGCTCACAGGTATGCTGGCAAATGTTTGACAATACATATACGTATACACACATATGTGTATGTATACACACATATACATATACACGCATATATTATACACTTAGGTACGTGTATCATAAATTTAATCTGCATTATTAACATTTAACTATATATACAAATATGTATGTATCTAAGAATATGCATCTCATCTGCATTAACAGTTTCAACATCATTTTAAGTCTAAACAATCAACAAAACAATAAACCAAGCCCTGCTTTGTGGCTTGCTGATTTCTGACGTATAAATACTCAAATGAAAATTTAATCATCAGCTCTCATGAACAGGTTCAAGCTAGTTCTAGCACACTTCAACTCTGGCTTCAAATCCAGTGTTCTCTCTCTGTACTCTAGAACATGGTAGAATTGAGAATATAGGTTCCCAATGCTACTCCACACTTTGGGAAGTAGCAAAGGGAGTTATCTTTACATGTCAGAATTAGAAGTGTGGAGCTAAAGAATATTTAGGAAGTTGGAGAAATAAAGAAATTATCCCTCCATTCTGTAGAAAGTTCACATTTTGGGGCGGCTAGGTGGCGCAGTGAATAGAGCACCGGCCCTGGAGTCAGGAGTATCTGAGTTCAAATCCAGCCTCAGACACTTCACACACACACACCAAAAAAACTAGCCATGTGACTTTGGGCAAGTCACTTAACCCCAACTGCCCTCCAAAAAAACAAAACAAAACAAAACAAGAAAGTTCGCATTTTATCATCTCTGCTGAGTGAAAATTTGGTGAATTTTTCTTAAGGTCCAGATCTGTTTTAGCAGTTATAATTGACTTTTACAGTTTTAAGAACAAGAAAGAAACGAATGAAGAATGTCTAAGGAATTATCCCCACTTTACCCACAAGGGATGGTTCTAAAAAAGGAGGGTCCCCTGAGGACTATTTTTTTTTTAATCTCAAGCCTCTCTTCAAGTTTTCACTTGCGCTTAAGATAACTTCCTCCTAATAGCTTTTCCTTCCACTCTAAAATATTAGAAGAGCTTTGGTGGCCATGACCTACTGCTCTAGTAAGTTCAAAGAACCAAAGATCCATAGTTTGAAGGAGCGTCCCACATTGTCATTAGTCACCATTGCTGTTGTTCATCCTTTGTTTTTGAAGAGGACCAATGACATTATGGAGTGATGTCTCGACTTGCATGTGAATTGTATTTAAGTCAGGCAGAACTGTACAGTCATCAGCCTCACTCTAACTTCCAGAGTGGCAAGACAAAAGTCAAGATGACTGGCCAGCATGTAGTGGATGACCTTGGCATCTTCAATGTCTGACCAAACTCTAAGCGCTCCACAGTACCTCCTTTAGCCAACTTTATGGCCACTGGAACAAAATGTACTCATCTATCCATCCATTCCCCAGGGAGAAATCTTCACATGCTTGGGGTAGACATTCCCTAACTCACTAATGGGTTTGAGGTCTGTTGGTTAACCTCAACCTGGTTTGGCCCATCTGCCAAGACAATTTACCAGGGTATGGCCACTGCACGTGCTACAGCTTGTTGGAGCCACAGGCGAGTGTTAATCACCATTACCATAATGACAGAGGAAGGGCAGCTGAGTTGAATGGACAAGAAGGTAGTAGCCCCTACCAGGGGCATTACCCACTCTGAGGTTGCTTCTAAGCATCATATCAAATTGGGGGAAAAACCAGCTTTGGGTATATCATTCCTCAAACTCGTCCCTATCAAATGAGATAACATTTGCAAAGTCCTTTGCAAGCCTTAAAGTTCTATATAAAAGCTATCATCATCATTATCATCATTAATATTAGCATACTAGAACTACAGAATTAATTGTATCAACACGAGATAGAACAAGAGAGTTAGGCAACACTTTATTGTGGTGGATCTGTTCGGTTCTGAGGATGTGGGTTTGCCTGTGGCCTTGCCTGTGTTTTTCCTTTTGTGTTCCCCTGAGGCACAGTGGACAGAGCATTGGGACTACAGTCAGGAAGACCTGAGTTCAAATACAGCTTCAGATATTTCCTAGCTCTGTGACCCTGGGCAAGTCACTTTACCTTTGCCTCATTTTCTTCAACTGCAAATGGTGCTCTCAATAGCACCTACCTTAAAGGGCTGTTGTAAAGATCAAATGACATCATATTTGTAAAAACACTTAGCATAGTCCCCAGCATATCTCATGTAAATTCTTATTCCCTTCCCCCCTCCCTGTATTGCATGTGCATCCTTCAAAATGCATGTATTGTAAGCAGCTTAAGGACTTTGATACAGCGTCCGACGAGCTCCAAAGTCAGTCATAGCTGTCATCTTCCGCAGCTCGTGAAGTCTTTCCTAGTCTACCATGTTTACCTGTGACATGAAGTGGTGGCATCCCCAGCAATGATTGTGTAGGAGACACAGACCGTCCTTAACCAAGAATAAGGAAAAGGAGCTCCTCAGAAATGAGAGCAGGAGGTCTTTCTGGAAATCCTACCAACTTCCCAGGGACATGAGACATGATCTTAAGTGTAGACATCATTGGTCACCTATGTGGTATGATAAATCACAGTGATGCCTTAAAAAAGACCTTCTCCCACCTGACTGGTGATAGATAGCCTACAATTCTTTAAACAGTGGATATTGTCTTTCATACCCTTAATTAGAAACAAGGCTCTGAGAAAGGCAATACATTAACTTCAGCTGGCTTTTAAAGGTAGCTTGTCAAGTCAACAAGCATTTATTAAGCACCAACTGTGTGCCAGACACACTGCTAAGTGCTGGAAATACAAAGAAAGGCAAAAGACAGTCTTTGTTCTCAAAGAGGTCGGTCTAATGGGGAAAATGATAAGCTTACAACTTTGTACAAACATGATATAGAGAGAATAAATTGAAAGTAATCTAAGAGAGGATGTACAAGCATTGGGGGGGGGCATCAGAAAAGGTTTGCTGAAGAAGGGGGGATTTTAGCTGAGGAAGCCAGGGATGCCAGAAGGCAGAGAGTACCACAGACATAGAGAACAGCCAGTGAAAATGCAAAGAGTTAGGAGGTGAAGAGTCTGTGCGTGGAATCCAGTGTCACTAGATCCTAATGTATATTGGGGGGGGGGGTTAAGTGTAAGAAGACTGGAAAAGTAAGGGATCACGTTGTAAGGACATTAACAGAGGATCTTAAATTTGATCCTTGAGGCAAGAGGGAACCACTGAAGCTCACTGCTTAGAGTGGGGAAGGGGAAAGAGAAACGTGAGTGAGACGGTCAGATCTGCATTTGGGGAATTTGAGGAAGACTGATTTGACAGCTGAATGAATGACAGATTGGAGTGAGGAGAAACATAAGGTAGGCAGACCCACCATACTGCAATAGTCCAGGTGTAAGGTGATGAGGGCCTGCACCAGAGTGGTGTCAGGCTCAGGTCAGAAAGGGGCACTGCAAAGGTAGAATCAACATTTAGCAACAGATCAGACAGACTCGGAGGGTGAGAGACAGAGTGAGGAGTTGAGGATGACATGTAGGTTGGGAATCTGGTTACCTGGAGAATGGTATTGCCCTTACTAAGAGGGAAGTTTGGAGGGAAAGACAATGAGTTCAGTCTTGAACTTGTGTTTGAAGTGTCTATGGGACATCCGGTTACAGATGGCCAATAGGCAATTGGAGGTGTAAGTCTGGAGGTCAGGAGAAAGGTTAGGGTTGGATACATTGATCTGAAAATCATCAGTATAGAGATGACCATTGAATCTATGGGAGCTGATAAGGTTACCAAGCAAAAGAGTGTAGAAAAAAAAAACAGAAGAGGGGTCAGGATAGAGCCCTCTTGGCAGGCTTGATCTGGATGAAGATGCAGCACAGAAAACTGAGGAGTAGTCGGATAGTTAAGAGAAGATATGAGAGAATAATGTCTCAGAAACCTGGAACCTTTTGAAGAAAACCTGGTTCTTGTTACTCTCAGAAGATGGAAGGAATATAAGAAGAGGAGATGCAAGACAAAGGGGAGATTGTCTCTAGCAGAGCAGGGATTCCAGTGAGCATGATAGAAGAGGGGGACAAAATTCACATGGCCTCACTCTCGAGGTACCTCAGTCCTATTCCCTCACCTTCACCCATACACATGCACACAGTGCCCTGGACCTTTACCAATATCAAGCCCCCACCTTTTCTTCCCAGAGCAGCAGAGGAAAATTAATGTCTCCTACCAAATTCTTGCTTTTGACCCTTCCACCTTGCCATCACTTACCTTGAGTTCCCTCTGTCTTTCTCGAAGCTTTACCAACCACTCAGGCTCTTGATCTTTCCCTCGATGACGTCTTTCCAAGAGCAGAGGGTCTGACAGCTTCAGCTTTTCTGATAACTATGTAAGATTGGAAGGGGGAATGATGGAGAGCAAGAGAGAAATACAGAAGAAATGGGGGATGGGAAACAAAAGAGAGAAAAGAGAATGAAACTTTAAACCTACTGGCAAATCAAAATCACACCGAACAGCAATCTTTAAAGAAATAAATAGATGACTTCAGCAGCTTTCATTCCCATATCTATTAGGGAATAAGAAGCATAACAACTCTCTTGTATACACTGTAGTGCTTTAAGGTTTATAAGCAATTTGCATGCATTATCTTATTTGGCCAGCCATAAATAACACAGAAAAATATCAGACATAAATCATTACTGGCTCTAAGAAGGTGGCTGTCTCCAAAGCTCTGTGAATTCTCCCATCACTGAGAGCTAAGCCTTCCCTACCAGGATGGGGCTGGGTCCTGGTCACTGGATCCCATTAGCAGTTATTACAAGGTATATGGAGCTCCAACCAACCATCTCGTTGGTTATGGAACCCAAGCATTCTAAGACTGGGCATCCTCTAAAACCAACTTTAATTTTAAGAAAGGATGACTTTTTATTCCATGACTATCAGCTTCTATTTAAAAAAAGTTTCAACTATTTTATTGGTTTTCTATTTGCTGTTTTGTATGTTTTTTTTTTCAAAGCTGTGGGTTGATTTGTTTGTGTTTTCTTTTTAAATGTATCCTATATGTGATAAAATATTCCATGCATTTAAAAGTATTTTAATAAGGCTCATTTTCTGTTTTAATCACTAAAACATGTTTTCTAAACCCCAATGTTTATAATTAGGAGAGCATACTTGCAATTGTGTGGTTCTACTGTATTTGGAAAACAAACGAGAAGGTGGATTTCTTACATATCACATGCCTAACCCTGGGGTGCATGGCAGTCCTTTTTTGTGCACAGTTTCAGAACTCTTTCTGTTTATCATATCTGGGCATGCATATTTGGTCAAAGGCTTCTATTGGCTTCACTTTTACAGCAAAGGAGATGGAATGGGGGTGCCTAAGCAGCTTTACAATGCCTTTCATTAAGCGGCTCAGATAAAAAGCATTCCCGGAAGCCTTGGAGAAGCTCACCTTGATGAGTTCTGCTAATAGCACAGGGTGGCTGCTCTCTGTCTGACTCAGGAGGATTGAGCTGATGCCCTCACAGTAATGCAAGGCCTGGGATGTGAGACCATAATCTGCCAGACGGGAAGCATAAAGCAGTTTGTATACCTGGGAAGGAAAAAGAGGACCATTGGTGGGTTAGTCCAGGAGGGGAAAATGAGAAAGAACTGTGAAGAAGACTTCTTGAAGATCAGATGACTAGTTGACCACCCAGCTCCAAATGGCTTTCCTACTTAAGGATGGAAAGCTACATACTATTAACTCTGAAAAAGTCCAATTCCAAATCTAGTATGGGGTTACCAGGTCAATGTAGAAAGTCATGGGAATCAAACAAACCCAATTTTTCCATGGTTCTGGACCATGAAAATGAATTGAGATATCATATTTTTGTCCTTCAGGCAATACAACATTCATGTCATTCTAGTAAACTTTTAATGTACTCACTGTATATGCCATATCTCATAGTAGACTACAAGCTTCATGAGTACTGGACTATTGTCACTATCTCCCTCTCTGACATACTTATCATGTATTGTATTTATCTGTGTTCTCCATTCAAGTTCTATTGCCATGACTCACCGTGGTATGGGGGTGATCTGGGTTTTCTAAAGACTGTGCCCTTGAAACAGGGGTTCTGGCAGGTTTGATCAATCTGGAATAGCTTCAGGTAAAGACCCAGCAACATACTATGTCTCTTGTCCAAATACGAAGGAATATAAATTTTGATTGCTGAAACCTCATAAGATATCTTGGAATTTATCAGCTAGATTTCTCCTTTTTAAGGACCATGCCTTAAACTCAAATAACTCTGGTTTCTCATTGATTGGCCAACAATAGGTCCCAGTCCAAGCATTGTTTGGACATTGTTTGGGCTCTGATGGGTCATAGTGAGTGTAAATAGCAATTTTTTTCTGTTTTGGCCATTCTTTGCCTCATTTCTTACCTAGTTTTAATCACTGAATGGGAGTTACCTTAGACCAGCAGTTCTCAACCTGTGGGTTATGTTCAATTTGTACACCAATGAAAATACATCCTGCATATCAGATATTTACATTACGATTCATAACAGTAGCAAAAGTACGGTTATCAAGTAGCAATGAAAATAATTTTATGTTTGGGGGTTACCACAACATGAGGAACTGTATTAAAGGGTCATGGCATTAGGAAGGTTGAGAACCACTGCCTTAGACAAACTGAGACCTAGGAAAGATCTTAAATCAAAAAGGACAAGGTCTCTCACTGTATCCAGCTATCTCTACTTGTCCTGATCTATATCTTGCCATTGGACCCAGATGGCTCAAGAGGAGAGAATGAGCTTAGAGACCTTGCACAGCCCTGCCTCACTTAAATTCAATTAATTTGCAGGTCATGACATCACCTTCCTGGTGTCATGGTCCTCTAGACAAACAACACAATCTAAATACAAGAGAGTTACTGATAACTTGAAGAGCAGTAGGTTGAGAACCAGATCTTGGGAACTTGGGAATCCTTGTGAGCAAGAAGAAGGAAGAAAAAGATGAGCCAGAGAAAAAGACAAAGACAAGACAGACAGAGGTAGAAGCAAAATCAGGGGCTAGTCTTCCTAGTGTCACAAAAGCCAAGAAAGAGAAACCACCAAGAAGTGAATGGTCAATGGTAGCAAGTGCCAAATTTCTAGATAGTTGTTATGTTCTAATATTAAGCAGCTGAGGACTTGGGATTCACAAAGGGCAAAGTTAGCTGGGGAAGATGGGCAAAACTAGCATTTCCATTTTGGAGAGATTCTAAATCATCAAATACTGAAGAGGATTAAGATAATGAGTCTTTGGCCAAGAAGAACAAAGGTCATGAGATAGGAATGAGGTTGAAGTACTTCTGAAAGGTAGCTTAGTTCAAGTAAAATTTCTTTTGAATATAAACCCCTTAAGAGGCAGCTAGGCAGTACAGTAAACAGAGGGTTTTCCTCACTTGAGAAGACCCAAGTTCAAATCCAGCCTCGCCACTTACTGTGTGACTTTGGACAAGTAACAAGGTCATCTACCTCCATTTCCTGATCTCACAATTATTGTGAGGCCAAAGTGAGAAAATATGTATATAGTGCTATATAAATGCCAGTTATTATTATTGAGAACAAGAACTGTTTCTTTTTTGTCTTTTTTATCCTCAGTACCTAACACACTGCCCGGAACACAATGAACAGCATATTGGTTGATTGATTAATTATGTTGCTGGATTATTAAAGTTAGAATAACCTGCATTCAAACCCCCACTTCTTATACCTACCAGCTATATGACCATGAGCAATTTACAAACTCTCTGAACCTCAGTTTTTCATCTGTAAAATTGAGATAATAAAAACCAACAGCAACTGCCTCACATATTTGCTGTGGCTCAAATAAGGTGACATATTCAAAGTGCTTTGAAAATTTTAAAGCACTAAACAAATGCCAGTTTATGATCCTTAAATTAACACACATGGCTGTGTTTTCTCCATTTCTAGCCTCACTTGCCTGTCTGCAGCATTTGTTGCTATTGCCTTCCCTCTTACCACCTACATTTTCTCTTCTATCTGGGTTTTCATGACATTGCTCTGCCTCAATCTCCTAATACTTCTATGACCATTCTTTCCCCAAGTCCTTGGTTCTCTTTTGTCCAGAAACCCTGAGGGTCTTCCCTTCCCAGACTGATTTTTTTAAGTAAGTAAAGGAGCTCATTCTCTGCCTCATTTCTTACCTAGTCTTAATCACTAAATGGGAGTTGCCTCCCGTCAAACTGAGATTTGGGAAAGACCAAGTTCTCCCACTGCATCCAGGGTCATCCCCAGTTGTCCTGATCTATATCTTGCCACTGGACCCAGAAGGCTCCAGAGGAAAAGGTGAGGCCAGTGACTTTGCACAGCCCTGCCTCACTGAAATCTAATTCACTAGCAAGTCATGGCATCACCTCCCTGATATCATGGTCCTCTTCAAAAGAAGGATAAACAACACCCCTTTCTGGAATATCATTTCTATCATGCCTTCCCCCACAACTGTTCACATACTCAAAAGCTCTGTCCTGTATCATCTCCTATTCTGTCTCACTTCATGACCTCATCATTTCCCAGAGTTTTAATTACCATCTCTATGAAGATGATTAGGCAGCTAGGTATGGTAGATAGAGCACTGGGTCTGAAGTCAGGAAAATTCATCTTCCTGAGTTCAAATCTGGCCTCAGACATTTACTAGCGTGTTACAAGACGCTGGAAAAGTCACTTAACTGTGTTTTCCTCAGTTTCCTCATTTGTAAAGTGACCTGGAGAAGGAAATGGCAAACCATTGTAGTTTCTTTGCCAAGAAAACTCCAAATGGGTTCACAAAGAGTTGGACATGATGAAATCAACACAAAAACAAAAATGAGGATAATTCTAAGATCAATAGATCTTAGCCTGATCTGAGGACTAGTCACAAGCTATCTACTGGACAATTCAAACAGAGTGTCTCTTGGACATAGCAAACTGAACAAGTCCAGAACAGGACCTACCATCTTTCCCCCCTAAAACCTACCCCTCTTCCAAATTTCCCTGTTCCCTGTTGAGGACACCACCATCCTTCTAGTTCCCCAGGTTTTCAACCTTGATGTCATTCCCAATGCCTTACTCTTCTTGCTCCCACAGAGCCAACCGGTTTCCAAATCTTGTCATTTCTACCCCCTCAACATCTCTTGTATGTGGTCACTTCTCTCTTCTCACACAGCTACCACCCTGCATAATTGTAATAGCCTCCTCATTGGTCTCCTTGGCTCAAATCCTCTGAACTTCAATTCATCTTCAACACAGCTGCCAAAGTATGCAGATCTGCCTAAAACACAGATCTAACTATGTCAGCCCCCTACTTACTAACTTCCAGTGGCTCCCTCTTATCTCTAGGATTAAATATCAATTCTTGTGTCATTTAAAAATCTTCACAGTCTTGCCTCCGTGGCCCTTTCCAGCCTTATTACACATTTCCCTCTTCTCACACTGTGATCTAGCCAAACTGCCATTCTTACTGTTCCTTATCTATGACACTCAATCTCTGTGCCTTTCACTGGCTGCCTCCCATGCCTGAAATGCCCTTCTTTCTCACCTCTACTGCTTGGAAAGCCTAGTTTCCTTCAAGATTCAGCTCATGCATCATTTTCCAAATTCCTCCCAAAAATTACTTTGCATTAATTTAATATATATGTGTGTGTAGATGATAGATAGATAGATACATACATACATACGTAGATACATACATAGATACATACGTAGATAGATAGATAGATAGATAGATAGATAGATAGATAGATAGATAGATAGATAGATAGATAGATAGATAATAGATAGATAGATAGATGGATGGAGGCAGCTAGGTGGTAGAGTGGATAGAGTGCCAAGGCCTAGAACCAGAAAGACTCATCTTCCCGTGTTCAAATCTGTCCTCAGACACTTATTAGCTGTGTGATCCTGGAGAAGCCAGTTAACCCTTTTTGCCTCAGTTTTCCCATGTGTAAAATGAGCTGGAGAAGGAAATGGCAAACCACTCCAGCATCTTTTTTTAAAAATCCAACCCAAATAGGGTCATAAAGGGTCTGGGGCACAGGGTGTATTTACAGGCTGTATGCCCTTACAAATGCATATTCTTTGAGGACAGGAAGTGTTTCATTTTTGTCTTTTCAGTTCTAATATCTAGCACAATGAATAACATATAGTAGGCGTTGATAAGTATATAATAGAGGACTGTTCAATAAGCCTAGACCATATGAGCATGTGCAGAATGCCTACGCCTGCTCCAAAGTCTACATAGGAATTGTATCCGCCAAACATTCTTTGCACGCTCATAAAGAGGTTCAGCTGATGCAATCTTCCCATGAACATTAGAGCCATCCCACGTATTCTATGGGTGCTCATAAGGACTAGGTTCACTAGTCAGTCTCCTATTAAAAATGCTGGTGGATTAATTAATTGATTGATTATCCTGACAAAGGGGTTTGCAGAAGTCTTTGCAACAAGTGACCTTGTCAATGCCACAGATCCTTTATTCTAAAGATCATCTTGGGGGGGGGTCAAGGTAGATTGAACAGAACACCCAGGTTTTTGAGAAAAAAGATCAAATTTCCCACGATTCAAAGCTGACTGGAAAACTGAAATAAGTAATTTACCATAGATACCTGATAGCCAGGGTCATCAAAGGGGAGGACATCAGTGCTGTGAGCTGATGATGGATATGCTGCATCTGATATGTGGTAATGTCAAGGAATGTAGTTACCTGGAAAGAAGGGATGAAGGATTTGGGCCGTCCCAACATCTGACAGTATTCCAAGATTTCCGTCCTTTGGATGGCCTCAGAGGTTGCAAATTTCAAAAACTCCTGACTAAAACCAGGGAACAATGGTAAATAAAAGAATGTGAGGTGTAGGAAAGAAATGGGAATTCCTAAGGATGATTTTTCTCAGGCAAATGTTCCTTTTTGGGGGCTTTAGGGTTTGTGTTTGAGGACACTCTGTGTTCGCAGTAGAGAGGTCATTCACAATGTGAGTGAAGTAGCTCTAATGAAATGTTCCACATTTAGGCCCACAAACACACCACTACCTATCTATGGTGGGGTTTTGATCTCTGGGTAAATTACTTTAATATGAAAATTATTCATGGGAGGTTGGGAACCCAGAATAAATGTTCTGATTTCCTCTATCACCACTACCCTCTAGAAGTGGGAGAAAAAGTATAAGAATAATGCCTCTGAGTAGCTGTGAAATATAACCATGGAATGTCTTTCTAGAGAGCCAAGCAAAGCAAACTGAATTCAGAATCCAGACTTTACTCTATCCTTCTCTTTGCAGTGTAGGGGAACATTTCATCAGAGCTACTTCACTCACATTGTGAATGACCTCTCTACTGCGAACACAGGTAGGTGTGTTTTCCAGAGTGTCCTCAAACACAAACTCTAAAGCCCACAAAAAGGAACATTTGCCTGAGAAAAATCATCCTTAGTCCTGGGGATGGACTGGCCCCACCGTCCTAATACCTGCTTCATTAAATCCAGAGAAACCCAACACCAGCCCAAGATGGCTACTCTGTGATGAATTCTTTGAATGAAATAATATTTGGAAAAGAATGTCAACAAGGAAGCAACCAGAGGTTCACAGAGAGGATGATGACAGGGGATGGCACAAAATAAAATGGCTGAAAGAAGAGGCAAAATAAGAGAAGGGAAATCAAAAGATACTATCTGCTCAAAATACCTCCCCCACCAGCTTGCTTTGGTGCCTAAAACTGAGCAGAGAATCTGATCGTGGATTTAAGTCTGGAAGGGACCTTAGAGGCCATCTAGTCCAAAACTCAAATTGGACAAATGAGGAAACTGAGGCTCAAAGTCACAAGAAACAGAGATGAGATCTGAACACAGGACAACCTCTGACTCTCTCTCTCTCTCTCTCTCTCTCTCTGTCTCTCTCTCTCTCTCTCCCCGTCTCTCCCCGTCTCTCTCCGTCTCTCTCCGTCTCTCTCTCTCTCTCTCTCTGTCTCTGTCTCTCTGTCTCTCTGTTTCTCTCTGTCTCTCTGTCTCTGTCTCTCTGTCTCTCTCTGTCTCTCTGTCTCTGTCTCTCTGTCTCTGTCTCTCTCTCTGTCTCTCTGTCTCTCTCTCTCTCTCTCTCTCTCTCTCTCTCTCTCTCTCTCTCTCTCTCTCTCTCTCTCTCTTTCTCTCTCTCTTCACTATATCCTATGGCCTCCCCAGCCTTAGAGTCACTCTCTGCCTGACTCCTTCCTATCTTTCCAGTCTTATACTTTACTCTCCTCCAGATACTCTGAGACCCAGCAACACTGATCTCCTTGCTGTTTCTCTCACGTGGCACTTAATTTCTTGAGTCTGTGCATTTTCACTGGTTGTTCCCCATGCCTGGAACTCTCCCCCTCCACATAGATGCCCCCTAACTTCCCTAGCTTGCTTCATATCTCAACTCAAATCCCACTTTCTGCAATAAGTCTTTCCCAGCCCTCTATAATACTGGTGCCTTCCCTCTGACATGACGTACCTCCAATTTAGTATATGTATATGTGTATGTATACATATACATGCACATATATCTATATATACATATATGCACTATACATGTGTATATACCGATGTATATACATATTTACACACACACATATATACATACTTACAAATACATATATGTTCATATACACGCATAAACACATAGGTAAATAGATGGATGTTGTTTGTACACACTTGTTGGACTGTAGCCTCCCTCATTAGACTGGGAGCTCCTTGAGGTCAGGGACTGTTTTTGCCTTTCTTTGAATCCCTAACACTTAGCACTGTTACTGGAACACTTAATAAATGCTTGTTGACTTAACCCTCCATTAAGACCCTGTGTCCAGAAACTCCCTCTTAAAATGCAAATATGATACCCAAGAAGGATAACATGTTAATAAAAGACACATGCTAATTATAGCATTAACACAGAAGAATTTCTATGACAAGCTTGCAGTCCTTGGTAAGGAACAAGGGTTTGTCAAAGTAAGACTGGTAAACTCTGATGGAGGATTGGGCGGAGAGTGGGTCCAGGACATAGAGTATTCCTAGGGAGAGCTAGTCAGAACAGAGAGTTGAGGTAGAGAGGACGTGGGTGGTAGGGGTTGGGTAGCCAGGAGGATACTGAGGATTATTAGGAGGATGGAGGGAGGAAGAGAAGAGATGGCAAGGGAAGAAAGAAAGCCAATCTCTGAAAAAGAGACTCAGGCCAGCCCTGGCTGTCACACACAGACACCCAGAAATTTCCAAAGAGAGCTCCAAAATGTTGTCTAATTTAGCTTTCAGTCGGTGGGACCAGAGCACCACCTGGTGGTCAAACATATTTAATGCAAACACTAAAGTATTTTTTTCAATTCAAGCGGCATCTGCAGACCCTTGGTGGTCCATTATGGCTCATGCACCATTCCTCTGCATCCAAAGATGCTGCCCGGGTTTATTGCTCATGGGAACAATACTGGCCTGGGGGTCTCATGAAAGGGAGATTAAATAGGATATTAACAAGAATATAAAATTCAAAACGCGCTTTTTTTTAAGGCCCTCCCTTCACGTGTTCATCTACTTCCCCTCTGCTAACATATCCATGTACCTGTGGCTACTGCCCAGCAAAACCAGGTGGTCTGTCTTCATAGTGTAGTGACCAAAAGGCACATGGGCCATCAGGTAGCAGAAGTGAGCTGCCTCCAATAGCCCTTTCCCAGCTGGATGAGGGAAACAAAAGCCATTCAGGGTTGAGCCAGCCACCAGAGGAAGCATCCATGCAGAGATCAATGAATCCAGTGGTATTTGAGGGCCCACGCATGGATACCCTCTAGTGGGTAAATGAAGAAATTCATGTCCCCACCCCACATTCTCAGTCTAAGAATTTGGGGCCTTGATAATTAGAGGAAAAAATGAGAAGCAGGTGTGCTGTGAGGGAGGCAGGTTGGAAAGGTATTTCGTCAGGGTAAAGTGACTGCTGATTAGAAATTCATTGGTGCTTCTAATTACTGCTGTCATTCCTAAGTGTGGGAAGTAAGGCTGCTGCCTGTGCCTCCCTAGAATCAAAACCTTATCTAAAATTGTTCACAAAGGAGATCAAATGAGAAACACAGAATCAAGGGCAGAACTTTGCTCTTTTCCCCAGGGTTTCTATCTGGGTACTTCTCTCTCCCCAGGAGAATGTAAGTTCCTTAAGGGCAGGAACTAATTTATTTTTGTCTTTGCATTTCCCATACTTAGTACAGTGCCCAGCACTTAATAAAACTGTTGATTCATTGACCTTCCTTCCAAAGAGACAGGAGTATCTGGGAAATAGACCTTACAGCTTAGGTTTTATGGGCATAGTCTATGTTGAGGCTTCTCTGAGTGGGTTTGAGTGCAAAAAAAAAATCTCTGCTTCCTTTGCCTTACCCAGGGTGTCACCCATAGTAACAATGGCTTGTTGATGTAATTCAGGGTCTCCAGCCTGATTGGACAGCATTACTGCCAGATGTGGCCTCCAGTCTCCCCAGTGCTTGTCCCCACAGCACTGAAAAACAGGAGAAAGAAGGCAGGTTAGTGGAATTTCCTTGAGTTGGCCTTACATGCAAATAGAGAAAGGGGATCCTTACTAAGAATTACAGGTATTATGGAATCTCAGAAACATTCATTCATTCATTCATTCATTCATTCATTCCCAGGTAATGCAGGAGACCCTCTCCAATATCCCTGATTGCTTCTGCTAGCCTTTCAGGATCAGCCAACGTGTCCTTGGACTAGAGAATCAGCATCTCTGCTGCCTCGGCACTTTCTTTCAGGTTGTCTCTATTCTAGCAGCCTCTCTTGACATCCTATCTTTTCTCAATAGCATTGCTGTCACCCAATGACCCAGGAACTCAGGGAAAACAAACAAGTAGAGAAATTCAGTATATTGAGAAAATCAGTTATGAGGCAAGCCGAGAGCTGGGTGCTGGGTTCCAGGGATGTGGCTTAGAGGAGAAAAACTGAAAAAATATCTAGCCAAACCCTATCCAATCTAGCAATTCCTCTACATCTGGGGTTCTCTACCCTTTTTTGTGTCTTGGACCCCTTTGGCAGGCCAGTGAAGCCTAAAGACCCCTTCTCGAAATAAGCTTTTTAAAACATAAAATAAAATATACAGGATTGCAAAAGGAAAGCAATTATATAAGGATATGATTTATTTACATCAAATTTCATAAAACCCATGAACTATATCTATAGACTCCAGGTTAAGAACCCCTGTTCTATAATACTTGGTCTAAGGGCACTTTTTTTGTTCTTGTTCAGTCTTGTCTGATTCTACAACCCCATTTGGAGCATAGATACTAAAGTGGTTTGTCATTTCCTTTTCTGCCTCATTTTACAGATGAGAAAACTGAGGCAAACAGGGTTAAGGGACTTGCCCAGGGCCACACAGCTAGTAAATGTCTTAAGCCAGATTTGAACTCAGGAAGATTGAAGACCAGTCTTCCTGACTCCAGGACCAGCGGTCTATCCACTATGCCACTCACTGCCTGGGGCTCCTTTAAACTGAAAGGTTCCCTTTTTTTCTATCTAAACACCTTCAGTGACAGAAACTTGCTACCTCAAAAAGCAGTCAAGCTCCATTTTGTAGTTTTGTTAGGCAATTCTTGATCACATGGTGCAACAATCTGCCTCCCGGTCACCCCTGACCTACCTGTCATCCCTATTTTGGCCCTTAGCAGCCACAAAGAACACATTCAATTCCTCCTTTTACATGACAGCCTTCCCAGTATCTGAACACAGCCCCCATGTTCCTCTAAGTCTTCTCTTCTCACAGTATAACTGAAACAACACTGGAATAAAACAATGTATTTAAAGTGCTTTGTAAACCTTAAAAGCACTACATAAATGTCAGCTGTTGGCTATCATCATGATTGATAAGATGAGGAAGAGAAGGAAGACAATGCCTGTCATGGAAGATCATCTCCCCCCAAAACAGTCTCAAATTCAGCTATGAGAGATTCATCTTGGGGAGCTTAATAAAAGTGCACTTTCTCTGGCTCTGACCCAGGCCAGAGGACCTGCGTTCAAACCCCACTCTATTGAAGTTCCTCTAAAGGCAGGATGGTGGAAACAGAATTTTGATATAACATAAGTTCTCTGAGGGCAGGGCTTGTTTTTCTGTTTTGCTTTGTCTTGTTTTGTATACTCAGCACATAGCGCCTGGTACACAATAAGTATATTCACTAATGGCCATATCAGTCACACTCCCTTCCTCCCCAAATGCCCTGTCCAGTCTGGTGCTTGAAAACTTCCTTTGGGAGAGTGAGGCAAATAAGTGCATTCAGTGAAAAAAGAAGTGGGGGACAGAGCCAGCCAGTACTGATCCACCCTTAATGAATAAGGTCAAGCCACTGGGCCTCAATGAACCACAGTAACAACCCAGGGAACTGAAGGGAATGGCAGATATGAGTTTGAAGCCCCTGCTAGCAATCTCCAAAAGACCATGGAGAACATCAGATGGGCCACAGGGCTCAAGAACGATAAAGCTTGTTCTCATTTTTAAAAAGGGAAGATGATGAAGGCTGTAAACAGAGACCAGTAAGTTAGACTTTTGATTCCTGGGGAGAAATGATTGCAAGAATTATCAAAGTGATGGTTGGTAAACATGTAGAAAAGCAAGCAGTGATCCCAAAGAACCACGGTTTCATCAAGAATGGGGCCTGCCAACCTGCCCACATTTCCATGTGTATTTGGAAGGAATAGCAAGTTGTACGTGGCAGATCTGCAGTTTCATGTGAAATCATCTTTTTCATTTCACTGTGTTATGGAAATGGTTGTTTTGCTCCATGAATAGAAAATAAGATAATTTTTTTAAAAAAAGACATAGGTAGGCCAAGTTCAGACCTTGCATTCCAGGCCACTGCCAACTGTCCTGACTTGTGTCTTGCCACTGGACTTGGATGATTCTGGGGAGAAAAGTGAGGCTGATGACTTTGTGCAACTCTGCCTCACTTAAATCCAATTCAAGTCAAGTCATCACTCTCATGATATCATTTGTCCTCTTTGAGAACAATGAATGGACAACAACTGTACTGGTGCCAGGACAGCATCAAGTACAGACCTTGGGAAGTCAAGAAGGCCTGGGTTCAAGTCCTCCCTCTGACATATGCTATATGACAATGGTTAAGTCCCTTCTCATTTTGGTGCCAGGAAAATTTCAAAGACTATAAATTACAGGAAGTGGCTAATCTGCATTCAAAGTGGATGAACTCCCCTCAAATGAGGTCCAAAACGAAACCACAACCCAAAACAATCTAGCCTAGCAGTTCAGGAGAATGCAATAGATAGAGTTGGCCTAGATTTCAGGTCAGCATTTGACAGTCTCTTGCTAGTCTCATGGACAAAATGGAAAGATGTGGCCAGTTGGATAGGAGAGTTGATTGTTGACTTGGGGAAGAAGGGAAGCCAAAGAGTACTCATTAGTCATTCGACGCCAGCTTAAAAGGAAGTTGCTAGTGGAGTGCCTTGGGAAATCTGTGTTTAGACCTGTGCTAATGGATATTTTTATCAACAAATTTGATAAAGCCAAAGACAGCATACTAATCAGATTTGAAAATGGTATCAAGCAAGTAAGAATAGCTCCTCTGTTAGATGACCGAGGCAGGATCCAAGACAACTTGCACTAGCTGGGTTTAATCTAGTAAGACAAAATTTAATAGGGAAAAAGGTAAAGTCTTACCCCTGGTTTGAAGAAATAAACTTCACAAGAAGAAGACAGAAAAGGGGTAGCTAGATATCAGCTCTTATGAAATGAATCCAGGAATTTTAGTGGATTCTAGGATTAATGTGAGTCAACACTTCAATATAGAAACCGAAAAAAGGTAAAGCTATCTGGGGCCACATTAAGAAATGAATTCTGTTAGCAAATAGTTACTTTGACTATTATAAATAACCAAATAAACTATAAAGTATACATGAAAAAAGGTGATCTCTGCATCCAGAGAAAGAACTGATAAATAGATGTATAGAATAACGTGGCTAATAGTAGCCACCTCTAGGATGGGAGTTGGGGGGAAGGAAGGAAAAAAAGAAGTTTATGTGATAATTTCATGGTATATTTTTTTTTAAAATAGTAAGTTGTGCATAGGAGATCTGCAGTTTCATGTGCAATCATCTTTTTATTGTACTGTGTTATGGAAATACTTGTTTCATTCTATAAATTAAAAAATAAAACTTTAAAAAATGAATCATATCAAAAAATAAGTAAAAAAAAGAAATGAATGAAATCTTTTTTTAAAAAAGGCAAAAAAATGAGCTAGAAGTTATTTTAATGGCCATCTAGTCCAATGTTACTGTTTAATAGATGAGGAAGCAGAGACCCAATGAGCTTATGTGACTTGCTTAATACACAAGTACTACTATAGTCTTATTGCACTTTGACCAAGCCAGACTACAAGTGCTGTACTGAATTTGGCTCTAAGCACTACAATTTAGGAAGATCATCAGTAAAGAAGGACACTGATAAGTTAGAGACTGTCCCCAGTAGCGTGACCAGTATAGTAAAAGGCCTTGAGATCAGGTCATAGGAGGAGTGGTTGAAATAACTGGAAATATTTAACCTAGAGAACTTAAGGCCATAATAACTTTAATCCATTTAAAGGGATAACATACAGAAGAACCATACGTACTACATTGAATCACTGCGTACCCTCAAATGTAGGTGTCCCAAGAATATTGCTAAGTACCGATAGACTGAAAAAGCGAAAAAGGATCAGGTATATTTCCACCAGGGATGGAAGGGTTACTTCAGGATAAATGTGGCCAGACAAAATAATGACAGTAAATGTGATGCCTTCATAATGCAGTATTGCAAGTACTGAGCCCTGTCTCAGTCCTTGAGCTTCATACAATAGAACATGTGCAAATTTTGTCAGCAAATCTACAATGAGCTGTGTCATTACAAACTTACCGGATGCGCCTTTGACCCCGGGTCCCCAATGCGATAGCTGGAAAATATCTGTCCCTTCTCTGACCTGCAAAAACTTTTTGCTTTGTTTCTGGACCCCGTGCCCTCCTCATGTACCTGTTTGTTTTTCAAGGCACGACTTTCATCAAGCAAATTCATGAAGTTGCTTGTGATGAGGGAAAACTTCTCTTGCGCTATAATGTCACTTGAGGTTTTCATCTTTTTTTATTTCAAGCACTTTATTGTTTCTACAAATTTTAGAAATTTCATCGAAGAATTATGGAAAAATATTCCTTTCAAATAGTTTCCTTCATAATCCTACTTTGCTGCTAGATCTTGAGGTTTTGTGTTTTGCTTTCAAGAATTTTATTGTTTCCATAAATTTTACATATTTCATTGATGAACTGTGGAAAAAATATTACTTTCAAATAGTTTCCTTAATAATCCTTCTTAGCTTCCAGATTTTGGTTCTTGCAGACATATCAATATATTGCCCTCCTATATGAATAATCTCCCCTCCCATGACTGAAGGATCAGTCTTAACCTCCATCTTCAGTATGTGGACTTTCCTTAGGAAGCAGTTCAGCCCTGTTTTTAATTTTGAAAGAGTTGCCTCATCTAAGGTAGATGTAGTAATAACTGAACACTTTACTTCTCCACAATGCACATTCATCATGGTAGAAAATGCCAAAATGACTCCTGGGATATTGTTTAAGTGACCGCTTTCATCAAGCAAATTCATGGACTTGGTTATTATGGAGGAAAACTTCTCTTTTGCTATCGTGTTACTCATGGTTTTCATTTGGATAATGTACTTTCTATAAGGATTCATAATAGAGTTGATCATTTGGGGTTCCTTCAAAGATTTTGTTAGCAGGTCCACTTTATTCAGCTTAGATGCAACAGAATGTCAGCCTTGAAGGTTCTACACTTGAATTAGAGACTTGTTCTGTTGGTCCCAGAACACAGAATTTGGATCAATGGGTAGGATTTGCAATGAGGGATGTGAAGAAATGCAGTACATCCTAACAATTAAAGTTATCCAAAAGGGAAATGGGCTGCTTCAGGATATGGCCGTTTGCTCCTCACTAAATATAATTTGCCTCAGACAAACTGAGTCCTGGGAAAGACCTTAATTTAGAAAGGCCAAGGTCATCCTTTGTATCCTGGGCCATTGTCAGTCATTTTGACTTTTGTTCTGCCTCCAGAGTTTGATGACTGGAGGAGATAGTGAGGCTGATGAGTTTGCATATTTCGGCCTCACTTAAATCTAATTCACACACAAGTCACTCTCATGATGTCATTAGTCTTCTTCAAGAATTAAGGATAACAATAACAACAGCAAATGTCATTTGGGCAGCTAGGTGTCTCAGTGGATAGAGCTCCAGGCCAGAAGTCAGGAAGACTCATCTTCCAGAGTTCAAAACTAGTCCCAGAAACCTACATTCACACACCCACACCCACTAGCTATGTGACCCTGGGCAAGTCACTTAACCCTTTTTGCCTCAGGTTTTTTTATCTATAGAGTGAACTAGAGAAGGAAATGGCAAACCACTCTGGTATCTTACCTAAGAAAACCTCAAATACAGTCACAAAGAGTTGGACACCACTGAAACAACTGAACAACAAGAAAATGTCATTTGGCCTTCTTTTGAAGGTATTTAATGCGAGGCAAACTACCATATCCTAGGGATGGCTTTAGGGGATTTTCTGGAGCATAGAAGGATGTTTTAAAGCAGTGGTTCTCAACCTGTGGGTTATGTTCAATTTGTAACAATGAAAATACATCCTGCATATCAGATAGATTCATAACAGTAGCAAAGTTACAGTTATGAAGTAGCACGGAAAATAATTTTATGGTTGGGGGTCACCATAGCATAAGGAACTGTATTGAAAGGTTGCAGCATTAGGAAGGTAGAAAACCACTGTTTTAAAGGGATTGGACTAGCTCAAGAATAGGAACCTGCAGCCTTGAAGATACATATGGTCCTCTAGGTCCTCAAATGCAACCCTTTGACTGAATCCAAATTCCTTCAAACAAATCCCTTTAATAAAAGTCTTTGTTCTGTAAAACCTGGATTCAGTCCAAAGACCCACCCAAGGACCTAGAAGGGCACATGTGGCCTCAAGGCTGCCAAGTTCCCCACCTCTGTACTAGAGACTCTCTGAACCTCTCTGCCTCTACCTCTGGGACTCCACGACATTGCTACTTGCAAGTACAGACTATGGTTTCCTCGTGATGATCACTGTGCCATAAGGAATAACATGGTACCTCAAGACTAAGTGATTATCAGAAAACTCCAGGATGGTGAATTCCAACATCACATTGCCATATCTTAGCTCAAGCATCAGCTCTTGATGTCTGTTTCCTTGTCTGTAAAATGGGGATTACAGTACTAATTCTCCCTCATAGGACCATTGGGAAGTACAGCCAGTCATGATGATGAGTAACCTGGCATAATAGAATATTTCTTATCAGTTTCAGAAGCAGCCAACCTGAGGTATCATGAGAATCATTCCACAGGAGCCAATGTGACTGACTTCACAAGATTAACTCTTGCTAGGAAGTAGCTATCCATTGGGGAAGGAGAGAAACACAGGGAACAGGGGTGGACTTTTCTGCCCTTCATTGTAAAATACACCAACATTATATTTCGCAGTATTCCCTATCCCAAGACACAAAGGTTATGAGGGGTGGGGGTCAGCGCATCCCTTGTATACAATACCGTGGCTGCCTGGGGAATCCTCCCGGACATGAGCTGGAAGAGAGTCTGTAGGGGATCGTTGAGAGCCAAAGAGGTAATAAAGCTGAGAATAAATAAAAAGACTATAATCAATCCATTGTTTGGGACCATGGACCAAGCTGAGAAAACAATGGTGTCTGTTTACCTCAGACATGGAAAAAAGCTTTTTCAGCTTTTCAAGATGCTGCATTTATGAAAACATGAGCTTCTTTCTGCAACAAATCATGGGTCACAACAACAACAGTAATAACATTTATAAAGATAATGATATTAATAATTATAATAGCAACAATAACAATAGCTGGAATTTGCATAGCACTTTAAATTTAATAAAGCACTTTACATTTATTATTTCACATGATTCTCACAAAAGCCCCATGAAGAAGGGGCTATAATTATCCTCTTTTTGCAAATGATGAAACTGATCTCAGTTACTCATTGTACTATGCACTCTTATGAGAGAATTATCTGCCTAGGGTTCAAGCCTGAGAGGGATTACTCCTCTTTGGCATTGAGACCTGAACCCTTGCAAATCTTGAATCATTGTATTTCATGCAAGAAAGAAGCCTTCATCTTCTGAGCAGCAGGCTTCATAACAGAGATCTTTTAAGGCATTAGTCCCTACTTTGGGGCTCTCCTGCAAAGCAATCATCCTCCTCTTCCTTTTCCTCCTCCTTAGCCACCCATCAACCACTAACTGCATATCAGCTTTCTGGGCCAAATTCAAAGGCCTGGATGTAGGTGGGTTTTTTTTCCCTATCTCATCACAAGCATAAAGCTGCCCAGGCTTATAATTCTGCTTTCACAAGCACTTAATGACCATTATCAATAACCAAAGAGGCATGGAACAGGGACCAGAAATTATCCTACTGATGACAAACTGCAGAATATGCTTAACAAGGATATAATAAGGTCTACAGCTGATTTGAGATTTAAGGATATTCTGTGGGAGATATTTTTCACAGCTCACTGGGTCCCATCAAAGAGCAATGGGCCAAAACAAAGAGCTGGAGCAATGAGAAGTCCTGCAGACGTGGGAGTGGTGAGATGCTCACTGCTATTAGCTCAAAGGGGATGATTTCCCAGAACAGCATCTCTTTTTTAATATCATCCTGATCTTGGGAGTTTGAAATCCTTTTAATGATGCCATTTTGTAACTCTTTCCACTTTAAATTTTCTTGACATTTTTGTTGTTGGTCAGTCATTTTCAGTCATCATCTGACACTTCATGGCCCCATTTAGGATGTTCTTAGCAAAGACACTGGAGTGGTTTGCCTTTTCCTTCTCCAGCTCATTTTACAGGGGAAGAAACTGAGGAAAACAAGGTTAACTGACTTGCCCAGGGTCACACAGCTGGTAAGTGTTTGAAGTCAGATTTGAACTAAGGACAATGACTCTTCCTGGCTTCAGGCTTGGCACTGTATCCACTCTGCCACTGAGCTATCCTTGACATATGGCAAAGTTCTTTCTTGTCTCATATGGGAAAACTGAGTTCTGGGGCAATAAAATTATTTGACTAATCACTATGTAGAATAGCCTCCCCTGCTATCAAGATGTTCACTAGACCTTAAAGAAATATTACAAATAATCCCTTTCTAGTCAATCTTATTCTACACAAAAGATAGCACCAATTCAAATAAACACTGAAACTGACTTCATAGATATAACCAAGGAAAGATAAATACTAAAGCATAATCTTCCTTCCCACATAGTTTTTGTAGACCATATTTCCCATTAAAAATATTACTAAGATGCTTTATTCTTTTTTGGCAGGAAGAAAGGGTCAAGAAAATATAAGCAGGGTTTTCTGTAAATGGACTTGAGTCTGCATTTGAGAAATCTGTAAAAGATTTCTGTCTGGTTCACAATAAAAAAGGGCAATATGAAATGTGTACAGTATTATTTCTTGGAATCCTGTATTCTCTCCCACACCATACCCCCACAATCCACTAAGAGAGGTAGGGAAGGCACCATGACTTGAGAACAAGCATCAGTTCCTACCTACCCACTCATGACCCAGCTATAAGTCCTCAGGTCCATCTTGCTTGACAAGAAGAGTGCGTGGCCCCACAAATGGTTCTTCATGGCCCATTCCAGGGCTTCCTAAAATCAAGAATGCATATGGGTCAGTCTCAACCTTCTTGATGCAACACTACTGAAAACCAGAATTTCTTTACTTGGGCTTTATTTGCCAGACTCAGGTTGAGGCACTTATATGGTACAGCAGCGAGTACATAGGCAGTTCACTCATTCATTGTTCATCCTTCATTTCTGAAGAGTACCAATGACACCATGGGGTGATGTCCTGACTTGTGTGTGAACTGGATTTAAGTGATGCAGAATTATAGGACTTGGAATTCAGAAAACCGAAATTTTAATCTTGCTTCAGATACTGCCTGGCTGAATGATACTGAGCAAGTCATCTAACTTCCCTATGCCTCCGTTTCCTTATCTGTAAAACGGGAATAATAACAGCACCAATCTTACAAAATCAGAGGAAGGATCAAATGAGTATTTTAATATATGTGGAGAGCATTGTAAAATTTAAAGCATCGTACAAATGCTAGCTATTAGTAGTACTAGGATAAGTCACATGCTCTGTTAGAAGCTCACATATTAAAACTAATGGTGTCAAGATGGCAGAGTAATGAAGGAACCCTCTGAAGCTCCCCCAAATTCCCCTCTAAACAAGTAGAAAACAGCCTCAGAATTGATCTAGGAGCAGGGAAGCAGCTCACCAACTTGCTAGGAAAGGTCTGTCTCACTGGAGTAGAAGGGAAGCAGCCTAGTAGCAGGGCCTCACCCTGGGGCAGACCAGCAATAAGATCTCTCCTCCAGTATCAGTCACCAGAAGGACTCTATTACCATAGCAACCAAGCAATAAGGCCCCATCTGTGGAGCAGATCAGCAGCTAAACCCCAAAACCTACAGAGGCCAACAGGGAGGCCCTATTCCCCAGTACAAGCCAGAAGGGGAACCTACGCTCCAGAAAAAGCAAACAGCCAAGCCCTGAGTCCCAGTGAAAGCCAGCAGTAAGATCCAGAGCCCCGGCACAAAAAACTTGAGACTGTGCACAAGAACCCAACTCTCATGTAAAAACGCCAAATCACAAAAGGGGGGGAGGGACAGAAAAGCACAAAAAAAGAGCTTGACTATAGAAAGTCTCAGGCCCAAAAGAATTCCTGGAAGAGCTTTAAAAAGGTTATTAAAAGCAAATTAGACAAGCAGAAGAAAAAATGGGAAAAGAAATGAGAATAATGAAAGAGAATTATGAAAAAAGAGCATGGGAAAAGATATACAAAAATTTGTGGAGGAAAATACCTCCCTAAAAAAAATAGAATTGACCAAATGGAAAAGGAATTACAAAAATTCACTGAAGGAAATAATTCCTTAAAATTAGAATTGGAACTAATGACTCTATGAGACATCAAGATATGATAAAACAAAATCAAAAAAGTAGAAAAAGAAAGAGAGAATGTGAGATTTCTCATTGGAAAAACAACTGACCTAGAAAATAAATCCAGGAGCGATAATATAAGAATTACTGGACTACTTGAAAACGATGATCAAAAAAAAAAAAAACCAACCCTGGACACATTTCAAGAAATTATCAAAGAAAATTGCCCTGATATAGTTGAACCAGAGGGCAGAATATAAATTGAAAGAATTCACCAATCATTGCTTGAAAGAGATCCCAAAATGGAAACTTGAAGGAACAGTGTAGTCAAATTCCAGAACTCACAGATCAATAAGAAAGTGTTGCAAGCAGCCCAAAAGAAACAAATCAAATATTGCGGAGCTACAGAGAAGATTACACAGACTTTGTGAGCTTCCACTTTAAAGAACCAGAGAACTTGGAATATGATATACCAGAAGGCAAAGGAGTTAGGATTACAATCACCTACCTAGCAAAATTGAAAGTAATCTTTCAAGGGGAAAAATAGATATTTATTGAAATAGAAGACTTACAAGCATTTCTAATTAAAAGAGCTGAATAAAAAATTTGATCTCCAAATACAAAACTCAAGGGATGCATAAAAAGGTAGAAAAGAAACAAGAAAGAGAAAACATCATAAATTCAATAAGGTTAAACTGTTTCTATTTCTATAATATTTATAACTCTTAAAAGCTTTATTATTACAAGAGCAATTAGAGGGAGTATGTGTAGACAGAGGGTGTGGATGTAAGGTGACTGATAGTATATTACCCAAACAAAAAATAAATCAATAAAGGGATGAGAAAGATGATGGAAGAGGAAGGAGAGGGGAGATTGAATGCTGTAAATTATCCCACATAAAAGAGAAATGAAAAAGCTATTATAATGGAAAAAATAGGGACTGGGAGTGGTGGACAAAGCTTAAACCTTACTCTCATAAAAATTGGCTCAAAGAGGGAATAACATACAAAATCAGCTGGATATTGAAATCTATCTTACCCTATAAGAAAGTAAAAAGGGACCAGAATAATAGAAGGGACTGAGAGATGGGAGGGTATATTGGGGAAGACAGTGATCAGAAGTAAAACATTTGTGAGGATGGAAAGGGTACAGGGATAAAAGAGAGGGAGTGGATAAACAAACAGAAAATAGCATCAATGGAAATGCACAATTAGTTGTAACGATGAATGTCAATGAGATGAATTCAGCCAGAGATAGCAGAATGGATTTAAAAACCAGAATCCTATGTTGTTTACAACAACATGAATATGTTGTTTACAACAAACACATTCAAAGCAGAGACACTCACACAAGGCAAAAGTAAGGGGCTAGAATAGAATCTATTATGTTTCAGCCAAAGCAAAGAAAGCAGGAATAGCAATCATGATTTCAGTCAAAATAGAAGCAAAAAGAGATCTAATTAAAAGAGATAAAGAAGGATACTATATCTTGCTGAAAGGTACCAAAGACAACAAAGTCATATCCATGTTAAACATATATGCGCCAAATGGTATAGAATCTAAATTTTAGAAGGATATGGTGAATGAGTTACAGGAGGAAATAGATAATAAAACTATACTAGTGGAGGACCTCAACATTCCCCTTTCAGAACTAGATAAATCTAACCAAAAATAAATAAAAAAGAAGTTAAGGAGGTAAATAAAATTCTGGGAAAGCTGGATATGATAGATCTCTGGAGAAAATTGAATGGGAATAGAATGGAATATACCTTTATCTCAGATGTACATGGCACTTATGCAAAAATTGATCATGTATGATGACATAAAATCCTCACAATCAAATGCAGAAAAGCAGAGAACATGGCTAAATAAGGTATGGTATATTATTGTAATGGAATATCATGGTGCTATAAGAAATGACAAGCAGAATGATTTCAGAAAAACTTGAAAAGACTTACATGAACTGATGTATAGTGAAGTGAACAGAACCAAGTGAATGTTGCATACAGCAATGGCAATATTGTTCAATGAAGAGCTGTGAATGATTTAACTATTCTCAGCAATATAATGATCCAAGACAATCCCAAAGGACTGATGATGAAACTATCTGTCTTCAGAGAAAGAAATGATATTGATTGAATATGGACTAAAGCAAGCTCTTTTTCAATCTTTCTTTTTCTTTTATTCAAGTATTCTTCTACAAAATGACTAACATGGAAATGCTTTATATAATTGCACTTGTATAACTTATATCTGATTACTTACCATCTCAGTAAGGTTAGGGGAGAGGAGAAGGAAAGAAGTATAGAATATGGAACTCAAAACTTTAAGTAAAAATGTTAAAAATTGGAAAAAAAACAAAAGCCATTTAATTAAATATTATATAAGCTCCTTGAGGGAAAGGATCATTACTTTTATATTGTGCATGCAGAGCATTGGACATAACAGGCATTTAATAAATGCTTTGTAATTGAATAAAAAAAAGAAAAGCTTACATATTAACTCCACGAGAAACTTCTTGACTCACAATAAATACATAATAATATTTGTTCCTAATCCTCCCTCTGTCCCCCCCACACACATAAGCAAAAGCATTTATACATATGATACTTATAAATATCACATTTGATCCTCACAACAACCCTGGGAGGTGGGTGCTTTTAGCATCACTTTTTTCACTGTTTATTTTATTTTTTAATTATTATTTATTTTTAGCATTCTTTTCTTTTTAAATTTTGAGTTCTAAATTCTCTCCCTCCCTCCCACTTCCTCCCACACCCACTAAGACAGCAGGCAATATATATATATATATATAACCCATTTTTACAGATGAGGAAACTGAGGCAAACAGAGGTTCAGAGACTTACTCAAGGCCATACAGCTAATAAGTATTTGTGGCTGGATTTGAACCTAGGTCTTCGTGACTCCAGGCCCAGTGTTCTATCCACTGCACCACTCAATTGATTATTTACTCCAACAATTCCCCTTCTTCCACTTCCCAAGAACCAAGAGTCCATAAGGCTATTGCTTTTAAACTCTGACAGCTGGTGACCATTCTTCAGACTTAGCCAAGTCAAACATCCTTGACCTTAGCAAAGGCCAAAAAATATCTCTGTGTCTAAGACACGAAAAGCAGAGGAGGAAGGATCAGAGCCATAACTTTGACCCCAATACTGGACTTACCTGGTTCCTCAAACAAGCAAACTGAAAACAGGATCTATGGGCCCCGGGCCCACAGACAGTGTTGATTTGTCAAATTAACAAGGATAAAGGCTACATGCTCTAACAGATATGTCAGGGACGATATTCGCTCCTTTCTAAGGCTGAATCAATCATGCCCATGACTCCATGAGAGAGGAAGGAACCAAGGAAGGAAGCAAGGAAGGAAGGAGGGAAGGAAGGAAAGAAGGAAGGAAGGAAGGAAAGAAGGAAGGAAGGAAGGAAGGAAAGAAGGAAGGAAGGAAGGAAGGAAGGAAGGAAGGAAGGAAGGAAGGAA
>CM053593.1:58650037-58667437 GCA_028646575.1 Pseudocheirus occidentalis
GGGTTTGGCCTCTTAGGTTATCAATCCTACCTTGTACTAGCCAAAACCTGTCAACCTCTTATATGACTGGACTGTTGTAATCATGAGACTCTTAACACATATTACTGTTGGAGGAACCCCTATAATGTTCACCCAACATTTTTTAAAAATTTTTTACTAAATTGCCCTGTCTGTTGTTGTTGAGTTGTTTCAGTCGTGTCTGATTCTTCTGACCCCATTTGGGGTTTTCTTGGCAGAGATATTGGAGTGGTTTATCATTTCCTTCTCCAGCTCATTTTACAGATGAGGAAACTGAGGCAAGCAGGGTTAAGTGATTTGCAAAGGGTCACACATGTCTGAGGCCATATCTGAACTCAGAAAGAAGAATCTTCCTGACTCCAGGGCTGGTGCTCTTTCTACTGCATTACCCAGCAGTCATCTAGCAGCCCACACCATGTCTAGATTGCTTTAAAAATAAAACACCCTGTGGGATTTAAGCATAAAGTTAGAGATTACTTGCCTTCTTTCTTCCATAGAAGAGAAGCTTAGTGAACTTCTCAATAATGTGTGCTGGTGCCTCTACGCTGGGCGGAATCTCGCCAGTGAGCAGGTTGGGTGTCCCAGAGCTCAGTACTGGCCAATCATCATCAGTCAAGTTGATCAGGTTAGCTACAGGGGCTTGTCTTTTATATTTCTCCAGTTTCTTGCAGTCTTGCATCAAAAGCTCAGCTACATCCGACCCCACCATTGACTTTAGAGCAAAGAAAATAGATCTTGAGGCTGATAGCAATAGCCCAGCAATGGCCTAGATTGGTCCTAATCTGTGATTCAAGCTAAGAAAATAATGGTACGGGGGTCTTGCCCTTTCTAAGAGATCTATATAAAAAGAGAAGTTATTCTTCCACCTTCCTCTACCCCACCCCACTCCCACCACACACGCACACACACACACACACACACACACACACACACACATATTTGCACAGAAGCAATGTTTTTCATAAATCATTTTGATGACCATTCTTCAGCATTCACCCCCAATAACGCTGCTAATAATAGTCATGGCTTCTCTGGAAGGCCATCAGGAGCAAGTTAGAGAAAAAATGATAACTCTTTTGTGGGATTGTTGCCAGGCTAGATCATCGTCTGTAGTCTAGGGCTCATATTTTAAAGAAGTGTTTACGCAGTACAAAGGATAGAGGGTCAGCCTTGAGGGTCAGAAGATATGGGTTCAAGTCTCATCTCTGACATTGTCTAATTAAGGAACAATAGAAAGTCACTTAACTTCTCAGTGACCCAATCAGCCTTCTAAGACTCTACATAATAGCTATTACCAGTCTCTATCAGTAGAGGGAGTCCCCACACCAGGAGTTCCCTAGCCAGACAAATTCACAGATCTAGACCAAAAATAAAAATAATTTATGTGCACTCTTTCTCTCCCAGAGCAATTCTTTGTTTCTGACATTTTGCCATAAATATCCATGAACTTAACTCAGTTTTATCCAAACCAGAAGACTCAAAATCCAACCCTTCCATTCCCATCTGCCCTAAGTAGGGCTGCTTTTCCACATACTCCATTCTGCCGACAAAGAAGGACCAGAAACTTCCAGAGCAGGGCCAAGTCTCTACCCCTTGGCGTCTCGGCCTTGGAACTCAAAGCTGCCTTCTGCTGGCAAAACAGCATCACATCCACCTTGTGCAAATCTTCCCTGTGGGGGCAACCCAAGAAGCAGTCAGCCACTGGGAGTCATAATCTAGAAGACTCAAGGGAAGCATATTTAGGATTCTCTATAAACTGATGAAAGACACCTCAGGGATGGAGATTAGGGCCTGAAATGGGTGAAGTCAACTGGAAGAGTGAGGATTTCTCAAAAAGCCTGGCCACATTCATCCAGCAGGGAGTAGTCGGCCTACAAGGAAGCTGACATCTCAAGGAGAGGCTGTTTAAGCTAAAGAGAATCATAGTTATCTAACCCTGTTTTCCAGATGAATAAACTGAGACCCAGGGAGTCTAAGGAACTTACCTAAACTCACCAAGCTAAGTAGGGACAGAGATGAGATGTGAATCTAGATTTCCTGGTTCACAATTCCTTGATCATTCCATTATTCCCTCATAGGCATATAGAAAACAGAGGTCTTATTCACTTAGAACTGAAGGAGAACACCCCATAGCCATAGAAATACACCAGTGGTTTTTTTCCTCTTGGAATGCATATTGAGCTGAGAAAAATTATCACTGAAATAGAGAAGCTCCGATCCAATCCTATAGAGGGCTGATGTGCCCACTCATACTAGTCTGACTATTAAATTCCATCATTTGTCTTCTCCCTAGTGGAAGTCAGGCAATTTTTTTTTAAAAAAACATTAATTCACTTGTTGGCAATTTCCCAGAATCCACTCTGAGAATGGTGCACTATTCTAATATCCATCTGCTGTCACTCATATTGAGCCCTAGAATTTCCTTGAGGTGATCTCTGAAAATGTAATTGATTTTTTTTCCATAGGTGGTCTCTTCCTTTTAAGCCTATGTTTTCTTGTTCTCTTTAGCTATAAATGATGAAATCAATACAGACAATGACACATTTGGCTCTGTCCTGCGATACAGAGGAGTCTACTTCATTATCCATTAGCAAACCTTTTCTTCAAGGAAAGTCAAGCTAGAGAACAGAGGGCAGCCCAAGAAACACGTGGGCCACATAGCTAACAAAGAAGCTTTATTCAGAAAGTCTTGCAGGAACTTTACCTGATCAGAGGTCCTGAGAAAGCTCTTAGCTCTTCTTGATCCTCAGTGTCATAAAGGAAAACCTGGAAAACAAAAGTAGATTTCCTCTACTCATCCAATGCCCTGCTCTGCCTGGGCCAGTGGGTGCAAAGGTTTTGTCCAATCTCCCTTAGCCAAAGAGAATGATTTAAAAAATCATTTTGGAACATCCCTGCTGCTTAGGCAAGATCATCCTAAATCAAAACAAAATGCTAATGGTCTTTTAATAAGTGGAGGCAGCACACTGTAGAAGACAGGATTTGATATAGGGAAATCTGGGTTCAAATTCTGGTTCTGCCACTTAACTTACTAGCTGGTTAATAGCATTGTGGGTTATAGCTAGTATAGACAGATGAGTCAATGGGCAAGCCGCTTACTCTATTTCAGTTTCTTCATCTACAAAATGGAGATACTAACACTTGTAAAATTTCCCTCAAAAGGTTGTTATAGGTTGGGTTTTGTCATTTTCAATGAACTTTGGCATGAGCTATTATTATTATTACCTCCAATGTAATGGGCAGGACAGGCAGTTCAAACTAGGCCCCTCCAACCTAGGGTCATAGACCTTAGAGACTTAGATGAACTGATGCAAAGCGAAATCAGCAGAACCAACATATACAGTAACAGCAACGTTGTATGTACAGTGATCAACTGCGTACGAATGACTCGGCTATTTTCAGCAATACAATGATCCAAGGCAATTCTGAAGGACTCCTGATAGAAAAAATGCTACCTATGTCCAGAGAAAGAACTGATGGAGTCTGAATGCAGATCAGTGCATACTTTTTCTTTATTTTTCTTGGTTTTTTTTAATCTGTGTTTTATTTCACATAGAAATATGGTTTGCATGACTACATATGTGTAAACTATATCGATGCCTTCTCAATGAAGGACTGAGGAGAGAGAGGGCAGAAGAGAATTTGGAACTCAAAAAAATTTTTAATAAATGTTAAAAATTTGTTTTTACGTGTAACTTTGGAAAAATGAAATATTAGATTTTAAAAATTAAATAAAATGGTTCATATTAAGTAGCTTTAAAAAAGAAGACCTTAGATTCCAAACTGAAGAGGATCTCACATTTATTACAATCCCTTCATTTTATAGATGAGAAACACATAGCTAGTAAATGGAAAAGCCAAGCGTTGAACACAGTTCCTCCAACTCAAAATTCAGAATATTTCCTACTGTGCCATGTTTGAAATGAAGCATCCTGCTTCCTTTTCCCAAGCCATAATATAATCACAGTTTCTTATGATAAAGATCTGGGCAAGAAATTCAAATTCCAGGGCACTCAACTAAGCTGAAAAACTTGCCCAATAATGGAACTCTATACACTCCAGTTACTTGTGATTCAGAATACTGCTAAGCTGTAACATGGCCTCTCTATCCAGTTGAAGAATAAGGTACATTTCTGTGTGAGGCAGCATGTTGGTGGCGTATCAAGGGAAAACTGGACCTAAGCTAGTGTGGTATAGTTGACAGAATGCTAATGTGAAGTCAGGGAGACCTGAATTCAAATCCTGTCTTTGATGCTTTCTAGTTATATAGTGAAGGTCAAGTCACTAGAGTTTTCAGTCGTAAAATGACAGAGGTGCAGTGAATAGAGCAGCAACCCTGGAGTCAGGAGAACCTGAGTTCAAATTTGGCCTCAGACACTTACCACTTACCAGCTGTGTGACCTTGGGCAAGTCACTTAACTCCAATTGCCCTGCTCTTCCCCCTCCAAAAAGCTAAATAAATAAATGTATAAATGAATGAATGAATAAATAAAGCAAAAATAAATCTTAAAAAAAAAAAGAGTGGGACACGACTGAACAACACATGGGCCAGGCATGTGCAAAGCATTTTACAAATACTATCTCATTTGATGAGCTAAAACCTGCTTTCTCCCTTTTCCCATGAAAGCAGATCAACATAATCTCTCTATGTGGTCAGCAGTTCAAACTCAGAAGGCTGTAAAGAGGAGTTAAAAGCAGGAATGTACCCAGCATATCTGCACAATAGAGTGGGAGGGCTTCTGACAATTTTACCTCCAAGCTGTGTACTTCCACGAGCGCTGCCTGTCCCTCTGCCGGATGGTTGGGGGACACCAGTATCAGCTGACCTCCTGGACCAAAGCACACAGGCGTGTGAGCAACGAAGAACTTCATGGGATCCACAGGACCGACGGATGCATCTTCTAGCCAGAAATACACCGGGATAATCGTTGTTAGACACTGGTGTCTTCAGTTAGAAAACAGTTTTATGGAAATGACAGCTGGGGCAAGATTCTGGATGGGCTAGGAAGACAGACAGGGGCTTAGTATCGTAAGATAAAAGGACTGAGAGCTGGAAGGGGCTGGGCCCTAGAACGGGTTGGGTTTTTTTTTACTTTTTTGTATCATTGACCCCTTTTGCAGCCTGATGACATCTATAGGTACTTTCTCAGAGGGAAAAAAGTGCTTTTAAATGCAGAAAATAAAGTGCATAGCATTACCAAAGAAACTGATTCTGTTGAAATGTGGTTAACAAAATATTTTTATAATGATATTAGACATGAACTCTTGAGTTTAGGGACCCTTTTTACCTTCCTTTGTGTTGTCAGTGCTTAGCAAATACTTGGCACATAGTGGGTGTTTAGTAAATGCTTGTTCACACATCCCCAGTTTAGAACCCCTGCTCTAGAACCTCTATAGACCAGACTTATTCCAAACATGTTACAAGGTTTAGCTGATCCGTCCTAAATGATACCCAACCAAGCCTTTTTTCTAATGAGGAAGAAAGATATAATTGCTACAAAACATGCAAAATCATAAATAAATAAATTTAAAAAAATAAAAACATGCAAAATCCCCGGTTCCTGAGATTCCATTTCTCTGAGAATTCATTGTCCCAGAAAAGTCATTTTGTTTTGCGCGTCACCTTCACCTTCCACACCCCTTCCTTTCTAGGAATGCCCTTTTAGATAGACTTTCCTATCTAGGTAAACAATATGTTTTACTGTCTCATCTCCCAGGTGGACCACTATTCAAATGCCAAACGCAAAATTGCTGGAAGCAGCACCAACCTCTACGAATCAACAATAGTGATCTTCATTATATGGTAACTAGAGAACAAAAGACGGGAGCCTCAGATAAACATCACACTTAAAATGCAATCTATGGAAGACTATGAGATCAGACAGTCAGCAAGATTTATTAGGTGTCTGCTTTATGCCAGATTCTATTGTAGGCACTAGGGATACAAAGAAAAATAAAAAATAATCCCTGCCCTCGTGGAGCTTATATTTTATTGGGGAATTCAAGGACCATTTATAAAAAGGCAGATGACAGGCCTCTCTAGCTGAGTTTAGCTTCTTAGCAGACCCATGTTGCTGCTACCTGTCTGAACAGGACTCCATGTCTTCAAAGGGGTGGGGTCAAAGTGATCAGAAGAATCCAGCATGTACTGGCTGAGCTCATAGCTGCTGGAGCTAAGACCCGACTCCTTGTACTGCTGGAGCAAACTGGACTCACCCACCAATGAAATCTGGAAATTAAAAAAAAAAAAGTGAAAAACCAATCAAAAATACATTGATTAAGCACCTGCTGTGCTAAGCACTAGACAATGGAAATACATCTGGAAATACATCAAGAAGATAGGAATGCCTCTGTGGAGTAGATCATTGCAGCGGAGGGAGATCCCATAATAAATATAGTGATAGTGAGAGGATTCGTTGGTAAGAAGGGTATTCAATCCATCAAGTATTTACTAAGTTAAGCACTGTAAAGCAGCCATGTTAAGCCCAAATAGAAACTGGGACCTCTAATCTATACATAAGAATCCCTGTGGGCCACAGATCGATTTAGCTCCAAAATATAATGTTATCAATGATTTATTGTATTTTCAGTTATTTTCTTAAATAATTATTAATTTATTTTGTTAAATACGTTAAAGGCTAAATTTATAGTTGTTAAAACATTTTCATCTGGTCCCGAGCACAGGATTTGAACCAGGTTCAGAACACAATTCAGGAGTGGGTCATTTGTAAAGGATACAAAACCATTAGGCATAGCCCTTGACTGTGGGAGACTTACAGCCTAAATGAGGAAATAAGACCAACACACGTGAAACCACATAAAAACAGACTAGGAAGAGATCACTACATTCTCTGGAATTTATTATAAGAACCATAGATCTTCTGCGGAGAGGTCCACACTAGCCAGGGTAGATAGAATGTATGACTCTGTCTTCCTACCTATTTTTTTTTTTTTACAGGGCAACTGGGCTTAAGTGACTTGCCCAAGGTCACACGGCTAGTTTTTTGTGTTAAGTGTCTGAGGCCAGATTTGAACTGAGGTCCTCCAGACTGTAGGGCCGGTGCTCCATTCACTGTGCCACCTAGCCACCCCCTTCCTAACTACATTAAAACATTCCAATAGTTCACAGATCCCTGAGAGGAATAAACTGTCCATCTAGGTAAAGAATTGGCAAGAAGCCAATTCAATTCAACTCAGCAAACATTTATGACATGCTTATTAGAGTGGTTCTCAAAAAGTTCCCCAGAACACAGCCACCATTTTGCCATTTCTCTGGTTTCTTATTAAGCGTGTCTGAGATTGTAGAATTTACATAGTCAAGGGCATGTGTCTGCATCTCCCAACTCTGTAGGATTCTCTTTCATCACACAGATAATAATACTGCTCTGTGAGCGAAAGAGTAAGTTTGAGAACCCCTGGCCAACCATGAGCCAGGCTCTGTGCTAGGTAGGCCCTAGAAATACAAAACGCCTTCCATCCTACTGAAGGAAAAGAGTCTATACACAGTTGGCAACATTTTTTAAGTGTTTGCTAATGTTGTTTGTCTTTTGTTTTAGAAGAGGATCATTGAATTGGATTTAAGTGAGGCAGAATTATACAGAGTCATCAGCCTCCCTCTCCCTTCCTGAATCATTGAAGTCCAGTGGCAGGACAAAAGTCAAGATGATTAGCAATGGCCTGGGATGCAGTGGATGACCCTCGTGTCTCCTATGCCTAACCAACCTCCAAGAGCTCCACAGCGCCTGCTTCAGCTGCCTTCACGGCCACTGGAACAAATTATTCTCATTCACCCATACCACCAGGGAAAGTCTTCACATCCCCCTAACTCATTGACAGGTTGGAGGCCTGTCAGATGCCATCAGCTGGTTTAGCCTTCTGCTGAAGTGGTTTGCCTGGGTGTGGCCGCTGCACATGCCACAGCTTCTTAGAGCCACAAGTGAGAGTTGAGTAAATCAAATAGACACCAAAAGCCAAAAAGCAGCCCTGAAAAGAGCTCAGCAAGCCCTCCCACCAGAGGTGTTAGTCCTCCTGAATACCCCATACTAGGTGGCACCATAGTATACAGAGTACAGGGCCTGGAGTCAGGAAGACTCGTCTCCCTGAGTTCAAATTTGGCCTCAGATACTTATTAGCTGTGTGACCCTGGTCAAGTCACTTAACCCTGTTTGCCTCAGTTTCCTCATCCGTAAAATGATCCAGAAAAGGAAATGGCAAACGACTCCTGTATCTCTGCCCCCCAAAAAAATCCAAATGGGGTCATGAAGAGTCAAATACAACTGAAACAACTCAACAACACTATACAATAGATACCATGCTAAACTCTGATGATACAAAGAAAGGCATAAGACAATCCCTGTCCTCAGAGAGCTCACAATCTAATGAAAAACTGAGCATAGAACAAAACTGAATCTCAAGGGAAAGAGGAAGGTTTGTTGTTGTTCAGTCATTTTTCATTTGTGCCCAACTCTTTGTGACCCCATTTGGGTTTGGTTTGGTTTTTTTGGCAAAGATACTGGAGTGGTTTGCCATTTCCATCTCCAGCTTATTTTACAAATAAGGAAACTGAGGCAAAGAGGGTTACGTGACTTGCCCAGGGTCACACAACTGAGCCCAGATTTGAACTCAGGAAGATGCGTCTTCCTGACTCCAGGCCTGGCACTCTATCTTCTGTGCCACTTAGCGGTCCTGGGTAGACTTTACATCTGGAATTTAGAAACAGAGGACCCTGATCAAGCCAAACAGGGCCAGGGCTTTGCAGAACTGGCTGCTGGAGAGAGACAAGAAGACATGTATGCTGAGAATCATAACACCTCACGTCAAGAACCTCCATGTCACGGCAGGTGAATTACCTCGCTGAGCCTCTTGTTGATGCCTTCCAATGTGCTCTGCGGCAGGTCCTCTTCACCCGGCCTTTCTTGCCTGGCGGAGTCAGAAACTGGACTTTCCTTGTACGTATCATAACTTTTAGACCTGCAGCAAAGGGCACAAAGCCTGGTGAGAAACCAGCATGAAACAAACAAGATGGTACCTTTGCTGGGGCATCATAGGGCAAAGGGAGAAGCAAAGGACCCTAGCTCTAGAGAGAGAAGGGACCTCAAAGCTCATCTAGCACAAGCCTTTTATTTAACAGATGAGGAAAATGGAGGCCATGGAGATATAGCGTCTTGCCTAAAAGTCACAAAAATTAATGAACATTAGAGATTGAGCTTTGAATAAACATTCACTGATTGCAGAGCTGCTGTTCTTTGCATTATACCACTGTATCTCTAATAAAGACATTCTCCCTCACTGGCCTTCATAACATAGCAATCAACAAATAAGAAAAAAACTATTATCTGCTTGGTGCAGTGACCTGGAGTAAGTCCAAATCTTCTCTATTGGTCTAAGTAGACTCAAGTAGTCTTCAGTTTAAATAAAAGGACTTAGCCTTTCTGTCTCCGGAAGCCGCCGCGAGTGCAGCCCCCGCCATGTCGGCCCATCTGCAGTGGATGGTCCTTCGGTACTGCTCCAGCTTCTTCATCAAGCGCAATAAGCAGACCTACAGCACCAAGCCCAACAACCTCAAGGCCCAAAACTCGTTTCGCTACAACGGGCTGATCCACCGGAAGACTGTGGGCATCGAGCTGGCGGCCGACGGCAAGGGTATCGTGGTGGTGCTGAAGCGGCGGGCAGGTCAGAGGAAGCCTGCCACCTCCTATGTCAGGACCACAATCAACAAAAATGCCCGGGCCACACTGAACAGCGTCCGGCACATCATTCGGAAGAACAAATACCGCAAATATCTGCATATGGCCGCTCTGTGCCGGGCCAGTGCCATCCTTCAGAGCCAGAAGCCAGTGGTGGTGAAGAAGAAGCGAACCCGCCCCCCCAAGAGCACCTAAGGTGTCAGACCTGCCTTTGCCTAATAAAGTCAGACTGCTGAAAGAAAGAAAGAAAGAAACAAACAAACAAACAAACAAACAAAGAAACAAAGAAACAAAGAAATAGATAAATAAATAAATATATAAATATATAAATAAATGAATGAATGAATAAATAGGTAGATAAATAAATAAGTAGATAAATAGATAAATAAACAAACAGACAGACAGATAGATAGATAGATAGATAAATGAATGAATGAATAAATAAATAGATAAATAAATAAATAAAAGGGCTTGGATTTGAGAGGGGCTCAGCTGGGTAAAGACACCAGCACAGATGGGCTTCTGCCCTCTTTTCCTTTCCTCTTAAGCCCTGGGCTGTTTCCACTCTTCCATTCTTCATCCCAGAGGCCAGTTTGATGGTAACCCATCTTTGATACTACTGGACCAGAACAGAATGAGCATCCTAGACCCAGATCATGCCTAATCATGAGAACATTACAGAGAAAAAGTCAATTCAGAAAATAACAATTAAGGATCACCAGTGCTTTTATTAGTATAAAAAAATCCCAGTGAGGAGACTCCCTCCATCAAGATCTTCTCTGTCATGTATAATCTTATAGAATTACCTAGAACAGAGGTGTCAAACTCGCAGCTCCTTATTGTAGGGCTGACAAAACCAGAATAAGATGTAATTGAGAACTGCTTAACTAAATAAATTAAAAATACAGTGCAACATAGATAATGTTAATGTGTGGTTTTTTGAGTCAGTATGAGGTGGGAAGGGATCCAGCTCTGCTTAAGTTTGACTCCACTGACCTAGAACACTCAGAGTTTAAGTGACCTCCCCACGGCCAATCACTTATGTATCGGGCAAGACTTGAACCCAGACCTCCCTAAATCCAAGACTGGCTCTCTTGAGACATATGCTAAGCTACCTCTCTCAGAATGATAACACTAAATTATGGTCTCTCCCAGGGGCAGGCCTGGATTTAGATTGAACTACATCCTCATACCATAGCAGATATTGATCTCTTCTCCCAAAAGTCCATCATGAAAGGCTGGATCGGATCTCCTGTGGCATTCTAAGCCTAATTAGATTCTCAAGGTCCAATCCATGAACTTGACACTGCCAGCACTCTGATGTAGGCCCTCATCACCTTACACCTTAGACCTGGACCAAGCCTGTTGTTTAGCCTCCTAAGCAACCCACCACTCAGCTCTCAAGCTGATCTTCCTAAAATCCAGGTCTGATAACATTGTTGTTCCCCTCTTCTTTAAACTCCAGCAATTACCTCCGACCTCCAGATCAAGTACAAAATCTTCTTTTTGGCCCCCTCCCACCTTTCCAGTCTTCTTACATCTTAGACTCCTCCCCAACATGCTCTATGATTCAGTGAAACCAGTCCCCTTACCACTCCGCAAACAACATTCTCTGAACATTTCCGATGTTTGTCTTCATGCCTAGAAAACTCTCCCTTGTCATCTCCACTTCCTAGTTTCCCTGGCTTCCTTCAAGCCTCAGCTATAATCCCTACTACCATAATCCTAATACTACCAGGAGTATTTCCCAGTCCTCTTTAATCCTAGCAACTTCTTTCTGAGACTGTACCCAATTAATCCTGTATATATCCCATCATCTCTCCCACTAGACTGTGAGCTCCTTGGAAGAAGAGACTGGTTTTTGGCTTCCTTTGTATCTCCAGAATTTAACACAGTGCCTAGCACATAATGGGCATTTAATAAATGTTAACTGATTGACAGGCCAGTCCAGAGAAAGACTGGCCATGAAGTTGAGGGAAGAAAGCACATTTTACCCCAAAATTTGCTTCAGCACTGTGACTGTGACTAGACCAGGGTGAGACCTTCCTTCATTGCCACACTTACCGAAACTGAATTTCACCATTTGTTCCAAATGAGCTGCTCTGTCTTTCCTCATGGTAGTTACTGTAGGGGTTTTGATCCCTATAATCTCCATGCCTATCATAGGGACTCCCCTGCCTTGGAACTAGAGAAAGAAAAAAAGGGAAATAAAGACAGTTTTGTTTTGTGAGGTGTCAGAGCTCACATGCTTGCTTTCTCAGAAGCAGGGTACCTAAGCAATGCACCCAAAAATATATTTGAGAGACACGAGGCAGAGTTGCTTTAATGAGAAGAAAGCTGGAGGTGCCAGCTTCCGACACACAATTCCTTATCTCCCACAAACTCTTGAGAGCACAGAATTATACAATGATGGGGAGATGGAGGTGGGATGTATGTGTGTCTATGTGTGCGCAGGCAGCACCAAAACAGACTCCTTCTCCTCTCCAGCTCTGTCACAAGCTGCCTGTAACACCCACCCACCCACCCACAACTAAATGTGCTACTCACCTATTTGTAACTGTGGAATTAAAAATTTTCCAGTGTGAACAATGGCTAGGGATGTCTCACCCAGAAAGCAAGATCTCTGTATTTATGAGATATGTGTTGAATTCTAGTCTTCTGAAGGAAATTATAGTGAGGACCACTGGTTTAGTTAATGAGAACGTTGTATAATAATGAGACTAAGGTCAAATATTTGGTTCCCATGTAGTCTGGCTACCCTCTGCTCTCAGATTTTGGTGTTGGTTATAAAAACTGCTAGGGAGATAGAGAAGTACAATTATCTCCACTATTACTAAAATAAATTAAGAGAGATGTCTTAATGATGGTGGCTCAATAGCATTCTCTTAGTAGACAAAGGATAGCAACTCCCTCCCTGGGTCCATTCCTCAAGATCAAAAAATGCAGATATCTGGCTTCCTTCTCTTAGGTAGGTTACCACAGCACAAAACTGCCGGACATGGCTTTATTGATGAGTTCTAAGCTCATCCGCCTATCTGGGCCAGCATCAAGTCCCAAAAACCTATTCCGTCCATACCTTGCTCTTCTTTCAACAGTTGAGAGTGTCCATGATAATAACTTCCATAGGTATACGCTTCCCTTGTGCTTGTAGGAGGGTGGTTCTGATATGGATTCTCATATCCTGACCTGAAATCACACACACACACACACACACACACACACACACACGCAAAAAAAAACATTGAAAGAAGGCACAAGTCAAGATAAAGAGAAGAGATGATAATTGAGCACAGGAAGAAGTTAGTTTCAAAGCAGGTCTATGATTCAGAGTCAGGGACCATGGCCTGAACAAAGTTCAGGACCAAGGTCAGAACAAGACTCAAAGTCAGAGTCCAGGAGAATTTAAAGTTTCAAGGGACCTTAGAGGTCCTCAGGAAAAACCCCCTCATGAGGAAAAGAAGGTCCAAGGAACTAAAGCGACCTTTCCAAAGTCACATTAATGCTATTAAAACTAAGAAAGAAAAAAAAATACTATGCTTACCACTACTTCCATGCAAGTCAAGGGCATTTTATAAAATTTCTTTGTAAAGCCTAGAGACCACCATAGGGCACCAGAAGGTAGAGCCCACTAGATAGGTTGACTCCCTGGGTCTTGTCCCCTATCCTGCTGCTGAGCCACAGGAACCCCTAGGACTTTCCACCTATCCTAATGAAGGACCTTAAGGACCATGAGCCTAGAAGCTGAGCTACAGGTTTTGTCTTCCCCCCCCCATTAGAATATGAGCTCTTTGAAAGCAGTGATCCCCTTCACTTTGTTGTTTGTATTCCTAGCACTTAGTTGAATGTTTGAAACACAATAAACATTTAATAAATACTTTTCCATTCAATTTCCTTTTCATTCTTTTCTTCCATTGACACCACAAAAGGATGATATCCTAGGAGACCTTATCCAGGGGTGGGGGACCTGCCTTATCCTATATAGACCCTGTCTGAGACCATTCAATTCAATAACCATGTGCCACTGAGTACAATGATGTATGAGGATTCAACTGACGGACTTTTAAAAATGAGGAACTGAAACAAGGATTCAGGTCAGGTCACTTTAAATGTGTTTATTTTCCCCTCCTCAGTCCTTAACCTGCCATCCTTTGAAAACTAACAGACCAGAAGAGAATGAGAAAAGGAAGATCAGTTACTATTCTTCCTCATCTCAAGTATGAATACTGCTTTGTTATTGCCACAAGTGCTTTGAAATAATTTCAAGTCATTGAGCCTGCGGGCAAGTTACCAGCACATGGCTGTAACTGCCATCTTCTCCTACCTCTTTCTCATGTGGAAAAAACCAAACAGGGTAACTTGGGTGTAGGCCACAGCCTATGATGAGTCACAGGCAGGACATGACTAGGATTTGAGAGTCCAAGAACCTCCAACCTGAAATCAGCTTATTCAAACCCTCTGCTTTCAGAATTTGTAGCAGTCATCATTGATTTCAGATATCTGATATTTTCTGAAGTTGCTGAAATAATGAAGAAATTAATGATGTCACCACTCAGGTCAGACCAGCCTACTGTGGGAGAGGTTCTTTTTTTTTCCTGGAATGCCAGGAAGTAGAACTGTAACTAGAGTATAACAATCAAGGCTTTGTCCCAGGGTGCCAAAATTTGTAGGGTACCTATTGCATTGAGTCCCTCAGCAGCCTAGAAACAACTGACCTTGGCACCTAGTTAGCAAGAATTTTCCTCCTTAGGTCTAGACTTGTGATTTTGTATTGACACAGGGAAAAGTCTTAGTCTTTGAGGGCATTGAGATGCCTAGGGTCACACACCAAAGGATGGGTCAGAGGTGGTACCTGAACCAGATCTATCACAGACTTCCAAGTCTGATGCTTTATCTACCACACTATTCTGCTTCTCTCCATTAACAAGACTAACTAGTTTAAAGAGAAAGCTACCAAATGACACATCCCTCCCTGCTTGCTGACCCAGAGTAGTCAAACTCTAGTAGAGACCAAATTGTTCTGGCCACAGTTAGCCTTTTAGTGTCTCTACATCAAATATTGGTGTTCTAAGGTGTCCCCTTCCCACTTTATCTCAACTGAAATTAGTCTTAAAAGTTGGGGGTGAGGGGAGGTAAGAATGCATTCCATGCCTGGGAGTGTTCCATGCTGCTTACCCTGGGTACAAATATTGCTATGACTCTGCCTAGAATAAGGGCATTTTGATAGACTGGGATTTTGTCATTTTACCCTGGGTACAAATATTGCTATGACTCTGCCTAGAATAAGGGCATTTTGATAGACTGGAGATTTTGTCATTAAGATTCCCAGACAGGGAACCGGAGAAGGACGTACATTCTGAGGAAGAATTGTCATCATGTCTGCTCCTGTTTTGGCAAAACCACAGCTGCGAGGCCTTTTGGCTAAGCACTTGCAAGTTCATATTATTGCAGCATTTGTTCTGTCTTTGGGATGTGTACTATGTATAAGTTTGGAGTGGCTGAACCTAGGAAAAGGGCATATCAGAATTTCTATAGAAGGTATGATGCTATGAAAGATTTTGAAGAGATGAATCAGGCTGGTGTCTTTCAATATGGAAAATCATGATGAAATACACAGGCTTCAGAGGCTTGAAGTCCCTGGATACTTATTACTGACCTGTTTTTCTTGTGCTCAGACATGAAATACATGCAATCTGGCTGTGGAATACTCTAACTTGATAATAAACAGTTGATGACCAAAAAAAAAAAAAGATTCCCTGACTGCCTCAGTGTCTTCTAATTCCTAGTAAAACCTTTATTATTGGTCACATGGCTGTAGGCTCACAAAAGGGATTGCGGGGGAAGAAATAAGACAAAGGAATGGGTTGAGTTCACAGCCATTTATCTTCAGTCACTGTAACCAATTTGGGAGCAAAAGGGGTTTGGCACAGACAAAGGGGGTAGTTGCTAAGGAAACACAGCATGGAGAAGGATAAAGAGTGAAAAGTAAATGAAGAAAGGAAGTCTTTCAGCCTAGCCTGTTCAAGAAACTCTAGCTATCAAAAAAATCCTATGATTTAAATAATTTTTCACTACTTTTTAGGAGATGTCAATGCTGGTTCTACGCAAGTCCAGACTTACCTGGGATATGGCTGATTGGGATAACCAGCTTCATAATACTCAGTCCTAGAATGAGGCCTACTCTGATCCCCTGGTCTATATGGATGGTTTGTCCACTGGTAGTCTGCCCATTGATTTGGCCATGGTGAAGGGCTCCCTCGAAGGTCTGACCACTGGTAGAACTTCCCACCACTTTGTTGAGAATGAGGTATCATAGGTTTGTGATAGCCCCCCCTCTGAAGCCCCTTAGGCTGTGCTGCAGCCCTCCTTTGGGGCTGAGGCTGTGAAATAGGAACCCAGGGTTCCATCCCTAGCTGTCTTCAGAGTTTCTCTTGAGTTTTGATTGAATCAGTATGGCAGCCACTTTATCTTCCTGTGGGCAAAAGAGAGAACAATAGTTATACCATCATCAGCCTCATCTTCCTCATCATCATCAAAATTTAAGAACACACCTAAACATGGTCCATGAACAAAAATATCAGCCATCTTGACCTGCTTCCTAAGACACACTTCCAGATAGATTTAAAGGACATTCAGAAACCTGAAAAGTGCTGAACAAGCATGTGAATTAAGTAACTTGATAGACAATGGTATGAATCATGTTTACAAACATTAAGAGAAACAATAAGCCAGTTAATGGAAAAGGAATCATGGGAGCTGACTATTTAAACAAAGTTGATACAAGTGAAAAAAAATCATTTTACCAGATTGGTGCTGCTTTATACCATACATCTGTTCCATTCATTCATCTGTTTACACAGGCATCCATCCATTCATTCATTCAATTCATTCAACATATATGAAAGGTCCTGTGGAAGACACAAAAAAAATTTATTTCAATATGAGCAAGGCTATTCTTTAAGTAGAAAGAAAATTAAGCCTCTTCCCCAAAGAGGAAGGGATATCTTTCCTATACCCCTAAGTAACTGTCTAAGCACAGATCCTCCTCCTTATTTCCAGCAAAAGGAAAAGCTGAAAGGCATGCTCATTCTAATAATACCTAGCATGTATAAAGCTTGATAACAACTTTCAGATGAAGGTGCTATTATTAGCCCTGTTTTCAGATGAGAAGACTGAGATCAACAGAGTTTAAGTGACTCTTGCCAAGAGTCACACAGCTAGTAGACAGGATCTGAACTCAGGTCTTTCTGACTCTAGATCCAGTGCTCTATCCACTGTGCTACCTGGGAAAGTGGGAAACAAATCCTCTCCAGAATGGCTGATTATCCCTCATGTTCCATTACTCAAGTTCCATTATTGGGACTCAAGTCAGTATAACACCTACAGCTAACTCCAACCCTCCATCTTCCAAGCTTCTCTATTACTGTCAAGGGCAACAGCATCCTCTCCGCCCCCAAGGCTTGCATCCTGGGCGTCACTCTCAACTCCTCACTATCTCTGATCCCCACACCCCGATACGCAATCTGCTGCCAAGATCTGTCAAGTACACTTTACAACATTTCTTTTTTTTAATTTAGTTTTTATTTGTTTTCTTGTTTACATTATTCATTTTCATTACATTTTTTGAATTACACATTTTCTCCCCGTCTTGCTCCTGCCCCGACCCCATAACAGCAATCCCACTGTAAAGCCCCTCCCC
>CM053593.1:58667937-58683382 GCA_028646575.1 Pseudocheirus occidentalis
GATGGGTGAATTCTTTCAAGTTCTATTTTGCCCTCTAGTTCTAAAATATCAGGGCAATTTTCCTTGAGAATTTCTTGAAGGATGATTTCTAGGTTCTTTTTCTGATCATGGGTTTCAGGTAGTCCAATAATTTTTAAATTGTCCCTCCTGGATCTATTTTCCAGGTTAGTGGTTTTGTCAAGGAGATATTTCACATTGCCTTCTATTTTTTCATTTCTTTGCATCTGTTTAATAGTATCTTGGTTTCTCATAAAGTCAGTTGCTTCCATTTGCTCCACTCTAATTTTGAAGGAATTATTCTCTTCAGCAAGCTTTTGAGATACTTTTCCCATCTGGAAAATTTGACTTTTTAAGGTATTGTCCTCATTGGCTTTTTGGGCCTCTGTTGCCATATGAGTTAATCTATTTTTTGAGGTGTTTATTTTCTTCAGTCAGGTTGTTGACTCTCTTTTCATGATTTTCTTGCATCATTCTCATTTCTCTTCCAAAATTTTTCCTCCTATGTCTCTTATTTGATTTTCAAAATCCTTCTTAAGCTCCTCTGTGGCTTGTAATCAGTTTACATTTTTTCTTGGAAGCTTTTGGTGTAGGAGTTCTGACTCTGTTGTCTTTCTCTTGTTCCATGCTTGGATCCTCTTTGTCTCCCCCAAAGGAATCTAAAGTTGGATTGCTTGGCTTGGTTTGCTTCCTTTGCCCGTTCATGTTGTCAGTTAATTAACTTGATTTTTGAGCCACAGTAGATCTCTGCTTCCCAGTGGGGAGAGCTTTATCCCAAATTGCTGGGGTTTTCTCAGTTGCTGGGGCTATTAGGAGGCTGCCATCTCTGCAGCCCCCACCAGCTTTGGCTCACTGCTTCCACACCTCCGAACCACCATCCAAGACCATAATTCTGATCCAGGCAGGTTAACGCAGGAGCACTTAGCCTCCAAATGATCACTTGCCCCTCCCCGCCCTGCAATCTGCAGGCCAGGAGCTCTGAAGCAGCCATGTGGAGGTAGCTGCAGTGCTGTTATGAAGCTTCTTGCCCTGGGGACAGTTGGCTGGACCCACTCCTTTCCCCCCAATTTAGCTGAGTTTCACTGATCTTTCACTTTGTTCTTATGTCTTATGGGTTGATAATTCTGGAAACTGCCACAGATGCTGGTGATCCACTCTCCTGAAAGCTCCAACTGAGGCTTGTCCTAACCACCCGGGCCTAAACTGCAGTTTCAAGCTGGGCTGGTTTTGGCTCCCAGTGCTCTGTGATGAACCCTTCCTGTCTGCCTGCCAGGCTGTCTTCAGTGGGAGATAGGTTTTTCTGTAATTTTATGGGTTCTGGAGCTCTAAAATTTGTTTAGAATCATATTTTATAGGTAATTGAGGTGGTTATGGGGGGAGCTGCCGAGTTCTCCTGCTTCTATGCCGCCATCTTCAACTGCTTTTTGAAAGATGTATATTGCACTCAAGACGAAGGACATTTCCTGGACCAAAATCCTAACTGTACTTTTTGGTTTTGTTGTTTCTGTCATAAAATCCAGTTTGCATAATCATCCTGTACAGTCACTTGTAATTCCACCAGACAATTCTGCATAGGCCATAAATCTAGAGCCTATGGTATAGCAGCTCTGGCTTCCTCAAAAACTTTACTCTGCTCAAGTCCCCAGTCAAATTCATATTTCTTCCTAGTAACTTTATATAAGGGTTTCAAAATCTGTCCCAGGTGTGCAATGTGATGTTGCCAATATCCAAATAATCCTATAAACTTTTCAGCCTCTTTCTTATTGGTAGAGATAGGAAAATATTGAATCTTTTGTCAGACTTTTGGCAGAATCTCTCTCAGTCCACTGTATTCCCCCAAATTTTACATTTTGAGCTGGTCTTCAGGGTTAATTTACCACCCTTTGCTTTTCATATGTTCAATGTATGCCAGGTAGCTTTAATTCATCCAAATGTTCAGTTACAATCCTTTGACAAATAGTTGGATTATGCAGATATCTTTGTGGCAAGTGGGTGAAAGTATATTGTCTGCCCTGCCAAGTGAAAACAAACTGGTCCCACTGTTTAGAGTCTATTGGAAGGGTGAAGAAAGCTTTGGCTAAATCAGTCATTGCATACCAAGTCCCATCATATTTCTGAATCCTTTCTATTAAGGTGACAGTATCTGGAACAGCAGCATACAAGGGAGGAGTCATCTTATTAAATTATCTATAATCCACTGTCATTCTCCACGTCCCATATAATTTTTGTTCTGGCCAAATAGGATTATTCCATCGTGTGGTTGCAGGGATTAACACTCCTGCTTCAACGTATTCCTTTATAGTACTGGCAATTTCATCTTGTCCACCTGGCACACGATACTACATTAAAGTAATTACTTCAGAATATTCAGGTAAAGTGATTGGGTTCATTTTAACTTTTCCCACTAAAACTGTGTTCATTCCTATCTTCCTTTCTGCAAATTGGTATCTTCCTTCAGGTAAATTCAGAGTCATACCTCTCAATATGTCTATTTCAACGATGTATTCAGGAATGAGTACAATAACCACAATATATTCTTTCTTAGATAATTGTCCAATTTTCATCATTAGTTTGACTCGTCTGGCTGATATTTCAGCCCCTCCTAATCCTGTGATGGTAATAGGGGTCCTGTGCTTGAACTTATCAGGGTTCACATAAATGAGGGAGGCCTCTGCCCCATTATCTAACAAGGCCCTGGTTACAGTATTTGACCCATTTTTCCAACGTATAGTCAGACTGATATGGGGTCTGTAATCTTGTCTTTGTATTTCTTTAATCTGAGCTGGGGCTTGGCCAATTTCCTATTCTCCCTGAAGGTGTGATGAACTTGGAAACAGTGGTTCCGGAGTATCTGTAGAGGCAGCCCTTACTTCTCTATTCCATCTGACATTAAGCCCCTTATCATGGTACATTTTATATAGTTCATTAGTTGGAATGCCATCCATTGTTCTAAAACCAAACCCTGCTCTCAAAAGAGCAATAAACAATTCTTTTTTTGGCAATCTATTCTGACTTTGAATTTGCTGGCCATTTACTTTTCTCTCATGAGGAAATTTATCTTTTTTTTCCCATTCTCCTAAGTCACTTAGCTGTGAAATCTTTTCCAGTACCTCTGAAAGAGGGTGTCCTGGAGTCAAAAGTAGGGGCTTATAAGCAGGAGGAGCTGTCTTCATGACAATATTTCTATGAGGAACAGCTAAGGAGATTTCATTATACAAATCTGCATCTCCAACCATGACGGCAGTTTTCATTGCCTCTTTCAACTGTCTCATGCAGTCTCTAAGTGAGTACCAGGGCCTGTCTCCACTAGGCCACATAGAATCAGCAAGATACATTCTATTGCATCCATAAGCAGCTAAAGTTAACAGATGTTACCTCTTGCCCAATGGAAGTCTCTTAAAGCTTGCTGGGCAAAAGGATTCCAGCAAATATTTATAATTTTCAAGCACTTTATCTATCACTACTCCAGCAGCTCCTTCATCAGTGAGCATTACCATCCAAGCCACTAAGGATTCTCCCATCCTTTGGGTGAATCTGCTCACAATTTCAGTAATCTCCTGTTGAGTGAAATCCTCAAGTATCTCCTTAAAAACTGCTTGCCCTCCCTAACTCTCCTGCCTTCTTCTCATTATGGGGCAAACTTTTGCCCCTGTAAAGCCTTCAGCATGAAACAATGTAACATTTGTTAACATTGTATCACCATCTTATACAACACATGGACTTTCTACAGAGTTGTTGTCATGCCAACTAGTCTTACACTCTACCAAAGCTATATGAACTTTCCTGTTACTTTTTTTTCTTCTTTTTCTGAGCCAAATTTAGAACAGCCCTGTCTGCTTCCAGAGACTCTCCATTACTCTCTCCTTCCATCTGAGACTCTCCGGGTTGCTCTTCTAAAGGAGGTCTTGAATTCTGGCACTTAGCCAACTCTTGTAAGAGCTTATCTCTACTTTTCCACACAATATGGTAGCCTGTCAGCAAAACCCAGCCTCTTCTACTCACTGCCTCCAGCTCTCTCCCAGGTTTTATTGGTATACTTTCCAAACATGTTTCTAAATCTCTAGATTCTTCCTACTGTAGCCTCTGTTCCCAGTTTTGACAGAGCCCTGTACTTTTAGACCACTCCCTTGTTAGGGAGGCATAAGGCAAATCCTCCCATCCTGGGATAGCCATTTCTTCTTCTAAATCCCTTTTGCCTCCAACTAGAGGTCTGATATTTTGCAATCCCATCCTTGTTGTCAAATATAGTGCCAATGCAACATTTACAGTGCCCATGATCATGATAAAAACTGTTACTATAAGTATCACATGATGTTTGATAACAAAATATAGGAGATTTTTGTAGCAGCAAGCAACCTAACATACCCAGGATAGCTGCTGGCACAGGTTCTTAGGTCTGCTTTTCTAAAGGAAAGCAACTCAAAATGGGTTAACAATCTTACTTTAAGCAATCAAACATATGCCATTTACCTAGTTCAAGAGAAAATGCATCCTGAACTTCAGAGAATAGGAACAGAAATTACAACAGTAAACAAAATAATTCAGCAGACAAAGCTTCCAACTGTCTGACTATTACATCAATACCTAGTTAGTTACCAGAGAGGGAAGTGCCAATATCTGTGTTTTCAAAGCCGGGCGTCTCAACAGCTGTGCAGATCTCATCTGGCCAAATCACAAAACTCTTCCCAAAGTGAGCCTCAAAGCCTTCTCCTGGGTCAGAGAATGTCACAATCCTCTTGACCCACTGCCCAATCACAAAGTAACAAGGTGTGGGCTTTCCTGAGAAACAAGCCTCCTGCCACAGGCTCCATGTGACCACATTCAGCCTATTAGGGGCCAGAGTAGATTTTCAAATCAGGGAAGGTTCTCAGAGTCACTTAAACCTATCACAGGTCCGAGGGACAGGGAAGATCTTCATATAGAAGATCTTCAATTCTCTAGGAAGAGAATAGAATTGAAAAATTTATTTAGACACCAGAAAATTGAAACCCAGAACCAGTAAGCTGATTCCATCATAGTACCAAAGATATTCAGAAGCCATAATAATTCTGAGAGCCACAGCATCCTTCAGCCTTCCCACAAACCAACACAAGATCAGTATTTACTCATGAGATTATCTTACTCCTTGCCTGAGTGTTCTGCTTTCTGTGGGCTCTGCTTCCCTTCATCAAAACTCCTTCCACCACAGACTCCATATGACTACATTCAGCTTCTCAGGGGGCAGAGTTTACTTTCAAAGCAGGGGAGGTCTTCAAACTCCCCCCTAGGTCTATTAAAGGGCATGGAAGATCTTCAAATTCCCATTCCCATTACACTAGGTCAGATTGCCAGGCATAATCTTTAGCCATCAGTGACTTCTAAGGGTTAGAGACTTCTGGTAGAGGAGAGTGTTGTCCCCTGCCAAAAACTCTTTTCCATTGTATGACTCCAATTCCTTTTCATTCTCTTCTTTCTTCACTGGCTCTTTTCCACTTTCTTGGTCCTGATGTCTCTTGATAACTCCCTCTCTGGTAAATCCTTGACTATGTTCTGAAGCTGAGAGGAGGAGAGAGCAAACTTCCACAAAGTGTTTTCTAGAACCACAATGCATTATGGGCAATGTACTCATTTACCTGGGAACATGGAACCTTTCATAGCTAGCCTAGATGATGATAAATACACTGGTCAACATTTGGATGGTTACAAAGAACTAACAAATATAAGAGAAATTTGATTTGATTCAGTAAACATATGCTAAAAATCTACAATCACTACATGTGTGCATGCATTTGGACACAGGTTAATGTGAAAAAAGGAAAAGTCTTTACCCTCAACTCTTTATTATTGACATAAATACCACATAAGTCCCTGTGAAGAAATTAGATTTCTTTTTTTATCTAATTTATGTATATTGATGGTAACCATGATTTAACCATTTCTTCAAAACATACTTGATTTTGTTTCAAAATGGTTTTTAAAAAAATCCAGATGTAAAATGCTAAGGCATACCATTCACTCAAAGGAAGGGAACCCTGTTTAGATATGTCCAACTCTTTGTAACTCCATTTGATGTTTTCTTTGCAAAGGTGCTGGAATGGTTTGCCATTTCTTTCTCCAGTCCATTTTACAGATGAGGAAGCAGAGGCAAACAGGTTTAAATTATTTGCCCAGAGTCATACATTTAGTAAGTGTTTAAGGCCAGGTTTGAACTCAGGAAGATAAGTCTTTCTGACTCCAGGGATGGTACTCTATCCTCTGTGCCACCTAGGTGCCCCCAGGGAACTTTAGAGAGAGAATAAAGTGAGTGGGAGAGAAAATGGTATTACATGCTTCCATTCCAAGAAGAATCTTAAAAACAGGTCCAGACTTCATATTTACCTGGAGAGGCTTATACAAACTGATCCTAAGTGAGAATGGCAGAACCAGGAGAAATTTGCACAGTCACAGACACATTGTATGTGTGACGGCCAACTTTGATAAACTGGACTCTTCCAAGAAATGCACAGTTATAAGACATTTCTAAAAGTCTTAGGATGGAAGGAGATGTCTACATTCAGAGAAAGATCTAGAAAGAGCAGAGTTTAAATGGAGACTGAAGAAAACTACATGTTCTCATTCTTTACCATGTTTGGTTTGGTTTCTTCTTTCTCATTGTTCACTCCAGTGGTTACAACCCTTCTTTACAACCAGACTAATGTCCAATGTGAAAGTATTCGCAGATCCTATACTTGATTGCAAACTGCCATGGGGAGAGGAGGTAAAAGAGAAGGGAGAAAATTTGAAACTCAAGGAATTGTGGAACTGAAATCTTGTAAACTAAAAGCAAATACACAAATCAATAAAAAAAAACAAGTCCAGGAAAATTGAGAATGGTCAACATGTCATTTCTCTACCTCCTTTCCTCCCACTTCACTAAGAAGACTAAGGTCATCTGTCCTAAACAATTGGAGAGAATCCTTTTTCCTACTCCCTCTCTCCATGCTTTTATGCCTATCTAGCTTGGCCTTAATTCTCTTCCATCTCTCTTTTTCTCTGCCTTCTACTTCCATGATGCCCTCTGGAGTTTTGTTCTATTATTGTCAAATACCCCTTCACTCTATGTACCTTCCTCCCACACTGTATCCAATCTTTAGTGTTCAGGAAACCCATATTCTTTTGTCAGCCCCTTATCCCTTGTCATTCCTTAGTGTTGGCTTCCGTTTTCCTCACTCCCCAGACACAGGGTATGGAGGAGCCAGGGCTATTCCACTGCCACTTCCAGACTATCCATGGCCATACCAATTTCCTGCAGCCTCACTTCCTTTGAAATTCTCTCTTTCTCTTATCACCCTATCTAAATCGCTGTTTCCATCACCTACACACCTCCTGGATAGTTTTCTAACTTCCTCAATGAATTTAGTAAATAATGGATAGTCTTCCTTTCCATTTGGTAACTTCAGAATTCAAGTTCAAGAACTGATGGTTCTCAGTATGGTAGGGAAAACTCATTCTTTCCCTATCCCCCCACTTAATAGTATTTTATTTTTTTCAATTACATAAAAAGATAGTTTTTAACATTCACTTTTATAAGATTTTGAGTTCTATATTTTTCCTTCTTCCTTCCCCTCCCGAAGACAGCAGAATCTGATATAGGCTATACATGTACAATCATATTAAATATATTTTGAACAAACCCAGGATCTATATGAACACAATTACAAAAGCGCTTTTCACATATAGATCTAGTCAGATCTAAATAATTGGAAAAAACATTAGTTGCTCATGGGTAGGCTGACCTAATATAATAAAAGTGACAATTCTACCTACATTATTTTCTTATTCAGTGCTATACCAATCAAACTACTGAAAATTATTTCATAGAGCTAGGAAAAATAATAACAAAATTTATCTGGAAAACTGTCCAGAATATCAAGAGAATTAATTAAAAGAAATACTAGGGAAGGTGGCCTATTAAATTGTGTTATAAAGTAGCAATCATCAAAACTACTTGGTACTGGCTAAGAAATAGAGTGATGTATCAGTGGAATAGGTTAGGTACACAAGACATAGTAGTCAATGACTGTAGTCATCTATTATTTGATAAACTGAAAGACCCCGGCTTCTGTGATAAGAACTCACTGTTGGACAAAAACTACTGGGAAAACTGGAAAATAGTATGGCAGAAACTGGTCATAGACCAGCATCTTACACCATATGCCAAAATAAAGTCAAAACGAATACACTATTTAGATATAAAGACTGTTACTATAAGCAAACAGTGAGAGGAAGGAATAGTTTACCTGTCAGATTTATGGAGAACAGAAGAATTTATGACCAAACAAGAGATAGAAAATATAATGAAATGCAAAATGGATAATTTGGATTACATTAAATTGAAAAGTTTTTCTACAAAGTCAATGCAACCAAAATTAGGAAGGAAACAAAATATTGGGGAAGAATTTTTACAACTAGTATCTCTGATAAAAGATTCATTTCTAAAATATATATAGAGAACTGAGTCATACTTGTAAGAATACCAGTCTTTTACCAATTGATAAATGGTCAAAGGATATGAACAGGCAGTTTTTAGATGAAATTAAAGCTATATATAATTGTATAAAATGCTCTAAATTACTATTGATTAGAGAAATGCAAATCAAAACAACTCTGAGGTACCACATAACACCTATCAGATTGGCTAATATGACAAAACAAGAAAATGATAAATGCTGGACAAGATGTGGAAAAATTGGAATACTAATGCATTGTTGGTGGAGTTGTGAACTGATCCAACCATTCTGGAAAGCAATTTGGAGCTATGCCCAAAGAGCTATAAAAGTACCCAAACCCTTTGACTCAGCAATACCACTTCTAGGGCTGTATCCCAAAGAGACCATAAAAATGGGAAAAAGACCCACACGTACAAAGATATTGATGGCAATTCTTTTTGTGGTGGCCAAAATTGGAAACTGAGGGGATGTCCATCAATTGGGGAATGACTGAATAAGTTGTGTTATATGAAGATAATTGAATACTACTGTGCTTTAAGAAATGATGAGTAGGAGGACTTCAGAAAAATCTGGAAGAACTTATATGAAATGATGCTGAGTGAAGTGAGCAGAACCAAGAGAACATTGTACACAGTAGCAGCCACATTGTGTGATGACTAAATTTTATTGATTTAGCTCTTCTCAGCAATGTAAGGATGAAGGACAACTCCAAAAAAACTCATGGTAGAAAATGCTATCCACATCCATAGGAAGAACTATGGAGTCTGAATGTAGATTGAAGCATACTATTGTTACTCTTTTTTTTTTAGTTTTTTCTTTCTTGTGGTTCCTTCCATTTGTTCTAATATTTTTACAACACGACTAAGGTGAAAATATTTTTAATAATAATGTATATGTAGAGCCTTTATCAGATTGCATGCCATCTTGAGGAGGAGGAAGAGAAGGGAGATGGAAAAAATTTAAAACTCAAAAGCTTATGGAAGTGAATGTTGCAAACTAAAAATAAGCAGTTGAATGAGTGAATTAATGAATAGATGAAACATTTACACATTAGTCATGTTGTGAAAGAATTAGAACAAAAGAGAAAAATTATGACAAAGAAAAAAACAGCAATAAAAAGGAGAAAACCGTATGCTTTGACTTTCATTCAGACTCCATAGTTCTTTCTCGGGATGTAGATAACATTCCCCATCAAGAGTTCCTTGGAATTATCTATATTGTTGCTGTTACTGTGCACAATGTTCTCCTCGTTCTGCTCCCCTCACTCTGCATCAGTTCATGTCTTTCCTAGTTTTTCTGAAGTCTGCCTGCTCATCATTTCTCATAGAACAATAGTATTTCATTACATTCCTATATCACAACTTGCTCAGCCATTCCCCAGTTGATGGGTATCTCCTCAATTTCCACTTCTTTACAACCACAGAAAAGAGCTGAGAGAGCTCACTCTTTGCCTTCTTCATTCCTACTTTCATGCTGCTGAATGTTCCTGGAAGTTAGAAAACCATGTCAACCAGATACATGGCAAATTTGCATCATCTGACCTTTACTCGACACTCACTGGTGTATAGCAGTCTTTTGCTAAAGTGAATAAAGTACTTTTACTAGGTACCAGGTCCTGTGCCAAGTGATGGGGGTACAAATAAAGGCAAAAGACAGTCCATGCTCTCAAGTAGATCACAAAGAAGCCTTCTCTGATTCCTTGCTGTATCTTCCCCTACAGCTAACTCTATCATTTCATAGTTTTCTAAAGTCCTTCCCTGAATTGCTCATGTATCTTCGTTCTTTACTTGCATTATGCTACCCTGAGCACATTTATTATTTTTAAGGAGACTATACTCTCTTTGAGGGCAGGGAGTGTTATGTTTTGTCTTTGTATCTCTGGAATAATGCTTTGGCTCTCAGTACATAAATTCACAATAAATAATTGTTTAGTTTGTGAAAGAAAAGTGGGGGAGACAGTAAAAAGAGAGACTGGGCAGAAAGTTATGGTAATTCAGAATTGTAATCAAAAGCAGTTGTCCATCAAAGATGTGGACAGATAAACACACTGTTAACAAGAAGTTACACATCCAAATCAAGGTCAGACTAATCATTATTAGTAGCAAACTGTGAAGTGGGTATGTAGATTCCAAACCAATAAAGTTCTCCAGAGGCTGATCAAAGAATGTAGGTGAATTTGTCCTTGTTAGTAATACCTGGGAAAAGAATTGGGGAAGTAAGGCAATGGAAAATTAGAAGAGAACAATACTGGATTGTTATAAGATCATAATAGAATCATAAATTTGGAACAGAAAGGGCCTTAGAGATTATTTAGTCCAGGCCTTTCATTTTACAGACATAAAACTAAGACTTTGGGAGTTCAAGTGACTTGCCCAAGGTCATACAGGTGGTAATTGGCTTTCTAATTCTTTTTGAAGAATGTAAGTCCTTTATTCAATGTAACTTTCCCCCTTAGAAGGTAAGCTCCTAGGATGCAAGAGATGTTCATTTATGTCTTTTTATGCCCAACATGTAGCACAGTGTGTATATAGCAGTCCTTTAATAAATGCTTGTTGATTGATTAATTGAAGAAAGAGTTCCTCCGTTAATACATTGCTATCCTTGTCAATCAAAATGACAGCCATGGTCTCCACTGGCTTAGTAGATAAGTTCATTTGCAAAACAGGCTGGAAGATCAATGGTCGTTCACTAGTCTGGCCCCACTGTTGATCAACATGGGAGCTTTGCCCCTCTCCATTTTTCTCCTTAGTCAGCCATTCCCTCTCCCCATTTCTTCCCCAAAGACTCAACATATTGGTGTCGAATTTAATGTAAATATATGATAGGTGATCCAATCTGCCTCAGCCTCCCCTAGTAGAAGAGACTATAGACCTGAACTACCACACCTAGTGATTTAGCTTTAATTATAATATAATCACAGGCATTTTAAAATACCACTATCCCAAGGGGAACTCTGAATTACTTAGAAACTGGAATGTAGCATCCTCTCCTCAACTTTCACACGAGGTAATAGAAACATGCCCAAACTTGCTGGTTAGAGAAGAAGGGAGAATGAATTCATCTACTTCTTTATTAAATAGGGAAGTCTGGAACTAACATGATTCTTTTAGATTTTTTTCTAGCTATGAGTCCAGATGGAGGAAGCATGGGTTGGAGCTTCCTTGCTTGGCCTGGATCCCATTTTGAATATGGCTCAGACATCAAATGAAACAAACATATAACTCATCAATTCTTACCCTAAAATAGGGACCCAGTACTGTGCCATGACACCCTAATTTTATGGAGAAATGGACTCAATTATCTCATCTTCCACCAGAGCTAGGTGTAGGGATATCTTTGTGAAGTTCTCAGCTATCCAGGGAATAATGCAAAAAGGATATTCACTTTTAAATATTGCTTTTTAATCAATGCAAATAGTTTTTATGACAGAAACTCATACTCTTGGGGTATTCAGATGAATTTGCTATTATTACCTTACCGTGAAGGTTTAATGTTTTTCTGGGACTGTGACATAAAAGGGAAATTTTCATAAATGACTGACTTTATGTCTACTCTAGACTAGTTAACAAACTTAATACATTCTCTGCTTTGTTACCATTTTTCTAGCTCTTGCTAGAGTAACAGTGACTACCTTTCCCCCATGCTGCCTAAAGGCTAGGTATAGTCACATCTCACCTCTCTCCTAGAGTTCTCTGGTATGTTAAGGCGCTTGGAGTAGTTCTAGTTGCTACCATTGGCTCAAGTCCCTACCAATTGTGTTCCCCAAATTTAGGAGTCCAAGAACCCCAGTTCTATTTAACTTGTTAGCATTCAGTCCAGTTTTTGCAGGGGAATATTTACCTCAAAAGTATAGGACAGACAAATACATATTTCTCTCCTATCTCCTAATACCTGGGGGAAGGACAAAATTTTTACCTTATACCACCTCAGAATGGGGAGAGCAGGGGACTAGATTCACAGGTTGTCAGTTCTTGAGTAGCACAGTTCTGCCAAGCACCTTTTCCAAAGTCCCCCTGGACTTTCTTCCTGGCACTTTGGCTTCTCAGGTTTCCCTGCTGGGTTGGAAGCAATATCTTGCTTGGAGTCTTGACTCCAGGTTCATTTATGTTTGAGTTGAGTTCATAGGGTTGGGACTCCATTACCTGCTCCTAGAACTGAAGAGGACAAAACCAAGTCTAAACTACCAAGTAATTTTCATGGCCTCAGAGAACATGAAAGGGAAAGGAAGAGTGGCCTTTACGTCACCCAGTTAAGGGCAAGATGCTCATGCTGTGAGTGAGTAGTAATTCACCCTGTATGGTAGACATGGACGGAATGACTATCCCTGTCTGGTAGTTTTAAAGACACAGCCAGCTCCTGCTATGTAGCCAATGGAAAGAGGATAGTTCTATCTATGTGGCAGGGAAATGCAAGATGTCTTGCCCCAGAAGCAGGTCTCTGGTATTGCCCACATGGGTTTCTTCATCTTAGGTGAGATGGGCCATGTTATATTAAGAATTCCTAGGATTTACAGCTAGAAGTGATACTAGACATCATCAAGTCTCTCCCCATTTCCTTTTTACAGATAATGAAACTGAGGTTCCCAGGATTTTAAGTAATTTGTTCAAAGTCCCACAGGTAAGCTACCTAGTGACAACCATTCAGTATAAATAGGCAAAACTTCACTGGGAACATATTCAATTAGACTCTCAGGGTCAGGGCAGGCACTGAAAGCCTTTAGATGATGAGAAGGCAGGGAGCTTGGCTGTGAGTAGCCACACAGAAGGCAGTCTCACATGAGCTTGAGGCAAAGGAAACAGAGAGAATTCATTTTGGAGAGGGGCAGGGAAGGGCATGTCTGTTAGGATATGGGCACCCAGAATAGAACCGCTTTGCAATAACACCAAGGCGTGGCCATCTTCTGTGCCTAAGGAAGACCGAGTCTTTCCATCTGACTTGTGCCTGGAAGCTCTCTGTCTACCTTCTCTATTAAAGGATGAGTCCTCCAGAAGCAGAGACTGTCTTACTTTTCTATTGGTTTCTTCAGCACCAAGCACAATGCTTTCTTTGCACGCAGTAAGGGCTTAATGGCAAGGGTTTATTTTCTGGTTGTACTGCAATCATCATTTAAAAATGATAATGAAGCGCGTATTAGGGAAGTAGGAAAGAGAAACTGCCAGCATTAGGAATAAGAGTAGAAAGATCAGGTCTTTAAAAATAATCAAGCTTCAAAGTCTCTTTATATGCCCATGTGACTTTGCTGCTGGTAACACAAAAAGTAACCCTGTCAGAATTAAAAAGTTTGCCAGCAATATGCTCGAGTTTTCCAGATTTGCTGAAGGAAAAATACCAATAATGTCAACAACGGCCCAGATGCCAAGAAGGTTGTCTTGGGGGGGGGGGAAGTGGGGATTTAGTTCTTTTTAATTGTTTTTCTCCCTCTCTTTTCTCAATTATCTAGGCATGGCATTAATAGACACCTTGGGTCACTCCTCAGTCTGCATCCCAGACAGCCTAATAAAAGAAAAAAAAAAGAGCTGCAAATAGCCAGGGGGAGTCCTGCCCACGGAGTTGTAGCTCAGCTTTCCCTTGTTGGCTCAGGTTTGCTGTTGGGTGGGTGTGATGCAGGATTAGGGATGTGGGTGGCACAGTACTATGACCCATTCATTTCTCTTGGTCTCTTTCTATATTTAGAGAAGGAGAGTAGCCTGAAACTCTGGGATTTTTCTGCATCTAAGCAATTGTTTCATTTTATTTAAAAACTCTCCCTAGAGTGTGGAACCCAGAGAGGATGGCTGCAGCTGGGTTGGCACGCTGTCTGTCCCGTGGGCCATTTCCTATGACTCTCCCATTTTGGCTGCTTTACAGGTAAGAAACCCCAGGCCTCCCCACCCCATGGTGGTCCAGGGATGGGGCTTGGCTTTCTGTCACAGGGGATGGAGGGATCATTTTTTTGAGAGGGTTTGCCCTTTCTTGTTTTGCAGAAGAGACAAGACTGGCTGCTCTCGCTACTACCGGGCAGCAATCTGCAGGAAGCTGAAGGTCCCCTTGGCTATTGAGGAAGTTCCTACTCGCCCCATCCAGCCTGATGAGGTAGGGGATCTCCAGGGATGAAAAGTCATGCTTAGGAGGACCTGTGGCCTTTCTCCTTCCCCAGTTCACTGGCTACTTATTCTTTAGATCTTATATGCTTTTCTTTTTTTGGAGGAGGGAAGGTAGGGCAATTGGGGTTAAGTGACTTGCCCAAGGTCCCACAGCTAGTTTTTGTGTTACATGTCTGAGGCTGGATTTGAACTCAGGTCCTCCTGACTTCAGGGCTGGTGCTCTATTCATTGTGTCACCTAGCCACTCCCTTCTTATATGCTTTTCAAAGACAAGTACTGTTTATTTTTATATTTATATTTTCAACTCTTAGAAGAGTGACTTCTCTCCCTTCTTTCTTTCCTTCCATGCTTCCATCTTTCCCTTCTTCCCTTCTTCCTTTCTTTACATCCTTCCCTTCCTTCCACCCTCCTTCCATTCCTTCCTTCCTTCCTTCCTTCCTTCCTTCCTTCCTTCCTTCCTTTCTTTCCTCTCTTCTTTCTTTCCTTCCTTCTACTTTAAATCTTATAAGCTCTTCAAAGGCAAGTACTGCTTCTTTTTGTTTTCATATTTTTGACTCTCAAAACAGTGACTTTACTCCTTTCCTTCCTCCCTTCCTTCCATGCTTCCATTTTTCCTTTCCTTCCTTTCCATCCTTCCATACTTTTCTTCCTCCCACCCTCCCTCTCTTCCTTATTTTCTTCTTTCCCATGCCTTCTTTCCTTGCTTGCTTCCCATCCTTGATTTTCTTTCATCCACTCTGGGCTACAGAGTTACTAGAAACCCCTGCACCTCATACTGGGTGTGCATTTTAAGTGAATTCACTGGAGTAGTTCCCTACCACCTCTTCCTTGGCACAATGAAAAAAAAGAGAGAGGGTCAGAAGGAGAGAGAGAGGGGAGGGAGAGAGAGAGAGAGAG
>CM053593.1:58683482-58701599 GCA_028646575.1 Pseudocheirus occidentalis
TAAATCATCATCATCATTTAATTCCATGCTAGAAATAGTTGCTCCTTCTTTTTTCTTCCGATTTGTCAGGTCTCTTATTTTGCAGCTTTGTAAAATGCAAAATGCTGTACAAATGTAGGGTAACAATGATGCTTATTTATACAGCACTTTCAGACTTAGGAAGCACCTCTTGAGTTACTATCATTCTCACTGCTACCTAGTTGTCATCTTTTTTGTTGAGGTTCATACAGAAATGGCCCTTAGACTCTATTCTGCTATTGTTCTTACATACTCAGTGCTCTACAAACCACAGCACAGGTAGAGACAATGACTACTTTGGGTAATGGGATGAACATTAGGAGGCAAGCTTGGTTTCTGTCCAGCAGTGAGGATTGCCTGTGTGGTCTCCAACCCTTCTCTTGCTAGGTTCTGTCTCTCTAGCCTTTGTCACTGCCCCTCCTGCTTTACCAAGTTGAACTGCTAGGACCTAAAGAAACTCTTGGGTGTGGATTGCCCTGGTGTAGTGGAGAGAGGTATGGGTTTAGAGTCAGGAGAGACCAATATTTGAATACTGGGTGGTTTTCCCCCTTTTTAAAATAACATCTTATTTTTTCCAGTTACATATAAAGACAATTTAAGGCATTCACTTTATTTTTTAAATTTTTGTTCTTTTATTCCAGAGTTATAACATAGTGACAGACACATAGAAGGACTTAATAAATACTTGTATTTTATAGATAAGAAACTGTATTTAAGAGAATACAATGGGTGGTAACACAAAAATTTCATATTCAGCTTACCCAGAAATGTAATCAGTCAAATATCACTTTAAAAATGAACAGGGAATCTTGCAAACACCAGGGAAGAAGCAAATCAAACAGCAAAATATACCTATTCAAATCACAAAGTATTCATCATCTGGAACAATTAAGGGTAAAGTAACATAATATTTTTTTTCCTTTTAAATTTATTTACTTTTAGTTTACAGCATTCAGTTTCACAAATTTTGGAGTTCCAAATTTTCTCTTCCCCACCACAGTGGCATGCAATCCAATTGATATAGGTTCTACATATACCTTCACATTAAACATTAGTCAAGTTGTAAAGAAGAATTATAACCAATGAGATGAACAAAGAGAAAAAAATTGCTTCAATCTGCATTCAGACTGTATAATTCTTTTTCTGGATGTGGATAGCATTTTCCATCATGAGTCCTTTGGAATTGTCTTATAACTTTGCATTGCTGAGAAGAGCCCAGTCTCTCAGTAAGTCATCACAGATACAATGTATCTGTAATTGTGTACAATGTTCTCCTGGTTCCGCTCCCCTCACTCAGCATCAGTTTATATAAGTCTCTCCAGGTTATTATGAAGTTCGTTTGCTCATCATTTATTATAGCACAGTAGTATTCCATTATACTCATATACCACCACTTGTTCAGCCCCTCTCCAATTGAAGGGCATCCCCTTGATTTCCAATTCTTTGCCGCCACAAAAAGAGCTGCTATAAATATTTTTGTATAAATAATACAAGTCCTTCTCCCACGTGTATGATCTCTTTGGGATACAGTCCTAGGAGTGGTATAGCTGGGTCAAAGAGTATGCACATTTTTATAGCCTTTTGGGCATAGTTCCAAATTGCTCTCCAGAATGGTTGGATTAGTTCACAGCTCCACCAACAATGCATTAATGTTCTGATTTTCTCACATCTCCAGCATTTATCATTTTCCTGTTTTGCCATGTTAGCCAATCTGACAGATGTGATGGTATACCACAGAGTTGTTTTGATTGCTATAAATATTTTTTTTACATCTGGGTCCTTTCCCCATTTTTATGATCTCTTTGGGATACAGCTCTATAAGTGGTATTGCTGGATCAAAGGGTATGTACAACTTCATAGCCCTTTGGATCAGTTCACAACAAGGAAAGCCTTTTGTAAAGCTGAAATCCCTTTGTCCACCTTAACTGTGAAACTATTGAGAAATATGATAGAGGGAGGACTGGGACAAAGGTTTCTTGATTTCCTATTCTGCTTCATTTCCACCAAAGCAGATTACTGCCTTCCTAGTTGTCTTGTTTTGTTTTGTTTTTTCATTGCAGGTGAGAGTTGAGGTCCATTTTTGTGGGGTTAACTTTGCAGACTTCTTGTACTGTCAAGGGCTGTATCAGGAGAAACCTTCATCATTTCCCTTCACACCTGGTAAGAGAATAGTTGTGGAATCAATGTGTTGCTTCCAGGGATTGCCACGTGACTTTTTGGGAGGTGGTGCAGTTGGGAAATGCCGAATGATGGTAGAGGAAGAGCCCAGGTAGTCTTTGAGATGGATCCAGAATCCTAGCTCCTGATCAGATGTCACGATAAAGCATCCCTATGTTGGTACTTGTTCTAAAGATCATGTACCCTCAAAAGAAGGTGCCTCACACTGAGAAAATTTCTGTTTGGAGTAGTAGAGTGTCTGCAATTTTGGGGGAGGGTAGGGAGGGTTGTATTTGTGGCTAGTAGAATCATAGACTTCTAGAGCTGGAAGAACTTTTTAGGTTGTGTTGTAGTTAACAAGACTGGAGTCCCAAAGGATTTAACTATTTGAAGCAGGTTGCTCAACTAGCTAGTGACAGCACTAAAACCTAGGTGGACTTTATAGTGGAGGTAGCTAGATTGCTCAGTAGAGAGAGTGCTGGATTTTTAATTAAGAAGACCTAAGTTCAAATCTTGCCTCACATACTTACTGACTATGTGACCTTGGACAAGATATTTGACTGTTTTATGTCTGTTTCCTTATCTGTGAAATAAGGCTAATAATAGCACTTATCTCACAGGATTATTATGCAGATCAAGTGAAATCACATATGGTTAGTGTTTTATAAACCTTAAGGTACTAGAAGAATGCTAACTATTAATATGGTCACATATAAAAATACAAAAGCCATATAAAGTGGTTTTGAGGGGAGCACTAGGACCCAGGGGCATTAGGAAAGGCTTGGGATAACAATATAATAGTGTGGAAAGAACACTGACTCTAAGATTGGAGAATCTAGGTTTGAATCCTGCTCTGATGCTGGCTGCTTATATGAACTTGACTGTGTCATGAAATCTTCTTAACCTCAGTTTTCTCATCTGTAATATAAGGGGGTTATACCCAATGGCCTCCGAGGTCCTTTCCAGTTTTAGATCCATAGATCTAGATCTTTTGATTATATTGAAGGTAGTCCCTGAGTTGAGCTTTGAAGGAAGCTAGGAATTCTCTATATACATATTATAAGTATAAAGTGAATAAGTATAAATGTGTACAAAGTAGTGGGGAGAAAGGCATTAGCAGTGGGGGGGGGGAGGAGAGATCTTGAAAGACATGCAGAAGATAGTAACTGAGATGAATTTAAAGGAAGAGAGAGACTACAAGGTGGAGGAGGTAGTGGGTCAATAGACACCTGGGTTTGTATACTGCTTTCAGTGCTAAAATATAAGCTCTACTTCCTTGGTCTTGTTATTCCATAACTCCAAGCCTATTTGTGTAGTCATTGGATTCAAAACCCAAGATGGTTATTGTGAAACTCAAAAAAGATAATAAATGATGCCATTTTAAAGTTTACAAAGACTTTATAAATATATAAATTTAAGTATTTAAAGGACTATTACGTGGGCCCCACTGGACAAATCTAGGAGTGATGGGTGGATTCTGCAAAAAGGCAACTTTAAAGGAATGATTTCTTGACATTCAGTGGTATCCCAGAGTAGAATGGGCTGTAGCAAGTGATGGTATTTCCCCTCATCAGGAGTGTTCAAGCGAAGGTTGAAGACTATCTGTCAGGAACGTTCTAGGAGGAATTCATCTTCAGGTTGGACTAGGATTGGGTAGTCACTGAGATATTTTCTAGCTGAGATTTTTGATTCTGTGAGTAAAGTTGCCAATGTCTTCCAGGAGGGTACCACAGAAACTTAAATCAGTTGCCAATGACTTGGGATATAATCAATTTGGGGTGCCCTATCCTTTCACCTTCACTTTAGCATCGAATGGAGGGATTTTTAGCCTTGAATTTGTTTTTTCCTAAATCTACAACAAATGTATTTTGACATACTCGGTTTCCTTCATATTCCCATCTGTTCTATTTTATGCATTTGAAACATTATTCTGTGAATAGGTTCATAGGCGTCACCATACTACCCAGAGAGGGTATCTCTGGTGTAAAACAGGTTAGGAACATTGATGAGAAACATCATGTACAAACTTCTTGTCTCCATCAAAGTGGACTGGAAAGTTCATAAAGGAGCATGATTGGACAAATGATCTTATCTTCTTTTCAGGAGTAGAGCTTGCTGGGCAGGTATTGGAGATCGGCACAAATGTCAGTACAGTAAAAGAGGTAATCCAGCAGATTTGGAAGAGCTAAGGAATTAATGTATATCATGGGGCATGTGGGAAATATGTTGGTGTGATTAGTGGGTTTGATTTTTTTTTAAGATCCTTGCCAGGGCCTTTGCCCCAGGCAGTGAAGCCAAGAGGGATCAAAGGCTCATAGATTTAAAGCTGGAAAGCATTGAATGCGATTCTCTCCCTTTCCAAATGAGGAAACCGAGGTGCAGAGGGTCCAAGTGCCATGCTGAGGTTCATATGGTTAATATTTGAGACAGGAGTTGAACCTAAGTCTTCCTGATTTTAGGCACTCCATTTACTACTTCTAGTGACAAATTCTAAGGTACACTGAAGAAATCAGTGAAAGTTTCTTGTTCCATTTAAATCTTCAGAGTATGATTAAGAGGCAATATCTTGGTCTTTCATTAGAGAGAATAATGTTCTTAAGTCTGTTTCTTCTGTGACAAGAATAACACAATCATTCGAATATATTCACTTGGGTATATATACTCTGTCCTCAGTTTTGCACCCCACCTCTCCCATTCTCAGCCCACACAATAGTTCAGGTTGGTTTGACAACAGGGTATTGGGATTTTGGTGGTAGTTATCTCACTCTTAATAGGTCACCAAGGCAGTCAAGAGTCTCTTAGTGTTGTAGACAGAAGAGTTTTCAGACCATGAATTTGAATATTCTACTAATAACTATTTTTTCCTTACAGGGAGATCGTGTTATTAGTGTGAGTAAGTTTTGTGGGATGGCTGAACAATGCATCGTTGATCAGAAGGTATCTTTACCTCTCAATAAGAATTCTGAATGAATTTTCCTCTCCTTTTACTTCCCTTCCCTTCTCCCTCACTTCTTTTCTTTCCTTTTCCCCCTTCCCTCATTCAATCCCTCTTCTCTTTTCCCTTCTTTCCTTTCCTTTCTCTCCTCATGTTCTTCCTTCCCTCTTCCCTCTTTCCCCTTCCTTTTCCCTTTTCCCCCTTTCCTCATTCTCCCTTTTCCTCTTCCTTCTTTTTATCTCCTCCCTTCCCCTGTCCCTTCATTCTCATTCTTTTCTCTCTCCTTTTCCCTCCCTCTCTTCCTTCTTTTCTCAAATTCTTTTTCTTTCTTTCCCAGCTACATTTCCCCATCACACTACTAGGTATATGCTCACAACTGGTGTGGGAAGAGGACTCTGAAGAATTTCCAATATGTCTTGTTTCTTGGACAGATCCTTTTTTCTTTCACTTGTTAACGTGCCTTCTCTCTGTTTACCCTGGAGATGCTGACAGTGATGACTATCTAAGGGTAGAGGCAGAGCCATTCCAGAAAGCTATATTGGGTAGAATTGGCTAATGAAGAAATGACATAAAGTTCACTGACATCTGGAGCTATTGGTTTCTTGTCCAAACTAATGTATATTTGGTTCATTTCAGTAGCAAAACTGGTTTGGTAAATTAATCTGAATGTGACAGGTTTTTCCCCCAATTAGAACTTGTGAAAGAGGCGAAATGAGACTTAAAGTCACAAAATGGACCAAATTCCATTTCCTGTGACATGGATCTTATTTACAGCTGAGCCTACATTTGAATTTTTAAGCCTGGGTCACTAAATCCTGTTCCTTTATGGGCCTACGTAGAAAGTCATTCACCTCTTAAAAGGAGCTTATTTTCCGGAGTTCCTTTCCCTTAGTAAATTGACCAGTCAATATATTTATGTTGTCAATATTTATATACTTTATATAAGTCAATATTTTATGCTTTAGCTCATTTGATCCTCACAATACATTTATGAGTACTGGGGAAATTCCCATTTTACTCCTGAGGAAAATGAGGTAGAGAGGGATTCACTGATTTGGTGACTTGCCATAATTGCACCACCAGTGAGGACAGGAAACAGGATTTGAACCCAGGATTTTCTTGACTCAGAGTCTAATGCTTTTTCCATGATGCCATGCTTCCTCCCTGCATCATTGATAGAACTGATAGATGTATCATCATCTATTGAGCACCTTCTTGATGCAAGGCATCATGGAAGAATACATGAAACTGTAATCATAGGATCACAGATATGGAGTTAGAAGGAACCTTACAGGACATTTAGTCCAACTCCTTTATTTTACAGATAAATGAACCTCAGAGAGCTTTCTTTAATTTTCCTGAGACTCAGTTTCCTCATCTGTAAAATGAGAGAGCTATACAAAAGCACATCTGAGATCCTGTCCTTCTCTAGATCAATATTTTTATGACTGCCCCATGGTCACATAGCTAGTGTGTTATATGTAAAGTGTTATATGTAAAATTTGAATTCAGGTCTTCCTTCTCATTCTATACTATCCTGCCTCTTGAAATAAGAAACTCCAATTTCTTTGCACATAGAAAGTGTGGCAGATTCCAGATGGGATCTCCTACCAAGAAGCTGCTGTCCTTCCAGTGAGTTATGGCACTGCCCTTCTGGCGCTAAAACAGAGGGCACAGACACAGCCTGGGTAGGTGTTCTGAGCAGTGAGAACTATGATGATCACTTTCTCTGTGATCATAAAGCACTTTCACATTGTTTAAGGTCATCTATTGTGGGAGGTAAGTCGTATTTTTCACTCCATTCCCAGTTTACAGATTAGGAAATCTGTTCAGAGATATTAAGGGGCTTGCCCAAGCTTGTGAGTGAAAGAAATGGGTTTCTGACTCTGGTCTTGTGAGTTCAAGGTCAATTTAAAAAAATGCTTTCCCCCCAATGAACCAAACTTCCTTTTTCTCTGCTGAAGAAAAAATCAGAGGGCAGAGGTATGAGCATCTTGTGTGTTTCTAAGGCTGTTATCATTTCCTCTTTCCTTAAATATGACAGGTTGAAAAAAAGTCCAAGGGCAGCCCAAACTAAGCAAACTCTTATTCCCTGGGATAGAATCATATGGGTGGAAGAGATCCTAGCTGGGTCCTTACCTAGAGAAAGGGAAGGAGACTAGAGTGTGTTTCAAAGTCTGGGGAATCATACCATTGGGTGCTTGAGCACTGGTTTGCTCCATTGTAGAGGCATGGACTAATGCTCATCTTTTTTCTGACACAGGGAAACTGTCTTGGTGACAGCAGCAGCTGGTGCCACAGGCCTTGCCTTGATAGATGTGGCATCAAACATTCTCCAGGCCAAGGTATCTGCTGTTATATTCTATTTTCATCTGATACAGGGTACTTCTTTCAAATTGAGGCCTCCTTTCAGAAATAAGTCAAGGGACTCGTTTCAGTAAGAATTAGTTATCCCACATCAGTCTAAAAGCATTTAGTAAGCACCTATTACATGCCAGCATTGCTAAGCACTAGGATAGAAAGACAAAAGACATTCCCTGCCCTCAAGGAACTTACAATCTAATGGAAAGAAGACAACATGCAAGCAATTATGTACAAACAAGCTATGTAGAGGAAGAAAGTGGGCATAATCAACAGAGGGAAGGCACTAGAATTAAGGGAGTTTGGAAAAATCTTCCTGTAGAAGATGAAATTTTAGCTGGGACTTGAAGAAAGCCAGGGAAGTCTGGAGGCAGAAATGAGGAGGGAATTCCAGGTGTGGGAGACAGCCAGTGAAAGTGCCAGTCTTGTTTGAGAATCAGCAAAGATGCCAGGGTCACTAGGTGGAAGAGTATGTGGAGGTGAGTAAGGTATAAGAAGACTGGAAAGGTAGTGGGGGTGGGCTTTGAACACCAAACATAGGATTTTATATTCATTCCTAGAGGTGATAGGAAACCACTTGAGTTTTATTGAATGATATGGATGACACAGTTAAGTAACTTGACCAGGGTCACAGAGCAAGTATGTGTCAATGGCAGAACTAGAACCTAGGTCTTTCTGCCTCTGAGGTCAAATCTACAGCTACTACCCCATACTGCTCCTTTGTCTACCACAGTATTGACTTAATTAGGACATTGTTCTTTCATAGTATAAGTTCTAGGGTGCTGAAAGAGCTACTGATGAGATCCAAAGTAGATATTCTTTTTTACCTGTTAAAGTGCAGAACCTATACTCTGACAATGTAAATGGTAGAAGAAGAGATTAAGGAATCTGCCTTTTGAATCCTACCTCTCACATTTCCTAGCTGTGTGATCATGGCTCACTTACTTAACATACCCCACCTTCAATTTCCATATCTGTAAGATGAGGGTAGTAGTACCTGCCTTAGAGCTTTGTTAAGATACTCAAATGTTTTGGGGCTCACTTTGGGAAGAGTTGTGTGATTTGGCCAGATGAGACTCTGGGCAGCTGTTAAGCCCCCTGGCTTTGAAAACCCAGATGCTGATGCTTCCCTCTCTGGTAACTAACTAGGTACGGATGTAATGATCAGACAGCTGGAAGCCCTGTCTGCTGGTCTTTTTCTCTGTCTGTATTTTTTGTCTGCTTGTAACTCGTTTGTATTCTCTGAAGTTCAGGGTGCTGACTTTTCCCCTTGAACTAGGTGAATGATATATGTTTTATTGATTAAAGTAAGATTGTTACCTCCCCCCCCCCAAAAAGAGACTTAAATGAGACAAGATGCCTAAAGCGTCTTTCAAACTTCAAAGTTTGAAACTTCAAAGTACTAAGTAAGTGTCAGATGTCATCAATTATAACAGGAGGTAAAATTAACTGCAGTTTTCTAATTAGGATTCCATCAGCCCCTAAGCATTTGTTAAGTTCTTACCATAGGCCAGGGATTGTGCTAAACTTTATAGAGATACAAAGAAAGGCAAAAACATGGTCCCTGCTCTCACAGAGCTCACAGTCTAATGGGGGAGAAACACACAAATGACTATGCACATACAATATGGTTACAGTATAAATGGGAAGTAATCTTAGAGGAGATGAATTGGCAAGGGAGGGGAGAGAAACAAGGAAGATCACATCCAGAAGGTAAGACCTGAACTGAGTCTTAAAGGAATCCAAAGAAGTCATGAAGGAGAGATGAAGAAGAACTTTTTAGGCATGGGGAATAGCTAGGAAGAATGTTTAGAGTTGGGGGATGTCAGGACCAGCAAGGAGGGTGACATTATTGGCTCGTAGAGAGCTAGAGAGGAGTAAAATGGAAGAAATGCAGAAAGGTAGGAAGGAATCAGGTAGTAAAAGGCTTCAAAGGGCAAACAAAATTTTACTTTTGATCCTGAGGATAATAGTAATTTTACAGATGAGGAAACTGAGGTAAATAGGTTTAAGTGACTTGCCCAGGGTAATAGAGCTTATTAGTAAGTGTCTGAGGTCAAATATGAACCCATGAACATGAGTCTTCCTGATTCTAAGCCCAATGCACTCACTATTCACTGTAGCACCATCGCGGAGCCTACAGCCAAATTACAAGACTATAGAGTGTCAGAGTCAGAAAAAACACCAGTAACCAGGGATTCTTAATATCTCTCTCTCTCTGTCTCTCTCTGTCTCTCTCTGTCTCTCTCTCTCTTTCTCTCTCTCTGTCTCTCTGTCTCTCTGTCTCTGTCTCTGTCTCTCTGTCTCTCTCTGTCTCTCTCTCTGTCTCTCTCTTCTCCCACTCCTTATTGATACCTCCAGCAAAGACTATCGACTCCTTAGGATAATATTTTAAAAAGAAATCATCATTGACAGAAATGATAAATTTCAGTCAAAGGAGAGTGAAAATGAAGATGGCATTTTTTTAGACCTATCCAAGTTCACAGACCTCTTGCTAGTTTATGGACTCCAGGTCAAGAATCCCTAATTTGGTCCAACCCATCATATCTGATCAAGAATTCCCTCTGACATATCTGACAAGTAATCTTCCAGCTTTGTCTGAAAGTTTCCCAGGAAGGGGAACTCCCTCCCTCCCATGGTAGCCCATTCCACATGTACGTAGCTCTAATCATTAAGAAAGTTTTTCACCAAGCCTAAACATGTCTCCTTTTAATTTCCACCCATTGCTACCAGTTTTGCCTACTGTTGCCAAAGAAAACAAGTCTAATTGCTAGCCCCTCAGCTAATTGCAGTCATATTCCTCTTAAGTCATGTCCCTCCCTAATTCTTCTTTCCTCCTTGTGGAACATCCCCAGTGTCACCAACCAATTTGTGTATAGCATGATCTCAAAGCCCTGTTTCCTATTTTCCTCTTGCAGGTGATTGCAGCAGCTGGAAGTGATGAGAAGTGCAAGTTGGCACTGCAGAGGGGGGCAGAGGCTGCTGTGAATTACAGTCAGAGCAACCTGAAGGAGGAACTGAAGAGGCTGACAGGCGGTCAGGGGGTCAATGTGGTCATTGATGCAGTGGGAGGCGATGTTTGCCTCGCTGCCCTCCGCAGGTTCAATAATATCACCTTTTGGGAGGGCTTAGAATAGTGTATCTTAATTTAAGGCTTGTCAATGACTGGGCTAAGGTTTCTGGTGACCATTCTTCTCCTTCTAACTCCAACTTTCTGCTTTGTCTGGGGCACACTTCTGCTATAGGGACTTGTAGCACCGAGATGTAGGTGGATGGGTGAGAAGGGAGGTTCAATAGAAAAATATCAAGAGATGCAAGTCATCATCATAATAATAAATAATAAATTAAATAATGGCTATTATAGCTATATGTATATAGCTATAAATAATAGCTAAATAATATTCATATAATGTTTTAATATTTGCAAAGAGCTTTACAAATATTAGCTCATCTTATCCTCACAACATCTGTGAGAAATGTGTGCTATTATTATCATCCCTAATTTACAGATGAAGAAACTGAGGCAGAAAGAAGTTAAGTGACTTGCCCAGGTTCACAGCTAGGGTTTGAAAGCTGAATTTGAACTCATCTTTGGACTTCAGGACCAATGCTCTACTCACTGTGCCACCTAGTGGAATAGTACAGAACTGCAATGAGGACATTGACAAGGACTAATGTCAGTCAAATGATATACTAATTATGTACAAATCTGTTTGTAGGATGTAGTCCCTCAGGGAAAAAATTTGATAAAACTTCTCCTTTAGAGGAGAAAGTGACCAGTATGGCCATTCCCACCTCAATATTCATTTTTGGCAAATAAAATATTCCAAAATGTCCTAGTGGAGGCTATAGTTTAAAAACTCAATCAAGAAACATTTATCTAGGCCTAATAAGCACTTATAAGACTCATCTTCCTGAGTTCAGATCCAGTCTCAGACATTTACTAGCTGTGTGACCCTGGGCAAGTCACTTAACTCTGCTTGCCTCAAGTTTTCCCACCTGTAAAGTGATCTGGAGAAGGAAATGGCAAACTATTCCAGTATCTCTGTGAAGAAAATCTCAAGTGGGATCAGAGTCAGAAACAATTGAATGACAACAAATCATTGTGGTCTACTGGGATTTTCAGAAGCAGCAATGAGGTGCTTTGTTTTTTTTGTAATAGAATGTTTCTTGGCATCTTTTTCCCTCCTTAGCCTGGCTTGGGAGGGCAGGATGGTGGTGATAGGCTTCACAGGAGGAACGATTCTGTCTATCCCATCCAATCTGCTCCTGTTGAAGAATGCGTCTGCCATGGGTGTGTACTGGACCCGATATCAGCATGAGAACTTCCCTCTCTTCTCGAGGTGCATGTCCTCAGCTCTTCAATACTGTCAGGAAGGATCTATCAAACCATACATTGGAGGAATCTTTAAGCTGGAGGAGGTGAGATGCTGCAAAGGTAGGGAAGAATGAGATGCCTCCCAGGTCCAAATGACCATAAAGTCATCTCTGGGGCCATGTCACTGAATAGTGTTCTATAGGAAAAAGTCTAAATTCTGCTTTTAAAAAAATATTGTGTGGAGTAACAAAGATCCTTACCTAAATTAAACTCAGGGGCTTCTCTAGGTAGAAAGTAGAAAGGAGTTTATTACAATCTCATGAGAAAGGGTGACTCAAACTGAGCATATTCAATACATTCTCAGTGTCAGACCAAACCAGGCACAGAGAAAATACATACTTTTATAGCCCCAAGCTAATTACAATCCCCCTCCCTAGCCCCCTTCCTTTTGGCTTATTCTTACCAGCTTTGAGGGTACAATCTAATGTGATAAGTTTACCCCAGTGACAATGCTTATGTGAAAACAAGCAGGTGATTATTTTGTAAATTTAGTGGTCTGTGAACTTTGGCACAACTTTGCATTTTCTGGGCCCCATTTTCTTTCAGATTAATGTATAGATGTGATCAAAGCCTGTGTCCTTGTCCTTGTTCCTGGAATACTTTTAGGTGAACTTGCCCTTACATCAAAGCTGGGCAAGGAACCAAGTATTGTAATATTCTATATTTTGTGGGTTCTGGTCCCATGGGAACAGACATAATTATCCCACAGATTTAATATTCCATAAGCTCTTTTACCCCCTCATTGTTAGTCTTGTGACCTGGGTGAACATGCAGATGTACTTGCATCCTGTGTTCCCATCCTTTTCTTTTGGAACACTTCAGGGCCAGAAGCTATTTTTTTTTAATTACAGAAAAACTGAATTGAAAAATCCAACTTTAAATTCTATGAGGGTTGCCTAGCCTAAACTTTATGAGGGGTCTTCACCATGTCTTATGCAATATAGAAGGGAAAAAAGAATTCGGGCTAAACTAATAATACCTTACAGATTGCCAGAGGGTAGAATTGTTGTTGGTGTTCTGGAGTATCCTAGCCAGGGCAACTGACCTTCTCAAAACCCTCAGCTGCTGGGCACTGATACCTTAGAGCAATGGTTCTCAACCTTCCTAATGCCATGACCCTTTAATACAGTTTCACACATTGTGGTGACCCCCAACCATAAAATTATTTTCGTTGCTACTTCATAACTGTAATTTTGCTACTGTTATGAATCTATCTGATTTGCAGGATGTATTTTCATTGTTACAAATTGAACATAACCCACAGGTTGAGAACCACTGCCTTAGAGAATGAGGAGGTAACTAAGCTCTGAAGGATAGACTGACCCTAAGCCTGGGCATTTCTCTCTTTCTTACTGGGCCATGAAACAGGAGTGAAATAACTATGTTTGAGAAAATAATTTACCATGTGGAATCATAGATTTAGGGCTGTATGTCAACAATGCAGTATTCACAATGCCTACAGTAACTATAAATATGCTGATATGGTTATTAATTACAAAATGTAACAGGCTCTCTATGTGGGGAATATAGTTAGAACATTTATTCAAATAACAGAAAACTGAGTCTAAAACCAGAAAATCAAAGCCATTACAGTAGCTACAGAGTTGGCACACATAGTTAATGCAGTAAACACCCATATTCTCAAGCTTTCAAAACAAAATAGGCTACCTCATGCAAAGCTCCTCCTCTCCTCACTCATGGTAACTGCTAAGCCTCCACGTAGCTCTGGCCCCCTGAAGTTCCTGTCCCTGGCAGTCCTCAGCAGGAGTCCTTAGCAGAAGTTCTGGCTGGCTCCAAAAAAAAGTAAGTTTGGGCTGCCAGCCTTACCTCCTCCCTGCCCCCCCCTTCCTGCTACATTGGCAAGTTCAAAGGGCATGGAAGATCTTCAAATCCCATTACCATCACAGGCTGTCAGGGACCTTAGAGGCCTTGTAGCCCAAACCTTCATTTTATAGATGAGAAAACTGAGGCCAACAGCTGTCAAGTGACTTGCCCAAGGTCACACAAGTACTAAATGTTTAGGAATAGGGTAGAACTGCAATGTGGAAACTGACCAGAAACTGATATCAGGCAAATGATTATGCACAAATCTAAGACAAGTGTGCTTGTAGGATGTAGCCCTGGGAGGGGGGGGAACAGTTGGAACCTGATAAAACTTCTCCTTTAGAGGAGACAGTGCTACTGGTATAGCCATTCCCACCTTTGTATTGATTTTTGGCAAATAAAATATTCCAAAATGTCTTAGTGGAGGCTATAGTTTAAGAATTTTAATTCAGTTTCCTTGAACCGCAATCTTTCCATTCTAGTAGGCTGCTCACCCTGGCACAACTACTGAAACTGTACTCTTCAACAAGTAACCTGAAAAACGATCAACAACATGGTCAATTGTTTTAATCAATTGATCGACATTTATTAATTGTTTACTACGGCTGGGCTAGTCTGGGGGCACAAATACCAAGAATGAAACAATTCCTCCTTCTGTAGATCTTCTGGCCATTGTCTATCCCCAGAAGATTATCCAGAGGAAAAGGCATTTTTGACTTTTGATTTTTGAAAACAGACATTTAAAAGTTATGCTGGATGGCATAAACTGGGATCCTGTGAAATGAATGCTAAATTATGCTGGGTATCATGGGATGATATAATGTGATTAGTCACTGGAATGAATTTTGTTGGAAGTGAGCTTCTTCTTTTTCAGTCCCGCACAGCCCCATTTATGCGGCTTTAAACTTCCTCCAAAGTATAACTATGTACATACATCTCTTGTAAACTTGCAAATGTGAATCTGTTCTGCATATGCTGTAGAGCCTTTATTATTTTTTGTGAATACTTGGCTGGCATTATTTAAAACCACCTAAAACTCTTCTGGTGATTACAAGTGAAAATTGTGTATTGCCAGTAGGGGATTATTCAAATGGAGCTCATCTGGGCACCCCGATCTGGCTGAGAGAGCTTCTCTGCCCACGTCTTTCCCAGGGAGGCAGCTTTCTTCCTTTTTTTTTTTCCCCTCCTGTGGAGAGATGTCTTTCTCCATTTCTTTTGAGGCCTGTCAGTGAAGAAGATTGTGTTTACCTTCCCACAATTTTTAGGTTGCCTGTAGGCAAAAAAATAAGGAGGCCAGGATGGAGCGAAGTGTCAAAATACGCTTTTTCATTTCTCTCTCCTTCTGGCACTCACTTATATTTTGTCTGACTGTGGTTAATTTATCTGAGCCTCAGTTTCCCCATAGATAAGCTGGGGATAACAATACCTGCAATCACTACCTCCTGGGACTGTTGTAAGGCTGAAATGGGACAATGGATGTAGAGAGTCTTGTAGACTTTGATGCACAATGTCATTTTTAGGGAGTTATTATTCTCATATTACTATATTATAACTTTTGTATTTCATAATACTATCTAGTATTATTCTACTATTGAAAGGCAAGTGTGATGGAGCAGAAATCCCAGGCTGACTCTGGAGATTTAAGGTAGACAGAAATTCTTGGTCCTCTGACACACAAATTGGTTGGTTTACTTTGGGTAATTCACTTAACCTCTCTGTGCCTTGGGGCAACTCTCTAAGAACAGAATTAAAATTCACCCCAGAAATCAGGGGAAAGTAACATTGCTAACAATCACCTAGGGTTTAGATTATTTTTCTAAATTGCATCAGTGATTGGATTAGGCTAGCTCTTAGTGTCTTCAGTCTCCAGGCTGGAAATCCAATTTGTTTATTGTGGGGGTCCCCAAGAAGTGGGAAGCCCCTTAAAGACTGGGAGAGATCTTTGGCAATTTTCCAAGTCTGGAAGAGCTAGTTTAGATCCTTTTTTGCTGATACTCAAGATGCATCACAGTAGGGGATGGGATGGAATCCAAAACGCTTGCCCATCAGTGCTTCTTAGATATCAAATAAATTTATCATTTAAGTTTGAAGACTTAGGCAGGGGGCAGAAAGTAAAGTTATTGAGAGAATTTTTTAAAAAGAAAAAAATTTTTTTTGGTCTTTTTTTTTGGAGGGGGGGAAGGCAGGGCAATTGGGGTTAAGTGACTTGCCCAAGGTCACACAGCTAGTAAGTGTTAAGTGTCTGAGGCTGGATTTGAACTCAGGTGCTCTTGACTCCAGGGCCGGTGCTGTATTCACTGCACCACCTAGCTCTCCCCTATTTTTTTTGTCTTTTTTTTAATGTTTTCTTATGAATTTGTGGCAAGTGGCACTGTTTTAGTAGTTAGTGGAAAGAGTGATGGAGTTAGAATCAGATCCTGACCTTGCTGCTTATGCACTATGTGACCTAAGGTAATTTTCCTTAGCTATAGAAAGGAGGTCTGATTAGGTAATCTTAAAGAAATCCTCTAGCTATGGATGTTTGTTGCAGGGACCCTATTCTGTCATATGACTCTGAGTCTGAAGAGGGAACTCAATACTTCTGCCACTGAGTGGACTGAATGGGCAAAAAATGTTTCTATTTTTGTGCATACACCTGTGTGACTCCTGGTATCTGGTTTTCTTACAGATAAATGATGCCTTTGAACATATGACCCAGCGCAAAACTACAGGCAAGGTGCTTCTCTCTGTTAAATAAACGAGGATGTCAAATCCGTTCTTTGCTGTTCCTTAGGGATATGCTGTGTTCATCTTCCTGTAGTCTCAGAGAGAATAAGAATGTGCAGCAAATGGATTCTCCCACCACCAGTCTTTTTGCCCTATTGGTCTCCCATGTCCAGGAGGCACTTCTTCATCTCAGTCTTCTTTTTTTTTTAATAAACTTTTTATTTGTTTTGTTGTTTACATCATTCATTTTCATGAGATTTTTGAATTACAAAATTTCTCCCCATCTTTCCTCTACCCCAACCAAAACAGCGATCCCACTGTAAAGCCCCTCGCCTGATCTTCTCTCTAACTTTCTAGTAGGGCAGGGAGGGTCTCCCTACCCCAGCCTCTGTATATCTTAATTCCTAGTTCCATGTATTGCAGAGCTTTTCATTGTAGATTCTTTTGGTTCCTCCCTTGTCACCCACCCCCACTGGAAGGACAAGCAATTCAATACAGTCTGTGGAGGTGTAATTACACAGGACATCTTCATAGTGGACATATTGTGACAGTGATCATATATCCCTCCTTCCTATCCCTCACCCCCCCCTTGTTCTGTTATCTACCCTGTCCCTGTCCCTTTACTGAAGTGTGTGCTTCCAGCATCCCTTCCCCAGACCCTGCCCTCCCCTCTGTCATCCCACCTCTCATCTCCACGCCCCCTACTCTCCTCTGTGGCATGATGCTCAGTTTAGAGTTTATGCCATTTCTTCCCTAAGAAAAATTCAATGAGAGTAATAGAAAGTAAAGTTGTGACAGTTATCCCTTGCCTCTTCTATATGGGATGATTAACCACATTTTGTCTCTCCCTGTCTTCTCTCATTCTAGTCCTCTCCCACCTCAGAATTTCACCTTTTAAAATATCCCTTAATATTCAATTGATCCTATACCCTCTATATACACAAATACACGCATGCTCAGATATGTATTCATAAGCATATATACCCTCCTATATAGACATATGTATAAGTATACATACATATATACGTTTGTATTCCCTTCATCTATCTTCATACTAAGAAAAGTTTCATAAGTTACTATTATCATTTTTCCATATTGGCATGTAAATAATTCAAATTTGATAAGTTCCTTATGATTTCTTTCCCATGTTTACCTTCTCATGCTTCTTGTGTTTGATTGTCAAATTTTCTGTTCAGTTCTGGTTTTTTCAGCAAGAAAGCTTGAAAGTCCTCCAGCTCATTGAATGACCATATTTTCCCCGGGAATAATATGCTCAATTTTGCTGGTTGATTCTTGGTTTTAATCTCAGCTCCCTTATCTTTGAAATATCATATTCCAGGACCTTCAATCCCTCAGTGTAGATCCTGGTTTTATCCTAAGCCAGAGCCTGGGTTATCCTAATAGTGCTTCCGCAGTATTCAAATGGTTTTCTCTTGGCAGCCTGTGATATTTTCTCCTTTAACTGGGTATTCTGGAACCTGGCAATAGCATTTCTTTTGGGGATCTTTTTGAAGAGGTGATTGGTGAATTCTTTCAAGTTCTATTTTGCCCTCTGATTCTAAAACATCAGGGCAATTTTCTTTGAGGATTTCTTGAAGGATGCTTTCCAAGTTCTTTTTTTGGTCATGGCTTTCAGGTAAACCAATAATTTTCAAATTATATCTCCTGGATCTATTTTCCAGGTCAGTGGCTTTTTTCAAGGAGATATTTCACATTGCTTTCTATTTTTTCATTTGTT
>CM053593.1:58702099-58732534 GCA_028646575.1 Pseudocheirus occidentalis
TTATTTGTTTTTCAAAGTCTTTTTTCAGCTGATCTATAGCTGCTAGGAATTCTTCAAGTGTCTTGGAAGCATTTGGTGTGGGAGTTCTGACTGTGTTGTCTTCCTCCCGTTCCATGCTTTGATCCTTTTTGTCTACAAAAAAGGATTCTAGAGTTTTATTGTTGTTCTTATTTTGCTTCCTTTTACTCATGTTGACCAGTCAATTAATTGGTTGGTTTTTTTAGCTTTGTGAAACTCTGCTTCCAGGGGGGAAAGCTCTGTTCCAAATCGGGGCTCTGAAGTAGCCCAGTGGGGGCCACCCCCAGTTACAGCAGTTCCTGCCCTTCCCCCCCTGCTTCCTTGCCCCGGGGGCAGATTGGATGAACTGCTTTTCCTCCCCCAAATTAAGTTTCAAAGTTTCACTTTCACTGACCATCTCTGATCTTGGTTTACTGGATGTGAAGTTCCCCTCAGGTGCAGTAGATCTTCTCTGAAGTAGACTTTTGCTGTGGCTTGGGAGGCTTGGCTCCTCCTGACCATCCTGGGGCCTGGTCTGGCTGTGTTTTGGTTTTAGGCTGGGCTGGTCTTGGCTCCCAGCCTGCCAGTCTGCTGGATGAGCCCCTCCTGCTAAGCTGCCCATCTCCAATCCCTGTTTCTCACACCTTGGTAGATGTGGAATTGCTGGAGGCTGTAGATATTTATCCATAAAAAAGGATTCTAGAGTTTTATTGGTGTTTTTATTTTGCTTCCTCTTCCTCATGTTGGCCAGTCAATTAATTGGTTGGTCTTTTTAGGTCTGTGAAACTCTGCTTCCAAGGGGGGAAGCGCTGTTCCAAATAGCTGGGGTTTTCCCAACTGCCGGAGCTATTAGGGGGGTGTTGCAAGTACCCCTAGCTTTGGCTTGCTGAAAGTGCACCCCAGGACCACCACCCAAGGCCACGATCCGGATCCAGGCCGCTCAACACAAGAGCACTTGGCCCTGATCAATCAATTCAGCCCCTCTGCGGAGTCCGCAGGCCAGGGCCTCTGAAGCAGCCTGGTGGGGGCCGCTGCCAGTTCCAGCAGTTCCCTTCCCCCACTGCTTCCTTGCCCTGGGGGCAGATTGGCTGAACTGCTTTACCACTCCCAAATTAATTTTCAAAGTTTCACTTTTACTAACTGGTGTCTGAGGATTTGAAGATCCCTTAGGCAGGTGCTTTAGATTTTCTTTGAAGTAGACTCACGCTGTGGCTTGGAATACTAAGCTCCTCCAGGCCTCCCTGGGGCCTAGTGTGGCCATGGCTGCAGTTTTGGGCTGGCCAGGTCTCTGTTTCCCTGCGGTGCGAGCTGCCCCTCTCCTGTCCTGTTCCTCATGCCTTGGCAGATGTGGCTGTGCTGGAGGCTGTAGAACCTCTGCAGACTAGCTCCGGTGCCTGCTTGGCTCAGCTCAGCCAGGCTACTTCCCACCGCCCCAGGCCTGGCCATGGTCTCGGCTTCAGGCTGTTCCAGCCTCCATTCCTGGCTGCTGCGATGAGCCCCTGCTGCCGAGCTGTCTTCAGCAAGAGATGTGTTCTCTGTATTTTTGTGTAAGTCTGAGAATGCTAGGCTTTATCTGGGCTCATATTTTATGGGTGTTTAGGGTGGCAGTGTGGGAGCTGCAGGACCTTGCTGTTCTATGCCACCCTCTTGGCTCCGCCCCCTGGAACTTCCAAACTGTGTGAGATTAAAGAGTTCAGAGTCTGAATCTAAGATCAGAAAAGGTCTTTATTCTTTCCCATGAGAAAGGATTCTTCCCCTGCCATCCACATGGCATGTGCAGGGAGAGGGCAACAGGTAGAAGCCATCCCATGGTTATATAGTAAGCCCAACCTCCCCCCGCCCCCCAACTAGCTTTCACACTTATTGGTAGGGGGGCTGACCCACAACCTAAACATGGGAATCTTACTGAGACAAAGATCCCAGAAACATGTGGGTATCCAGTGAAAGCAGTCTTAACCTTATTTGGCACATCTTCTGCTGACCTGGCTCTGGGGGAGGGTCTCCATTGCTGGAAGCCTCAAATTGCTTGAAGGTTAGATGAACTAAACCTGGGCCTAGTGAATACTGAAGCCATTCTAGATTTGATTTTTCAGAATGAGGAAACTTCACTATAAATTATTCCTCATAGGGTTGATGAGGTGTAGGCTCTGGGAGCCCCCTTGAGCTCTCCTTGAATCTTTGAGGTGCCGGCTCTGGGAAACCCCTTGAAGTCTGATTGAATCTTCCCACTTGATGAGGCATTTGCGTAGGCCATAAGTATTTCATTGTGGCTCGGCCCAAACCTCTATTACTAGTCTGGTCCTCCATTGTCCATCTGCTTCCTACCCTGGAGCCAATGAAAATATCAATCCACTCTTGCATTGACCTCATTGACTCCTCTTGAAGATCCTCCCCAAACTCTTCCTCTAGAGCACCCCTAGATTCCTCTGTATATAAGAATCCCATCTTCCCTCCATGTGGTGTGAGAGCATCATAGAATAGCTCAGCACAGACATGCTGTATGTGAGAGTGCCATAGAATGACCTAGCATAGACTGGCTCCTTAAGAGTCTACCCCATAAGGTGAACTTTTAATGAACTTTCAACAACTTTATTTTTCTTTGGCTGAGAAGAGTTGAGTAGAATTCTTTCGGCAGGACCTGGCGTGTTAGTATTTTGGGGTCTCAGGCAACCCTAATCCTCTTTGGGTAAACCTCTTGAGTGTGACTGCAAAGTAAAAGAGAAGGAGTGTGGAAGGGATTAAGGAATGGCTGTCTAGGGTGGGACCAGGTAGTGACAGTGAGAGCTACAATGAAAGGGTGGTGGAAGGATAATTAACTGGGAAGGACTGGGGTCCACCTGGCCGGAATCCACATGGAAAAATCCTTGGCCTTTTAGGGATCCATCATTAGTGCCCCATCAGTTTCAGACCTGTCTAACTCTTCAAGACTCCATTTAGGTTTGTTTGTTTGTCTGTTTTCTGACAAAGATACTGGAGTGGTTTGCCATTTCCTTCTCCTGTTCGCTTTATGGATGAGGAAACTGAAGCAAACAGGGTTAAGTGACTTACCCAGGGTCACATAGCTAATGGACAGATTTGAACTCAGGAAGACCACCTGGCACTCTATTCATTTAACCATTTACCTTCCCCCATTTCCAGGTGGATAGCTCTAATTCCCAAATTATGCCTCTTAGCAATTTTCATTCATTCTTCCTCCCAGTCCAAACATTATTCCCTAATGTAAATTTTATGCCTCAAGCTTCACAATACCTCAAATATATGTCATTCTCCTTCCAGGCTTTATGCCTTTGTTCATGCAGTTCCCCTTGCTTGTATGTTTCTCATCCCTACCCTTATTCTAATGTTACCCTGGGAATCTGAAATCCTACCTCCCTTGGCCTTTCCATCCTATCATGATCTTCTTCTTTAAACTCTTTTTCCTTCTGAAGGGTGAGAAGGCAAGCAAGGCAATTGGGATTAAGTGACTTGTCCAAGGTCACACAGCTAGTTAAGTGTCAAGTGTCTGAGGTCTGATTTGAACTAAGGTCCTTCTTACTCCAGGACTGGTGCTCTATTCACTGTGCCAGCTAGCTGCCCCCAAATTTTGAGTTTTTTTTTTCAGGGAGGCAATTGAATTTAAGTGACTTGTCTAAGGTCACATAGCCAGTAAGTGTCTGAGATAGGATTTGAACTCAGATGGTCCTGACTCCAGGGCAGATGATCTATTTACTGCACCACCTAGCTGCCCCCCTTTTTTGAACTCTTAAAGCACTTACTCTCTGTCTTACTCAGCTTTGCTTTCAATAATATTGTTTTGCTTTGTTTTTCCACCATTTAATTTTTTTACGTCTTATCTCTGCAATTCCATTCTAAGCTTCTGGTAGATGTACATCTTTTGTTCCCCCTCTGAGAGCCAAGCAGACAGCATGGCATAGTGATAAATAAATATTGACTTGATCTTTAATAAATGACAAAATTTAGGAGACTGGATTGATATTAACAAAAGAAACAACCTGGGAGAGTGATGAAGTCAAAAGTCAAATTAAAAAGGATTGAAGAATGAATGAGTGGTGAAGAAGTGGAGATTATAATTTCCAAGAGTTGAGTAAAGACAGCAAGAATGATTGAAGTGTTGGGGCAGCTAGGGGGCGCAGTGAATAGAGCACCAGCCCTGGAGTCAGGAGGACCTGAGTTCAAATCCGGCCTCAGACACTTAACACAAAAAACTAGCTGCATGAGCTTGGGCAAGTCACTTAACCCCAACTGCCCTCCAAAAAGAAAAAGCAAATAAAGAAAAAAGAAAAAAAGAATGATTGAAGTGTCAAAGGTAGGGATTTTTTTTTTAAGGATAGTGAAGAACTGGGCATATTTTTGGTTGGTGAGGAAAGAATGAGTAGTAATGAAGAGACTGAAATTATGAGAGAGAGAGAGAGCGAGAGAGAGCGAGAGCGAGAGCGAGAGTGAGAGAGAGAGAGAGAGAGAGAGAGAGAGAGAGAGAGAGGGAATGATTGAAGTAGGAAGTTCTTGAAGGCAACAGGAAAGGATGCGATCCAGGAGACAAGTGGAAGGTTTTGGGATCGCAGCAAAGGAGTAATGCATGAGTGAAGATGTAGGAGGTTTTATGGTGTACAGGAGGGGAGATGAGAAGGTTCATGCCAGATGGCCTCAATCTATTAGAGGCTACCGCTTTTATTGGAAGCTGGGAGTGCACATACACACAAATCTATTTGTTAAGGCTGAGAAAGAGACCGATTATGGATGTGAATTCTCTAGTTTCCAAGAGCACAGTTTTTGAAAAGATACCTTTTGATATGCTAAAAACCCCTAATGAAATCTATTTAAAAAAAGGGGAAGGGGGACCTGAACTATCCAGTGAAGAATAGATTTGCCAGCCCAAGCATAATCAAACCAATTGATTGAATTTTAGTCATTTGGTGGTCATTAACCACAATTGAAAGCCACCTTGAGTTTTCTGAATTTTAATGCCCAGAAATGGGAGTTAGAATTCCCTTTCTCCATCCCAATCCTTTTAGTTTTGCTTCCATAAAGGGTACTGCATCTTTAAAATAAAACAAAGGCCTGATTCTGACTGATTTAAGCCTCTGCTCACTTGCCTGTCAGGAAAACTTTAAGCATAGCCTCAGAGAGCCCCTAATGAGAAATCTCATTAAAAAGTCATCTGAAATAGGAAAACAAATTGGCTGCATAACTCTACCCACACTTTTCCTCTTCATTTCCTCCTTCCCTTCCCAGACTCTAGGATTATAAATGGCAATGTGGAGTGAGTCATCAGGTCGGAAGACAGGCACAGTCTAAATGGGTCTTTCTTTCCCGCTCCCCCTCCCCTCCCCCTGCTGCCTTGATGACATGTCTTGCTTCATCGGCTCACTCCAATGTTGCACAAACAGCAGGAGGGAAATGGACATAATGATGGCCTGTCTAAAAGCTTGGATTTGGGGTATTTAGGTGGAACTTGGGCTTGTAATTGGCGATTGCTCTCAACGTCTGATTTCAGAGCCTCTCCCTGTTCAAAGCTTGCAGGGCTCAATATATTTATCCCTGGTGAATGGCAGCTAAAGTTTTCTCCTTTCTAGGTATATTTTTATAGACCTTGGGAGGGTTTCTTCATGGATGTTACTTCACAAAAGCAAGGATCATTTTCAGACCTGACCTGATTACAAGGCTCCTTCTGAGATCTGTGTCCCTTTTCTCCTTTTCAGTGAGGAAAGCTGAGGTAAATCTGGAGGGTCACTGACTAAGGGTATGCTTCCTGCCTTCCAGCACAAAAGCATTGTTCAGAGGAAGGGATGCTTTTTTTTCTTCTTTTATTCTCGGGTACACAAGAGGAAGGTTCTCAATTCCAAACAATCTTTCCACACCTGGCATCCTGGATAATGTTTGTAGGAGAGAGGAAATCCTTCCTGGAACTTAGCTGCTTTACTTTGCAGAGCTCTTCTAGAAAGTGGGTTTTTAAAATTTATCACAAGATTTGACTCTCCTTTATTGTGCACACAAATGCTATCCAAAGTGCTGGACTTTGAGGTGGTCCTTGCCAATGCATAAATCTATCTCTCTATCTGCTTATACTTCTCTCTCCTCTTCCTATTCCCCTTCTCTTTCCTCTTTCCTTTTCTCCTCTCTTCTTTCCCTCCTTCCGTCCTCACTCATTTTTTTATCATCTTTTTTTCCTTTTCTTCCCCGTCCTTCATTTTCTTTCCCCTTCCCCCTCCCCCATCTCATTTTTGAGTATTTTTCTCTTCTTTAATTCTTTCCCTCTGTTTTTTTTCTTATTTCCTCTCATTATGATTTCAGTTATGATCTTCCAAGAATAAATGCAGCTTTCCTATCAACCAGAGCAATTCTTCCTGTGATCCTAGATCACAACAGGAAGCTAGAGGTGTATATTTCAGGGGAGATGGCAGGAAAGACGCCAGGCCTTAACAAATGTATTTACAAACAATAGCAAACAAACATCATTTTTCTCTTTACATTGTTCTGTTGGCTTATTGGCTTTTGATGAGGATACAATGATACCTCTACTGTGTCATAATTTCGACTTGGCAACAGGGAGACAGAATGTCACCTCACAGGTAACAATAATCCACATTGATACAGTCCTTTATAATTCTCTCCCTTCCCCCACCCAGACCAAGTCTCCATTCTCATCTCCAAATCAAGTGCAGGGGCTACTCATGGGTCAGATCTCACTGCTGTTCAGGCATGTTTCTGCTGCCCTTCCAGGTTAAGTTCATCACTGCTAACCTCATCACCATGTGGCTAACTCAAGCCTTGATCAACACTACCTTCTTCAGTCTTCTTTCCCCTCTGATTGGATTCTTTACCCTCTGAAGGTAGAGTACCAAACCACTGCCAATGCCTTCTTTTGTCGAGGGCAGAGACCAGACTCTCAAATATCTGACTTTGTGTTTGTTGCTTTACCTGATTTCTGCACCATGGAGTTGCACTATGTCCCCTCCCTCTCCTTCCAGTACCCCCGTCTGGTTGCCCCCACTTTCCTGCCCCCTTTTGTGTGTTGTCTTACCCAATTAGATTGCAAACTTCTTAAAGGCAGAGACTTTTTTTTATTAGTTGTATCCCCAGGGTTCAATGCACATAGTAAGTGTTTAATAAATGTTTATTGGATTGGATTAGACCTGGCTCAGGTTGTGATCTATATGATTTAGGTAAATCAGTCCATCTCTTTAGGCCTTATTTTCTTCATCTGTAAAATGGGGAGCCTGGACAAGTTGGTGCTTTAGGTCTTTCACATTTCTACATTCCAAGACGAGAGACTTTCTGACTTTTCCTGAAACCAAGAAGCAGTAGCATGGGGAAACAATGACCAGTGAGAACAGGGAAAGACCTGAGTCAGACAAGAAGAGAATGTATTGTATATTTGGGGTGTTTTGACATGATACATTCGAGGTGGTATCACCATTTGGCAACATAGACATGGGACAAGAGCTCAAATGAGAGGTCCGCGCTGGAGGTGAAGCTTTATGAGTCACTTGAATAGAGGAGATGACTAAAGACTGGAGAGTGGATATTAATAACTGTTCATGTAAGTCATGAACATTTCTGGAACAGTTTAAAGTTTGCAAAATGTTTCCTATACATTATCTTTCTCACTGGAGCCTCACAATAGCCTTGCAAGATAGAGAATACAAGTAAGCTATATAAAGGAAGAAAATGGAGCCTCAAGTTGTTAAGTGACTTGTCGATAGTCATAGCTAGTAAATGTTAAAGTCCTGAATCTAGCGCTCTCAATACTAGACCGTTCAGACTTCCAATGGATGAGTTTTCTAAGAGAACAGAAGACAAGGCTTTGAAGAATGGTCATAATTAAGGGGCAAAAGGAGGAAGAGATGCTAGGTGATAATAAGTCATTATAATTGCTATTCCACAAGGGTCTTTTTTGGGGTTTTAGTGCAAATTAACATTCTTGAAAATTAAAAATATCATGTTATGTTTTTTTAAACTAAAATTACTCTAATAACAAAAATTAGCTCCCTCCTCCTTTGGAACAAGAAACTGTGACTTTCTATTTGACTTTTGTCAGAAAGTCCTTTGTGGGCATTTCTCTGAATTTACTGCTGACGTGGACACCAGTAATTCAGTCACTTGACTGGCTGGATTCCTTGTGTACTGGAAGCATTCAAAAGCAACTTCCAATAGCAGCTTCAGGTCCTTGACCCAGAGAGCCCAGATGAGATGATAGACTAGTGTCAATGAATCAGACTCAATGACCAGCCCAAGCAACTTTTCAACCCATGAGGTGTTAATGGGTGCCATGAAACAGAAAGCAAGTGGCCACTGGGGGGCAATCAAGGGCCAGAGAGAGGTGGCCTGCTCTAACTAGGTAGTCTGGGGAATGTGACTGATAGAGAAGGAAGATTCTGAGTTCCTTGAGGACAGAAGGTATGTTTTGTCTTTTTCTCTATCTTTAGTAGATTTCTCAGGCACAGTGCCTGAGAAATAGTAGATCCTTAATGAATGTTTGCTGACTTGGTGACACAGGAAAAATGTCATTTGCAGGTTATTCTCATGGTCAAGGACTGTTCCCACCTATTGCTTTCACAGTCTTCCATATTTACCCATGGTGGGGTTTGTACATCTCAGTCACCAAGTCCTGTTGTTTTTTCCTTGAAAAAGTTTCTCATATCCATCTCTTCCTTTCTATTCTAATTGCCACCATAGCTGCTTAACATCTTGAGTTCAGATATCAGCAGAATCCTCCTAAATGATCTATTTGCCTCTACTCTCTCTGGCAAACCCATCAGATGATTCTTCAAAAAGACCATTGTTATCACATCATATCTCTTAAAAACCCAGTGGTTCACCTTATCATCTACAGATGGAAGTCTAAATTCCAGTCTTCTAATCCCAGAATTTATCTAGATCCAATTTAGCTTTCCAAGTTGAGCTAGCTGTAATGAACTAGCAGGCTAGGAAGGTTGCTGCTAACTCTTATTTGCACTCCCCGGCTTCCACCCTAACCCCTTTGTAGACTGAGACTACTCCTCTTGGATATGGCTATTTCTGGATACTCCCTTAGCTACTCCTCTCTGGGAGTGACTCTCTTCTCAAACCAAGTCTAGGAATATAATGGGGATCCTGACTCAGTGTCAGTCCAGCTAGATATTAACTTCACAGACTCTACTAACTCATTGCTTAGGGAACCTCAGTCTAAATAGTCTCTCTGCCCTGGAAAGTTACAAAAATAAATCAATAATTATCTTCTATACCTCTAAGCCCCCAGTCAGAAATAGTGCTAGAGTAAAATACCAGCTCTAAGTCTGTCTCTTTCTTCTGACATGCAGGCCCCTCTCCAGCTGCCTCTTCCTAACTGTATTCCCCACAATATATCCAGATTAGCAATGTGAATGGTTAATAGCATCTATCAAAATTGCTGTTTTAAGAAGCAAAATACAAAAAAAGAATGAAGGAGGAATAAAAGAAGGACAGAGGGGGCAGCTAGGTGGTGCAGTGGTTAGAGCACTGGTCCTGGAGTCAGGATGACTTGAGTTTAAATCTGGCCTCAGACACTTATCATTTACTAGCTGTGTGACCTTGGGTAAGTCACTTAACCCCAATTGCCTTGCCTTCCCCCTCCAAAAAGACCAAAAAAATAAATATTTTTTCAACATTCATTTAAAAAGTTTCAAGTTCCAAATTCTCTCCCACCCTACTGTTCTCCCCCTCACCAGCGGAGAAGGCAAACCATATGATAACTGTTCTGTGTATGAAGTCATGCAAAACAGAAACATTTATTAATTGCATACTATGTGTTGAAATGGCAAGTCTTAACAGAGTGACCACAGAGTGTGAATGAAAAGTTTAAGGAGCTTTATTAGCCAGCTGGTGACTGCCCCCAATTGCCAATCTGGAGGAATAGCCCCTAGCTCAGGGGTACAGAACCTTTTATACAGTACAGCTTCACTATTAGGTTTATGTATCTAACTAACATAATTTGTTACTAAGCACGTACAAGCAGGCTGTTACCAAGGCAGGGGGTTGTGATTACCTCTATAAGGTAAGCAGAGGGGCATAGGGTGGGATGACCAAGCAATCAAAAAGACAAAGTACCCTAGGCTAGTTTCTTGTTTCCTATCTTAAGTCCTTAAAGGTTTATTTGACTGGTTTCTAATTCCATAAAGTTTCTCTAGACTGGTTCCTGGCCACTTCAGAGTCCAGCATTGTAAACAGACTTTTAAGAAATAGTCTTCTGGATGCCTTGTCATATGACTTCTTGGAAAAAAGGAAAGAAAGAGGAGAAATGAATGACAGTCATTGTTTTGGGTTTTGCCCTTAGGTTGGGTTTCAGCATCATGAGATCTACACAAACGCATCTTCTGGAGGCAGAAGCTGGCAGACTTCCTTTCCTACTGCAGCCCCTCCTTTCCTTCCATGGTCATTGTCCTCCATGGGCTCCACTCTCTCAGCTTTTCAAAGCTTCTATACATGTCCAAAGGGGAGAAGAAGCCAAGCTGTCAGTCAAGTCAGACTCTCTGCCAGTCCTAAGATCAGGGCAAAACTACCTGAGGAGTTCTAGAGTGGGAAGCCTGCAAGATTTCTGACCAACCAACGGACATTCATCTCCTGTGTCCTTTTATAGCTCTCTCTTCCCCAGAATTAACATTCTCTTTCAGTCATGCTAGTTTTCACACCCTCTTGGTCTCCTCACCTTATAGGTCTTCAGACTTAGGTCTGTCCAAATCCTACCTCTCCCTCAAGATGAAGTCCAGCCTTTTCTATAAAGGTTTCTCCTAACTACTGCAGCCTACAATTTCCTTTTCTGAATTCAAAAACTATTTACTGTGTGGCATTCATGAGTCTACAAGTATTTATGGAATACTTTCTATGTGAGTGGTACTGCAAAAAACACAAAGGAAGAAAAAGCCACCTGTCTCAGCCCACAAAGAGCTTCTAATGCAACACAATTTACTTAATGCTTTATAGAAATTTTTTTCTGACAGCAACTCTGTGAAGTAGATAGTATAATTATTAATATTTTCATTTAACAAATGAGGAAACTGAGGCTCAATGAAGTTTAAATGAATGGCTGTGGTTAGATAAGTATCTAAGTTCAGAGAGGCTCATCAATCAAGAAGTTGGTCACCGAGAGATGAATGGTTGTGGAACAATTCCCAAGAAGACAAAATGGTACAAAATGTACAAAAAATGTACACCATATCTAAGGGGAACTTTTTGAGCACCCTGTGAAGGGGAGAAAAAGATTTTTGGCAACTATGGTCTATGAATTCTTCTCTAAACTTGAGCCCATTTTCTTCTGGACTCTATATACCTGTAGGAGAGCACGTCATAGGCTTTCGTGGCAGTAATTTAAAAAAATGTAGTATTTTATTTTTCTCCAATTACATATTAAAATGATTTTAAGCATTTTAAAAAAGTTTTAAATTCCAAATTCTATTATTCCTTCCCTTCTCCCCTTCATCCTTGAGATGGTAAGCAATCAGATATAGGTAATATACATGTAATCATGTAAAACATTTCCGTATTAGTCATCTTGTATAAGACGCTAATAAAAAAGAAAGAAAAAGAAAGTAAAAAATAGCATGATTCAGTCTGCTCTCAGACAATATTACTCCTTTCTCTTGGGGCACATAGTATACTTTGTCATTAGTCCTTTGGGGTTTTTTTTTTTGTTTTTTTGTTTGGTTTGGTTTTTGGAAGGGCAATTGGGGTTAAGTGACTTGCCCAAGGTCACATGGCTAGTCAGTGTTAAGTGTCTGAGGCCAAAATTGAACTCAGGTCTTCCTGACTCCAGGGCTGGTGCTCTATTCACTGAGCCACCTAGCCGCCCCTCATCATTAGTCCTTTGGGATTGTCTAAGATAATCATGTTGCTGAGAATAGCTAAGTCATTCACAGTTCTTCATTGTACACTATTGCTATTACTGTGTACAATATTCTCCTGGTTCAACTCACTTCACTTTGCGTCAGTTCATGTAAGTCTTTCCAGGTTTTTCTGAAATCATCTTGCTTGTCATTTCTTATAGCACAATAATATTCCATCACAATTACATACCATAACTTGTTTAGCCATTCCCCAATTGGTGAGCATCCTTTTGATTTCCAATTTTTAGTCACCACGAAAAGACCTGCTATAAATATTTTTGTACAAATAGGTTTTTTCCCTGTTTGTGAGGGGTAATTCTGGTAACAACCTATGTTCTATATACCACCTCAGTAAGTAGAGTCAATCCTTAACTTTTGTGTATTTAACTTCTGTGACTTTAAGCATTCTCGCGATTTTATTAGCAGCCTCATTTTCACTTTTGTCTTGGCAACTGGGTACATCGGCAGTTGTGCACAATAGAAAAAATAATAAGAGGTGTGATGTATGCACATTTGTGGAGCAGCTGACATCCTAGTAGGCACTTCACTCACTGGTATTGTTCACCTTACTGTTGCAAAGAGCTCTCTGTGTATTCATTGCATATTTGCTTTGTTTGTTTTTAAAATTCAAGTTTTGTGTTGTTCCCCCCACAACGTAGTGCAAGTCCTTTGGCTGTAAGGCCAATTGTGCAAAATCAATAACATGGTTTAGTGAAAAAATAAATGTACTACATACACTTTCTGCTGAAATGTCTATAGCTGCTCCTGTTCTAATGGACCAGCTGGCTAGAGACATGGAGCCTGCCAATCCCATCATCTATCGCAACCTCAAAGTTAAATGCTAACTCGCCTCTGCTATGTTCCCATACTCTGGATCTCAAATGGCGCACAAAGCAGATATCACTGACACATTATTTCAAGTTTGTCCTTCGTGATCTCTGCACTGCACCACCAGCAGTGAAGGACAGTGTTGAAGGTGATGTTGAGACCTCTCTATTTTCCGGTCTACTGATAACAGCAACCAAAATCCCCATCAACATTTCCTTGGTTTTCAGAGGGCAACCAAGGAAAGAGGTTTACAGCAGTAATAGACAGTCAAATAATCACCATCTGACACAGCAGAAGGTAAGACTCAGGTTAAAATAAAGATTTTACTTGCTGTACATTATTTATGGTACTGTAGCTTTCATGTGTTATAAAAAGTGAATATTTTCTGAAAAGTTTTTTAAAAAAAAAATTGAAATGTTATCACAAAAGGTCACAGAATTCTAGGGAATTACTAGTGAGGAAAAAGTACACTGTATGTTGCCAATTTTATTTTATGGAACTGCATTTTATGAGTTACTTCATGGTTACTATGTTTAGTAAAGGGCATATCATCAGAATTAATGTTTTGTTATAAATATGTGCAGGAAAAAGATATTTTTGGCAATACAATTTTTGGTGGTTATGGGAACCTAACCCCGTATTTCCCATAGGTTCAATGTATCAGTATTCACATTTTTTGACTTTTGCCCCATTTTCTAGGAATATTACCCTTATGAAAGCTGAGGATTGACTGTACCCCTTCTCAAAGCTAATTTAATCTGACTGATTGATAGCCAACCCATAATTCTTGTAATTGTGGTGGAAAACACATGGCAGGGGCTTCTAAGTTATATAGTATTAAGAACATAAATCCAAACCTTATAATTCTGAGGAAGGATTCAACACCCAGGTTCTGGGTATTCAGCTTTTCAGTGTCAGTATGAATCAGCAGAATTATCTCAAAGAAAATATGCTACAATATAAATAGCAAAAGAAATGGGAAAAGGTAGTCCAAGGCAATATACTTTATTCTGTAGAAGAGAAGGGATGCCAGGCCTTCTCTTCTTGTGGGAAAAAGAAGATTTGACTTGATTATGACCAGGTAGTTTGCTAATTTCCCTTAATAATCATTTAGGTTACAATCAGAGAACGAGGATGTGAATAGCAGATTCTGAAAAAGTTGGAAAGTAGTGGGGGTAGCAGTGCTGGCAGTAAAACCAGAAATGTTGATCTTGAAAAGAAGAGACAGCTTAGAGCAGAGGTGCACAGGAGAAGAAAGAAGAAACACCAACAGTAACAACAGAGAACTATGAAGCAATCCTAAGAAGTTAACTGGGGTGCCGCTGGAAAAACTTTTCACTAATGGTGTGACTTTGGGCAAATCTCTTAGCTTGTCTGGGACTCAGTTTCCTCATTTGCAAAATTATGGGTCTGAAATAAATGGATGAGGGTACTTTACCTTCAAGGGCAACCAAATGGTACAGTGGGCCTAGAGTCAGGAAGACCTGAATTCAAATTTGGACTCAGGCATGTACTAGCTGTGTGACCCTGGGCAAGTCATTTAACTCTGTTTACCTCAGTTTCCTCATCTGTAAAAGGAGCTGGAGAAGAAAATGACAAACTACTCTGGTATCTTTGCCAAGACCACCCCAAATAGGGTCACAAAGAGTCTGAAATGACTGAACAAAAACTTTATCTTCTCTGTTTCCTTTTTTTTACCACTAAACTCTGGTGGGGCTTCAGAATATGTTCTCACACATGTCTATGGACTAAGATGGGGTTAACTCTCATCAGTAACTTCCAACCTCTAATAATTTGATCAGATCACACTATACTTCTAAATGCCTCTAGCCACGCATAAATACACACAACAAAGAAAGACCTATAAAGAATTCTACTCTCCTAGGGACCTTATGGACCAGATAATGCAGGACCAAAAGGAAACGCACTTAAATATACAGGAAATAGAAGCCCAGTTACAGGAAGACAAAGTTACAGGAATACTATAACATATCTCAACACCAACTTCCCAAGTGTCCCAATGTCAAAGCAGAGTTCTGTCATACTCTCCAATGGCCCGGTAGCACCTTGGTCTGGGTTTTGTATCCATTGGTGGGTACATCATGACTTCCCATTGGGAGAACCGACTTCTCTTTGGTATAGCTGCAAGTGAGTAGTGTGGGCTCTGTCTAGAGTAACAGCTTTTCTAAAATTCCTCAGCTTCTCTGGAAAACATGAATTTCTTCTGGGGCTGTGTGGAAAAAGGCTAAGGATACAGCAACTCTAATTTGCTGTCAATGGGGTTTACAAAGACTCTTCCACTTATAAAATTCTGTGATTCTATGATTTCACAGCAAAAGGCTCCAGTAACCTCAGTCATCCCTGATGCCAACACTGAAATGGGAGGCAACAGAACCAGCAGCCAGAGACTCATAGCATTGTAAGCAAATTCAGGGAAAGTTCCAGTTAAATTCCGTCATTGTATTACAGTATAAAAACATATGATGTTCATAATACCATTAGATAGAAAGGAAACATAGTGAAAGGAAACTTAATCATAAGTTTTATTCTATGTATAATAGAATAATTCATATTTATATTTGATTGTCTTAGATTATTTATGCCCATAATTATCTGTGCTCAAGAAGTAGTATAAATATTATAATTATTATTTATATAGTACCAATTATGGTGTTAAGTGTTTTATGAATATTATTTCATTCTCACAACAACTCTGTGAGGGAGGTGCTATTATTCTTCTCATTTCATAGTTGAGAAAACCGAGGCAAACAGAGATCATGTGACTTGCTCAGGGTCACACAGCTGGTGAGTGTCTGAGACTGGATTTGGATTCAGGTCTTCCTGACTCTAGGTCTTGCGTTCTATCCAGCGTGGGACGTAGTTGTAATATTAACCAGGAAATGAATGATGGGAAAATAAGATAGTCCAGTCATAAGATGAAAATGAGGGATAACGGACAGCCCATGTGACACATTCATAGCTATAGGAGGTCTTTGAAATGAAATGAAATTATTTTTCAGTTAACAAAAGTCTAACTTCTCTCCTTTCTACTTCTTCCCTCCTATCAAAAAAATGAAAGAACAGCAAAACCTTTGTAATGAATTTGCATAGTCAAAGAAAACAAATTCCTGCTTTGTCCATGTCCAAAAAAAAAAAAACAAAACAAAGCAGAAACATTTCTTAATCCCTGAGTCTATCAGGAGTTTGTCAGGAGCTGAATAGCATTCATGATGGGTCTTCTGGAGTAGTGGGTTGCTTGTGGTGTTGATCGGTGTTCTTAAGTTTTCAAAGATGTTTATCTTTCCAGTGTTGTTATTTTATAAATTGTTTTCATTTTATTCTATATCAGCACACAAGGAACACAAGTGTTCCCAGATTCCTCTGACACTGTTCTTTTCATCATACTATTCTATTACATCCCTATACCATAGTTTGTTCAGCCTCTCCCTATTGATGGACACCCCCTTAGTTTTCAATTCTTTACCACAACTAAAAGATTGACTATGAAAATGTTTGCTTTCTTTTTGGGTATAATAGTCACAGTACGTTTAGAAGCCCGGAGGAAGGTCTCCAACACTTTGTATGTGAGAAGACAGGAAAAGAAGGTACCGATTGGTTGTAATCTGCACTGTGCTAGTGTTGTCATTGTTTTGTTCAGTTGTTTTAATCATGTCCAACCCTTCATGACCCCTTCTAGGGCTTTCTTGGCAAACATGCTGGAGAGGTCTGTCATTTCCTTCTCCAGCTCATTTTACAGATGAGGAAACTGAAGCAAATGGGGTTAAGTGACTTGCCCAGGGTCACACAACTAGTAAGTATCTGAGACCAGATTTGAACTCAGGAAGATGGCTCTTCCCAGTTCCAGGCCTGGCTCTCTAGCCACTGTGCCAACTAGTAGCTCTCATGATATATATCAAGGATTGATTTAAGAAAGTCAAGTATTGATCTAGCTCTTAAAAATTTACAAAGCTTACAAAGTTTCTTTTTTCAAAATGACTCTGTGAGGTAAATCTGGGAGACACAGAGAGATTAAGAGAGATAATTTCATACGTTTTTCTCATCTCACTCTGTGTCAATACATGCAAGTCCCGTATGTAGCAAATGAAGAAGGTGGGATCAGAACTTATGTCTTTGTGGGTACTGCCTTCTCTCTCCCTGGAGACTGATGATGCTTTGTTCTTGTTCTCCTGAGAATGCTATAGCCTATGACCTACAACTGACCATTGCTGGAGCTGAGACCACCAGTCATTGGACAAGAAACAAGTCAAACTCGGACCTGAGGACTTCATTGTTTATCTTTACACTTTACTTTACAAACCCTGCAGCTTTGGGGAGGGATTCAACACACAGGTTCTGGGTATCCGACTTTTCAGTGTCAGTGTGAATCAGCAGAATTGTCTCAAAGAAAATATGCTACAACATAAACAAATAAAATAAATGGGAAGAGGTAGTCAGTCCAAGGCAACGTACTTTATTTTGTAGAAGGGAAGAGAAGCCAAACAAAGCTTGAACTTCCTTTTTAGCTTCCTCTTTTTGTATAGAAATGTATGCAGGTGACGTTGCATTCAGCCTACAACAAAATCTTCCTCTACCTTTCCAAGCTCCTTGCTTACAGAATGCTACCACAATTCAGAGGTGAGTTCTATGATTACCAACGTCCAGTAAGTCTCAAGATTAGCATGATGCATTTTGTAGCCAGCTGCTCTTCTTTGGGAACCCAACTTCCTTTGATATCAGGAATCACTCCCCTTTTGCCTTTTTATTCCCTGTGCCCAGCACTTAATAAATGCTTATTGATTGATGTCTCAGTAGTAGAGATGCTTCTTCATTATTCTTGCTTTGCCAGGCCATAGTTGCTGATTTCTGCCATAGTTCCAGATAGCCAGAAAATTCCTGGAATATTACTATCTTCTTTACCAATTAAGGGTTGGGAAGAACATCTTCCTCAAGTTCTCTTGGACCTCCATGTCATATTTCGAGGCTTTGCCTCCAGGTCTTGCTAAGTTTATGTAAATGTTGTTCCCCCTAGCCTTCCAGTGTGTCTCTTGGCCATATATACTTTGACATTTATGACTGCTTTAAATTAGACCCTTCCTTCCTTCTTTTTTCTTTTGAGAAGGGAAGGCAGGCAAGGTAATTGGGGGCTAAGTGACTTGCCCAAAGTCACACAGCTAGTTAAGTGTCAAGTATCTGAGGCCATATTTGAACCCAGGTCCTCTTGACTCCAGGGCCCATGCTCTATTCACTGTGCCGCCTAGCTGCCTCCCTTCCTTTCTTTTTAAAAAACATAATTACATCAAGGATCTAAAATCTGCTCAGGGTTATATAGTTCCAAAGTGTCAGGAACTGTATTTAAACCCAGGTTTACCCAGTTTAAAACCCAACACTCTATCCACTACGTCATACTACCTTCACTTTTCAAAATACCATGTTGAAAATACAATTATTTCCCAACTGCTTTGGCTTGTTTCCTGATTTCTCCCTCAGCTCCACTGCAGGTTTCCACTTTGGTGTCTTCTGTATATTAAAAAACCTCTTCTTTTTGGTGGATTTTTCTCTACTGATTTTCCCTCGTATCAGGCATCGCTTATTCCATTTTTCTCATAATACGCCCCCAAACTAGCTTCCTGTGGGGAAGGAGGCATTCTTTCTTCTTCTTCTTCCCAGAGAATTAAAAGTCTATTTTGCTTTCTTTCCAGGGGCCCCCAATTCTCTAAAACCATTCAGATAGCAGAAATGACAGTGATAATGTACTGATATAACATGAAGATTACTGTTGATACTATGGCAGTCATTAAGAGTTATACCTGTGTAGCCAGCCTTGGCAATACTTCCTCTGTTATAATGTAATTTCTTTAAGAAGAAGGCTTTTATTTTATTTTATTTCATTTTGCTTTTTGGAGGGCAGCTGGGGTTAAGTGACTTGCCCAACATCACAGGGCTAGTAAGTGTTAAGTGTCTGAGGTCAAATTTGAACTCAGGCCCTCCTGACTCCAGGGCCAGTGCTCTATTTGCTGTGCTACCCAGCCATTAAAAAAAACCAAACATTCTTTGTATTTACATTACCAATGCACTGCAAGACAACTGTAAATTCTTAATAAATATTGTTAGTTAATCAAATACTCTAATTAATAACTAATGCCAAGTTGCTTTCTTGGTGTTTGGAATGGAGAGTAGAATAGAGGAGAATAACTTTTCCTTACTCTCCCTGGGTTTCAGTCAGTATAACTGGGCTCAGAATGATCCCTAATGAGTAATGTTGATTGGACTGAGTTCATAGCTTTTTATTATGAGTAGGGCAGGACCCCTTTGATTCAAAACTGACTCCTTGCTTACAAGAAGGGGTCAGGACACTTCCAATGACCTTCATACTGTGAGAAAAGGAAAGATCAGAGAAGTTAAAGAATTTGTCCAGGCATGTCAAGTTTGGAGTTGAGTAAGGTTGCCAACAAACATGGTTTGCAGCAAACATAAGCCAAGAAATAACTTGCCTCTTGGAAGGAACCTAAAGCCCAGGTGCAAGGCTTTGAGTAAGCCTTTTGAGGAGAGTGTAAGGGCCTCCTGATCTTTGTGAGCTTTTAGACCTCACAGAACCCTTAGGTCTAACCGCTTCCATCTGGAGTCACCAAACTTGCGTGTCTATAGGGGAACAGGAAAATGATGGGAACGCTTGAGTGGCTCCTTAAGGGTTATATACTTTTCGTTTTAGTGTAGGCCACCTTTCAGAACAGAGTTGATGACAACCGAACAACTGGGGGCAGCTAGGTAGCACAGAGGATAGAGCGGTGGGTCCGAAGTCAGGAAGACTCTTCTTTCTGATTCCAAATCTGGCCTCAGAATCTAGCTGTGTGACCCTGGGCAAATCACTTCACCCTGTTTCCCTTGGTTTCTTCATCTGTAAAATAAACTGGAGAAGGAAATGGAAAACCACTCCAGAATCTTTGCCAAGAAAGCTTCAAATGGAATCATGAAGATTCAGACACACTGAAGAAAAACGAACTTTTGGAATTCTTCCTCAAGGGGTTTGAGGGAGATGAGAGGGAGAGTGAGTTGTATGAGCATGTTCAATTAGTACCTGACTGAGTGGATGAATAACTTAGTCATGTGTAAGTTATTAGTTACCTGGCAGTCTTATCAATAGAGAAACTACTTGCTTAAATACCCTGAGTGATATATTGCATTGATCTAGTCCTGAAACAATTGGCATAGTTTTGCAGGGACGGATGCAATAGCCTTGTGGTTTAGAGATGATTGTAATTAGGCCAAGAATCCTCCCCAAAATCAGGATATTGATATGGGCACCTGGATGCCATAGGAAAAGTTCCATCAGTAGGACAAGGAAGAATGTCCCACTGAGCTTAGGAATATAGACTGATGGATGCTACCAGGAAAAGGGTTTGGAGACACAAGGCACTGTGAGGGAGAGCTACCCCTCAACTGCTCCTTGTGGTTCGAAGAAGCCACTGGAGGCAGGGGTGTGTGTGTGGTGGTTTGCTGATTTCAGTAGGGAGCAAAGAGTGTATCTCTGACCTTTGGGCAGTCTTGTAGAATGCGTTTCCACATCCTTTATCATGTTAGAGCTATGAGATTCGAGGTAGGAGAATTAAGTGATAGGATGTCTAGCTAGTACCCAGTGGGTGGGTGGTTAGACTATTTAAGCAGGGCACCATTGGTGCCATGGGAATGAATGGATTGAATTTGGTTCAGGCTTGTCACCCCTCCATTCTCTTCTTTTTATTTTTTTATTTTATTGACTTGTTTGTTTACTTTTAGGTTATAAGATTCAGTTCCAGAGTCACTTGAGTTTCAAATTTTTCTCCCCTTCCTCCCCACTCCCCACCCCCGCCATGGTGGCATACAATCATGTATAGGATCTGCAAACTCCTTCACATTGTCCAATAGTCGGGTTGAATAGGTGTTATAGCCAATCCTCCATTCTCTTCTTGAGGGAATAAGAAGCTTAGCTGCTATCACAAAATTAATCTCTAGGTAGAAGCAGGCTCCAGTCCAGGTGTTAAACATGGTAACACAGCTGAATAATTGGGTAAGCAAGGAAAAGGTTGACTAATGGCTTGCAGTTTGCATCTGTAGCTAATGCTATGCATGAGTTAGCCAATCTAGTGAACCCTCCAGACATGACTATGATGTGTGTGAAGATAAGCAAAAATGTCCTTACTTCACAGTCTGAGTCTTTTCACTTAATCTCAGGGTTAGCTTTCTCTCTGACAGTTCTGATGGTGACAGTAGGAGGTGTAATACTAGATCCAGACATCACCGGAACAAGATGGTCACCAAGGGCAGAATTCAGGTGGAAATCAAGGAGAATAATATCCTGGTCACCAGTTCTCCTTAGCCTCTGCGTTCAAGTGCCAGGACAAGAGGCAGCCCTATGTCAAATATACAAAAGGGAGGTCTGAGAAGCACATTTGGGTGATAGGAAGACAGAGGACAAAAAAGGAGAGGTAGTAGCAAGCAGCCTAGAGAACACTGAGTGGGCAGCATTGATCTAACACTAAATTCTGAAACCAGCTGTCGTCAAGAGGCATTTGGCTCCTTAGTAAATATTCAGATCTTCCTTAGCATGATCTTGTGGCTGACTGTTATGGTAGTTAAGTGGCCCTGGTCATATCAACAAACATATAGGTACAGGCCAGACCTACATGTGAGATAGATGTTGGAGTCTTATCAACACAGGAAGTGAAGATGGCTTTTTGTGATTAGAACTCCCAACCATGAGCAACAATACAAATATGACTGCTTAGTGTCTGAAGGACAGGTGGTTGCACAATTACATTTAACTACTTTCTATGTATTTATTACACATTTTTATGCTGCATCTATTTTTGTAAGTATTTGTCTTTCCTATGAGAATGTAAGCAACTCATACCAGGACTGTTGCTGTAATATAGCCTATTGGTTGGTCTCATTGCCTCAAATCTCTCTCCCACCCCAATCTATTCTCTTCTCAGCTGACAAACTGATCTTTCAAAGATATCTCCCTTTACTCCCTTCTTCAATAAACTCCAGTGGTTCCGTGTTGTTCAGTTGTTTAAGTTACATCTGACCTTTCATGGCCCTTTTTCGAGGACACTTCATGACCCCATTTGATTTTCTTGGCAAAGACACTGGAATGGTTTGTTGTTTCCTTCTCCAGTAGAACCATTTCGTCAGGCAACCAGAGGTTAAGTGACTTGCCCAGGGTCACACAGTTAGAAAATGTCTGAGGCTAGATTAAATATAAAATCCTCAATTTGGCTTGCAAAGTCATTCATAACCTTCCTACCTGTCTAAGTGTTCTTCAACCTTTCTCTCCTCCAGGTACTTTGTGACCTAATAGCTCGCTTCCTTGCTATTCTTTAAGTACTACATTCAATTTTATGCTTCTGAGCATCTTTTACTAGCTGTTTCCCATTCCTAGAACTCTGTCTCAGATCTCTACCTTTTAGCTTCAGGTCTCACCTAAAGTCTCACCTTTGCAAGAAACTTTGTCCAGTCCTTAATCTTAGCGCTTTACCTTTGAGACCACCCCCAATTTATGCTGTACATATCTTTTTAGCATATAGTGGTTTTCATGTTGTTCTCCCCTCTCCTGCTCTTTCCTCCCCTCTCCCCCATTAGAAAACGAGTTCCTCTATGCCCAAAGGGCTATAAATAATTGTACACCTTTGACCCAGTAATACCACTTTTGGGGTTGTATCCCTAAGAGATCACAGAAGTGGGAAAAGGACTCATATGTACAAAATATTTATTGCAGCTCTCTTTGTGGTGGCAAAAAACTGGAAACTTAGGGGATGCCCATCAATTGGGGAATGGCTGAACAAGTTACGGTATATGAATGTGATGGAATACTATTGTGCTGTAAGAAATGGGAAGGAGTTGGACTTCATAATTGCCTGGAGAGGCTTATACGAATTGATGCTAAGTGAGAAGAGCAGATCCAGGAAAAATTTGTACATAGTCACAGATACATCATAAGTGTGACGACCAACCTTGATAAACTGGACTCTTCTCAGCAACACACAGTTGAAAGACAACTCTACAAGTCTCAGGATGGAAGGAGATATCTACACTCAGAGAAAGATCTAGAAAGACCAGAGTTTAAATGGAGACTGAAACAACACGTGCTATTGTTCTTTTCCATGTTTGTTTTTTTTCTTTTTTTTCTTTCTTTTCACATTGTTCGCTCCATTGGTTACAACACTTCTATACAACCAGACTATTGTACAATGTGAAAGTGTTTGCAGATCCCATACATGATTGTATGCCACCATGGGGGGGGGGGAGAACGGTGGGGAGAAAATCTGAAACTCAAGTGATTCTGTAACTGAATCTTGTAAACTAAAAGTAAATAAATCAATAAATTAAAAAAAAAAGAGTTCCTTGGGGCAGGGACTATGTTTTTTTTTTTTAACCTTTCTCTCCCCGGCCCTTAGCACAGTGCCTGAGAGCACATTGTGAACATTTAACAAATCTTAGTTGACTAAGTGACTAACTTTGGAGCAAGTATTGATTTATACATACATACATGCACACACACACTCACACACATACATACACATCCCCTGCCCAGTTGTTGCGGCTTGCAAACATTGCCATACCTCTTTTAGTTCTAAAGTGCTTTGTTTGTAATTCTCTTGCAAGTTGGCCTCTGGATAAATTGCAGTCTCTACATATTTTCTCTTCCTACATCTGTAGATGTAAATTATAACTATGCAAAGACTAAGCTAGCATGGAGAGGTGAGAGGGACTGTGGAATGCAGTCTCAGGTCCTGGCTGTAAATTCTCTGGCCAATGCAGATGTCTTTTTGGGGCTTATTTAGAGTTATGTGTCCTGGAGTTCTCCACATCATCCAAGATCTTATGTATATCGCCTTATTTGCCCAGGACATACTTTTCTTGCTAACCAAGGAGTTTACTAGCTGGTTGTCCCCCTTGGCTACAATGCTCTCCCTCCTCATTTCTACTTCCTGGCTTTCTGGGGTTCCTTCAAATTCCAACTAAAATCCCTCTGAGGGAAGCCTTCCCCTGTCGCTTCTAATTCTAGTTCCTTCCTTCTGTTGATTCTTCTCTTTTTAGTCTGTTTGTACATATCTGTTTGCTTTTCTCCCACCCCATTAGATCCTGAGCTCTCCTCTGGCAGTGACTGTATTTTGCCTTTCTCTGTAACCCCAGCACTTAGCCCAGTGCCTAGCACATAATAGGCTCTTAATAAATCCTTACTGACTTCCTGATGACTGATCTGGGATCAGTCAAGTCACAGCTGCTCCTCTCAAAGGAGGAAAACATGGCTTTGTTACAAAATGCTAGTCACCATCTTCCTGAGACCACTTCACAAATCCCTCTTGAGGCTCTTCAGACATTGTCATGATTCAGAGAAGGGCAGGCAATCAGCAGCTATTGCCGCCAATAGGTCAAAGGCATCAGTTTCTCTCCCATCTGTGAAGTTGCCCACCGGCAGTAGATAAAATCAGAGCGAACCATCATTTTTTAGCGTCAACTGTGGGTGAGCTCAGTGGTTTTGCAGTGTAAAATGCAAAGAAATGTCAGCAGAGACCACCATATTGTGCCTAATCCCTGGCCCCACCCTCAGTTTTTATGAGTGTCTACCTGAGACTTTGTATACCTCATAGGAAATTTGCCTGCCCAGGATCTAATTTCAGGGTCAACATGAAAAAGGGGAAATTTTCCATTAGAAAGGGGAATACAACGAGGGGTATGTGAGTGTATACACAGACTCAGATGGAGGCAGTAGGAAGTATAGACCCTTAGTCTGAGTCAGGGAAGAGTTGATTTAAAACAACAACAACAAAAGCACTTCCCTGAAGATGTTAGGTGTGAGGGATGGAGAACTCTCAGTTGAGAGGAACTGAAAAAGAGAGAGGAAACTTAATTGCTGCCTGAGTGACCCCTTTCCATCTACAGGAAGCAGTGAGGCAGGTCAAAGGGCAGACTTAGCACTAGCCCTGTGGCATGGGACCCAGATGGGCGGACCCTATAAGAGCACTACTAAAGTGCCCCTGAGGCACGTGGCCCATGGGGCTGATTCTAAGAGAGCCTGTGATTGAAGCAAAAGCATCAGTGTCCAGTTTCAATGAATGGGAAGGAATAAGCATTTATATGGTGCCTACTTACTATGTGCCAAGTGCTTTTACAAATATTATATCCTTTGATCCTTCCAGCAATCCTGTGAGGTAAAGTACTATTTTTAATCTCCATTTTACAATTGAGGGAAGTGAAGTAAAGAGAAGTTAAGTGAGTTGCCTAGGGTCACTCAGCTAGTAAGTATCTAAGTATGGATTTGAATTCAGATCTTAATTCCAGACCTAGTGCTCTATTCACCTTGCTAGCTAGTTACTGAGAAGTCTATGGCAGACATAGCAGAAAGGAAGCATTTAGGTTAGAGATGATTGTGCAGGCAGACCTTCTCTAACTAACAGCTGGGGCAGAGACATAGCGTTGGGGGAGAACCAAGTGTCCAGAGAAATGACTTCTGCAATTGACTTCCTGCCTCTGGCAAAGGACAGTGGTTGGGGTGGTTCAGCTCTGGGTCCCTGATGCCAGTTTCCCTGAATGATCTTATCAGAGGTGTGATATCAAGAGATGAAGTCAGGGGTAACCAGGAACTCAGAAAAATTTTATGTAAGCCACACCAGCATCCCTCCAATTTCTTTTCTTTCTTTTCTTTTCTTTTTTTTTTTTTTGCATCCCTCCAATTTCTCTGAACTCTGGTTCCGTATCTAAATTCCTTTTTGTCAGCATAGTGCCTGGTACAGAGTAGACATTTAATACGTGCTTATTAACTGATTCATTGTTACCCATACAAGAAGTTATTGTAGGCAAGACTGGGAGAATTTTTTTTCCTTCCACATTTTCTTCTGGTGGGAGAAGTAGAAAGAATGTTGGATCTGCAGTCTGAGGTGGTTGTTGTTCAGTCATGTCCAACTCTTCCTGACCCCATAAGGGGTTTTCTTGGCAAAGACTCCAGAGCAGTTAGCCATTTCCTTCTCCAGTGGATTAAGGCAGACAAACATTAACACAATTTGTTAAGGGTCAAGTAGTTAGTATCTGAGACCAGATTTGCACTCAGATCTTCCTGACTGTAAGCCCAGGACTCTAACCAGGACTCTGGATCTAAAAGGTCATTTAGATTGAAATTGTAAGGCCAAGGATGCTGGAGGGGTGGAATGTAATGGTAATTAATTTAAATCTGAAGACCCCTTTTTGTTATGTTGAGTAAGCAGATACTTAGCCCTTAGTCAAGGAAAGAGGCAGAGGGTGTGAACTCTGTCTCCTGTTGCTGACATAACAGGAAGGGTTTGGCTGAAACAGGAAGCAGGTGCTGTGTGTGTATGTATAAGAAAAGCCCCAGAGAGGCAGAATCAGCATTTTTCTCCTGGCGGGCTCCTGGAGGGAGAAAGAGAGCTTCTCTCAGTGAGCATCTGGAAGCTGACTGAGAACTGAGAGAGGATTGAGACCAGAATCTGGTGAAGGCTGAAGTTGCTGCCTACAAGGCCTCCTGGAAGGCTGAGATTTCTTCTGGGTCCTAAGACAGCCAGACTACCAGAGGACTGAAGAAGCATGACCAGGATAAAACTTTGTTTGCTTGTGGCTTGTTTGATCCTTGAGTTCTTGGGAACAGAAGTTGTGAAGGTTTTGAGATGTGCTGGACCCTGTGAACTTCAACATGTAGCAGGAACTGCCTGGAGCACTGGACAAGGACCTGGGAGCTGTCTGCCTCTGAATCCAGGTGACTGTTTGGTGGATTCAGAAGGAGATCCAGAGAATCTGAGAGATGACCCCAAGTCAAGATGAAGAAAAGGCCTCTCCTTGGATATTGAATGTAGTGATGAAATTGAAGTTTACTAGAGACTGAGGGGTGGAGGGTTTGTGTAATTTTCTAATGATTGTATTTAGTGATTAATGATACTTAATGACTGATTCTAGAGAAGTGACTGATTAAGTTAACCTATGATTGCCCCATGGATAGAAGACTGACTATTGTATTTTGAGATGACTGAATGACTGAGTAAGGAGTCAAACCTCCTTAGGGATACCAGATGATTATTCTTTTGTTCTTTCTTCTAAATACTGTTACCACTTTGGTAAAAACTATGTGGCCATTTTAATGTTAAGCTATTGTAAGCACTATATTGTGATTTTCTGTGAAGAGATGTAATATTGTGAATACTATATTGTGATTTGTTGTGAATGTTTGCCTTGAATTGTTATGGAATAAACAGAGTGTTCACTATATTGCATAATCAGAACCTTAAAAGCTGTTCACAGTAGCATTCTTTTGGGAAGCTGGCATTACACCACTAAACCACTTAGCTGCCTCCAAGGCAAATAGAGATTAATTGACTTGCCCAGGGTCACATAGCTAGTGAGTATCTGAATTAAACTCAGGTCTTTCTAGGCAAGCTCTCTGGGCCATCTAACTGACTCCTGCAGTCAAAGGACTTGTGTTCAATCTCACCTGTGTAACCTTGGGCAAATTACTTAGACTACCTTGGCACTGATTTCTTCATCTGTAAAATGAAGAGATTGAACCAGATAGCCTTGGAGGTCCCTTCTAGCTTTCAATGTGTGATTTTGATCCTCTGGTCACAAAGTACAGCAGAAGAACAAGGACATGAAGAGAAAGGAGAGGAAAAGGAATTGTGAAGGTGACTTGGAGGGTTTGGAAATTTGGAGAAAGTCAGAGTTTGAATCTGGAGGGGGAGAACTTGGAATCATTGAAGTAGAAGAAGGAGTAATCAAGGTGAAGGGGAAAGAATGTTAGAGTTCAAGGATAAGATTCTAAGAAGAAAGCCTGAACAAAAGGAGACCAGAGTTGAAAAGGAAGTATGAGTCGGCAGAGAGGAGGACTTGAGAAGGCAATTGCTTAAGGAAACATAAATAGAAACATGGTTAAGAGAAGATAGCTTGTGACACTCACTAGTCCTGTGACCATGGGCAAGTCACTTCACCCCAATGGCCCTGCCTTTCCCCCTCCAAAAAAAGAAAAAAACAGCAAGAGAAGATGGCTTGGTAAGAGAAAAGGCAGGAAATTGGATGCGACTAGGGAGTTATTAATAAAGTGTTAAAAAGGAAGGAAGGAGGGCAACTCTGAGCTGAAGAGATTCCCAAGCACTTTTTTTTCAGGACAGCTAACAGTAAGAAAAACAGGCATTGAGGATCTCCTACTAAGTAAAGAGCAGAATAGATTTTGTAGTGACCACTGAATGTGGAGAGTTTTGATGGCTCTCTACGTTCAAACAGCAAACTAGTATGCCTCCTACAGGAGAGAGTAAAGGGACTCTGGGAGTCCCTCTATGTTTCAGGAAATGTTTCTTTTTAAAAAGATGGAAGAAGGACTTCAACAAAGCAGTACTAGGATTGGAAGAGGCAGAGGGAAATCTTGACTTGTGTTAGAAGAATGTCAAATCTGGGAGAAAGGGAAGAACAATCAACAGTTGTAGTTAGGAACAGATGTAATAAGCCTCTTCCTGGAGAAGGAACTGCTTCCTTTATGGATTTGGACTCCACAAAGAATCATCTACTAGTTGTCCCTTACCACTACTGAGCATGTGATAGTGGGGGGTTCCCTTCTGAGCAATACCAAAAAAGCTATTAGTTGACCTAATAACAATATTAGAGAGAACTAGATATAGGTCTGTTATTTCCTGGGGTACATTTCCTTTTTGAAATGAAAAGTTTTTCAATTATCAAGCATTTATTGTTCTTCCTCCCCACTCTCACCCCCACTGGGTAGGAAAAACAAAAATAAACATGTGTAACAAATGTGTATAATCAGTTGAAACAAATTCCCATATTAACAATGTTAAAATGTGTTTCTCATTTTCCATATTTAGTCCATCACCTCTCTGAAGGGGTTGTATACTATTCTTCATCATCTGTCCTTTTGGAATTATGGTTCATCATTGCATTGCTTAGAATTCTTAAGTCATTCAAAGTTGTTCATATTTTATAAAGTTGTTGTTAGGGTATAAAATGTTCTCCCAATTCTTCTTTTACTCTGCATCAGTTCATACAAGTCTTCCTAGCTTTCTCTGAAACCTTCTCTTTCATAATTTCTTATAGCACAATAGTATTTGGTTACAGTAATATATAATGTTTTGTTCATCCATTCTCTACATGATAGGCTCTTCCTTAGTTTTCAGTTCTTTGCTACTACAAAAAATATTACAATAAAAAGATTTGTACATATAGGACCATTTCTTTCATCTTTTATCTCTTTGGGATATAGACCTAGTAGTGGTATCTTGGAGTCTGAGGCATATTTCCAAGGAAAGACAATTCACTATATTTAAAACAGAATGAATGATCCTAGTTAGATCAGGAAAGAATATTAGAGATATCTAGTCTCAGGATTCTTACCCTTTTTTGTGTCTTAGACTCCTTTGGCAATCTAGTAAAACAGATGAACCCTGACTCAGAATAATGTGCATTAAATTACAAAGGAAACCAATTGTGTTGAAATGCAACTATCAAAATATTTAAAGTTCCGAGTTTGTAAAGCCCCTGACATCTATAGGAGTTCATGGACCTTAGTTTAAAAAACCCTGATTTAGTCTAGTCCCTTAATTTTACTGATGAAATTGAAGCCCAGGAAAAATGACATGCCCCAAATCTCAGAGTCAGTAAGAAGTAAGACCTTTCCCTTGCTAAATTCTGGTCCTGGGACAATAGTATTCAGGACATAATACATTAAGGTTATTACCTCCCACATTGTGAACATTGTACTTTGATATATGAAACTTTCAACAGTTTTAGTCGTTTTTGGCTCTGATATCACACTGCAATTCATTATTACCTCTAGGTCTTTTTCCCATGAGCTATTTTCTTCCTAAGTCACTTATGCTGTGACAGCCATAAAGGATTAGGGTATTATTGAGCTGGAGATAAGTGAAAAGTTGGTCAATACCAGAGCATCATGGGGGAGAGTTCCCTCTGTCACGCCCAATAATACCAGATACAGGAAACAATTCCTTGGGAAGATACCAGCATTTTCCACTTACAAAGAGTACAAAGTCTGCTAGAAGGCATAATTTAGTAACTAGGCTTGTGGAAACTGGCTACTACCTGGAGACGTGAGGACAAGATTGTAAGAGGCAAGAAAGAATCTGAATGTGGTCAGATTGTATTGCCATTACAATCAACGAAAGCATTCGTGGATATGTAGATAAATAGATTGTTCCTGGTTGTTCCTTTCTTCTTGTGTAGTCCATGCTGAGCACGGGAAGCAAGCAGTGATAAGAATGTCACCTGTTTCAGCCTTAATGCTGAGTTAACTTTGAACTTCAAAAAAATTGTTTAATTTTAATTTATTTTCTTGATTACATCATTCATTTCCAGTTTTGAGCTACAAATTTTCTTCCCTTCTTTCCTCTACCCCCAAGCCCAAAACAGTGATCCCACCGTGAAGTCCCTCCGACAATCTATTCCCTTTTATGTCCTCCTCCAACGCCCCTCTAACTTTCTAGTAGGGCAGGGAGGGTCTCCCTACACCCGTCCCTGTATGTCTTATTTCCCAGTTGCATTTGATTGTATAGCTTTAATTTCTAGATTCTTGCAATTCCTCCCTTGTCACCCACTCCCACTGGAAGGAGTAGCAATTCAACACAGGCTGTACATGTGTAATTAAGCAGGACATCTCCATGGTGGGCATATTGTGAGAAGCTGATTGTATGTCCCTCCTTCCTATCCTGCATCCCCCCCTTGTTTTGTTCTCTACCCTGTCCCTGTCCCTTTACTGAGGTGTGTGCTTCCC
>CM053593.1:58733034-58764109 GCA_028646575.1 Pseudocheirus occidentalis
AGATATAATATTGAGACTTTCCTTGTTCTAAATATTGTATATAATATTGTGAATTGTTGATACTGTGAATATTGTACTGAATCTTGATTTGTAATGGAATAAACAGAGTGTTCACTAACACTGTGTAATCCGCATCTTAAGAGCTGTTGACAGTAACATTCTCTCAGGAATCTACTGTTGATTGGCTTTACAGTAACTTGATTTTGCAATTAATAACTTAATCAAAGTTGAAAAGGAGAGGAAATAAGGGTACAATACAACTTTGAATCATTATCCCATGGACTGAGGTTGGAATTATAAAGTTGCTGTAGAGAAGGTATATCTGTATATATGAGTGAAATGGGGTCCCAGTGCATTTCAAAGTGATGAAAGAGCAAATTGTTGAGATTAAGCCAGAGACATTTTTAGTTGAGAGAAGAGAAATTTTATATGAACTCAGATTAAGCATAATTATAAGAAGGTAGAGAAGTTTGAAAGTAGATGCAGTATATGCTCTATGAAGTATATGCTCTATTTGAGCAATAATTTATAATCCCAGTGGGAGATTTGATATTTTTTATAAACAAGAATAAATATAGGAATGGATGTAGGTTATTTGAGGCTTACTTCAAAGATGTTCCTTAACCAATGTGAGATTATAATCACATCTTAAGCTGATTGCTGGTACTTGTTATTTAAGACTTGATGGGACTGTTAACTGACTGTTTGAGTTCACCTCCAGACAGGACTGTTAAAAGAGGCTGCCCAAGCTACCCAAGCCACCAACTGATGGTGCAGATCCTGTAAGATACAGGTATGAAGGTCGGAGGAATGACTGTTCATCATAAGCTGAGGTAGGATTCTTCTTACTGGGGTTTTCCCAGCAAGCACCTGGCAGACTTTAAGCTTGGCTCAATGAAGACTGCAGCACGGTATACATTGTGCCTGGAACTGGCATTCTGGAGTTTGGGAAATATGGTTCTCTCATTATAATTTTGTCCCCATTCTGGGTTGCAAGTTTCAAATCAAAAGTTTTTAAGTAAAACAGCAACAAATCTACTTGATTCTGAAACATCTTAAGTTACTTTAAGATAAAGCTGCTAGGCTTAAGGTTTAGTATAGGTATTCCTGTATGAGTCAGGGTCCTTTAGTTCTTTGTAATAATATGACAAGTAGGTCAAGGATTTGTGGGAATATTATTCCATTATTCAGTTAGTATCACATTCACCTATAATTAGTCAATGTTAAAAAAAAGAGGAAATTTCTGGACTACTTGGAAACATTTTAAATTGTTTTAATTGTGAGCTTAATGTAAATCCCTTAGTGAAATCCCATCCTCTTGGTGGAGGACTTAATAATGGATTAATGCAAAATATAAGAAACTGGTTCTAATGTATGATCATGACAATTGACAAAGACTCCAATTGTAATTTTGTAAGAATGATAAGGGTTTTGGAGTTGTCATTTACATTGGTTCCAAGGTTCCTTTTGTAGGTAAATGAATGAAAGAAAGCAGAAGGAAGAGAAGCTGGGATGCAAGGCTGACAATGGATGACCCTACGTGACCAGAGGACTTCCTCACATCCAGACAGCAATGTGAAAAGAGACTTTTGGACTTTGAAAAGACAATTGTTGTGGTTTTCTTTTGAATCAATGTATCTGTACTCATAAAGGTTACTGCCCCCTTGTATGCTGTCAATGTGACGGGGGCTGCAAGGGTAATTAGAGTTAAGAAAAGTGGGGAAACTTCAAAAGGTATAAAAAAAGAAAGTAGGGATTTGTGAGGGATAATTTATAGTGAACTTTTCCCATTCTGAAAAATCAAATCTAGAATGGCTTCAGTATTCACTAGGCCTAGGTTTAGGTCACCTAACCTTCAAGCAATCTGGGGCTTGCAGCAATGGAGACCCTCCCCCAGAGCCAGGTCAGCAGATGTGCCAAATAAGGTTAAGACTGCTTTCATTGGATACCCACATGTTTCCGGGTCCTTTGTCTCAGAAAGATTCCCGTGCTTAGATTGTGGGTCAGCCCCCCTACCAATAAGAGTGAAGGCTAGTTTGGGGGAATTGGGTTTACTATATAACCATGGGATGGCTTCTACCTGTTGCTCTCTCCCTGCAGACGCCATGTGGGTAGAAGGGGAAGAGTCCTTTCTCATGGGAAAGAATAAAGACCTTTTCTGACCTTGAATTCAGACTCTGAACTCTTTCACCTCACACAACCCCAAGCTGTTGGTTACACTATGAAAAAAGGTCAGCACCATCTATCAAACTGCTCAGATTCTTAAAATACGGCCACTAGCAGAGAGTCACTAGGAATGTCTCCCACCCCAAGCAGAGTTTTAATAAACCTTGTCTCTGACTGAAAGAAGGCTTGATTTGAATTCTTTCAAGGCAGGACCCATGCCTTTTGCCCTTGAATTTGGGGGTTCTTAGCACCCCTAGACCACAACAAAAACAACTAAACAATGACAATTGAAAATGAGCTTCCTAATTCTCCCTGATTAGAAGTCTTCAAGCAAAGACTCGATGACTACATTCATTTTTCAAAAGTTTTGAGTTCCAAATTTTCTTTCTCCCTCCTTCACCTTCCTGATAAGGTGTAGGATCTGGGAACCCCCTTGAGCTCTCCTTGAAAAATCTTTGAGGTACAGGCTCTGGGAAATCCCTTGAGCTCTGATAGAATCGTCCCACTTATGAGGTATTTGCAGGGGCCATAATTTTTCATACTAGCCTAGCCCTCCATTGTCCATCTACTTCCCACCCTTGAGCCTATCAAAACATCAGTCTACCCTTTCTTGCCCCCATGTGAGTGAGAGTGCCATAAAATGACCTAGCACAGACTTACTCTGTGTCAGACTTACTCTGGTCGCTGGCCCAATGCAAGTGTCACAGATACCAAGACTCCATGAGAGTCTACCCAATATGGTGAACTTTTAATAAACTTTGCTTTTCTTTGGCTAAGAGAAGACTTGAGTCAAATTCCTCTGGAAGGACCCAGTGTGTTGGTATTTTGGGGTCTCGAGTGCCCTAACCATAACCACATCATTCCCACTCCCTGAGACAATTTGAGTGAGCAATTTGATATAGGTTATACCTGTACAATCATGCAAACCACATCACCATATTAGTCATGTCATGAAAAAAGATACACACCCAAAGGGGAACACACACACACACACACACACATACACACACACGCGCGCGCACACACACACACACACACACACACACACACACAGAGTAAAAAATAGTATGCTTCAATCTGCATTCAGACTCCGTCAGTCCTTTCTCTGGAGGTGGATGGAATTTTTCATCATGAACCCTTTGGAATTTTCTTGGATCCTTGAATTTCTAAGAATAGCTAAGTCATTCACAGTTGCAAATCAACAGTCTTAAAATGCTTATCTGATGATGTCATCCCTCTATCATCTCAAAAATCTTCCCTATTTCCTTATGGCCTCCAGGATAGAATCTTCGCCCTACCCAATTCATCTCCCACCTACATTTTTATTTTTATTTCAAGTTTCTCTACCTTTGGTGCTCTCCATTCCATTCCAATTGACCCTCTAGCTATACATATCTCCATATACTACATTCCTTTTCCCATCTCCATACTTTTACAGAAGTCCCTCCTCCCATGCCTGGAATGGTCTCCTGCCTCACTTCCCACTTGTAGAAGGCCTAGCTTCCTTCACAGCATTGCTCAGGTTTTGTCTTCTACACAAGGCCTTTTCTGATCCTTCTGATTAATAGCACTCTTTTCCTATAGAAATCACTTTTTAAACTAGGGATATGCCTTGGGTAACTAGTTAGTTGCATACATATTGGACCCACCATGTACAATTCAGGAAGAAACAGATGACTGCTGTTTTGAGGTTGTTTTTTCTTTTTATACCTAGTGCTAAGCATAGTACATGGCACACAATAGAAACTTTTATTTGAATTTATTTGAATAGAGGTAGCTCTGACCCTGAATTTTTTGTGGTTGTTTGGGGACCCAAAATTTACATTCCTATTGATGGGGTACAGGTCCATGAGGGAGCCAAGAATTATCAAGTGCAGACTCCCTCTGTGTCAGATTATTCTGGCCAGGTTGGACAAGCCTCACAGATCCCTAGACTCCTTAAGAGTCTACCCATTATGATGAATCTCTAATAAATTTTGCTTTACTTCAACTGAGAGAAGATGAATAATATTCATTTGGCAGGACCTGGCGTGTTGACATTTTGGGGTTTTCTGCACCCCTAAACCTTAAACCTCAATACTATGAAGTTTTCCTAGACTGTACTATATACCTAAGGTCTACTCTCTGTCTCTATCTTTTTCTTTCTCTCTCTCTGTCTCTCTCTCTCTCTCTGTCTCTCTCTCTCATTCACACACACGCACACACAAGCAATAGCAGCAGCTGGTATACTCAGTAGCAGGTCAAGGGTGAATGACTGAAGTGCTGATAAATCCGGAGTCTTCTCAAACTGTGTTCCTGGAGAACCTTGTTCTCAGAGACATTGCCTGCCTCCTGGACCACTAGAGGGCACTATGGAACATCATTTCTGCTGTGTTTACATCATTCGCCAGCAGCTGCCAAGTTCCCAGGGTGAATTCCACCATATATTTTATGGCTGTGGAAGCTAAGTGGGCATGAAAACTCCAGTTACCTTTCAGGAACTTGGTGAATTTGCCACATCACCAGGCTTTGATTGACATGCTTTTTTCTGTGTATGCTACATTACTGCAGTCAATTCAGTTTTACTTAAGGATTTACTGAATGCCTAATATTGGGCACCCACCACTGAGCTAAGTGCCTGGGGAGATACAAAAGAAGTCAAAAATAGTCTCTCTGCCTTCAAGAAAATTGCTAGGATATAAAGCTTACATGCATGACTAGATAATATGTAATAAAATCTTAAATGGCAGGCAGGCAGCAAATACCTATTCACTCTCTACTAAGTGCCAAGCACTGTGCTAAGGAGGGAGAATACAAAGGAGAAAACACAGTCCATTCTCTTGAGGAGCTCACAACCTGAAAATAACTCCAGATGCTGCAATCTGGCAGCTGAGCCAGTATCTGAGTAGGGGTACAAGACCTCACCTTGGTTCAGATTGTGACTCTGAAACTTCCTGGCTGTCTATAATGAGAATGGGAATTTGAAGATCTTCCCTGGCCCTTGATAAGCCTAAGAGAATTTAAGGACTTTCCCTAATTTGAAAATATATTCTGCCCCCTAATATTCTGAATGTAGTTACATGGAGCCTGTGGTGGGAGGAGTTTGTTGAAGGGTAGGGCAGAGCCCAACAGGAGAAGCTTGCTTAGGGGAGGCTTGTTTTTCAGGAAGGCTCGCACCTTGTTACTTTGTAATTAGGCAGTGGGTCACCAGGGTTGTGATGTTCTCTGACTCTGGAGAAGGCTATATGTACTCTGAGGTGAGGATTTGCTTGGGGATCACTTATGAGAAGAGCTGTGTGATTTGGCCAGATGAGATTCTGGCAGCCATTGAGCCCCCCAAGCTTTGAAAACCAGGACGTTGGTGCTTCTCTCTCTGGTAACTAACTATGTAGGTATGTAATGGTCAGACAGATAGAAGCCTTGTCTGTTGGTCTGTTGAATTGTTATTTTCTCTGTCTGTATGTCTGCTTATAACTTCTGCTTGTATTCTCTGAAGTTCAGGGTGCTGACTTTTTCCCCTGAACTAGGTAAATGATGTATGTTTGAATAAAGCAAGATTGTTAACCTTTTTTGAGTTGCTTTCCTTTAGAAAAGCAGATCTAAGAACCTATGCTAGCAACCATCCTGGGTATGCTGGGATGTTTGCTGTTACACTGTCTGAACCACTGCAAATCATTTAACCTTACTGAGCCTCAAGACACTTCAAGAGCAAGTTCCAGAGAACTCCCAAGACTAACACAGATCCAAGAGCTGGGATAGTCAAGCTCATTGGTGAAGAGGACAGTTAAATGGTTTGGAGGCAGGGTGACCTAGGTTTGAGATCCAGGTCAAGGTACTTCTCTCTTTAGGCTCCAGGTGCCTAATCTAAAAAATGAGAGGTTTAGACTAGATAATCTCAAAAAATCCCTTCTAACTCTAATGGCTAAGATCCTAAGCATCATGAAGAATATTACGATGACTGATATTTATTTTATAGATGTTTTATTTATCATTTTTACCTTCTTTTTATTATTTTGTTATTCATTTATTTTATTATTATATTATGTTATTACCTTATTTTTTAAAAAATCATTGTGAATAGGCTAGTACAGTTATTAACCTATTAAACTCATTGCCCAACACCTGCTAAATTTTAGAGTCTGAATTTGAGCCCAAGGCTTCTAACTTCAGATTCATTTTACATTCCACTATACCACAGTTACCTCACAATATACATTAACAGGTGACCAAGAATAAGAAATATCAGCATTGCTTGTAGTGACTAGTGGAAAGGAGTTGATCTTTCACCAACCTAAACATAGATAACACCAGACATGGAGGTGTTTATCACATGGTCAGTCAAGTGATCTCTTTGTGAAACCATTGGCTTCCGTAAGTCAATCAAAAAGTGATAAAGAACAGCAGGATTCACCTCCAGGTGGCCTTTATTTAAAAAAAAGAAAAAGAAGAACATTTTTAGGGGTGGCTAAGTAGCACAGTGAATAGAGCACTGGCCCTGGAGTCAGGAGGACCTGAGTTCAAATCTGGCCTCAGCCATATATCACTTACTAGCCATGTGACCTTTGGCAAGTCACTTAACCCCAAAAAGCAAAAAATAATTTATTTTCCCCCCAATTACAAGCTAATTTTTTTAAATTTGAGGTTCTAAATTCTATCCCTCTCTTCCCTCCCCTACCCTGAGATGATAAACAATCTGATATAGGTTTACATGTACAATCATGTAAAATGTTTCTATATTAGTCTTATTGGAGAAGGAAGAGGAAGAGGAGGAGAGAAGGAGAGAGACAGAAGAAGAGAGAAAAAAAGAGAGAAATGGTATGTTCCAATCTATGTTTGGATATATATCAGTCCTTTCTCTAGCATGTTTTATCATGAGTCCTTTGTAATTGTTCTAGACTGTTGTGTTGTTGTGAAGAGCTAAGTCATTCAGCATCGATCATCACACAATATTGCTGATACTGTGTAAAATATTTTCCTTGTTCTGCTCACTTCACTTTGCATCAGTTTGTGTAAGTCTTTCTAGGTTTTTCTGAAATCATCCTACTTGTCATTCCTTATAGTACAATAGATTCCATGACAAATACATACCACAACTTGTTTCGTCATTTTGCAATTGATGGGCAGCCGCTCAGTTTCTAATTTTTAGCCACCACAAAAAGAGCTACTATAAATATTTTTATACAAGTACCTCCTTTTCCTTTTTTTTTTTTAACTTCTTTGGGATATAGACCTAGCAGCAGTATTGCTAGGTCAAAGAGTATGTACTATTTCATAGTCCTTTGGGTATAGTTCCAAATTATTGTCCAGAACATTGGGATCAGTTTACAACTCTAGCAAAGAGTGCATTAGTGTTCCAGTTTTCCCACATCCTCACCAACATTGGTCATTTTCATTTTTTTTTGATCATATTAACCAATTTGGTAGATGTGAGGTGGTATTTCAGAGTTATTTTAATTTGTATTTCTCTAATCCATAGTAATCTAATCCATTTTTTCATATGACAACTGACAGTTTTAATTTCTTTGTCTAAAAACTGCCTATTCATATTCTTTGACCATTTATCAACTGAAGAATAGCTTGTATTCTCACAAACTCAACTCAGTTCTCCATATATTTAAGAAATGAGGCCTTTAGCAGAGATTCTTGTGGCAAAACACTCACCCCCCCCCAGTTTTCTACTTTCCTTCTAATTTTGGTTGCATTGGTTTTGTTTGTAAAAAAAATTAATTTTATATAATAAAAATTATTTCTTTATTTTGTATTTGGCAATGTTCTCTATCACCCTTTGTGTGTAAATCATGTACCCATTTTCACCTTATCTTGGTATATTGTATGAGATGTTGGTCTATACCTAGTTTCTGCCATAATATTTTCTGGTTTTCCCAGCAGTTTTGTCAAATGAGTTTTTGTTCCAAAAGTTTGGATCTTTGGGTTTATCATATATTAGTTTACTATGATCATTTACTGCAATGTATTATATCTATTATTCCACTGTACCTGCCGAGACAAACTCCCATGATTTTTAAAACTCATTTCACTAAGTCAAAATGATCGACTCAAAAAGGTCCTAACAGGAACAGGAGTGGTATATATAACTGGGAAAAAAAAAGGTAAGGTAGTATAGAAGACACCTGGGGCTAGAGCAGGGGTGGGGAACCTTCAGCCTCAAGGCCACATGTGGCTCTTTAGCTCCTCAAGTGCAGTCCTTTGACTGAATTCAAACTTTCCATTTGTGAAGTTTGTATTCAGTCCAAGGGCCACACTTGAGGAAGTATAAAAGTTCACATATGTATGACCTTGAAAGCCAAAAGTTCCCCACCCTTGAGTTAGAGAAAGGGAAAAGCACTATTCAGAGAGAGACAAGGAACACAGGGTAGGTAGCTGCCTGAACCCATTGGTAACAGAAGTATGTGTTATTAAACACTCCTGTCCCCCCTTCCCCCCCACACACACACTACAATCCCCACTACAATAATCCTATATCTCCTTCCCTGCCAACTCCTTAGAGTTCCTAAACTAGCCAGAAAGGTTTAGCAATTGGCTTGGGAGAAAAGGGAGGAGTTTATTTACTTTTCTTTGTTTTAGATGTTTACATTGACTCAATAGCTAGTCTGGGTTAGGAAGAAAACACCTGAAGGGAGAAACATCACCAGAGAAGAGTTATCTCTTTATAGAAGTAGCAACAGTGTGTTTTGCCAGAACCACTATCTTTTGCTGGGGGTTCAGGACTGACACAATGGTGAAGAAAATTACTCATCTTTTGATGCCACTTCCCAGGGGAAAAAAATAATTTTTTTTAATGCTGAGAAAACCTATTTAGGCAATGAGTCAGTAATAGGGTAAGTAGCACCATTCCATTAATGCAGCTAAACTGGTAATACTGCTTGGTTGTTCAGTCATTTCAGTCATGTCCGACTCTTATGAGCCCATTTGGAATTTTCTTGGCAAAGATACGGGAGTGGTTTGCTACTTCCTTCTCCAGCTCATTTTACAGATGAGGAAACTGAGGCAAGCAGGGTTAAGTGACTTGCCCAGGGTCACACAGCTAGTAAGTGACTGAGGCCAGATCTGAACTCAGGAGGATGAGCCTTCTTGAGTTCAGACCTGGCACTCTATCTACTGCACTACCTAGCTGCTCAGTAATTCTACCACAAATAATGATAATAATAGCTGACATTTCTATAGGTTTTGAAAGTTTGCAAAGTTCATATATACATTGCTCCTCACAGAAACCCTGTCAAATAAGTACTTACAGGTATTATCATCATTATTACAAATGAAAAAACTGTCTTATGGAGGTTGACTTGCCCTGTCCCACTCTTAATTAAGTATCTGAGATTAGATTTCATCTCTGATCTTTCTTACTCCAAGTCTAGAATTCCTTCCACTATCACATATTACCTACAGCTCAAGGTTTGGTGGAAGGGGTCAGTTTTTTTATATGAGCCTAAAGAATTGGGAGTATCAGGGTGGATAGGTGGCACAGTGAATAGAGCACCAGCCCTGGAGTCAAGAGGACCTGAGATCAAATCCAGCCACAGACACTTAACATTTACTAGCCCTGTGACCTTGGGCAAGTCACTTAACCCCAAATGCCCTGCCTTCTCCCTCAAGCAAAAAAAAAAGAATAAAAAAGAACTGGGAGTATTTGGAAAAGAAGGAAAGATAAGCATGAGTATTATTCACCCCTGAGTGACCATATTTGTGTGACCATATTTCCAGCTCATAGTCCACAAGTTTTCCTCAGCAGCAGGTTTTTTTTTTCTTTTGCTGTGTTTGGACAATGCAAGTGTGTGACCTGACCTCCCTTCTCCTCCCTTTTAGAATTCTGGGAACCAATGTTCTACCACTCTTTTTAGCCTGGTGACTTAATAAATAAGTAGAACAAGATGTCTCTAACATGAATCAATAAGTCCACTGGATTCAATATCTCCTCTTTCCTTCCACCTCAAAAATCAAACCACCACCTTCCAGGAAGAAGTCTTTTAAAACTCAGATCCCTTTGCTCAGGTCGTTTTCATATAACTGACAGCATGAAGGGAAGGGGCTGGGGATGGAGGAGGGGAACCTATTGATCAGTGCCTGCTTTAGAATCATTGAATGCTAGAGCTGGAAGCAATGTGAGATATCAGTTCAGGCTCCTCATTTTAAAGGAACAAAGTCCCGAGAGGGGAAGAGACTAACAAAAGGTCATGGAACTGGTTAGTTTACATCACCAGGAAGCAGGTTCATCCTGAAGGTGGGGCAGCCAAAGATGCTAAATGCCATCACTGCACACTCCAGGGTCTTTGGATCTGCACATCTCTGTGAGGATAGAAAGACAGGGAGGTTGAAAGCAAGAATGAACCGAGATAAAGGATAGGAAAAGTACTTATAAGATTCTCCCCTTGGCACAAATTTTGAACGGTTTGCCGAGAACTGGAAGGAAAAAAATTGTCTGGGAGGATCAGGATAATAAGGGCTATCAGAGCAAGGGGTCCACTTGTTTCTTTTCATCCCCTAAAAAGTTCATAGAGCTGAAAGAGATCTGAGAGGCCATCTAGTTCAACACTCATTTTACAGATATGTAAACCAAGAACTAGAGTGAGGTCAGTGAATTTCCCAAGGTCACATGATGAACTCAAATGACAAAAGCCTTGGGATTCTGTCACAGTCATTTTTTTCTTGCAAACCCCTGTTCAGCATCTCTAGCTCCTACCTGAAATACTCTAACCTAGTAGACCAGAACCCCATTTTTGGCCTCATATCTCTGGATTCTTTGAACCTTAATCTTCCGATGTTGGCTACTTCTGACTTCTGATAACAGCTGCCTGGCATTTACTATGTTGAGTCATGCCAGCTACCTACTCCCACCTACCTGGAGCCTTTCCTGGCTCCCAGCACTCAATGCAGTACGAGTCAATAGATGGATGCTTCAGGCTAGGACCAGTAATGACTCATCCCAAAGTCCCAAGAGGGCAGAGAAAAGAACAAACATTTATTAATACCTAATATGTGCTTAGGAGCAAAAAATTGTCTTGTTTTACCCTCACAATAGCCCTGGAGCTAAGTTTTATTATTATTTTTATTTTTATTATATTTATTATTTTTTATTTATTATTATTATTATTTATTTATTATGTATATATAATATATTAATATATTATTATATATTTATTATTATTATATTATTATCCACATTATATAGATATAGGAAACTGAAGTGGCTTACATCTTCAAATTCCCATTACCCTTACAAGCTAATAAGTGTCTGAAGACAGATTTGAATTCAGGGTCTTCCTGACTCCGGGTCCAAAACTGTACCCTCTATGCTACCTAGCTACCTTAGTTCTGAGGGGAATACTATAGCAATCTACCTCACTGGGTTAGTTCTAGAGTTACTCCAACTTTTCTAGCAGAATGACTGCACTCAATTTCAAAAATAATTTTATCAGTGCTGTATTTGATTTCTTTGACCTGACTAGTACCCTGGCATTGGTATTGTTAGAGTCTCTAGGAATAGGTTTTCATAAGCAATCTGTGCCTCTCTGAACCTCAGATCCTTTTCTGAAAATGTTGCAATTGAAATAGTACTGGAGGGGCGGCTAGGTAGCTCAGTAAATAGATCATCAGCCCTGGAATCAGAAGGATCTGAGTTCAAATCTAGCCTCAGACACTTAATGTAAAAAAACTGGGCATGTGACCTTGGGCAAAGTAACTCAACCCCAGTTGCCCTGCTTTCCCTCCAAAAGAAAAAGAAGAAGAAGAAGAAGAAGAAGAAGAAGATGATGATGAAGAAGAAAGACCCCAGCCACTTTCTACCTAAGGTTAGACATTTAATCTCTCTTGATCTCTGTTTCTTCATCTGTAAAATGGAAATGTTGGCCTGGATGACTTCTGATGTCCTAGCTCTAAATCAATTGTTCTATGACCTAATGAAAAGGACAGTATTAAACCAAGTGATCCCTAAGGTCCTGCCCAGTTCTAATGTTCCATTAACTTGGCATTCAGAGGGCCTTCTGCAGCTGGGCCTTTAAAGGAGGCTGGTTTAGAAATGAAACAGACAGGAAACCATCCTTCAAATGCTACCTAAAAGTAACATTTTGCCTTTAAGGATGAGTTGGCATGTAACTACTCTATGGCAGGTAGAAGTTAATCAGAAAAATGTCAACTAAGGAAAAGTAGCAAATCTTGGGAAATTGTTGCTATTTGAACATGTAGACATGTTACTTTCACTTGGCATAATTATTGACCTTCTAGATAACATTGAACCTCAGAAGCCCAAAGATGTAAGATGTCAATGCAGTTTTAAAAATATTCTCCATTAAGTGTACTGGAATTCTTACTTGCCCTTAGGCTGATTTCTAAATGTATCATTGCTTAATTTATTTTAGGATTCAACCTGGGGGCTGTACTCATTTACAGAGCTGGTATACTGCACTCTAGAATCTCTGGGTAAATAATCTAATTTCACAAGAAGGGGGCCTTAAGAAGAGGGTTTCAAAAGTTTCCCAATAGTTCATATCATTTTGTACATAGTAGGTACTAATTCTATTCCCCAGTAGCTAGCACAGTACCTTGCATTTAGTAGGAGCTTAATAAATGCTTACAAAATTGAAATTAAATTGCATTTCAAGAAAGAAGCACACCCTCTATTTCCTTTCTGACAGAGCTAGAGTCTGTCATCAGGGGCCTGGAGACTGATGGTACGAAAATAGAACATTTCAGCCCTTGGATTTCCTTTCCCGCCAAAGTGAACTTACTCAGGAAGAAACAGACTCTGACAAGTATCCTTTTTCTCGACTTTTTTTCCTTTCAGGAAAAAAAAACATTAAAAAGCAACATGTTATTGAAAAAAAATACTGAAGTCCAAAGTCCTCTTGAATCCCAGGAGGGCTACTAAGTGGGGTAAAAGGAATGCACAGGTATTGTTCTCTCTGCCCTCCCCCAGCTTCATTTTGCTCACCCCCTCACCCCCACCAGCATGTTTCCATCATTTTTTGGATGACTTCCCACCAGGACCTCAAGGCTGTTCTGCCTATTTGATTGTTGGGTTCATAAGTGACAGTTCCCATTAAAACAGGGACAGAGATGGACAATTCAAGGGTCCCCATTCCCAGGAATTTTTAACACAATCCCGGAAAGATAGGGATCATTTTGTTACCATTAGATCTTTTGGGTCCCTTCCCCATCAGCCCCCAAATACTCAACACCTACTTCTATTAAAGTTGTTTTTGACTGCCAGATCTAAAGTCCCAAATCTGAGTTTGTGAATTGGATGGGATGAGGAGAAGGGAAGGATGACATTGAAGTTAGCCACCTCAAGTTAGGTGGTTATGTATAAAGCACAAGCCAGTTAAATGTAGAAAAATGTACTTAACTGACCTCTGAGAATCCCTAGAGAATTGAGTGTGCTTGTGTGTGCGTGTGTGTGTGTGTGTGTGTGTGTGTGTGTGTCTCAGAGATCAGAACAGCCTGTATGTTCTTCTCCTCCTGCTGTGTGCCTGGCTGGCTTCCCCAATGAGATATCTCCCATGAAAGCTTTTCCTGTGAGGGGTGGAGAACTGTTGTTCCTGGGCAGTGTGCTGCAGCTAATTAGAGCATTGTCCTGCAAGGGAGGGTGAATGGGTTATCTTGAGCCAGTTGTTTGCCCAAAGACTGAGTACAGCAGCTGCTCATCACTGCTGCTGGGGCTCCTGATCCCCTTGTCCTGCCCAGCTAACTGTTTTCAATTGTGTGGGATAAAACAATTGAGGCAAAAACCTGGTGGAATGGGTAGAGAGTTGACCCCTTAATCAGGAAAATCTGGATTCAAGTCCAAAATTTTAATGCCTACTGGTTTAATTGTCCTTGGCAAATCCAAGTGCTTACCAGGTCAGTAGTATCAAAGTCAACTAGAAATGGGAGCCACTGAACCATACATAAGAATCCATGTAGCAGCATCTTGACTTAGAAAATTGCCTGTTATCTGTTTTATTGTATTTTTGTGTGTGTGAAATATTTCCTAACTGTATTTTTATCTGGTTTGGGGGAACCGAGGCTTGTTTTCCTGTGTTTGACACCTTTGCTCTAGGCAATTCTTAAAACTATCCGTAGCAGAAAATGGAGTCTCCTAATCTAGGACTTCCTGGTACTGGTGAAATCACAGGTCAAGTTCCTATTCTCTGTAATGTAGCAAGAAAAAGTGTCAGGAGTGAGGCAGACATTATGTAACAAGTCTTTGATTGAAAAATTCTCTCTATAATAAACTGGAGAGTTTAATTGCTAACTAATTTTCAGAAGAACCAAACAAAAACGTTGACTTTTGGTCAGTGCTGACCATGTTAGAAATTGAAGGACAAAGGGCTAACTGCTTATTCACTTGGAACACAAAGGATTATTGCTAAAGAGTACTTTTTTGGAAGTGTTTTGATTTACCAGTGTTCATTTTACAACTAAATCAACAATTCTTTGCTAATAAATTCAGAAACATAAGTAGTCGGGTTTTTTTGTGGGTTAAAATATAGTCATTTGTTTAGCAGTGATGGTATTTGGTACTTGCTACAGCCAGTACTTTCTATCTTTCTTCTAGAGGGAGAAAAGGAGGTGTATGGATATCAAGAAAGACTGGTACTTCTGGTATGAGAGCTGCCAAGCCTTTTTCAGGGTTGCTCATCCATCTTTGAGGTCCATCTGTCGCCCAAATCTCACCTGCCACTCCAAGAAGCTGTAGTATGCTCATTGGTCACACCCAGGCAAACTGTTCTGGAAGACAGGCTAAACCAGGTTGAGAGTAACCAACAGACCTCAAACCCCTCAGTGAGTTAGGGGTATGTCTACCCCAAATATGTGAACACTTCCCTGGTGGAATGGATGAATGTCAAAATTTGTTCCAACAGGCCATGAAGGTGGTATAAGTAGGTATTATATCATGCTTAAAGCTTGATTAGACATTGAAGATACCAAGGTCATCCACTACATCCCTAGCCATCACCAGTCATTTTGATTTTTTGTCTTGCTACTGGACTCCAATGACTCTGGAAGAGAGAGTAAGATTGAGGACTTCCCACAACTCTGCCTCAATTAAATCCAATTTATGTTTGAGTCAAAAGACATCACCCATACCCTTTTACTATTCATGATAGTATACTATCTTCCTCTTTGTTCCCTCTTGTTTACTTCCTTCCTTGACCTTCTTCTGATCAGATGAGTGAAGGCTGACACTCAGAAATATGGATTACCCTGTTTTATGATATTTGACTAGAACAAGTATTCTAAACAGTATAAAAATGTTCATCCACTTTTCTTGATCCTAAACCATGTTTCCCTACACCATTTTCATCATTGTCTCCTTTGCTTCTCTTTGAATTAAGTGCACTGAGTGTAAAGATATAGAATGGATTAATTTAGAGAATATTGTCAAATTCTTCATGGCTTATCCATCTTCTAAAACAAAGTATGATACATTCTCCACACTTTTCTTTATAATAGTCTATTTACTTATTACACTTATCATTAGTACTTCAATCATTCTCCTCTAACTCCATTTTTTGCCACTTGAAAGAGAATTTGTCAACTATTTTTCCACTTATCTATAATTTCTTGTTTCATTTATAGGAAGAATATCCATTCAGATGTGGTTCAGTTCTTCTAATTATCCTGGAAACATCAGTTAGCAATCACTGGATAAAGATCATGTGTTGAAAGAACTAACAAATAAATTTTCGTAGTAGTCTAAGAACAGTGTGATTCTCTTCTATCAATTCACTAATGTCAGGACTGAAACTTAAGGGGACTGAATAGTACTAAGGGCCATTTGCTATTTTTATATTTCATGGGTCACTAGAGGGGCAATAGAGTTGAGTGGAAAGAGAGCTGGCCTGAGAGCCAAGAGTACTTGTATTCAAGTCCAGAGTCTGACACATTCTGGCTATGTAACTCATGGAAAATCATTTAATCTCAATGTCATAGGCACCTCTCAAAGATTATAAGGTGCAAAGAAGATATTGACCTTTCCTCATCTTGGAGCTCTCTATATCAACTAAATCACGGGTCCAGCCCTATCTCTAGAAGTCACCATGGCTTTAAAAAAAAGTCATCATCTTGCAATAATAAACAACTTTACCATACAAGCATTGGACAGCACACGTAGATGTTGTGCTTTAGTTTACTGGGAAGTTACACCCTACCAGCAGAGCCTTTGAGAAGCCAGGATGGCCTCCACAATAAAATAAGAGACTGGAGTCAGAGAAGTAACTACAAAGCTCAAAATCAATAGCAGAGTGGAGAGAATTTTGAATTTGGAGTCAGGAAAAGCTAGATTCAAATCCCACCCAGCTACGTGAACCTAGACAAGTCACTTAACTTCTCTGAGTTTCAGTTTCCCAGTCTGTAAGGTGGGTATGGTACCTAACTCATAGGCTATTGTGAAGATCAGAGGAGAAAGCAAAAACCTTAAAGTGCTATATAAATGTCAGCTTCAAAAGAAAGACACTACACATGGTCATAGCAGTTTAATAAAGCTGATCTTTTTCAACAAATTATTTGGCAATCAGTTGGGAAATGGGAAAAAAATAATGGCATTTACTATGATTATTACCATTTCTGAAAAGACAACCAAACAAAAAATAAGTGTCACAACAAGAAAGCCAAAGTACAAAAAAACTGCCTCAAGCCAGTAAATGCTTTAGAGCATAAGCCCATTTGCCAAACATCTTGCAGAAGTATGGTAAAATATCATGAGCGGATATAATTTCACAAAACATTGTCAAGCCGTTGAGCCAAGAGCAAGTCTACAGAGAGTTTGGCATGAGGAATTGGTAAGATGGTTGGTTCATCCTGAGAGCATTTGTAGATGAAACTGGAGAGATGATAAAAAATAAGCATGAAATGGACTAGGTCTTCTGGTGTCTCCATAATAATGGATGATGATGATCATGATAGTCAAACTATCCTGTATGGACACTATCTACTTAGTACTCACCGCAAGGATATTACTGAGACTATGAAGCAAGGGGGGAGGAGAATGGAAGAAGCATGTATATAATGTCTACTATGTACCAGGCATTGTACTAAGCACTTTAGAAATATTATCACAACCATGTAAGAGAGGTGTTATCATCCCCATTTTACAATGGGGATGATGTGACCCAGGTCACATAAATGTTTGAGGTCAGATTTGACATATAGTTGGACTAGCAACCAACCACCATATACACTTAGGTCAGGTACTCACATGGGCCCAAAATTGGAGACAGAGATTGCATTTGAAAAACTATGAAGTATTTTTGATGATGCCAAGCTGTCACTCTCTTTGTGGTGGCAAAAAACTGGAAACTTAGGGGATGCCCATCAATTGGGGAATGGCTGAACAAGTTATGGTATATGAATGTAATGGAATACTATTGTGCTGTAAGAAATGGGAAGGAGATGGACTTCATAATTACCTGGAGAGGCTTATACAAACTGATACTAAGTGAGAAGAGCAGAACCAGGAAAAATCTGTACATAGTCACAGATACATCATATGTGTGACGACCAGCCTTGATAAACTGGACTCTTCTCAGCAATACAGAATTAAAAGACAGCTCTACAAATCTCAGAATGGAAGGAGGTATTTACACTCAGAGAAAGATCCAGAAAGACCAGAGTTTAAATAGAGACTGAAGCAATACATGCTATTGTTCTTTTCCATGTTTAGTTTTGTTTCTTTTCTTTCTTTTTTTTCCCCCGTTGTTTGCTCCATTGGTTATAACAATTCTATACAACCAGACTATTGTACAATGTGAAAGTGTTTGCAGATCCTATACATGATTGTATGCCACCATGGGGGGCGGGGAGGGAGGGGAGAAAATCTGAAACTCAAGTGATTCTGTAACTGAATCTTGTAAACTAAAAGTAAATAAAGAAGTCAAAAATTTTAAAAAAAAGAAAAAATAATTAAAAATAATTAAAAAAGAAAAAGAAAAGCTATGCAATATTTTTGATGATGCCAAGCTGTCATAAAGATTCATTTTTTTTGGTTTTTTGGAGGGTGCAATTGGGGTTAAGTGACTTGCCTAAGGTCACATGGCTCTTTTTTGTGTTAAGCATCTGAGGCTGAATTTAAACTCATGTCCTCCTGATTCCAGGGCCAGTGCTCTATTCACTGCATTGCCTAGCCACCCCAAGATGCATTTTTCTGGTGATATTATATGACTGAGAATCATGTAACATCATAATTACAGAAGAACTGGATTTTTTAATCAATGGAAAGACACATGGTGGGTATAAATAGGCTGTAGTTTATTATCAATGATGGTTTAGGTCCAAAACGTTGTGGAAAAGACATCAAAGTCTATGACAGAAAAAGGAGGTGGGTGGCTCATCTATCAAGTAAAGGATGCTAAAGCGACAATCCAAGTTTGTCCTGGCATCCATGAAATATGAAAAGAACCAGAGAAACCTCTAAAATGTCTATTGAATTCTCTATGGACCATGTAGGAAAGACAGAGAAAAGAAAAGACTCACCTAGCACAAGGCAGTCAAGGGCTATCACCTGCAGTGCTGGAGGGAGTGTATATCAAGACAAGATTGGGTATTCATCAGCCTATGGTTTAGAAACAGTGACATTATTTAACAAATTTTGAAATACTAACAAAATAGAGCAAGTTTAAAAATAATTGAACAATAGTTTGAGCAGTCGTCCTGTGTTGCTAAACTAGTCAAGGATCATAAAACAGGGTAATCGATATTTCTGAGTGAGAACCTTCACCCCTCTGACCAGAAGAAGGTCAAGGAAGGAAGGAAGGAAAGAAGGAAAGAAGGAAAGAAGGAAGGAAAGAATGAAGGAAGGAAGGAACGAAGGAAGGTAGGAAGGAACGAAGAAAAGAAGAGGGGACAAAGAAGAAGATAGTAAAAACAGAATTCTGGAATCATAGATTCATAAGATCTCAGAATTGGAAGGTGCATGAGACATTATAACTAGTCCAATTCCTGTTTCATATGTAGTCCCTCAAATAAATGAATAAAAAATAATTTATTAAGCACTTTAGTGCCAAGCACTGTGCTAAAAACTGGCAATAGAAACATAAAAAAAGAGTCACTGCCCTCAAGAAGCTTACATTCTAACAGGAGAAGACAACATGTACAGGGGGAGTAATAGCCAAGGAATGGAGTTTTGGTCAGGGAAGTATAAGGAGATGATGAATAGAACAATTCCATTGACTTACTTACTGAGTGTGTTTATTTGATTATGACTTAGGGCAGGGTCAACCGAGATAAAGAAAAATAATTCCAAGAAGTTCAAAACAGAGTGGCTTAGCTCCTCCCAGGCAAGGTCTCAGGAAGTCCAGTTTGAAGATTAGAATAGATGCCATGTGAGTGTGTAAATAGCCTGGGGAGAAGAAGTATCCCTGACTAGCAGCTGACTCATCTCACCTCTTTAAGGTCACTTTCAGTGATTGGGAACTCATGGTCTCTTAACTTAGCCTATTCAATTGTTAGACAACTCCAATTGTTAATATTTTTTTTTGCCTTATTTTGAGCTAGAATCTTCCCAGCTTACTGTAACTTCTATCCATTTGGTCCTAGTTCCTTCCTTGCCCTCCCCCTTCTCCTAGGACAAGTCTAATTCCCAATTCCTTTGATCATTACTCATGTCACAGTAGTTTCTAGATTCCTCACTACTTTGGTATTCCTCTTTTGTTTATGTGCCATTTAAAGAGCTTGAAGGGACCTCACAAACCATATAGCCCAATGCCTTCATTGTATAGTTGAGGAAAGTAAGTCCCAAGGAAGCTAAATGATACCCAAGGTCACACAGGTCATATGTTTTGAGATGCTAAAAAGTCAACTCAAAGACTATATGCTTGCATTATTTAATGATAAAAGTTATAATTACTGATTTCCAGACTTATTAATGATGATGATGGTGATGATGGCTAGCATTCATATAATGTTTTAAGGTATGCAAAGTGCTTTGCAAATGTTATTTCATTTGATCTAGACATTAATACTACAGGGTAGGTACTATGATTATCCCCATTATACAGATGAGAAAACTGAAGCAGACAGTGTTTAAGTGATTTACCCAGGGTTATCCAGCTAGTAGAAACTGAGACCAAGAAAAGTTAAATACACTTGTTCATACTCACCTGCCAAATCAATAGTGAAAGTTGGCATCAAAGAAATGGAATCAAACCCAATCTATCTGGTTCCCAAGGCTATGGGGATTTCTGTTAACAATGAAATGGTTCCGCATTTTCTTGACTTAGCATGCCTCAGTTATCCTCAGTCATTAGAGTTCACTGACTTCCTCAAATTCCTCGTCCCATGAAATCTGATTGGCCCTAGTTTCTTCAATGTGGCTTCCTGGCTTGAGGTCTTAAAAGGTTCCAATCACCTGTAGTCCATGCCTCTCAGATGCAGTGGTTGCCTGAGACCCCTTGGGTCAACATACCCTAGTGGCATATGAATAAGAAGCATTTCCAGGTGGAGACAAGGGGCATTTAACTCCAGAGAAGTTAAGTGCCACAGTATCATTGTTGTATAATCTTGCTGTGTCTGAACAAAGTCAACTTCCTTTGTTCAATGAGGGGAAAACACCAATGAAATGGTTTTACCAGTAGCTAAAATCATTCAGTGGAAGGAAAGAAGTCTAATAATGAAACAGTATTTAAAGAGGATTTAAAAAAAATTTCTGCCTGACTCCTGGCTGGATCATTCTTTTATTCTGTATCATCTTCTCAGCCTATTTATTCCTGTGTGGTGGTGGTTGAAGAAATTGACTATAAAATGGCACCTTCTTACTCAATTTTGCTGTTCCCTGTGTGCCTGACTCACACCTACTGACTCTTCTGACAGGAATGAGCCTTTACTTCCGAACTCCCTGCAGAGTTTGGAGGTGGATGCTGACTTGCCCCTGCCCTCCTCATAATCCTGGAGACTGACAGCTTGATTCTGATAGGGAGAAAAAAAAATCCCTGCATTACTCAGCAGGTCACAAGAAACAAAGAATGTACAGCTCACTTCTCAAGTACCATGCAGTGTGAGTGGTGCTGGGAATTGGAAAAGCCTTCCTTTGACTTGTAAAACAGCAACTCAATTGGCCACTGGAAGCCATTGTGCAAGAATGAACGGAGACCACCCCTTTTCCCCCACATTAGCGCTTAGTCTTTATTCTGAAAATACATGAACATTTTGCTGGGTGGAATACCCAACTCGGCATTCATTTTAGGGATATTCCTAGCGCTGCTCCTTTCAAAACAGCATTTGTTGGATCTGAAAATAAAGCCAGCAGACTCTTATTAGAGTACAGAACACAGAAATGTCATGTGCTGTCCTCATTGTCTGTAGGGCACATGCTTTGAATTTCTTCTTCAGGCGTGGTGCTGAATTGGCATTAATTCCTCCATTTTTCTCACCCTGGTCCCCTTTGAGACAGATGCCACTCCCCTGCAAGACAGGTGGTCTTGGTTTTGGGGGGATGGGAGAGAGTTTCAGTTTGTGACCACAGGATAACAGCAAAAATAACCACTAACCTTGGCTTCATTAGGATTTTGCTCAAACTGACCTAGAGGTCTGGGAGCATAAATGTGCTCTCTCTGGCATATACAGTATGTGCATCCAAGAATTCCACCTTCCTTTGAAGAGACTAATTAGTTTGGGACAGGGATTCCTGGGTCACTTTTTATTTTCTCTTAGCCCCTGTGAGTTACTAGAATTAGTCTCACATGTATTATGTGGGTATAATAGGATGGGCTATCTTTCATCCATTGTAGGAATTATATTTGTTTTGTCTTATACTTATTTAAGAACTGCTTTGGGATATTAGGATAAGGACCACTGTTGAAATGCAAGGCACTAAACACTGATTAAAATTGTATTGTAGTTTGAGCTATCAGGGTCATTCCCATGGTGCATTGCCACTTCTTTGGGAGATAAAAATTCTGTGTCACTGGCTATCCCTGGCAGAGGCTGACAGCTGACATGAGACAAAGGGATGTAGGGATTAAGTATCAAGCGCCCTCTTTTTTTTCTTTTGAAGTTTTATGTTTTCACTGCGTCTGGTACAACTTTTTCTCTTTCCCTTAAGGTGTTCTAAAGCCTCTTTGAGTCAATTTGATCTCTTTTTGAATTTTTGCTTTTGGACCAAATGTAGAAGTGTATCAGTGTTATTCTATCAGTCCTGTTTTGCCTCCCCCCCCCCCACCATTGTTTTTTCTCTTTAAACCAGTCTGGGGGCCCTGCACTCACTACTGAAATCTCACCCTTGAATCTAGCCATTCTGGCCTAAACTAAAGCCTAGTTTCCTCTGGAAAACAAATCAAGAAAAAGACAGAGAGCATGCACCATATCTCAAGTCCACACTTTATACTGCGTGCTAAGGTTATCCTGAAATAGGCAGTGTGATATGAAGGATAAATAGCAAATCTCGGAGTTGGGAAGATCTGGTCTCTTCCATTTGAATGGTCCCTCCTTTCCTGTGAGATGCTCGTCTGCATCCTCCCGAGTCTGCCACAACCTCCCAGCATCGTGTAGGAAGCCTTCTTTGCTTTCTTCAAAGGATACCACTAGGTCACATGAACTATCTATCCACCTGTCAATTCTTTCCCTCTTCTCTTCGTGTCATTCTTTCTCCCAATTTCTTTTACTTTTGTTCTTCAAATATGTTGCAGAGAGCTAACACTGACTATGGCCGCTCTCCAGCATACCCTGTGAGAAGGCAGCTGGGTGGTACAAAGAATAGAATGCCAGCCTGGAAGTCAAGAAGATCTGAGTTCAAATCCAACCGTAGGGATTTACTAACTGTATGACCTTGAACAGATTTAACTCAGTCTACTTCTGTCTGTAAAAATGAGAATAATAATAGAATCTGCCTCTCAAGATTGTCATGAGAATAAAATGAATTAATATTTGTAAAGTATTTTACAAACCTTAAGGCATTATATAAGTGCTAGCTATTATTAGATATTCATTTTTAATTCTCCTCTCCATTGTCCTCTATGTGATGCTCATTTTCAGTTTATCAGAAGCTGTTGTATTTCATGACTTTTGGTCATAAAACAATGGTAGAATGTTGGTATTAAAAAAGATAGACCTTTGTTTCCTCAGGAAGTTTGAGGTCATTAAAGGAGCCTTGCGATTTCCTGCAGGCAATCTAGTCTACTGTTTAATTCTTGGCCCAACTCATTTTTCACTTGTACTATTTGTCCACATATCCCTACTGATGGATAAGCCCATCCATCTGCATATCATAATTTAAGTGGTATTCTTTATCCACTTGGTCTTTCTTGAATAGTCAGATCAATCTCTTAAGTTATTACAGATATCTTCAAAGAAACTCTGCAATGTTCCAGGGCTTGGCACAACCAGCACAACCATAAACAGCCTTGGAGTTGAGGGGGAAAAGTAACGAGAGCATTTCCAATGCTCAGTCAGTCAATAAACATTTATTAAGCCCCTACTAGGGCAGTGGTTCTCAACCTTCCTAATGCCACAACCCTTTAATACAGTTCCTTATGTTGTGGTGACCTCCAACCATAAAATTATTTTTGTTGCTACTTCATAACTGTAATTTTGCTACTGTTATAAATCTATCTGATATGCAGGATATATTTTCATTGTTACAAATTGAACATAACCCACAGGTTGAGAACTGCTGTACTAGGGGGAACTAGGTGGTACAACGGATAGAGCACAAGGCCTAGAGTGAAGGAGACTGCACTCAGTGCCCAGAGGGCTAGAAAACTGTGTATATCCTGTGACCCAGCAATACCACTACTAGGTCTGTATCCCAAAGAGATCATAAAAATGAGAAAAGGACCCGTGTGTACAAAAATATTTCTAGAAGCTCTTTTTGTGGTGGCCAAGAAATGATAATCGAGGGGATTCCCATCAATTGAGGAACAGCTAAACAAGTTTTGGTATATGAATGTAATGGAATACTATTGTGCTGAGCACAGTATGATGAGTAGGCAGATTTCAGAAAGACCTGGGAAGACTTACATGAACAGATGTTGAGCGAAATGAGCAGAACCATGAGAACATTGTACACAATAACAGCCACATTGTGCAATGACTGACTTTCATAGACTTGGCTCCTCTCAGAAATGCAGATTTAAGGCAACTCCAAAAAACTCATGATGGAAATACTGTCCACATCCAGAGAAAGAACTAAGAATCTGAATGCAGACTGAGGCATACTATTTGCTCTCTTTGTTGTTGTTTTTGTTTTGTTTTGTTTCTTCTTTCTTGTACTTTCTCCCATTGGTCCTAATCCTTCTTTACAATGTGACTAATGTGAAAATGTGAATGTATATGTAAAACCAATATCAGATTGCATGCTGTCTTGGGGAGGGGGAGAAAATTTAGAACTCAGCTTATGGAAATGAATGTTGAAAACTAAAAATAATTTTTTTAAAAAGAAGACTGAATTCAAATTTAGCCTTAGACACTTACTAGCTGTGTTACCCTGGGCAAGCCACTTAACCCTGTATGTCTTAATTTCCTCATCTGTAAAATGAGCTGGAGAAGGAAATGGCAAACCATTTCAGTATCTTTGCCAAGAAAACCACAAATCGGGGCATTAAAGGGTTGCGGCATTAGGAAGGTTGAGAACCACTGCCCTAGAGCCAAGAAAGGACTCAACAACAACAACAAAGCGCGTACTATGTGCCAAACACTGTGCTAAGCACTGGATACAAAGAAAACATAGTCCTTGCCCTCAAAAAGCTTACAGTCTAATGGAGGATGACGATACATAAAGAGAAGCTGAAAAGGGTAAAGGGAAGGTACATGAAGACATCTTGTAGACAGATGGGAAATGATAAGTTGGTTTTAGCCTCTCCCATCAGGCCCAAGTGGCAAGGGAATCTGAGGACCTAAAAGCTTCAGGGTCAATGTGATCTTGGAGAAGGATGTTTTTGGAAATAATGATGAAATCAAGGAGAGCAGCCAGGTAACGAGATGAATGTTTGGGGCTCCCTCCTTAAATGGAGCAGCTGGTAGAGCTCCCCAATGTCCACCCTTAATCCTCTCCAATCAGAGAGAGGGAGGGGCCCCAGGAGCAAGGGGGTACACTATTGATTCAGATCAATTTTGAATGCTTTGGTGGTGGAAGCCAGATTGCAAAGGTTGTAAAGCAGTGAAGGCAGCAGGTATGCACTCTTTTATGGAAATGTATTTTGATAACTTTTACTTTTATATCATTTATACTTCCAAATATCTCTTCTCCTCCCAGAGAACAATCCTTTACAACAACAACAACAACAAAAAAGGAGAAAACAATTCAGCAACATTCATCAACAGATCAAAAACTGGATAATATCTATAGTGTCCTAAATTCATCCTCCACCCTCCTAACTCTTCTTTGGGGACAAGCTACATCATTATAGTTTTGCAGAAATCAGTTTAGATTGTTCTGTTCTTGTTCTTTCCATTTATGTTTTCCTAGTCAGGTCTGGACCTCTTGTTCTAGAAGTCTGGCAGTCAAAAGAGAAATAGGATACTAGCTGGAGGGGGCAAGCAGGGTTAAGTGACATCTTTTTCAAAATAGAAGAGATCTGTTCATGTCTGAAGGTGGAAGAAAATGATCCATTGAAGAGAGATAAATAAAAAATGCTGGAAACAGGGTATAATGACAAGAGGGTATAAGATTGAGAGCACAGGTGGAGGGATTAGCTTTGGAAAAGAAAAGAAATACCTTTTCCTCTGTGATAGATGAAAAGGAAGAAAGGAAATGTGTGATGACAGAGATACTCTAAGATGAAGTGGAGGAGGCTAAAGGTGAGGGAGTATCTCTTCTAATGGACCCAATTTCATCAAAGTAGGAGATAAGGAGATAGAGTGGGAGTACAGGGAGGGTGGGGTTTGGAAAGATTGGAACAGTCCTTTGGGGTAGTATGCTAGGCAAAAGACCCAAGAATTGAAGAACTGCTTTTGAGTGGGAACTCAGAATCATTAAAAAAGAAGCTGTACATTTTTATTCTAGAAGAGATAATACTTCTTGAGAAAATAATTCTTGTGTCTCCTATGTAAAACCTGATTGACAGAGTCAAAAACAACTGGTTGATTCTGCAGATTTGATTAATCAATCAAAAATACATATATTAAGTTCCTACTATGTGCCAGGCATTGTGTCAAACTCTGGAGATACAAAGAGGCAAAAAAGATGGTCCTTTGAGGAGCCCTCAAGGAATTTACAAATTTAAGTAGAAGTTTACAATCGAATCCAGTTAAATTCATCTAATCTGGTTAATCTGATTAACCAACCAGCCAATTTAGCTAACTTTAGTAGAACCTGTTGCTTCATCTAAACACTCAAAACAGTGGAATTCACTTAAGAACTGTAATTAGTTCTCTACTGTCTATAAAATGCACACTTCTCCAGTTGGTCATTTACAGGCAGGAAGGGTCTTTTGTCTTTGCATCCCTAGGGCTTAGCATAGTGACCAGCACATAGTAGGTATTTAATAAATATTTATTGACTGACTAAATGACTGATAGAGAGGTCCTCCAAATGCTTTTGAAATTTTTTTCTCAACTCCAAGGTTGGAATTGCGCTGGATGTACCAAACCCTGGAATATTATAGAGTTTCTTTGAAGATATTTATGACAACTTGAATTTGATCTTACTATCTACCCAAAGTTTCTTCCAATATGTCATGGGCACCTAAGTGGTACAATGGATATTGCGCCATGCCTGGAGTTAGGAAGACTCATCTTCCAGAATTCAAATCTGACCTCAGATGCTTAATAGCTATGTGACACTGGGCAAGTCAACCTATTTGCCTTCATCAGTAAAATGAGCTGGAGAAAGCAATGGGAGCATCTTTGTCAAGAAAACCTCAAATGGGATTATAAAGAGTTGGATACAACTGAAAAACAACCAAACAGCAACAAAAAATGTGTCAGGGATACAAAAATACTGTGTTGTGGAAACAAATACAATAATGAAAACAGCTCTAGCCTTTAAAATCCTACTTTCTACCTGATGGAAATAAAAAAAAGAAAATTTATGTATTTAAGAAATAATTCTAGGGATGGAGAGTCAGAATATCAGTTGGGGGAGGCATTAGAAAAGGGCTTTTGTAGATTGAGAGAACTAGGGATTCCAAGAGGCCAGGAGGAAGATCACATCATGCATAAGGAACATCTTGTTCTCTATGCTAAAGGCCACAGAGGTGGGAAATGAAATATCTATCATGTGTAGGGAATAGAAAGTAGGCCAGTTTGACTGGAAGGTTGAGAATGTAATGGGAGTAATATGAAAACATTCAGGAAAGTTAGTTTGGTTCAAGGTTGTGAATGGTCAAATAGAGACGTTTGCATTTTATGCTGTAGATAGCAAGGACCCAATCACAATTGTTAATCAGGGAAGTGACATACATGACTTACCAATAAGCACTTTTGGTTTTTGGTTTGGTTTGGTTTTTTGGAGGGCAGTTGGGGTTAAGTGACTTGCCCAAGGTCACATGGCTAGTTTTTTGTGTTAAGTGTCTGAGGCCGGATTTGAACTCAGGTACTCCTGACTCCAGGGCCAGTGCTCTATTCACTGCGCCACCTAGCCACCCCCCAATAAGCACTTTTAATGCCCGTACTATATACCAAGTAGTATACAGGTGTTGGGGATATAAATCCAAAGAACAAAACCATCTCTGCTTTCATAAAGCTTATGTTCTAATAGGACAAAGAGAGATCTAGGTGTAACGGAGGGAGAGTGGGATTCCCAGCTCTGCTGGTGTAGTACTAGGATTTAGTCACAGAAGATAAGATAATTCTATGAAGAATCTTTATGAGGTAATAACAAGTCTCTTGGATGAATCAGAAGGGATTAATGAGAACCACTGGTAGAAAAAATTAGTCACATCCCTGGAGGATTTAAATCACTAAGTTAAGCCACTTGTGGAGATCTTTCCGGAAGAGATCTTCATGGGAAGGGAGATGGGGATTTCAACCTCCTCCCATGCCTACTGGGCATGGGGTCTAGCAGTGACTTGCCCAGAGGAAGACACCACATCTATCAATGTGAAAGTCTGTCAGTTTGGGAGTGTCCAAGGAACTTGAGGAAGTAGAAACACAAATTCAGATACAGAAATACAAATGTTTGAGGAAGCAACTTTAAAGAATGGATCCTTTAGCAGCTGGGAATGGAGAAGATCTAATTCTGGGAACCCAGCTAAGTGACTCACTCAGCAGAGACCATGTATACCCAAGGGGAGCTGCATAAATACTCTTCAAGAAAAGGAGGGACACTTATAGGCCTTGCGTAAAAGAAAATGTAAGCTGTCTTTTCCATTTATCCCCTAAAAGTGTACCTCCCTACTATAATACTGTAAGTCTGAGCTCACTCTTCCCTTGGATGATTGCATATTTGCTAAAGAATATACCTCAGATTTATATGGGTAATGTTTTATAGCTACTGTTTAAAGAGCTAATTGTCAAAGTCATATGTTAAAAAAAGTTGGGAGAGTCAACTTTCTTCAATGCTCCTAACTTCCTGCCCTCCCATCCTGTTCCTGGCCCTTGAACCGTGGGCCTACAAACCATGCTGCCTCATCTTGTAACTTCTTTCAGCACCTGGGGTTTCCTTAACCTAGAACATCCAACTGCCCTTGCAGCCTTTTCAAACTTGAATATCCCCTTTAATCACTACTCCTTCTTCCTTCCAGTGCCATGGGAAACAAAAGACAGACTTTTTCTCTGGTTAGAACTGCAGGATGGCAGTACTCTGGGCTGCAGCATGTTCAGCCAGAGAACTGAGGAACAGAGGGACACTGGAGCAAGGCAAAAGTATACGTGTGGCACTATACTAGTCTTGAGAAAAATGAGACTAGAGTCGAGCTGTAGGTGGTTTGTTACCCTAAAAGTCACTGGGGTGAAGATTGAGTCCAATGGAACATGAATTACCCAGCACTAGGAGACAGATGAGAAAACTTGGAAGAAATTGATATCAAAGTGCAGAGAGTCAGAAACTGAGTGACAGGAATATAAGGGGGGAAAGACTAAAATTTCCAAAGATCTCAGGGGAAGAAAGCTCAATTAAAGACATTAAGCAGAAGCAGAAAAGCAATAGAAATGATATTAGTAACAGAAGGGAACATGGTCTCTAGATCAGCCAAATGAGCTCAGACATCTATAAATAAATATTGCAAGACAAAAGAACATTGAATCAATACTTACTGAGTCATAGGACCCTGAGGATTTCTCCCAAGAGAGCATAAAACCATAGCAGGATATTGCTGAATGATTTAAATGAGAAAAAAAATACTTGTAAAAGCAGAATTCATAGCTTGTGCAACAGAATTAGTGGACAGAATAGGAAAACTTAAACACACCAAAGAAACAAAAGTGGGAACAACTGATTGGGAGTGCAAATATACAAAAATAATGGTAAATCTTTGAGAAGAAAAAAAATGATGATAAGGAGAAAAAAAAGCAACCCAAAACTGTGATCACCATGCCAAAACCTATTGATTCTGAAGATAGGATATGTAGAGTAAACTTAAGGATTATAGATCTTCCAGAAGAATATGGCAAGTCAAAACCAAACCAAAACCCTTAACACTATAATGCAAGAAATAATACAAGAAAACTGCTTAGAGTTTCTGAACAAAGAGAATAAAGTTACAATTGAAAGTATCTGCAGATGACCTCCAGGAAAGAACAGCAAACATATACTGCAAATTTCAAGACATAGTGGTAAAATTTAATAATTCTACTGACAACAAATTTTTCAAGCAAACAGGGGAAAGAGCATTAAATATGAAGAAAAGGAAATTCAAATAGTACTACGCTACACCTACCAGAAACTAAATGAAGGCATGGAATAATGTGTTCCAAAGAGCAAAGTAGTTCAAGATAAAATTCATCATGATTTACCTCACAAATCTGTGCCTAACCATTAAAGAAAAAAGAGGAATGTTCAGTTTTAGAAATGTATTTAATGACCTTGGGCAAGTCACTCAACCCCCAACTGCCCACCAAAAAGCAAAAAACAAAAAAAAACAAACAAAAAAATGTATTTAAAATATTACTATGAAGAAAAACAGACCTGAATAAATTATTTCCTATTTACTGAAGCATTTCAGACAATATATAAATATAAGAAAGGAAAACAAATACACCAACCAAGGAGGGATAGATAATAAAATAAATTACTGCAGTAAAAGTAAAAGTAAAGGGGAAAAAAAGAAAGACACCTTTAGAGTTAACTATAAGAACAATGAGACCATTGAGAGAATACTTTCTTTTCTTTTTAAAAATTTATTTATTTATTTACTTTTAGTTTAAAACATTCAGTTCCACAATCCCTTGAGTTTCAAACTTTCTCTTCCTTCTTCTCCTCTGTCTTCCCCCGTCCCCCACATGGTGGGCAGCATGCAATCCAATATAAGTTCTACAAATATATTCACATTAAACATTAGTCAGGTTGTAAAGAAGAATTTTAACCAATGGAGTGAACAATGGGAAAGAAGGAATGAATCATAACAAAACACAAGAAAGAGACCAAGTGGTTTGCTTCAATCAGTATTCAGATTCTGAAGTATTTTTCTCTGGATGTGGCTATCCCTTTCCATCATGAGTCTTTTGGTGTTGTCTTATAACCTTGTATTGCTGAGAGGGGCCCAGTGTATCAAAGTTAGACATCACACATAGGATGTATCTATAGTTGTGTATACAGTTCTCCTGGTTCTGTTCTCCTCACTCATTATCAGTTTATATAAGTCTCTCCAGGTTATTATGAAATCCATCTGCTCCTCATTTCTTTTTTTCCCAGCTCAAGACATTTTTATTTTATTTTTATATGTAATAAATTTTATTTGTTTCTTGTTTACATCATTCATTTTCATGAGATTTTTTAATTACAAGTTTTCTCCCTGTCTTTCCCCTACCCCAACCCCAAAACAGTGATCCCACTGTAAAGCCCCTCACCTGGTCTGCTTTCTAACTTTCTGGTAGGGCAGGGAGGGTCTCCCTACCCCAGCCCCTG
>CM053593.1:58764609-58816610 GCA_028646575.1 Pseudocheirus occidentalis
TGAAAATTATTGGTCTACCTGAAACCCATGACCAGAAAAAGAACTTGGAAAGCATCCTTCAAGAAATCCTCAAAGAACATTGCCCAGATGTTTTAGAGTTAGAGGGCAAAATAGAACTTGAAAGAATTCACCGATCACCTCTTCAAAAAGATCCCCAAAAGAAAACCCCTAGAAATGTTATTGCCAGGTTCCAGAATACCCAGTTAAAGGAGAAAATATTACAGGCTTCCAAGAGAAAACCATTTGAATACTGCAGAAGCACTATCAGGATAACCCAAGATCTGGCAGCTTCTACACTGAGGGATCGAAGGGCCTGGAATATGATATTGCTCCTCATTTCTTATAGCACAATAGTATTCAATTACATTTATATACCACAACTTGTTTAGCCATTCCCCAATTGGTAGGCATCCCCTGGATTTCCAGTTCTTTATCATCACAAAAAGAACAGTTATAAATAATATTGTACATACATGTCCTCCTCCCACTTTTATGATCTCTTTGTTATAAAGCCCTAGAAGTGGTGTTGCTGGATCAAAGAGTATGCCAATTTTTATAGCACTTTGGGCATAGTTCCAAATTGCTCTCCAGAATGGTTGGATCAGTTCACAACTCCATGAATGATGCATTAGTGTTCCAATTTTTCCACATCCTCTCCAACATTTATAATTTTCCTGTTTTGTCATCTTAGCCAATCTGACAAGTGAGATGTGCTACCAGAGATTACTTTCTAAAAGTACACAAGAAGCCAAGGGCAAAAAGATAAAGTGATATAAAGAAACAAATCTGAAAATTATGAGCTAAACCTCACAACACCTAGTCTAGAGGTAAATCAATGGTTTTGTTGTTGTTGTTGTTTGTTTTGTGGGACCAAATTAAAGAAAGGGAGGGAGGATGAGGGGAAAGGAGAAGACAATGGGGAGATGTGATATGTCTTTGTCAAGTCAAAGATTAACAATGAATTAGAAATAATGCCTGTAATCTCTCAGAAAGACAAGATCCAACAAGAGAATAGATATGGAGGCAAAAGAAGGTATTAAAAAAGAGTAATTAAGGTATTAAAGAAGGTATTAAAAAAGGTAATAAAAAACAGAGGGAAATCTAACATCAACTGTGGAAGGTGATCCCATTGAAAACCACTCCTATAGAAGAAGAGAAATACTCTACAATGAGAAATGGAGATAATATCATACTAGGCATAATCTATAATGGATCTGGTTTTTAGAGAGACCGTTCATCCTGCCCCAGGAGAAAGGAAATAAGTGATAAAAAAATGGCATCTTATAAATGAGACTGTTTAAGAATTTACATATTTCTTAGCACCACATGAAACTTATACAAAAACTGGTTGTGTTTTAGGTAACAGAGATTTTTTAAAATGGAAAAATATCCTTTCAAGAACATAATAATAAAATTGTAATCAGCTGAAGAAATATAATCTAAAGCTATAGATTCAAGTGGAGTCTTAACATTGAAATTCCAAATAATGCATAGGTCAAAGAACAAATGATAGAAACGGTTGATGAGGCAGCTAGGTGGATAGAGTAGCAGTCCTGGAGTCAGAAGGACCTGAGGTTGAGACACTTGCTAACTACATGCAAGTCACTTAACCCTTATTGCCTCTACAAATAAATAAATAAAATAAGTACATGTTGATGTCAGAGCAGCATTTTAAATGAAATGAGAGATCCTATGAGGAGAAGATAAGAAGAGAGTGCATTTGAGGCATGGGGGATACCAGTGCAAAAATACTGTGAGACTGAGTGCCGTGTATGAGAAACAGAAAGGTCAATTGAGTTGGACTGCAGAATATGGAAATGGGACTAACATACAATGAGGAATAGCAAGTTGACAGTTGTACAAGTGATCAAAGAGGGAAGAGACGAGTCCAGATAACCACTAAGCAGGTGATTATAAACATAAAGCTTGAGTAAAACACACCCCTTTCGTCTAAATGCCCAATGTCATGAATCATACCATACAGTTCATTCCTCACCCTTTTCCTTTTGTTATGAGTTGCTGCCAGGGAAACAAGTAAGAAATAAACCTTCACCTTCTGTTTGTTTCTGGTGTGGCTGAAGCACTATCACATAGTAGTAGAAGCTTGAGAAAAGAGAAATCAAGAGTTTGAGAGAGACAGGTAGAAAGAGACACCAAGACCAAAGAAAGGGGAAAAAATACAGAAGAAGAAAAAAGAGAGATAGAATAAGTCAGTATAGAAAGATCATGGGTTTTGGAGTCAAAATGGTTTCAGATCTAGACTCTGCCGCTAATTACCCAGGTGAGGTTGGGTGAGTCACTTTGCTTCAGTTCTGAAATGAGGTGGTTGGACGAAAGGACTCTTGTAGCCAGCCCCAAGTCAGTAATCCTGTGTTTGTTTACAACCTTGAAGAGACTTCAAGGATTTTCAACAATGGTACTTGGAAATTAACACACAAGATATGCTGTCACCAAAGAAAGGAGGTTGGTGGCACTGGAGAAGGTGGGGTAAGAGCTGAGTCTTAGAATTTCCTCTTCTTCAAGACTTAGCTCAAGAATTACTTTCTACATGAGGCCTTTCCTGATACACCAACTCTTCCAGGGCCATCCTTGCCAAAATGACCTTGTATCCTTGAATCTATTATGTATGTATGTGTGTGTGTGTGTGTGTATAAATGTGTGCATGTATGTACACACACCTATACACATTAATATATATATGTATGTACATACACATATATAACTGTATAAATATACACACACACATATATGTGTGTGTTGAATTAGGTGGCCTCTACATCCTTTTCAATTTGGAAATTCTGTGATTTTGTGAAAACAAGCTTGGCATGATCAGCATGATGATCCTTAAAAACAAGCCAAATGTGCCAGACTTAGGGACAGGTAGGTGGCACAGTGAATAGAGCACTGGCCCTGGATACAGGAGGACCTGAGTTCAAATGTGGCCTTAGACACTTAACTGGCCGTCTGACCTTGAGCAAGTCACTTAACCCCAATTGCCTTGCCTTTCCCCCTTAAAAAAAAGTGCCAGGTTTCTTTAATGTGACTCTGCACTATCCAAACTAACTTCAGTTCAGGAATAGGTTAATCATGTATCGTCTCTCCTAGTACCTTGGCTTCCTCTCCTCCTCTCTGGTGCCTGACATTTGGTCTCCAGTGTTTGTTTGTTCCTTCACCAAAGTGTAGGCAGGAAATAAAGTGAGTTGATCTGAATTTCAACAAATGTATTAAATGTACTCTGTGTAAAAATCACTGTCTTTGGTTCCAGTAGAGATGTAGGAATCAATAAGACATAGTCTCTGTTCTCATGGAATATAACCTAATATGAGAGAATCATCATGATACAATTTATACTTAGTTTTGTGTAATACTGTTATCTCTTCCACATCACTGGAGTCAGAGGTATAGCATCCCCCACTTTCACCCAACACTCCCATGATGTGGAAAATCTGAGTAACATTTTTTGGCCCTCTTTTCATACCAGAGAAGAAGTCTGAACTATTATGGTCTTAAAAGAGAAAATATGTTGATGTTATACAATGCTACATATATATTTTCTGCATTTCTGAGTTTTTGAACTTTTTCTGTGCCATTTTCTAGCCTTCGTGTGTCATCTATGATTTCTGCAAAACTCCCCCCAAATACCCATTTCATTTTTTATGTTGATTCTTAATGGGGGGCAAAGTCAAGGTGGAAGGAATAACTGTATAATGTAAAATAGAATTACATGTACTAGAAAAGAGATAAACTATAAATCTATTTCCTAATTAGGATCTAGTTTTAAAAGAGAAGGAGGCAGAAGGGTTAAATGGAAGATAAGGTTGAAAATGCTGATAAAAGTATATTTTCTACTAACTATAATACTGTATTTTTTTATTATTTATCAGTGCTTTGAGAATCCATGGTTTCTTTGGCATGAGTGTTCTGCATTAACACTGATAGTTGTTATCTTTACATCTTAGTGTAGTACAGAGGTCCTTAAACATTTCTGTCTCAGAATAATGTTTTGAAGTAATTTAATACAATTCCAAATTTCAGTTAGAGGATAATGAAAATAAAGAAGTCGTTTTTCCCCATCTAAGTTCATGGAGCTCCTGAAATTTATTCATGGACCCTAGGTTAAGACCCTGTAGAATCAGTCAATTAGCATAAATTAAATGCCCACTCTATGTAAGGTACGTTTTTTAAGTGCTGGGGATATAAAGTAAGGTAAAAGACAGTCCCTGATCTGAGGGAACCTGTCAACTAATGGGGGAGATAGTATGCAAACTATATACAGAGAAGAAGATAGATAACAGAATAAATTGGGCATAGTCTCAGAAAGCACAAAAATTAAGGAGGATTGGGAAAGGCTTCTTGCCAAACTTCAGTTGATTCTTGAAGGAAGCCCAGAAGGTAGAGATAAGGAGGGAGAATTTTCAATTTTTCTGAGTCTTGTGTTTAAAAGGGTTTAATACTTTTGAATGTGTCCAACCTTCTGATAAGACACCTTTTAGTGTTCTTGGAGGGGGTATGGTGAAGAGGGTGCTAGATTTGGAAAGCCCAAAGATCTGGATCAATATGATGCTGCCTCTGCCACTGGTTACTTATGTCACTTAGGAAGTCACTTCCTGGGACGGCTAGGTGGCACAGTGAGTAGAGCACCTGCCCTGGAGTCAGGAGGACCTGAGTTCAAATCAGGCCTCAGACACTTGAAACACTAGCCATATGACTTTGGGTAGGTCACTTAACTAAATTGCCCTCCAAAAAGAAAGAAAAAAAAGGAACTTCCCCACATTGGACAAGTCACTTTTCTCATCTGTAAAATGAGCAGGTAGGTCTAGATAACCTTTGAGGTTCCTTTCTACTCTAAAATGATGATTATAGAACAGATATCTAGTCTGTTGCTAGACCTATGCCCAACCAAATCCAATTTGGTTGTATTTACCAAAACGTGGTTTGCCAATATGCCTCCTAGAATTCAGGATTTGTTGTTGTTCGGTTGTTTTCAGTCATGGGTGACTCTTTGTGACCTCATTTGGGCTTTTCTTGGCAAAGATACTGGAGTGATTTGCAATTTCCAATCCAGGATTTCCTCCATCTAAAAAAGATCCACAGGAGAAGAATGTTCATTTCTGTTCTGTCCATTATTATTATTATTATAAACATCTCAATGGTGTTGATTGATTGATATTCAAGAAAAATAGGTTTTATAGGGTTTACATTGAATGAACTCTCATAGGATATCTACTTCAAGAGTAAATCTGAAAATATGTGACAAGAAAGAAATTCACACTTGTTTGAGAGGAAGATACTTCAGATCAGGATTGTTTTTCTCATTTAAAAAAGGACCCTTAATGTCCTTTGATGTCCAAAGAGGCCAATTCCATTTTAACACTCTAGAAAATGACATTGCCTGTGAAGAGTTAATAGAAAACTCTCTTCTTTTTATAGATGAGTTCATCCTATTTATATTCACGGTTATGTTAATTGTATTTGCCCCTCCATCATAACCTCATATAGTTTTTTCCTTACCTAACCTCTGTCTGACTCTTTATTTTAAAAAAATTGGGGAAAGAAAAGAATGGGATGAATAGAACACTAGTAATCTCTAATCAAAGTAGTCTGATTCCATTCCTCTGTGCGTGCTTTTTAATTCAGCAGAACGGCAATGAATTAAATGTACAGAAGGAGACGGACATTTTCAGACATGTCCAATGTGTGAGTTTATTTGTTTCACTGTCATTTTTTGTTGTAAGGGAGAGCTGAGAGTGGTGGTGGTGATTTTTTTTGAGTTAAAAAGATTGGAAATGATAACATTGGATACAAAAGAGTTAACAACTGCTGTTGGATGTGTGTCAGATTTTAGACTGGAGATGCCTATGGTCAACGGGTTTCTGCATTAAAGTCACCATTAGCTTTCCAAATATGAGGAAAAGGTAATGCAACTCACCTTCTCTGAGTTAGTTAGTTTCATATGCTCAGATTGGAAATGTCACCTTCCTGACTAACACTGAAGCCCAGGTTTCCATTCATCTTCTCTCTACCTTCTTCCTACTTCATTGCCCCGAAATGTTTTCAAATGTTCTTGGTAAAATGGAACGGATGGCAGCCACCCAAACAATTGAATCTCACCATCCTACTCTTGAAATAGGAACTGAGAGAGTAGGAAAATGGATTCTTTCAAACATAGGTCTGTCCCCCTAGGGAGTAGAGACCTAATTTGGGGAGGGGATAGTATCCTGGTTTCTACTTTCATATCCCAGGGTGCAAGATGCTATCTTGATGAGGGACAGACAAGGTTGAAAAAGGGAACATACTGAGCAATGAGGAACAGCTGAGAGCTACAAAGAGAAGGCTGCACTTGTGTATAAATAGAAATCTAGCTGCTACCCTGATGAAATCAGACCAGATGTTTCTCTGATGTCTCTGTTTGGTCCTTCGGTTGAAAAAAAAAAGCAAAATTTTGCTAAAATTAAACTGTAGGGCCAACCAAGTATGTGGCACAAATACTTTAACCCTATTAATATGCAGAGATCTAAAGTTATTTTGTTAGAGAAATGTCTAACAATGAAGGAAATGTCTTCTGAAATAATAGATATCATAGTCAGCTACAAATATACCAACCTCTGGGCAATTTCCTATCGAGGTGGGATATTGGGTTCCACTGCGAACATCTAAGGTCTTTCAGGTACATGTCATCAGCACCCAATTCCTACTGGGTATATACTCTGTGTCCTGTCTCCCAAACTGTATGGGACCCAATTGTAGACCACACAAGATCCCCAGGGTAATACAGATGGCAAACAAGTACCTGGCTGTCTATTTTCTATAAGACACAGAAAAAATGGCCACACACACAGAGAAAAATAACCTAGGAAGACAACAGGGGAAATCCCAGACCACCACAGTTGAGCCACCAGAAACTTCTGGAACCTTACTTTCAGTTCCTCTTCCCATCTTCTTACGCTCTACAGGAAAACCTCTCACAAGGATGAAGTTGACCTCTCCACAGTACCCCACTCCTGAAGGCAAGGGAGAGCAGGCTGAAATATTAATTGGGTCCATTAGAGTTTAGATGCACATTTCTGGAGCACAGAGCCCGCTGGGTTCCTGTACCCTTTCTTGGTTAGCAACTGCAGCTAACTCAGATATTCTTCTTGATTCTTACTTTAAAATTTTCCACTCCTCTTAAAACTACACCATAACATCCACTCTTCTCACCTTTCTCTCTTTTCTCCCAGGGTAGGAAGTTGCTTTTCTTAGTGTTTCTCAGAATGAAAGCTTCGCCAAAAGGTCTTTCCAAGTGAAAGAAACTAACAAATACTAAGACATGGAATCCTCTAATCAATTCCATGTCTGGTTTCCAGAACCATACTCTATTAGGTAATATAAATGGCCTTTCTGCTGCTTATAATCCAAGGATATCCCTCATCTCCTATTGGCCAAGTTAGCTATCATTCTGGAAATCCTGGAAGGTGCAGATTTGAGTTAGGGAATATGAAATATCAGAAGTTTCTAGGCCCTGGGTAGACATAATTTGTATGTAATGGGATGTAAGTATTTGGTGATGCTAAATGATTCTAAGTAAAATGTATCAAAGACCAAGAAAAGCCAGGACACTGGCATGTTGTCTAAGTGGTTCTGGTCACCTGTATTCAGTAAGGGGCCTCGATGCTTTTTGTTTCTTAGATCATCATATTATACCATATATACTTTCCCTCTCCCCCTCTCAGAGAGCCATCTTATATGACAAATAGTATTTTTAGAGAAGAAAAAAAAGCAGAACAATTGGTCGATACATTGAAAAAGTCTGAAAACATGTGCAGTGTGTAACACCTGTGGACCTCCCACCTTCACAGAGGGGTACGTTGGGGTAACTTCTTATACTTCTAGTATCTATTAACATGTATTTAGGTACATTTCTAGGCCTGTATCAGGGTCTGCTGGGTGCTGACAGAGCAACTTTTATATCCCTGGAATATCTCAGAAGTAGACCTAGTGTGTATGTCCATACATAACCTAGAAGAGGGATTGTCCAAGAGTAGTATGTGTAGGGTTAAATGTGTACTGGTGTACCGTGCCTAGTCCTGCTGCAAATATATAATATAGCAGGGCAGGAACCCCTTTATTTTATTGACCCTTTTAACTGGTCACTGGTCAGGGGGTGGTACATGGGTGTTAAAAATAGTAATTGAGTTCCTATTTTCTGGGGATCCCCCTGCAATTTTACTGTGAACCACAGGCTCCTGAGACTATCTACACTGGAAGTCCATACAAATTGGCTATGTATTTTTTTTTTAGGAAATGTCAGACTGTTAACAATGCAGTTAGTTCGCAAAATATTTTATGAATACAAATATATCATTTTATTCTCACAACAACTCTGGCATGCTATTGTTATCCAGTTTTTATAGATGGTCAAACTTGAGGCATATACAGGTTAAGTGACTTGCCCACCGTTACATAGTTAATATATGTTTGAGGAAGAATATGAACTCAGGGCTTCCTGATTCCAGGTCTAGCACTTAGAATTACTACATATTCTGATGTAGCTTATTCATCGCTATGAAGCCAGGTGGTACAGAATGTTGAAGGAGGACTAGCACCTATGGTGTGAAGCCTTGCCAAGCCTTTTCAGGGCTGCTCATCTACTTTTGGTGTCCACTTTTACCCAACTCTCACCTGTGGCTCCAAGAAACTGTAGCATCCACAACAACCATACCCCTGAAGGTTTGAGGGTAACTGACAGACCCCAAACCAGTTGATGAGTCTATCTTGGGGGATGTTTACCTTGACAAGTCCTGAAATCAAAACTATGAGTTGAGGAATAAAGCTTCTTTAATTGATATATCAGGGCAACAAACCTGCCACCCTGGGAGATGCCCAGTGGATTTTCCCAATCAAAGAGACCCATGAAAATGTTTTTATAGTTTTAGGAGGAGAGGGAGAGGACACAACATGAAGAAGTAAGGTCCGGTCATGAGCCCTCAGTTTCCCTTGGCAATCTGGGCAAAAAAAGCCACTTTATTCTGACTATTTTGTCCTTCATGCCATGAATCCTAGTGGAAGGGGGTAAGGACACTAGAAGCTGAGATCTAATCTGGACTCCCCACAAGGCAACATCCTTGGATGGAGGAGACCTAGGGTGTGGTTCAGCTCAACCTAATCTCATTATCTTAAGGGTAGGAGTGAAAGGATGTTAATGGAATTTTGACATTGTCATGATAACTAAGAGTCCATATTACAATTGCTATGAACAATTTTCTGTCATTTCATTAACAATGAACAGTTTTGTCAGTCCCAAGCATATGAAGACTTCCCTTGGCTAGATGAGAGCACTTTGTTCCAATGGCCATGAAGGCCCTGATGCAGGTGCTGTGGAGCACTTAGAACTTGGTTAGACATGGAAAACACAAAGATCATCCATTGCACCCAGGCTTTCACCAGTTGTCCTTACTTTTGTCTTGCCACTGGACTACAATGAGTCTGGAAGAGAGAGTCCAACTCTGCTGTACGTAAGTTCAGTCTACATGCAAGTCACGACATCACCCCATGATGTCATTGGTTCTCTTCAAAGATGAAGAATGAACAAGAAGCTATAGCATTTATTTGGAGCACACACTGAACACGTCCATAAATCCACATGCTTCAACATGTGACTTATGTGTGTGAGAAGTTGTCTAAAATCATGAAATAGTTGAGTAATGTCAGTCATAAGAGGAAGCACAGTGCAGTGTGGAAAGAGCACTGGCCCTGTCTTCAGAGGACTTGGCTTCAATTCTGCCTCTAACCTGGGTCAAATCCCCCTCATTTAGCCTCAGTTTCTTAATATGTAAAATAAATGAGTTGAAGTAGGCCCTGAAGATTCCCCAGCTCTGTGACCCCCCAAATCTATTTCCAATTGAGTTCAATAAGCATTTATTAAGTACCTCCTATATGCATGTCAATGCACTAGGTATACAAAGAAAAACAAGAAACAGACCTTGCCCTCAGAGAACTTTTGTTCCTTCTCATCACTCTTGGAATTCTCCTATTGGGTGACCTTATCACCACCAATGGGGTTAATTATCACCTCTATGTAGATGACGCCCAGATCAATAGTCTCTTAAGCTCCAGTCCCATATTACTAATTGCCCATTGTAAATCTCAAATTGAATGTCCTGCAGACATCTCAAATTTAACATGTCCAAAATATAACTTCTTAACTTCCCCCCCAAAAACTCACCCCTTTTCTGAACTTCCCCATTACTACAAGGAAAATTCTATCCTCCAGAGTCATTGAATGAATGGATGAAGAACAAGGACAATTCTTTCAATAGCTCAGGTTCACAACTTCAGTATTGGTCTTTACCCCCTCACTATCCATAAACCATTATATCCAATCAGTTGCCAAATCCTGCCCACTTTTACATCCATATCTCATCTGACCCCTTCTCTCTACTCATATGGCCACTCTTTTAGCCAGGCACCCACTAGCTGAGACTATTACATTGGCCTTCTAATTGGTCTCTAATTATTCCAATCCATCTTCCACACAGTTGCTAAAAGGAGTTTCCTCAACTATATATTTGACCATGCTATTCCTCGTACTCCAGAAATCCCAGTGACTCTCTGTCTCTGTCTCTGTCTGTCCCTCTCCTCTGTCTGTCTGTCTGTCTTTCTCTCCTTTAAGATGAAGTATAAACCCCTGTTCATATCTTAAGTCCTTCCCATCCAAGTCAACCTATGTCCCCAGCCTCTTTACAAGTTTTTCCCCTCCCACTCTCTGTGGTCCAGCCAAACTGGAACCCCTGCTGCTCCTCACACACAGCTCTCTGCCTCTCACTTCTGTCCCTTTGACCTAGTTCATGCCCCTGTCTGGAAAAACAAAGACTAGTATTTGTATGGCAGTTTACAAAACCATCTCCCACTATCTCATTTGATCCTTAGAACACGTCTGGGAAGTTGGTGCTATTATTATCTGAATTTTACACATGAGCAAACTGGGGCAAATAGAAGTCAAGTGACCTGCCCAGGGTCACAACACTAGTATGTGTTCGAGGTCAGATACAAACTCAGGTCTTCCAGACTCTTGGGCAAGCGTTCTCTATCTACTGTACCCCTTAGCATTGCCTCCTCACTGCTACCTCTTAGAATTCCTATATTCTTTTGAGGCTCAACTCAAGCACCATCTTCTACAAGAGACATTTCCTTACTCACCCTAGTTGGGTTGCTGCTAGTGCTTCCCTTCTCTGTCCTCACCAATGTTGTCTTTTATCTATTGTGTGTGTATTTGAAGGTACATTTACATGTATGTTTGTCTCTCCTGATAGAAGGCATGCTTCTTGAAGATTAAGATTTTGTCTTTGTTCTCCAGTGCCTATATCAGTGCCTGGCATATAACAGGTGCTTAATAAATGCTTGTTAATTGACTGACATTCTCACTCAGAACCAATGCCATGTGGAAGCAGACAAGTGCTTTAAGGTTTGCAAAGAGCTTTCCAGATACTATCTCACTTGCTACTCACAATGACCCTGGGACAGTTAGATGTTATTATTATCCCTATATGGACAACAAAATTAGTTTCACACAAGGAGGTTAGGTGACTAACCCAGGGACACACAATTGGTATTTGAGGCAGGATTTAAAGTCAGAATTTCCTTACTCCAGCATTCTATGCGCTATGCTACCTATGTAAGCAGATAAATTCATTGTGAGTAGAGATGGTTTTATTCTTAGTACTTGTATCTCCAGCACTAAGCATAATGCCTAAAACATAGTAGGTACTAATTAAGTACTTGTAAATGCAAAATCTCATTTTTAAAAATATCTATGTTGAAAACTATCTTTATATGGAATTAGAAAAAAACACTATTTACAAAAAAACTTAAATACTTGTAAATTGAACAGGTACTAGTAGTGGGAGCATAGTGATTGTGTCATTTGGTTTTTACTTGTATTTCCTGACCACAAGGGATAACCAGGAAACTATATGATCTCCTTTTGACATTATTTGGCTACTCCCACCCATCTTTCTGATAGTTCAGATACCTGGGGCAAAGATTAAGTCTGTCTTTTTTATTTTCTTCTTCTAAACTTATACTCTAGGACAAAAGCATGCACCGTATATGTACAAGAAGACATATTTCTATATGTTGGAATAGTCACTGGGCAATGTCTCCTCTTAGTGATGCCCTTACAGCTCTAGCTTCACTGAAATCTCTAACAAATCATTTTTGTTAGTGGAGATTAATTAGATCATACCAATTAGGCAAGGAGGCAATTGTCTCTGATTTTTAGACTGTCCTATCCTGGAAATCTTTGAGTAAGTTCTGTGTTGTACTGCAAACCATTGTTGATACAGCCATCTCTGTAAAACCTCCATGCTTGAGACCAAGGATACCTTGAAAAAAAAAAGACATGTTAAGTGCCTCTTTTCAAGGCAAGGAAGACCTCTCCTTTTTGTAGTTCCCCAAGGAATCTCTACTCTTTATATAAGAGTTATTCCAAAGGAAAATATAAGATTTTCCAAATAAAATCTCTCAATATAAATTGTGGAGAGAAATGGAAAGTTCCTAGAAAGCACTGAAAGATTTTACTCTTCAGATTGCTCCCAGACCACAGAAATATGGGTATGCGTTGAGCGTACTAGTACTGAAGTCCCACCATAACTGACTTTTCTGTTGAAAAGGTCTTGATTCCTTGTCACCATTTTCCTGTTCTTATTCTTTGTGTTTTTTCACTTATAAGATACTATAATTTGGTCCCCTGCTTACCCTCTACCAGATAAATAACTAGTTGTATGACAAAACTTCTATACCCTCCCTCTCTCTCTCTCTGTCTGTCTGTCTCTCTGTCTGTCTGTCTGTCTCTCTCTCTCTCCCCCGACCCTCCTTCTCTCTCTCCTCTCTCAATCTGCCTTTCCAGTCATCCTAGGCACCTGGGTTTCAGATTATACATGGTGTGTATGTAAGTCACCAGTCTGCATCAGTATGATTCTGTGGCTCCTCTTTTCTCATAGTCCTATGAAGTCAGATCTTGGTAGTGTCTCTAATTCAGCCAGTGAAAGGAGGTAGATTTGTCCTTCATCAATCCTATATTGCTTTCCTAATTCTCCACTGACTCCAATCATTTGACTCCAATCACTACCATATGGATATGTACATATCCTTGGGTTAGGGCAAGAAGGAAGGACAAAGTATATTACTCTGCCTTTAACCTGTTCCCCAACACTACCCCTGTATATCTCAGCTAAAATGGGTTTTCCTATTCTCTCTTCTTCCCAGAATCCTCAACTTCAAGGTCAACTTCACAGGTCCTGTGAAGTCTAGGAAAGTCTATTCAGTTGCTATAGATACTCACAGCATCTTGAGTCTCCTTGGCATTACTCCCAGTCTGGTGAACCAGGGGCTATGTATATAAAGCTTTAAGGTTTCCAAAGCATTTTATATACATTACAGCTCATAGATCTAAAGCTTGAAGGGGCCTCAGAGGCCATCTAGTAGAACTCTTTCCTTTTATAGATAAAAAATTGAGGCTCAGGGAGGTTGTCACTTTCACAAGGTAATATAGGATCGCTTACATCAGAAGTGGGATTTTATTTGATCTAATTGCAGTCATGTAATTCTGTGGTTTTTCACTTCTTTGCAAAAATTAGAAACTGCTAGCTTGAAAGAATTGGAATTATTGACTAAGATCGGAATTTTGGAGAGTAAAATATCTCTTCACATGGAGAGACCTAATGACCATGGTGAATTTGCTGTGATTCCTGCAGTTTATTGCATATTATTACCAATTCAGCACATACCTCTATTACTAATTGCCTTCTTCATTTACCCCCTTGGAAAATACTTGAAGAATATGCAAAGACCATACAAATCTGCAATGGAAGCCCAGTATCTCAGAAGGTGCCTTGCCAATGCCTTTTTTTTTTAACTTATCCCTTACCTGAGTACCCTTTGACGGAGGAAGCAGGATTATGTTAGAAGTATATTACTCTGCAATGCAGAATTAAGGAAGCATTACAGGATTGATGAAGGACAAATATTCCTGCTTTCCAAAACAAAAAAAAAAAGATAAGAAAATGGACTCTGAAAACTATAAGCTAGGGAAGTTTTACTTCAATGGCTATTTAAATTCTAAAGTACATTATTAAAAGGGATAACTAGTGAAAGAAGTCATCCCAAAGAGACAGCATGTCTTCATCAAAGACAAGTCAGGACAGAATAACATTATTTTCTTTTTTGACAATGTTATTAAACTGGTTGGAACAGGATCAGGGAAATGTTGAAGATACAGTTTGCCTAGGTTCTTGTGAAGTATGTGAAAAAGACTTTCAAGTTATTCTTAGAGAAAAAACAGAGATTTGGGCTTCAGAAAAGCACAATTAGGTGAAACTGGTTGAATAGCTGAAGCCAAAGGGTAGGTTCCATGTCACCTAGGCAGCAGGTCTCCATTAAAATACCACAGCAGGAATCTGCTTAGATCTCCACTATTTAACATTTTTATCAATGACTTAGATAAAGGAATGGAAAGTATTCTTACTAAATTTGTAGCTGACACAAAAACTGGGAAAGATAGATAATAGTATAGCTATCATCAGGTAACAGTCAAAATTTTTAAAAGTTCTTAATGTGTTAGAACATTGACCTGACTCCAATAAGATGAACTTTAACAGAGATAAAGATAAAGTTTTAACAGGGAGTTCAAAAAAATCAACTTCACAAGTACTGTATCAGACTGGATCAACACTAGTCATGTTTCATTTTATTCCCCCAGTCTTCTCAAATTGTGGTCGATCATTGTCTTGATCAGAGTAAAGTCTTTCAAAGTTATTTATCTTTGCAGTATTGTTTTTATTGTATAATTTGTTCCCTTGGTTCTTCTTACTTCACTCTGCATTGGTATATACAATTCTTCCCAGATTTCTCTGAATCTATTACACTAGCATTCCACTACATTTATATACCATATTTTGTTCAGCCATTTCCCAATTCAGGGGCATTTCCCTAGTTTCCAGTTCTTTTCTACCACAAAATGAGCTTTTATATTTGTACATATGAGTCCTTTGCCTCTTTTTTGATCTCTTTTGGCCTTAGGGAATAGTCAAAGGGTAGGCAGGCATGATTTAGTGACATATTGTACATAGTTCCAACTGCTTTCTAGAATGACTGGACCAATAGTACATCAGTTTATCTATTTTTCCCATAGCTCCTCCAATATTTGTCATTTTTTCTTTTCTCTTTTTGGTCAACTTTTTCAATCTTGTGATTGTGAGATGGAAACCTCAGAGTTGTTTTAATTTGTATCTCTCTAATGATTATGGATCTGAAGCGCTTCATGTTCATACGTCCATAGATTGGATTCCTTTTACCCCATTGTCTTTTGTCAATAGTCAACAAGCATTTATTAGGAGCTGGGCTAAGCACTGGCATATAAATATGGAAAAAATGAAAAAAAAATCCCTTTCTCCCAATGGGAGAAACCAAAACAGGAAAAGAAGCTGAAAAATAGGGAGTGGGGAGAATACTGAAGATACTCAACTTCATGGAGTCAGTCAGAGAAGTCCCAAAGTAGTCTAGCCAGGTGAGAAATGCTGCTAGCGATTAGAAAAAATTGGTTTTTTTCCTTGGGATAGAGAGGCCTCTTGTGCATTGGTGGCTTAGGTTAAAAGATAGCTCACAGGTTAGCCCATTTCTAGGTTTCTGTCTGAGATGTGATCTGAAATCCTATCTGGGGAAGAGGGTGATATGTTATCATTTAAAGTTGCTTCAGAGGGAGTAGGTGGCTATTATCTTTGGAAATTAATGAAGTCAAGCTTCAAGGTTTCTAGATCAATTATTATTCACCTGTTGAAAGGTATATATAGAGGAAAAGATATAAAGGAAAAGAACCTAGTCCATCCTCAAATGCTTTTTAACTTAAAAACAACCTGATTGTTTTCTTGTTTTTAGGGACCAGATCTCTTCTGCTAAAGGAAATTTGGTAGTTTGAGAATTCTTATTCTGAAGGAAAGTCAACCTAAAGATCCTAGAAGTCATTTCCAAGGACTAATGCTGAGATTTGCAGGGATTGACAAAGAACAAGGAATTTCTTTAATTTGTTTTTGACAATGAGACATGAGTATTCATAGAGGTGTTTAATATTTTTTTATGACGGTACCTTTCTCTCTGTTGGAGAAACACAGAGTAAATTTCAATTTTAGAGACACTTAGACAATCAATCAGTCAACAAGCATTTATTAACCATCTATGATATACCAGGCACTCTATTAAGCATTGAGGATACAAAGAAAGGCAAAAAAATTAGTCCCTCATTTCTAGGAGATAACATTCAATCAACTATGTACAAACAAGACATTGACAGGTTTACTTAGAAATAATTAACAGAGGAAAAGCACTGACATTATAGGATATTGGGAAAATCTTTTTATAGAAGGTGGGATTTTAAACTTGTTTTTGGTGAGGTTATCAGGATTGAGTGACTTGTCCAGGATCACACAGTAGAAAGGGTCAAGTGTCTGAAGCTGGATTTAAACTCAGGGTCCTTCTGACTCCAGGACCAGTATTCTATCCACTGCACCAGAAGGTGGGATTCTAGCAGGGATTTGGAGGAAAACAGAAGAAAGATATGAGGAGGGAGAGAATTCTAGGCATAAGGTACAGTCAGTAAAAATGTCCACAACTGAGAGATACATATGGGGAGGGGGGGACACGTAGGATGAGAAAGAGTAGGAGAGGAAGAGGAAAGGAGGAGGAAGAGAGGAAGACAACACCAAGTAAGCCTGGGTGACTGGGAGGATGGTGGTACCCTGGATAACAGTGGTGAAGTAAGAAGAGGGGAAGGTTTTGGGGGGAAAAATGACTTATTTTGGACATGCTCACTTTAAGATATCTTCAGGACATACAGGTGAAGATATCTAATAAGGTAGCTAAGAGATGGACGTCTGGAGGTTTGGATAGATGTTAGATCTGGATGAATATATTTGAAAATCATCAACATAGAGAGGATAATTGAATTCTTGGGAACTAATGAGATCAGCAAGTGAAACATTATAGAGGGAGAAGACTAAAGACTAGCCCAGGATAGACCCCTGGGGATGTGACCTGGCTGTAGATCCATCAAGAGAGATTGAGGAGTTGTCTGACAGGTAGTCAGAGAACCAGGACAAAGTACTGTCTGGGAAATCTAAAGAGAAGAGAATGTCAAGGAGAAGGTGATGGACAGAGTCAAAGGCAACAGAAAGACGAAGATGGAGAAAGGGCCATTAGATACAGCAGTTAAAAGATGACTTTTAACTCTGGACAGAACATTTTCGGTTGGATGATGGAGTCAGAAGCCAAGAAGTAAAGATTTTAGACAGTGAAAGGAAAGGAAGTGGAGGCATTGATTATAGATGGTCTTCAAGAAGCTTATATGCTATTGGGATGCAGGGCAGACATACAACACGTACACAAATAAGTGCAATGTATATGTGTGTATGTATCCATGTATATGTACACATATATACATATACCCACACACAAAGTAATTTCCCAATAGAGTGCTGATGTGAATAAAAGGAATTCAGGATATGTCCATTCAGTAAAGGTGTTACCTCACCTATGCTTTGTTGGAAGCTAGAGATTTGATGGGGAACAAGTGAAGAAGGAGAGTATTTCAGAAACCAGGGACCACTTTTGCAAAGGCAGAGAGGTAGAAAATGGAATGGTATGTGAGAAACAGCTAGCAGTTCAATTTAACTGATACAGAAGCTAAGGGAAGGAGAATAAAATGAAATAATATTAGAAAGGTATGTGGGAACCAGACTGTGTAAGACAGGTTAAAGAGTTTGTATTATCTTCGAGACAACAGAGAGTAATTAAAAAGGTTTGTCAGGGTAGTGGGGAACCTAGGGTTACATCAGTGTTTTAGGAATATGACTTTGTTAGCTGTGTGGAGGTGTCTCTGCTTTGATAATTTTGGGTCATTTACAGACCACTTCTAGTAAACCTTTTTTTTTATTTGTCTTTGGAGTTGCATAATTTTTAATTTCTCCAAGTATGAATCTTCACTGTGAATCCTATCGCTACAGATTCTATTAACAAAGTTTGCATCTCTTCTCAAGGAGAGCTTGCTAGTAGTAGCAGTTGTGGTTGGGAAGCAGGTATGTAAGAAGGCAGGGATATGACACATAAATCCTATTGTAGTTTATGAACAAAGGCATATTGGCTAAACATACAATATAAACTAACCATTTATCAGCCAATGGATTTATTCTTTCACTAAGGTCCAAGATCATACATAGAATCTCAGAATCTTGGAACTGGAAGGGATCTTAGAAGACTTCATATACTTTGATATGTGGTGACTTCAAGGTGAGGATGGTAAAAAACAAAACAAAACAAAACATGTTAGGAAATATGGATTAGCACATGCTTAAAAACATTTGTCCAATTTAGTTGAATTAAGGAATAAAAGAGGTTAGAGACTTATAGACTACAAAGAAGCCTCATGCCTATTCATCATCCATACTTTCAGAAAGGAATAAGAAAATATTATCAAGGTATTGGCAAGCACCAAATAACCCCTCTCTCTCTCTCTCTCTCTGTCTCTGTCTCTCTCTCTCTCTCATACACACATATTCATACAAGAAACTATACTTTAAAATGTAGGAAATGATTTGTTGCTGACATGAGTCATTCTTAAATGAACTGAGTATGTCAGACCAACTTGTTAGAGCAAAGATTAAAATTAATACAGAGGTAGAAGAAAGACTGAAAATGAGAAAAAGATATATTGGATTAAAACAACTTGAACCTGACCTGTTTGAAAGTTATTGATGCCAAAAATGGGAAATGGATGAAGGAAAGGTCACAGACACAGATAACAATAATTTCATAGAGAAATTTCATCAGGGAAAATAATTTGCCATTACAAGAAACCCAAAGAAGTCTAAAAACTGCCTTGGACAGTAAAGATTTAACAGTCTCCCAGTGAGAGAGCTATAGCAGATTAGGCAACACTAATTTAAAATGGAAACTCATTTGTAAAATCTTATGGGAAAAGATCATGAGAGATTATGAGCAATAGGGAAAAGCAGTAGAGAGAAAAAGAAATCTTGACTGGGTACCAACATCATAAAGTCATCCTGAAGACACTGAAAGGTAAAACTTGAAGGATAACAAACAGATGGAAAATGGACAAGATTTGCAAAGATTTTTTTTATAAGGAACTCTTTTCTTTTTTTGGTGGGGTGGAAGGTGGCAGAGCAGTTGGTGTTAAGTGACTTGCCCAAAGTCACACGGCTAGTTTTTGTGTTAAATGTCTGAGGCTGGATTTGAACTCAAGCCCTCCTGACTCCAGGGCCAGTGCTCTATTCACTGTACCACCTAGCTGCCCCCTAGAAACTCTTTTGCCATCAAGGACAGTGGAATCCTGATGCTTAGAGTCTAACATAATAGTCCCTAATGTGACTTTGATGTTAGATGTGACTATTTAGATAGTGAAAATAGTATTAGGTAATCTCAGGCAAGATACAAAACAAGGAGATGTATATTTGCCAAAGGTTTCTATTGACAAGGAAATGTCTGAACAGAATATTTGACATGCTATGAGAAAGTTAAATATTCTTGTTTGTTGAGTGGGGGAGGAGGGAGGGTCTAGGAATTTTGATTTGATTGTGACAGGGTACTCTCCGTAGAGAAAATCCCTTTACCAATGCATATGGCAGGTGTTACATCATTAGAAAGTTTTAGAAAGTTACTTGGGGCACTGAAAGCATGAATGACTTGCACAGGGTCACATAGCCAATATGTGTCAGATAGAGATAGGACTTAAACCCTGATCTTGCTTCCCCTGCTTCTTTACAGATTGAAGACCAACCGTGCACACTGGATCCTCATCTCAACTATACCCTCACATTGATTCTCTATCTCATTCTTTGCAATGGCTGTTCCAAATCTCTCTGCAAGCCTCCAATAGCACCCCTTTTCTTTCACCCTTTAATATGAAACTCTTGTCTCATACTTTACTAAAAACAAAACAAAAACAAAATAAAACCCACAAGACTATTTGGCAAGAACTTCCGCATCTCCTTTCATCTCTTCATTTCACAACCCCTTGACATCATTCCTATGGATTTTCCACTTTCCTCCAGTCTCTGGTGAAGATGTATGATTTCTTTTCACCCAGATTAACCCTTCAGTATGCACCCTTGATACCATCCTTTCCCATCTTCTCCAGCAGGTTACCCCCTCAATCATCCCTACATTCCCTAATTTTCAATCTTTCTCTATTGGTTGTTTCCCTGCTGCCTACAAACACACCTATGTCTTTCCCATCTCTTAAAAAAAACCTCTCACTCTATCCCATCATTCCCACTATGATCCTGTATTTCTTCTCCCTTTGTTACACTCCTTGAAACAACCAAATGGAGGTGCCTCCATTTCTTCTCCTCTCTTATTAATTTGCTGAAATATGACTTCTATCATCACCATTGAACTGAAACCATTCTCACTAAAGTTACCATTTGTCTCTTACTCATTAAATAAAATGGACTCTTCTGGCATCCCATTCTCCTAGTCCTCTCTGTAGCATTTGGCACTGTTGACTGTTTTCTCCAGGACAATCTTTCCTTTTGGAGGGTTTTAATGACTACTCTCTCCTAGTTCTTTTCTTGTCTGTCAGCTCCTTCTTAGACTCCTTCACCTTTTTATCACATGTCATACCCACTAACTGTGGGTATACCCCCAAGGCCTGCCTGGAGCCTTCTTCTCTTTCTGTACTATCTTTTGGTGACCTCATTAGCTCTCTTGGGTTCAACTACTATCTCTATGCAGATGGATCACAGGTCTATATGCCTATCTACCTCTAGTCTCTTTTCTGGGCTCCATTCCACATCATGAACAGCCTGTGGGTCATTTCCAAATGGATGTCCCATAGGCATCCTCAAACTCAACATTTTAAAAACAGAACTCATTATTTTCCTCCTCCTAACCCACCTCTTTTCTGAACTGCTATTACTGGTCAATCCTTCAAGTCCTCCAGGTTTGCAATGTCAGTATTATGTTCAACTCCTCATTTTCACTCACTCATACCCTATAATCACTAATGGAGACAACATATTGTTACAATATAAGCAAATATAAGGTAGTTTGGAGAAGGGGTGCACTAGCAGCTGGGGAAGCAGTTGCCACATCTTTTCATTTTCATCTCTTCGACATCTCTTGCATATGTCCCCTTCTTTCCACTTACACAGTTATCACTCCTGGACTCTCATCATCTCTCAATTGGACTATTGCAATATCTTTTACTGGGTCTCCCTGAGTCCATCCTTTCTCTAATCTAATTTGTCCTCCACATAATGCAAAGTGTTTTTTTCTTAAAAAGCTGATCTGATAGTGTTGCCCCTTTGCTCAATAAGTTATAATGGCTCCTATTGCCTCTAAGATAAAATGTAAACTTCTTTTTGACGTTTAAGTCTCTTCCCAGCCAGGTCTTTCTTTGATGGTCTTACAAATTACTCTCCTCTTTGTGCTCTGGCATACAACCATACCGGCCTATTTGTTGCTATGATCATACAACCCCAAATCTTCTGTCTCCTGGCCTTGAATACATTCTGACCTCCCTTCTGCCTCTGGGAATAATTAGTTTTCTTCAGGATTCAGCTGAAATACCACTTTGTACAAGAAGCCCTTCCTGATTTCTCCAGCTGCTAGTATGCCCCTCCCCCCAAAGCCTCACATTTGTGCACATTATGCTTATGTTTAATATTTGCATGTTTTCTCCATTATAATGCAGTCTTCTTTCAGGCAGAGATTAGTTAACTTTTTTCTTTATTTTGTTGTTCAGTCATTTTTCAGTCTTGGCTGACTCTTTGTGACTCCTTTTGGATTTTCTTGGCAAAGATAATGAAGTGGTTTGCCATGTCCTCCTGATTATTTTACAGATAAGGAAATTGAGGCAAATGGAATTAAATAACTTGCCCAGGGTCACACAGCTAGGAAGTATATGAGACTATATTTGAATTCAGGAAGAGGAGACTTCTTGATTCTAAGCCCAGTCTATGCCCTGCTCCAACTTTTTCTTTATCTCTTCAGTATAATAAGTACTTAATGGATGCCTATAGGTGGACAGAGTATTGGACCTGGAGTCAGAATGACTTGAGTTTAAATCTGGCCTCAGACAGTTACTACCTGTGTGACCCTGGGTAAGTCACTTAATCACATTTGCCTCAGTTTTCTCATCTGTAAAATGAGATGGAGAAGGAAATGGCAAACTATTCCAAGTATCTTTGCTAAGAAAACCCCAAATGGGACAACGAGGAGTTGGACATGACTGAAAAATAACATTTGTATGTATATTTGCATACACACACATATCAGACAAGAAACATTGGTTCTAGGCCTAATTCTTTCATTACTTAGCTTCTGATTGTGGGCAAATCACTTAACCTTTCCTTGTTTCAATTTCCTCATAGCTATGATTGCTCACATTTATAGAACACTTTATAGTTTTATAAAACACTTAAAAAAACCCCACCCCTTGAAGCAGATAGAACCACTAATATCCTCATCTTACAGATGAGAAGTTAAGTGAGGTGTCTGAGCTTACGTGGCCAATAAAATACAAGAATCTGATGTCAAATGGGAGTCTTCTGGCTCCAGCCTCACTGGTCTTTCAACCATAGCAATATGCGGTTCTTTTTATCTGCAAAATGAGATGGTTAAAGTAGATTGTTTTAAAACTATCTTTTAGCGTTTTGTTTTGATTTGTTTTGTTTTGTTTCTGTGATTCTAAATCAGAGTTTGGAGGAGGAAATTCAAATACTTCCTCCTATTCAACTAGATAAGCCCAAACAGGACACTAACAATCCAGAGTCAAATTGACTATTTATTGACCAGTTCCTTTACATAGGAAAGAAAAATACAAATCAAAGTGAGTAAAAAAATAATGCAAAAATCTTCTTAATGTTAACTTTCATTGTTGAATGGATTACAAAACTGCTCCTAGGGAATTAAACACAAATAACCTCTGAAATCAGTACCTTAGATGAAACAGAAATGTCTAAAACAGACTAGGATTCTTTTAAATTAGAACTGACCAAGCACTTCCTGACTGGGCATAAAAATTAAAGCCAAAATCTAGAAGATGGGAGGCACAATGTACCAAAATGCAAATGACATCATTGGAGGCAAAAGAAAAAAAAAGCCAAGTGCTAGTTGCAAAGGCAAAGGGGAGAGAAATGTTTAGTTAATCATGTGCTTTTGTCCCTTTCATGGGTTTGCTCCAGCCGGTTCATCCATTCACACTACACTTCTGAATCACGCTATTCAAACCCGATGACAAGCCCTGCCTCTGTAAAGACAGGGTCAAGATAGTAGACCCTGCCCATATCTCATACCCCTAAACCAGCTGCCAACTCTCCCTCTCCATGGGTAAGAGGCATCTTTCTCTAGGGGTGAGTGTAAAATAAAGCAGCTTTATCCAAAGTCTCTCCTTTCAATGAGGAAGGAGTTGTGTTATTTTTTTTTTTAAAGGAGGAGGGAAGGAGATGGGAAGGGAGGACACAGTTCCTTCCCTTTATTTTTAAAAGTGCAACACGTCTCTTCCTTAGCAGCCCAGCCTTCTAGCCTCCCTACGCCTCGCAACGACCAGAACCACAGGCTGCATGTAGAAGGAGCTCCGGGAAGGGAAAGGAGAGGGAGGGGGGAAAGGAGAGGGAGGCAGGAAAATGGGCGGGGCGCTCAGGTGAACCACTCCGCCTCCGATTGCTCCTGCCTTCCTGCCTCCAGGCGGCCGCGCCTCCCCGCCTCTCCCTCGCCAGCTTCCCTCTCCCGGCTCTCTCCGCCTGCCCAGGAGGCCGGGCGCTCGGCCCTCTATTGCTCGGGTCTATCACCCTGGGATGCCGCCCGCCGCTGCCGAGCCCGGAGGATCCTCGGCGGAGCCCGGAGGAGGCGCCCCGGCCTGAGAGCCGGCCCGGGCTGGAAGGAGGCGGCCGGGAGAGCGAGCGGCCGAGCGAGCGAAGACGAGGGAGCGTCAGGGAACTGGGGCCGCGGGGAGGAGGGAGCCCGAGCCCCGCGAGGCAGGGCGGCAGAGCCCGCTCTGTGGAGGGGCCGAGCCGGAGCCGGCGCCCAGCGCCCCCAATCACCCCCAGGCAGCCTTCGTCCGCCCCGCCCGCGGCGCACCTGAGCCTAGTCCGGCCGGCAGCCCGGCGAGGGGCGCGTGCCGCCCGCAGGTGAGCGCGGCCGCCCCTTCTCCGGCCGCCGGCTCGCCATGGAGCTTTCTCCCTCGTCCGCAGGGGCCGCCGACGCGCTGTCCTGGCCGGACATGTACTCGGGGCTGGACTCGGACTCGCCCCTGCCCCCAGACGAGCTGGACTCGGGCGTCCCCCTGAGCAGCGCCGTGGCCGGGGGCATGTTGGATCGGATCCTGCTGGAGTCCGTGTGCCAGCAGCAGAGCTGGGTCCGGGTGTACGGTAAGAGCTGCGGCCGAGGGAGCAGGGCTGCGCTTCCTCCTCCTTTTCCCACCTCCCCCTACCCCGTCCTTTCCCCCCCACCCCCGTCCCCTTAGGGTTAGCCCTTATTCCCCACTCCGAGGGTGCTCCTGATCAGGGTTCAGCCTCCTCCAGAGACCGCAGGATCCTCGGACAAGGATTAGCCCTCCACCCCCCCCCCCCCCTTGTGTGTCCCCATCAGATACTGGAAGTACGTTTGAGGAGAAGTTGCTCCAAACTCTTTTGAGGCTTGAATGTGCTAACACCTTTAGGGGGTTGTCAGCCCCCTTGTTAGGGGGCGTGGTGGGAAAAGCAGCCGCTGCAAGATGCTTGGAGGATTATCAGTGCTCTTTCCACTGTGTTCATCAGTCTGTTCTGTAGACCCAGCGACATGGCTAGTTGCTGGAGTGCTGAACTTGGAACTCAGAGACCTAGGTTCAAATTTCTTTTCGATGCCATCCACTAAATAACTCACTTGCCGAGGCATTTGGTTGACTACCACAATATGAGGGAAAAGATCTAGGAAAGGAAGAGGGTTAAGGAGAGGGACGTGAAATTCTGCAGATTTAATTCTGTTTGCATAGAAACTCACTGATAACTGCTACCTTTAACCCCGCCTCCAGTCTCACTGTCCCAGGCCAGCCAACCAAGCGTTCAGCCCCGAACTGTGTGGATATGCCGGACAGCTAAGGATTAGATTTCAAACTGAGCCGTTGTGTAGGATTCCCATAACATAGTAGCTGGATAATCGTTTCTATAGCGGTTCGATGAAGAGATTAAACTTGCCCTTTTAGCGTTCCTCCTGAATTATTAGTCACCCTTTCTAATTAAAAGTTGAGTTTTTATAAAGAAGAACCTAATGCATCATTAAAGCTATGCTGGTTTTGAAAATCCATAGCCCAAGGATTTATAGACGGGCAGTCAGGAATAGCTGCTTTTAAAATGTGCTGTAGTCTTCCAGAATATTGAAATGACTAGATATTAATTACTTAGCTCTCTTTGGCACAAAAGACATAAATAAGGTGTCCAAGTATAAAGTGTCCATTTAAAATGCTCATGGGATTAAAGATATTGAACTGTGTTATCCTGTAGTCTTGCACATTTAAGCCTTTTGTGATAGTCAACTAGAAGTCAAGAACAGGTTTCCTTTTCCTCCCTGCAGAGTGTAGCATAACTCTTTTAAGAGTGACTGGACTTTTGAATATTCCCTACTGGCTAATTCATTTGATTCCAAGACTTTCTATACTTCTATGGATAGCTAGATGAATCTTAAGTATTTATATATGTACCACTTGGTATCATCCGAAGTGATTTGTATCTTTTACTTAATATTCTATTTTCTCACTGGAAGAATTGGAGTACATAATAAGAGTTACTTAAGGTCCCCTGTGATATAGAAATAAATGACAGAAATTCTGCTGCTTGAATTTCTTTCCTGTTGCTAATCCAATGCAGGCACTCATTTCTTGCTAGCATTGGTGAGACTCTAAACGGGGGTGACAATTAGTTGATTAGTGGTGTTATATTTGTTTCTTAGCTCTGCACCTCATCTCCTCTACCCCTGTATTGTTTTATTAAAGTTACTTTGGGGGCACATATAGTATCAAAATTCTGATTGATTTTCAAGAACTAGTGTGAACTATTCTCTGGTATGTAACTTCTGAAATAAATCTGCATATTTTCTTAACATATTCCCAGGGATGCCAAGGCTTCCAAGAGAATCTGGTTGGTGGCTTAGTGGATAAAAAGCAGACCTTCTAAGACCTGCATTCAAATCTGTCCTTTGACTCCTACTTTGAGACCCTGGTTTAATGATTTAATCTTCCAGTGCCCCAAGCAACTCTCTAAAATTCTTAAATTGCTGAGAAAGTGTCATCTGTATTGGTAAAGGAAATTCCTCGTCTAGAGCTACTTAAACAGATGAAATATAGGTCTTGTAAAAAAATATCCCTAAGGTTAGAGTTTGTGCATCAAAATATTTTAAAAATACTATTTGATTCATTCGTTTCTGTCATAGAACTCAATCCATCGGATTCATTTTTTCATTACAACTAAAGGAATTAGTTTTGTATAGTTTCTGTTCATACTCTTTTTTTTACTCCCAAATGCATCATCCTTTACTTTTGTAGGTTAATCTTAATTCCAGAAGCTATATTTGAATTTATGATAACATATATATGTATGTATATCTCTGTCTATTTATGTATCTCTCTCTCTCTCTCTCTCACATATCTACATATAAAAAAGGTAATTTCTTTCTTCCTCCTATATATGTCCTGTATCCATTTGGAGTTTATCATGGCATGCTGTGTGAAAGGCTGGTGTGGACCTGTTTTCTGCCAGATAGCTTTCTAGGTTTCCTATCAGTTTTTTGTCAGATAATGAATGAGACCTTACTCCACTAATTAGGGATTTGAGTTTTTCTTGAACACTATCTTACAGTATTTATTTGTTTCTAAGTATGTTGTGTACCTTATTTGTATATTTCTCCAAATAGTACTTATGTGCCTTTTAGAAACTTTTAATGAATAGAGTAGAAAATAAAATCCCCATTTTCCTATACTTCCCCACCCTGGAGGCTGCCTATTTTGTTATGTTGTTGTTTTTGTATCCAAAGTTCCTGGCTCATAGTAAGTTCTTAATGCATGATTGATTTGATGGTTTTATTTTTGGACCTCCAGTTCTTGTTTGCCAAGGAACATCTAAGTGTCATCTTTTACTGAGGTCAAAGAGATTTTTCTATAAGTGTAATCATATTTTAATCTTTACAAATAAGACTTGAAGAAATCCAGGGATTGAGAATATAGTTCCCAGAACAGAAGAGCCTTGGTATCAGGACACCTCAGCTCTATCTAGTCTTGTTTCTGTCATTAAACCTTGTGACTTCGGGCAAGTCATGTTATAGGTAGAGAGCAGTTTGGACTTGGAGTCAGAATAGACTTGGGCCTGGGCCTTGGCTCTCAGTCTCTGTAACCTTGGGTAAATCTCTTCCTTTGTCTGGGCCTGAGTTTCTTTATCAGAATCAGGTGGTTGAATTCAGGGATGGGGAACCTGCAGTCTCCCTGCCACATGTGGCCTTTTAGGGTGTGGGTGTGACCTTTTGACTGAGTTCAAGTTGTACCAAACAACTTCTGTGAAGTTTGGATTCAGTCAAAGGGCCTAACTTAAGGCCCTAGAAGGCCACATGTGGCCCTAAGGGCACAGGTTCCCCATCCCTGGATTAGGTGATCTCTGAGGTTCTTACTCTAAAATAATTTATTCTGTTATTCTACTTATAATTTAGCCTTGTATACAACCAGTTTTAATTTTGGGGCAACTGTAATCAATTCCTTTAATGTATTTCAGTATTATCTATCTGAGGGAGGGATTTCATTGATAGATTAGTGAACTGAATTGTAAAAGAGGAAATTCTAGAGTAGGTCATAAAAATCATCTATTCATTTACAAAACTTTTTAAAGCATCTCTAATGTATAAGATACTTTAGTTAGGCATAGGGGAATATATAAAGATAAGTAAGTCAAATTAACAGCTTTGTCCTACAGGCAAGGCTATTAACTGTCAGACTAGAAGAGAGATAACATGCATGTGTTCAAATTACTGTGATGGTAGGTATTTAACAAATGTTTAATTTAACGATACAAAATAGAATAAACTAAATGCATAAGATAAGTACAATCAAGGTAATAGGAGATTTCAGAGTGGGAAGAGATCCTTTTTGGCTAGAGTAACAAGGAAAGATTTTGTGGAAAAGGTGGATTAAGATAAATTGGGGGGAGCCGAGAAAGCAAAGAGAGGGGAGTCTTACCTAGTGTTCTTTTGAGTCCCAATTTAAAATATTTCTGTGGGTTTTAAAGATAAGATTACACTCAGTATTATCAACTCTGGAAGGGACCTTATAAGTCAAACCTAACTCTCATTTTACAGTTAAGGAAACTAAGGGTCATAGAGGTGAAATGACTGTACCTGAGGCCACACAGGTAGAAGTGGCAGTGCCAGGATGCAAGCCCAGTCAGAATCCAGACCTCTTGACAACACACCCTGAGCACACATTAAGGAGGTGTACCAAATGCCTCTTATTGGTGTGGCTCACATCCTCTGGAATGTACTTTTGTTTGATATTAGTTTATTAGTGAAACTATTGTTTATAGACTGATCAGAGATTAAAAATGGATATGTCTACTCTTTAAGAGAGAAACATGACAAATTATAAAGCAGAATCTTGGTTTAGCTTCTTGGTATATAAAGATGATGTTCTGTTTTCTAATTACTATTGACAAGTTTGACTGTTTTTTTTATAATAAATTTGTCTTGGTTTTATGTACTGCCAAAGTTTGAATTACCTTTTTTGGGGGGGGCAGGTACATATGTTCACAGATTTTGAAAAGACAGATATATATTTAAGAAACAAATTAACATTTTCGAGACACAGATGAGAAGAAAAGTTAGTGTTACTCTTTCTTCAACCCCATAGATTGTTATTCATTGGTTGATGTGAGCAGTGATCCTAGTCCATCTGTCCCTTGATCATTTGGATTTCAACCTGACTGAACTCGTGGGTAGTAAAGTAGCTTAAACTGAAGCATGCCACAAATAGCTAAATATGGATGCAGAATCCAAGAGCATCAAATGGACAGCATTTTTTCAGATATTTATAGCCTGGAAGCAAAGTCAGTGGCAGGAAAAAAAAAACAACTCAGCTGCCTAGCTAAAGGAAGCAAGAGAGTGAAGTTGGCCTCTAGTGTCTGTGCTTTCTTGTAAACAGTGAGAACATTTAGAATCGACTACTTTACCAGGAGTGGGTGGCGAAAGAAAGATCTTGTGCAGCAGAAATTTAAATACCATTAACTAGCACTGTGTGTAGTTGATGCAACAGCTGTTTAAGTAAAATATGTCTCTACAACTGAACATACACATGTATTTGGTTCTTGGATGGTGAGAGGTAAAAGTGAATCAATAAGAACTAGGAATGATATGTGTGCTAACATCTAAGGAGGAAAGGGCACAATCATTTTTTTGGGCACAATGTCTATTGCTATATATTCAGTCATGGTTTATTAATGATTGGTGGGGGAAACACTTGGAAACTTTTGAGTAGCTACTTTTTCAGCAAATGGTGGAAAAAATGAGTAGCAACATTGTAGTGAGTTCTTCAAATGTGATGAGAATTTGGTAAGATTTTTTTCCCCATGATTTGCCTGTTTTAGTCAGGCAAAATATTGTCCACTATGAAATACTGCTGTTGTTTCAGGAATTAACTCGGAGGGGTGAGGGAGAGTCAGGTTTGTTTTTTTAAGGTTGTTACCACCATAAGTCTGGAAAGAAGCCTAATTGTGATTTAGGATTTAACATTGACCTTAGATTGCTTTACCTCCTGTATTGGTTATGATCAATGTACTGTACTTTTATATTGTGTTCTAAACATTTGAATTGGAATATTTTTATTTAATCTATAAATCATTTTTATATCTTAAAATCTGTACTTGATTATACTTTTTTAATAATGCATTGATGTGTGAAATTCTGTTGGAAAATGATCATTCAGGGTATATTAGCACACCCTAGTACTTAAAATAGTTAAATTATTCTGTTTCAGTATAGCTCCTTTTTTTTCTTCCTCCCTGCCTAAAAACAACACCCAAACTAATTTCTTAACAATATTAATGGACTTCTTTCAAAGGAAAAGTTTGATTTTTAGTGTCTTTGTCTAGAATCTATATTTAGTCATTGGGGGTTGGGTTCTCCTTTTTCTAAAACATTTTTTTTTTGTTAAATTTACTTCTTATTTTCTCTTTAATTCAGGTTAAGTTTCTCATTGTCTCTTAGAACCTTGTAGACTGTCTGAGCACATACTCCATTTTAGATAATATGGGCTTCAAATGGTCCCCATTTTTGCTTTTGAGGAATTTAAAAGAAATTTAACTTGAATATCTCATTGGCATGTATTTGGCAAATGTGTCTTCTTAGATTATAACTTCCTTTAGATATTATTCATATTTATTCCTCCATTCCTAGAATAATGCTTTGCATATAGTACTTAAAATATTTGTTGAACTGAATTACATCAATCCATAATATGGTGGATTTTTAAAATAGCTTCTTTCCTGCTCCTTATAATGACCTTTTAAAAAATAAATAAAACTAGAAGTTTACTGGGATGTGTTTACACACACACACACACGTACATACCTTATGAAAGAACAAGGAACAATGTCCCTTGAGGAATATGTTCCATGTGGAAAAGAACAGTGGATTTTCTTTTAGAAGTATTGAATTTGTTTTTTTTCAGCTATACAGTCTTGGGTAAGTCATTTCAACCCCTTGGACCTCATATTCCCTTTCTGTTTAAAAAAAAAACGAATAGCCAAATGGGAAATTTCTGTGCTATCTTCCAGCTCTAAACTCTCTGACCATTACTAAGAGCTAAATGTCTCATATGTACTGGACAGGTTGATTTACAGGGTAGATTGAGTACAAGGATTTCTTTTCATATTTTTAGAGAATTAAAAAAAAGGACTTGGATTTTCTTTTTTTTCTCCTTTTTGTATGATATACAGTTGTGGCTTTGCTGTATAGAAAGAAAAAAAATTTAAAAATTAAAATAGTGCTTGGGAGAGAGAAAAAATATGGTTTTCTGATGAAGAAGAAGCAGCTTTATAAAGAAAATTAACAAGAAAGTGGTGGCAAGGGTGACAAGTCAGTGGTCTTGTTCAGTCTTATGTTTTTTAGCATTAGTTACTTATTAGAAATAAGAGGTTACTGCAAGCCAAAGTGTTATGTGACGGTTGCTCTCTCTAGTAGTGCACAGTGATTTGATCATGTTTTCAATAGGAGAAAACATTCAATTAATAATAAATGGCTGAGTTAACTTACAAAGTGTTCAGCTGCCTGTTCCCATGTATCTTTCTACTGAAATAATTTTTTAAACTGTGGGTAACTGCAGAGGTGTTTGGTCTTGCTAAACAGGAGGAGCTGGAAGTGTGCTGAGGGCACTCCTGAAATTACTTCACTCTGACTTGGCAGAGAAATAATTACTTTCTGGTGTTTTGTAAAAACACCTTTCCTTCCAAGGTATCCCTAAGTATTTCACAGTGCCAGTAGATAAAACTTCCCAGGGAGAAGGCAGCCACCAAGCAGCATGGGTTTCTTACACAAATAGGAGGTGAAAAGAGAATTGTCTTTTATAGCCCAGAACAGTGGTTTTAGTATATGCTAAGAAAAGGAAATAGAAATTGAACCCTTGAGATAGCATACAAGGCTTCAGTTGTTAGGATATAATATACAAGTCAGTCATACTCCTTATCTCAGAAGTAATTTGCCTTCAAGGAGAAAACTAGGTGAATGACTTTCCCAGTTTTCATTTCAGATGACAGGAGATTGAGAATCCTACCTTCCCTTACCACATGTTACTTATTTGTCTGTCTGCTTTGGTTATAGGAATATAGTTTCTGAGATAGTGATGGCAATTTCTTCCTTTTCTAAGTAGTTTCCAATATTTATTGAAGTTTAATCTAGGTGTCGCCCAGTTGCCTTTCTCTCTCCTCATACTGCTTTCTCACCTTTCCTCCCTTCCTCTATTCTCTTCAGACTATTTCTCTCTCGCAAGCTGGAAGTGCAGAGCCCTCACAGGCCTCAGTACCGATTAGCATAGAAGCTTTAACATACTCTATTTTTTCTAACCTAGGCTTCTTATATATACTCTTCTCTAGCAGTTTTGTGGCCATTTTCTACTCTTGGATTCTCACTGTATTAATGCCAGGCTTAGTTTGGATACCTGATCTACTTTTTAGCATAGCTGCATTTCAGAACTCCCAAACTCAAGAGATCCACTACCCTCAGCCTCCCTGGCAGCAGGGATCACAGGCATGGGCCATCATCCCCTGTTCCAATTGCTTTTTAGTAGTCTTATTAAAAACCCGTGTAAGTTGATGTAGTATTCAGGTTATAATAACCCTAAAAATGACCTTGTGAATATTCTCTTCATTATGGGATACATAATTATTGAGCAGATAAGGAAGAAATTTCAAGCATACAATTTAAATGTCTGGAGGAGCTGATTTGGATAGAGAGAACTGAAATAAATTATTTAAGGTATTTAGGAGAGACTGCTCGTTATCTTGTAAAGACTGGGAATCAGGAGACGTGAATGCTAGACTTCGAGATGTGACCTTGAGAAAATCACTTCATGACCCTGGGCCATCGTGTCAGATGTAATGAGGAAGTTGGAGCAAATCATTAAGGTTGCTTTAATCTCTACCATTCTATGATTTTATGATAATGAATGCTTCATATTATAGTGCATTAATAGGCATGATATTTTCCAAATGCTATTTACAAAAGGCAGAAACAAGGAAAGATTTTTTACAATGGCAAAAGAGATAACTCACATTTCTATAATATTTTAAGGTCACAGGATTCAGAGATATAAAGGATCTGAGAAAGACTCTAATATAACCTTCTGATTTTCTATCTTAAGGAAACAATGAGGAGAAGTAATTTACTTAAGGTTATACAATCATTGTCAAAACCAGGATCCAAACCAGGATCTCTCTCCAAACCCAAAAGTTTACAAGTTTATAGTAATCCTTTGAGGTAGATAATGCAAATATTGGTCCCATTTTACAGATGAAATCAGGATAGTAGAGTGAAATGTTGAAAGAAGTTTTAAAACACAAGAATATCACATGACCTTTCTTCAAAATTACTGTGTTGGTTATTCCTCTTAAACACTGAAAAAACACAGTAAGGATTGTGTGTTCCCAAGATCAAGGGTGAAGTCGGTAGCTGAGTAGGGATTGAAACTCAACCTCAAATACTCCAGCCTGCTGATTACCCCCTTCCCCCAAAAAAGCTCCACTGCTTTCTTTTAGAGGCATGGTACTAAAGCTGAAGGTCAGGAAAACTTGATGACAGTGAGAAATGCCAGATTGTTCGATTCACAGTCTTTAAGGGAAATGACTGAAGCACTGTTACCTAGGATACTCAAAACAAAAGTGGACAAAACACCCAAAAAGTACAGTGATGAGAATAACCCTGCAATGACCTTCAAGAGGTGGAAGAGATGCCTGAGTAGATCTTTTCCATCTTTTTTAAAAATCCAGTTTCTTTGTTCACTAAAAGTCTCTTAGGATTTGAAACTGTCATTGAAGTAAATTTGAGCATTTTGTGCGTAATACTTAGACCTTTGTATATGACCTAATACCATTTTCCTCCCTCCATTTCTGTATGACTCATTCAATTAAATCTTCCTACTGTGGTGCAAACATGCCTTTTTGGAATGCTTTCAGATAGATTTCAGGCGGTACTTTTATTCAATTATTTAGCACACATCAAACTTCATAGTATTCTAATTATAACAATGCTGTCTTTTTATATACTAACACTCCCATCATCAGTCGGGTATAGACATTTAATTATTCTTTCATTAAAGATGATAAATTTGTTCTTATCATTGGGTTCCTCTTTTACTTAATGACATATGTTCTCTCACTTGTTGATGGAAATTTAGGGGCATAGAACAAACATAACTGACCTATTCCCAATAGCTGCTTTAATCAGTTGAACTAACTACCCATAGACATATGTATGTTTTAGGCACTATGCAAAACATTTAGAAGCCCGACTTCTTCACAGATTTTAAGTGTTGCCTTGGTTGGCTAAACATTTCAGGCAGGTCTTTAAATTAGCCTCAGTAGTTTTCAAACTGACTTTCCTCCATCCCCGTTTTTTTGGTTCTCTTACAAATGAATATTAAGAGAGAAGGAAACTTTTAAAAATATATTCTTGGGACTTCTAGCAAGTCTAGTGTTCCTTCCACATGTTTTCCCCTATGAAAAAGCTCTAGAAGTACCAGAAGACTTAGGTTCTAATACTGACCCAGCTTTTTATTAGCTATGTGACTTCAGGCAGATAAATGACAACCCCTCTGAACCTCCATTTCTTTGTCTATACCCACTTTACAGAATGTTTTTATTGGTGACTTTCTTCTTTTTTTTCTGTTTTAAAAATAATTTATTTACTTTGTTGTTTATATCATTCATTTCCACGAGATTTGTAGTTACACATTTTCTCCCCATCCTTCCCCTACCCAACATCTCAAAACAGCTTTCCCGATGTATAACCCCTCCCCCAATCTGCTCTCTCCTATGTCCTCCCCCTAGCCCCTTGACTTTCCTTAGGGCAGGATGGATCTCTCTATCACAATGCCTGTATATCCTAATTCCCAGTTGGATGTAGTTAATAATAATTATATATATATATATATATATATATATATATATATATATATTTAACATTTGATTATAGAACTTTAAAACCAAGATTCTTTCCCTTCCTCCCTTGTCACATCCCCCCACTGGAAGGACAAGCAATTAAATACAGGCTGTACATGTGTAATTCTGCATAACATCTCCACAGTGGGCATATTGTGAGAGACTGATTATATGTCCCTCCTTCCTATCCCTCCCCCGTCTTCTATTCTCTACCCTGTTCCTGCCCCTTTACAGAAGCATGTACTACCAGCAACCCTCCCCCCCCAACCTTCCTTCCCCTCTGTCATCCCACCTTTCATCCCCACTCCTCCTGCTCTCCTGTGTGGCAAGACACCCAGTTTAGAGTTTATGCCGTTCCTTCCCTAAGCCAAAATCAAGGAGAGTAAGGTTGACCTTTTCCCTTTTGCCTTCCTGTTCTTCCCCTCCACTGTAACAATTATCCCTTGTGTCTTCTGTATGAGATGATTAATCCCATTCTGTCTCTGCCTGTCTCCTCTCATTCTAATCCTCTCCCACTTCATAATTTCACCTTTTACAGTATTGTCTCTTCCTATTCAGTTGATCCTATGCCCTCTATGTGCATATATATATATATATATATACATATATATATATACATATTCAAATATGTGTTCTTAATGCATATATAAACCCTCCTATATAGACATGTGTATGTGTACATACATATATATACATACATACACACATATACACACACATTTGTATTCTCTTCACCTATCCTCATACTGAGAAAAGTTTCATAAGTTACTATTATCATTTTTCCATGTTGGCATGTAAATAGCTCAGGTTTGATAAGTTCCTTATGGTTTCTTTTCCATATTTACCTTCTCTTCCTTCTTGTATTTGAAAGTCAGATTTTAACTTTAATTTTCGGTTCTGGTTTTTTCAGCAAGAATGTTTGAAAGTCCTCCACCTCACTGAATAACCATATTTTCCCCTGGAATATTATACTCAGTTTTGCTGAGTAGGTGATTTTTGGTTTTAATCCTAGCTCCCTTGATCTCTGGAATATCATATTCCAGGCCCTTGGATCCCTCAATGTAGAAGCTGCTAGATACTGGGTTATTCTAATTGTGTTTCTGTAGTATTCAAATTGTTTCTTCTTAGCAGCTTGTAACATTTTCTTCTTGCTCTGGGGACTCCAGAACCTGGCTATAATATTCCTAGGAGTTTTCTTTTGGGGATCTTTTTCAAGAGGTGATTGGTGAATTCTTTCAAGTTCTATTTTGCCCTCTGGTTCTAAAATATCAGCGCAATTTTCCTCGAGAATTTCTTGAAGGATGCTTTCTAAGTTCTTTTTTTTATCATGGGTTTTGGGTAGTCCAATAATTTTTAAATTGCCTCTCCTGGATCTATTTTCTAGGTCAGTGGTTTTTTTTCAAGGAGATATTTCACATTACCTTCTATTTTTTCATTTGTTTGGATCTGTTTAATAGTATCTTGATTTCTCATAAAGTCATTTGCTTCCATTTGCTCCACTTTAATTCTGAAGGAATTATTCTTTTCAGAGAGCTTTTGAGATTCTTTTAATTTGACTTTTTAAAGCATTCTCCTCATTGGCTTTTTGGGCCTCTTTTGCATTTGAGTTGATCTATTTTTTTAAGGTGTTATTTTCTTCAGTCAGGTTCTTGACTCTCTTTTCATGATTTTCTTGCATCATTCTCATTTCTTTTCCCAATTTTTCCTCCACTTCTCTTATTTGGTTTTCAAAATCCTTCTCAAGCTGGTCTACAGCTTGTAGGCAGTCTTCATGTTTCTTGGAAGCTTTTGGTGTGGGAGTTCTGACTGTGTTGTCTTCCTTCTGTTCCATGCTTTGATCCTTTTTGTCCCCAAAGAAGGAATCCAAAGTTTGGTTGCCATTCTTACTTTGCTTCCTTTTCCTGCTCATGTTGCTAGTGAATTACTTGATTTTTTAGCTCTGTGGAACTCTGCTTCCAGAGGGGAAAGCTCTGTCCCAAATTTCTAGGGATTTTGCAGCTGCTGGAGCTATTGGGCGAGTGGTTCTTTTTTTTTGTTTTTGTTTTTTTTTTTTTGCTGCCACCACCAGCTTTGGCTCACTGAAAACTCACCCCAGGACCACCACCCAAGACAACGAGCTGGATCCAGGTTGCTCAATGCAAGAGCACTTAGCTTCTGGATGATTGCTTGGCACCCCTTGCAGTCTGCAGGCTAGGAGCTCTAAAGCAGCCATGTGGAGGTGGCTTTCTTGCTGTGGAGTCAGGTTGACCAGACTGCTTTTCTCCCTCAAATTTAGCTGAGTTCCACTGACCTTTCACTTAGTTCTTGTTTCTTATGGCTTGATAATTCTGGAAACTGCCACAGCTGCTGCTGATCACTCTCTTGAAGGCTCCAGCTGCAGCTCCTCCTGGCTTCCCCAGGGCCAAGCTGTGGTTTTAGGCTGGGCTGGGCTTGGCTCCCAGAGTTGTGATAAGGCCTTCCTGCCAAGTTGCCTTCAGCAGGAGATGTGTTTTTCTGATTTTTGTGAGTTTTGGAGCCCTAAAATTTGTTTACAGTCATATTTTATGGGATTTGAGGTGTCTATGTAGGATCTGCGGAACCTCATTGCTTCTACACTGCCATCTTGACTCTGACCCCCCCCCCCCAACTTTCTTCTTTATATTCATTTTTGGGGAGGAACCTTTACTCCTTTGTAGTAATGCAGACAATTAAGCAAAAATACTTGATAGAGTGTCAAATAGCATATACACTACTTTGTCCCAGTAGATTCCAGCCTTACCACTATGATAGTACTGTTTCACTATCCTCAGAGACAGTTTTTTTTACTCACTCAGGATTTGACTTCTTTTTAGTTATTATTTTTTTTTAGACTACGGTGTTGTTGTCATTGTGTATATTCTTTTGGCCCTGCAGATCTCCCTTTGTATCAGTTCATCTAGATCCTTCTATGTTTCTCTGAATTCTAGCAAGGTTACAGAGAAAGGGCTACTAGTTCTGGAATCAGAAGACTAGATTCTAGTCCTGCCTTGGGCACATACTGACTGGTTACAAATCACTTAACCTTCCTGTAAATGAGGGGATTTTATTAGATGGCTTCTGAGTCCCCTTCCAACTCTCCATGATGTCATGTTCCTCATATCATAATTTCTTCTTGTACAGTAACATCTTGTTATATCCACATATCCACATTTTAATAGATATGTCATTTCATTAGGACAGGGAGTTCTTGAGGACTTCCTTCTAACAAAACAAATTTAGACTCTAAAAGAGTTGCCTGAAACAGCAAGAGGTAAAGGGGTAAAGTGCCCACAGCATCCACAAGATGTAGGATTGGAAGCCAGATCCATCTAATTTTGAGGCCAGTTTGCCAGGTGTTTTGTTTACCATTCCACACTGCCTCTTAGGTTCATTGTGCCATAGTGTCTGTCTTTGATCATTCCCTAGGTGCTGGACTCTGAGAAAGTGGTTATGCACAGAGAACCAGTGGATGATTTTTTTATTTTTTGCTTTTTGGAGGGCAGTTGGGGTTAAGTGACTTGCCCAGGGTCACACGGCTAGGTGTGTGTGTGTGTGTGTGTGTGTGTGTGTGTGTGTGTGTGTGTGTGTGTGAAGTGTCTGAGGCCGGATTTGAACTCAGGTCCTCCTGACTCCAGGGCTGGTGCTCTATTCACTGTGCCACCTAGCCACCCCCAGTGGATGATTTTTTGCGTGTGGAACTCCCTAAAGTTCAAACTCCCTTTACCCAAGGCAGATCACCACCTGTTTGGGACTTTAATAGTAAGACTCACAGAATTACCCAAAGCACTTTGAGGTTAAATAACTTGCCCTGGAACACACAGTTAATAAGTGTCAGGGCTGACATTTGAAACAAGGTTTTACTCGCTCCAAGGCCAGAATTTTATCAAGTATGCCAAGCTGCTTCTGTCATGCATGTCAATTAATAGCATTTATTAAGTACCTACTATGTGTCAAGCACTATGCTAGGCACTGAAGATAACAGAAAGTAATCCTTGTCCTCAGGGAGCTTACATTCTGTAGGGGAAGCTTTACACTTTGTAAGTATATATAAAATAAAGATTGGATAATTTTTTTTGGAGGGGTGAGGGAGAGTGTTGGAGGAACTGGCAGTAGTGTAAATCAGGAAAGGTCTCATATAGGAGGTGATATTGAACCTGAGCTTTGAAAGGAAGTAGGAATTCTAAGAGCCGGAGGAGAGGAGGAATGCATTTTAAGCATATCAAGACAGATGGGAGATGGAATGTATCTGAGGAATAGCAGGAAGGTCAGTTTGGCTGGAGGGTTGAGTATATGAAAGGGAGTAATGTCCAAAAGACTTGGAAAGGGAGGTGAGAACCAGCTTGTTGATGACTTTATAAAACAAACAACCAAATTTATACTTTAGCCTAGAGTTAATAGGGAGCCACTGTAGTTTATTGAGTAGAGAAACAGCAGAGTTAGACCTGTGCTTTATTAAAGATTTGGCAGTTATATGGAGAACAGATTGGATGGGGGAGAACCTTGAGGCTGGAACACCAAGTGGGAGGAAGTTTAATATTCAGGCAAGAGGTGATGAGGGCCCAAAATATTCATGATTGTTCTTGAACTGAGCTCAGTATAGGATTTGGGGCATAAAGGTACATCACATACTATACTCTAACAATAATAACATTTTTTTTCAGAATAAAATTAGTGGGGACATATTCTGAGTGCCGTTGCTTTGACACTAAAGAAAATCAGTTTCATTTAATAGAAGCAGCAGTAGAATTAGTAAATATTTGGAGTATGCTATGAATTCTACAAAGGAGTTACTGCTTTTGGAATTCTTCATTAGAGACATTTAGAAATGAGTTAATACTATTGAATACTAGATTGTATATAAAAAACTCAAAATGTAATCGTTCCTTCATCTTAGGTAAGGGGGGGACCCTTTATTTTTCCACAAATTTATTTTGCTCTAAAATTTCTAAGTCTAGCAACTATTCATTACCTACCCATGCCTAGTTGGAAAGGAATCTGCTTTAGCCTGAAGTGGGGAGCCAGAGAGGGTAAGAGACAGAGGGAAGGGTGCAACAGAGTGACTTAGCTCTCAACAGTGAGAAAGAAGCTTATTAAGAAATGAGGAAGGGGCGGCTAGGTGCTCAGTGAGTAGAGCACCAGCCCTGGAGTCAGGAGGACCTGAGTTCAAATCCAGCCTCAGACACTTAGCACAAAAAAATTTAGTTGTGTGACTTTGGTCAAGTCACTTAACTCCAATTGCCCTCCAAAAAGCTCCCCCCAAAAAACTTAAAGAAATGAAGCATTCAGTTGATGGCTGCAGGAGTTTCCAAATTAAAAGAAATATAAGTGCCTGACTTAAATTTGGATAGGAAACTAAAATAATTATATTTTTATATGGGGAAATACTAAATAATGAGGAGATATGTAGAGCATGCTATAATGGGGAAGAATGTGTATATTTCTGTTAGTTTATGAAGTAGGTGAAATCAATAAGGGTGTTCTTTTGAGTTCAGTAAAAGCCACTTATAGACATTAAAACTTGTTTTAAATTTACTCACTTTTACAGATGAATTCTTTGCCAATGGACCTTCTTATCAGTAACTCTTAGTACTTTATAATTCAGATGTGGTTCTTCTACCCCACCTAAGCCAAGAAAAATTGCTAATAGAAAAATTGCTGACTACTCTTAATCAGCACTTTTTCATTTTGTTTTTATAGTGAAGGTTTTTATTTTTCACTGACACATTTTATGGTAGAATTTGCCAAAAACAGATGTAAACAATAATATCTCTTGTTAGGGCAGGCAATGACAGTATTGTTTTTCCTGCCCTGCACGCTTTAAAAAATAACATTCTGAAGTTGTACTTACAGACTGTTTTTCCTGAAGATTCATTTATTCAGAGAGACCTGACAGGAACCCCAGAGGCTGTCTTGTATAACCCCTTCCTTTGACAGGTAATCTGAGGCCCAGATTATTCAAGATCACACAGGCGGTAAGTGTTATAGGTAGGATTTTAACTCTGGTCTTCTGTCTCCTGATCACCCAGTGACCATTTATTAAGCATCTAGTACATGCAAAGAACCTTTATGTACTGAAGGAGATGCCACGATAATTAAAGCATAGTTCCTGTCTTCGTGGAACTCATCCCCAAAGTGGTAAATTGTATAGTATGTCCACAAATATGTAACGTTGTGTAATGATAGTGATTGTGTAGTGTTTTATTGTTTGTCTCTGTAATAACTGTAATAGTGTGGAAGAGAATATATCCAGTGTGAATGGGTTGGAGAAAGTTGGAGAAAGGATGGATCATTTCCTGTATTTTTGACAAACAAAATGTTCTGAACTGAGATACTCAAATAGGGAAGTGTTTCCATGCCGAGCGCAGGACATCAAAAGAAGATTCTAAATGTGTCCATGAATCTCTGTTTCATAAATGCTTGCTTAAAAAAAATATTTTGTTTTTCCCCAATTACATGTTAAAACAGATTTTTAAAACATTTTTTAAAGTTTTGATTCCTAAATTCTGTTCCTCTCTCCTTTCCTTCCCACCACCTCCCTGAGACAGTAAGCAATCAGATGTAGGTTATACATGTGCAGTCATGTGAAACATTTCCATAGTAGTCATTTTGTACACGAAGATGTTAATTAAAAAAAGAATGAAAGAAAGTGAAAAATAACATGGTTCAATCTCTATTTAGATACTGCCACTTCTTTCTTTGGAGATAGAGAGTGTGCTTTATCATTAGTCCTTTGACGTTGTCTTGGATCATCGTATTGCTGAGAATACCTAAGACATTCACGGTTCTTTGTCATACAATATTGCTGTTACTGTGTACAATGTTCTCCTGGTTCTGTTCTCTCACTTCACTATGCATCAATTCATGGAAGTTTTTCCAGGTTTTTTCTGAAATCATCCAGCTTGTTATTTCTTATAGCACAATAATATTCCATCACAATCATATACCACAGCTTGTTCACCATTCCCTAATTGATGGACATCAATTCTTAGCCACCACAAAAAGAGCTGCTATAAATATTTTTGTATAAATAGGTCCTTTGCTCTCCTTTTTAAAATGTTTTTGCAATATAGATCTAAAATGCTTCCTCTTTTAAAAAGAAACAGGCTATAATAAATTCTACTTGTAACTGTGAAAACATGTAAAGCCATTTTCCTGCTCACTTGTACTTTCTTCTGTTCTTTTCTGTGCATTTTTAAGAACACTTCAGTGATCCTCTTTTTTGGCATCAGTGTCACTATTCACTTCCTCCACTCCCAAATTATAAATGGGAGAAAGAAAAAAAAAGGATTAAGACAGTCAAACAATTTATAAATTGCAACTAATAAGCCTAGTGAAGTAAAAACAAATCCATAGAGAGGTTGTATAAAAAAATATGTTTCTTTCCTCAGTTTGTGTCCATTTCTGTCAGGAGGTGGGTGACCAGCTTCATTGTAGGAAACATGTACTGTTTGGTTAGAGTTCTGAAGTCTTTCAAAGTTTTTTTCCTTTATAGCTGCTGTCCTAGTATAAATTGCACTTCTTCTGCATACTTAACTTTGCATCAGGTCATATTCCCCAGGATTCTCTAAAATAATTTCTTTTATCAGTTCTTATGGTATAGTGTTGGGGCTCTTGTTGGTAATGGGTTGAATTGGTCCTCAGCTAAAAGGAGGCCCGTGATCACCTGGGGGGGGGGGGGAAATTCAAAGGTTGCACCTGTTTGCAATAAGCAGAATTATCAATCTCTGCCTCGGGGTGATGCACGATTTGCTCGCTTGCTGTGGCGAGGGCAAGACCAGGGGAGGGGCCCTAAGAGGCCCTGGAGAAAGGACTTAAATACAGGCTACTCAGAGGCAGAAGAAAGTCCAGCCACGCCAAGCTTAGAGAGCTAGAAGCAAGTGTTGTGTTCTGAAAAAGCAAGTGTTGTGTTCTGAAGAAGAGTTCCAGTCCCACGGCAAGCTTAGAGAATGAAAGAGAGTTCAAGCGACGCCAAGCCTAAGAGAAAGTAGCAAGAAGCAAGCCCTGTGTCTTAAGTTTTCTGTGCAGCTGTTTCTCCCGGAGAAAGCGGAAGCCGGGAGCTGGGACGCCCGAAGCCTGTTGAGGAAGGGTATAGGTGAAACCTATACAGCCTGACTCCCAAACTGTAACAGTATAGTAATATTCCATTACATTCACATGCCATAATTTGTTTAACCATTTTCCAATTATCTGAGAGGCAGTCTAAGACACCCTTTTGCTTGGACATACAGTCACACAATTTTTTGCTCCCTCTCACCCCTTAATCTTTCTTTCAGGATCTTGAAGTTTACTTGTGAAGATTCCCTCTCCTATAGTATCCTTCCCTTTACCTCTTTCCACTACAATTGCATCCTTTCTGTTGAGGCTGATGTATTTCTAAGCCAGATTGTTGTTGAGTGCACATGACGTTCCAACTCTCCCATCTATTTCATATCAAAGTGACATTCATCTTATACCCAGCCCTTCCTCATATTTTTATACTGGTCTTATGGACTCCATTTAAGAGAAACATCCAGTCCCACCTTCTCTCTCCTTTTGACACCCATGTCTTCTTCCTTTTACCCTTCTTTTACCTTATCTTCTTTCCCTCTTCAGACCCTAAGAACAAGACCAATCTACTCCCAGGACTGCAGTTTTGTTTTTTTTCTTGTCTAACTCCTTCAGGATCCTTTAAGGACATGAACATTCTCTGAAGGGGTACTTGTTTATTCCTTTCCTGTTAGCATGTTAGTATTATGCTATCCAGGGCAGTTACATGGTGCAGTACTGGACCTGGAGTCAGGAAGACTCATTTTCCTGAGTTCAAATGTGTACTAGCTGTATAACCCTGGGCAAGTCACATTACTCTGTTTGCCTCAGTTTCCTCATCTGTAAAATGAGCTGAAGAAGAAAGTGGCAAACCACTCCAGTATCTTTGTCCAGAAAACTCTAAGTGGGATCATAAGAGGCTGATTCAACGGAAAACAAGTGAACAACAACTCTGCCCCTTCCAGAGGCTCGAATAAATTTACCTTTGTAGATTTCATTGGACTCTTGTATTTGCATTTTTTAATCCCTCCTTATCTCTGATTTATTTTCATCAGAAATTCTTCAAAGTTCTCTATAGGGTGATACTTAGTTTTGCAGGATAAGTCATTCAGAATGTCCTTCAGATAGTTCTTTCTCTTTAAGACTTGGAGTATTATATTTATTCCAAGGTCTGCTCTCATTTACAATAGAAACTACTGGGTCTTCTGTGATGCTTAGAATTTGTACTTTTAATATATTTGCTTTTGGTTTGGCTGATTGTAATTTTTTGTATTAATTTATTGATTGCAGGTAACTTATAAATGAGGAAATTCAAAGCTTTATTACTGAGGCATGCTCTCTTTATCTGGAATGAGTGGGTAGATAATGGTGAGTTGGTTGGGTTTTTTTAAAGACTATATTTCCTCATCTTGCCAGTTTGCAAATGTATGTCCCTTTCTAGTACTGATTGGAATGAGAGCTTTGACCTGCTCTGTTTCCTGCCTGGGCTGGTTTGCTCTCTTTCAACAACATTATGGCTCACTCTTCTAGGGACTCACAGTATTGATGCCAAACTCAGTGTGGACACCTAATTGGCATAACCTATTGTAGCTCAGAATTCATGAGCTCATGAGATCCACCACCTCGGTCTCCTCAATTTCTGGGTTGCAGGCATTCACAGCCACACTTCTGGTTAGTTTGTATCAGCTGACAGACTCAAGAGAAAATGTAACAAGACTTTCAAAATCAAAGAATGATTTTGTCTTTGTTGATTTGTTACTTAAATAAGACTTTCTAAGACTATTACTATTTTAATACATTGTGAGTTTTGAAATGTTTTGAAGAATTCCAAAATTATATAAAACAATTTGATTGACATGTTAAGAAACCGTCCTGTATTTTTATCGTATTGTTATTAAAATTGAACAATTTTCCAAGTTTGGTTTAACTGTTTAATTTCATTGTTTTTTTCTTATGAATCTAGCTCTCCAAGACCTATACCTATTCTTCTGTTCAATTCAGCTGTAATTTAATAATTGTTTATTATTTGCCAGGCAATGTACCAGGCACTGGACAAATAAAAATAAGAATTAAACAACCTGTCAGGAGTTTGTGTTCTACTGGAGGAAAACATCAACATAAATAATAAAAACTATGTATGTGTGTGTACAACTAAGTCTAACTATGTTATAAACTAAGTATGTGAAGTTTGTGTGTGTGTGTGTTTGTGGAGAAAGAGTGAGAGATCTCATGCTATTGGATTTAGGACTGGTAGGGACCTCAGAGATAGTCTTATTGAGTTTTACAGAGAAGAATTCTGGCTACCAGAGGGCTAAGATTTGAACACAGGTCCTTTGACTACATATCCTATACTTTTTTTGGCTACATACATCATGGAGGCCTCAAGAGCTCTTGATTTCTGTTTATACTTTTGATACCACACAGTTCAATTTGAACATTAGCCTCTGGTTCATGAAGGAAATGCACAGACAGCTAGAAAGGTAGCTTAGATTATGTTAAGTTGTTTAAGCAATACCATCATTGTTCATCCTCCACCTATACATAAATTGAATTTATTATTATTAATTTTTATTAATTAGCAGTTCTAAATAAAGTTTACCTGACAATTAGCAGTCTACTTCTGTTATAACTATTATTGAAAGTTGTTCAGATACTAAAAAGACCTTTGCAGTTGGTAGTTTTTTTTTGCCATTTCACAAATAATTCTTATCCATTCATTTTATCCTGAGTAAATGTTATAAAAAATGCTGAAATACATATTGATGTCTGCTTTTTATATCACTATTGCCATCTAGTCATTATTACTGAATTCTTACTTCCTAAAGTTATGTAAACATTACATAAACAAGTAGCCATGCCAATTTCCTTGCTTTAATTTTGACTCAAGTATAGTTGAAGCAAACATCATAATTTTCTTTGCACTTTTATGGGTCTCCTTCAAATATTCAGTTCTTTCATCACTTTTGTAGTCTTTTTTTCCTGGATAAACTGCCCAGTATTTGGACTGGGAACCCACCCCCCACCCTACCCCCCAACATATCCACACACTGAGATTATAACCAAAGCATACTGATGTTTCCAACATTTTCCTAAAATTTCAGACTTACTCAGCAGATATTTCACTAGTAATAGGTTGCTGGGCAGTTTTAGACATAAGATTTTTTTTTTTTAGCAGTGACAGATTTGTCAGCTCTATGGCTTCCAAAATGCCTCTTTGAATTTCCCTTTGTCCTGAAAGTATGGCCTACCTAAAAATTATTCAATCTGAACACTTAGTTCTAGAGTAGGATTCTTTTTTTTTTAAACTCTTTATTTTTTTGGAGGGGAGAAGGCAAAGCAATTGCGGTTAAGTGACTTTCCCAAGATCATACGACGTGTGTGTGTGTGTGTGTGTGTGTGTGTGTGTATGTGTGTGAGTGTGTGAGTGAGTGTGAAGTGTCTGAGGTCACATTTAAACTCAGGTCTTCCTGACTCCAGGGTCAGTGCTGTATTCACTGTGCCACATAGCTGCCCCTCTTTTGCAGCTTGTGAAAAATAGTTTGGAATTGGGAGAGATTTGAGGCTAGAACACTAATGAGGAAGTTATTGTAGTTTAGGCCAAGGTGATTGGGACCTGAACAAGGCTGGTAGTCATGTGAGTAGAGAAAAGGGAACAGAATCCAGAGCTGTGGAAATAAAATTAATAAGACTTGGCAACTGATTGTGTATACATAAGAGAATAAAAATTTGAGGATGATTCCAATATTGTGAATACTCTCACAACTAAAGGGTTTACAACAGTAATAGTAAAGTTCCGAAGAAGGGTGGATCTTTTAGAAAAGATGATGAGTAAATGTAAACAATTATGATTGGTTCAGAAATCAGCTTCACAAGTACAAGTTGTATGAGACATGGTTAGACACCAATTTGTCTGAAAAAAGATCTGTGGCTGTAGTGGATTATAAAGTCAGCATATGAGTTAACAATGTGATGTAGTAGCCAGAGAAACAAATGTCATCTTAGACTGCATTAAAAGAAACATAACCTCCAAGAATAAGGAGGTGAAAACTTTCTTGCGCTTTGACCTGATAAGAATACATCTGAACTGTTCTGTTTAGTTTCAGTACCACAGTTTTGGAAGGTAAGCTAGAACATATCCAGAGAAGGGCAAATAGCAGGGTTAAGGACTTTAAGACCATGCCACATCAGTCAGCATCAAGGAAGAGTTCTATGTATTGTATACTGAGCCCTGTGCTAGGTGTTTATATGCTAAGCTAGATGGTGTGGGAAAGGGGTATCAGCTTAGATGGCTCTAATACACAGTCTTAGATGATCTTTGAGTAAGATTTGTGATTTCTAAACAAAGTCCTCTGTGATGTCTGAGAGGAAGGTCTTTACAAATGAGAGGAATCAGGAAAAATTTTGGGGAGGAGGTAGCATTTGAATTAGAGCAACAAAAATATTTCTGTATATAAAGAACAGAAAAATATATATATGAAATGTCTTTAAAATGTTTGCACTTCTTTGAATTGAACTTTAAAGGATAGGTAAGATTTCATCAAAAGAATGGGGAGGGAGGGCATTACTAGCAGAGAGGACTTGTATTTGTAAATTTATCCCTTCATTTTCTTTTAAGTTGACCCACAATATTTTTTAACAGAGGCCAACTTCTAGCAGACCACAATCTTGTTCTTGGAATGGCAGGATGAGAGAGGGACAGGCAGAGGCATCTGAATTTTACTGGGCAATCAATAGAAATCCCCTACAGATTTTTGAACAAAGAAATGACATGACCACATCTATGAATAAGAAAGATTATTCTGTTAGCTGTGTGAAGAATTGACTGAAAGGTAGGAGAAAGGGGAAGGGGATAGTAGAGGAAGTTTGAAAACTGATTAGGCTAATGCAATAATTGAGGTGGATGGTAAGGAGAGCCCGCCTGTACTAGGGTGATGGCAGGGGAGATGGAAATAGGGAGGAGAGGAATATGCGTTTATTAAGTGCCTACTGTGTGCCAAGCACTGTGCTAAATGCTTGATAAATATCCTATTGATGCTTATGCCAGCCCTGGGAGATACTATTTATTCCCATTTTATAAGTGAGAAAACTAAGGCAGTAATGAAGTGATTTGCCCAGGGTCATTCATCTAGTATCTGAGACTGAATTTGAACCTAGATTTTCCTGACTTCAGATTTAGTATTTTATCCATTTTACTACTTATCTGCATCATGAGGTGAGGGGACAGAACTGAAATTGGTAACTGTATATTTGAGGTAAGGGAGAGGGGAGTCATAGGGTTAATTAAAGAGAAATGCCCAGACAAAAATAACAATGTCAGAAGAAGCAGAGTTGGGGGGAATGGTAACAAATCTTCCCTTGGTGTAGCCATTACAAGAGGTGTTTATTAAGTTTATAGCAGTTACTTCTATAATCCAAAACTGGGACCTTTGGTTTGGGATACAGCTTCCAGAAGATTGGGGCTTTGTGGAGGAGGGATAGTTAGGGATAAGGAGTGTGGGGCTGTGGTGGGCCAGAGCCCTACTGCTGGGATAAACTTCTGGGGATGGTTCAGACTAGGAGTAGTCTCTTTTCTCCTTTGGGGTTAGACAATTAGCTGATCTGCTATCCTTTCCAGTGCCATTAGCCATGCTTGGGGCCAATTTCTCTTTTCTCTTGGTTCATAGTCTTGCAACTTCTTCCCTTTGTTATTTCTTTTTCAAAGCAAACATAACTGAGGGATAGTAGAAATGGTTATCCAGTTTTATCCCCTTTTCCTTACCTTTGTCTATTCCACTGTTGAAGAAAAGGAAGATGGAAGGGAAATCTCAAGCTTCTCTGAATCTAAGAGTGAAGGGAAGTTCTTGTGATTGCATTGCTGGGGAAGACACTTCTGGGTGGCATTCTCTTTGAATAATAGAGGAACAGATATGAATTATGTACTTACGTGCACAAAAAAGTCTGGTTTTTCAAATGATAAGATTACATCATTGTGTTTCATAGAGATCTTTTACAGGAAAGAGTTGGTCTGCTTTCTGCATTACTGGGACAGTGCCATGGTATTGAAACCAAAATCTTAATTTGTCTTCTTAAAAAAGTGTCAATTCCTGAGCTATGATACCTTTTAAATTTGCCTGCTGTAGTTGTCTTTAAAAGTAGCCAACTTCTAGTAGAAAGAGAAATTAGACTAGACCACAATCAAATGAAACCAAATGAGAGGTTCTCACTGTAAATGAATTATGTAACTCAAAACCCACACATAAAAATCTCCCTCACACTTCCTTGTAGTGTATGTGTATATATTTTAAGGGCAGATGGCATAGTGAATGAGTTATAGTGAACTTGGCTAAAATTTATAAAAATTTGCAGACATTAAAGCACCTAAAAAAGTGAGAGTTTCAGTCAAATGTCCTGATAAAAGCTGTCACTTCTTTTTGGCTCATGAGATTATTTCTTACTGTGTTATTCTCCCTCTGCTCTGAGTTGTAGGTTCCCTTCCCTGAACCATAGTGATCTCAAGACTTGCTTGATTTCTTTGGCAAGATCTCTTGTTTTGTTGTTGTTAACAGATTAAACTACTGTACCTTTTAAGATCTACTTGATGCTTTTCAAGAGATGGAGTCGGATTGCCCCTTGTAGTTCTAGTTGGCCTATCATGTTCTTCAGAGGTTTTGAAAATCTTTTTGGTCCATTTGGTTGCCATGAGAAATAACCTTGGAAAAGATTTGCTTCTGTTTTTTTGAAGGGAATGGGAAACGCAAACATATTCCCCTGTGCAACTTGAGTATTAGAGAAAGAAGTAAAATCATTATTTTTGACAACTCTAGTACTTCATAGGAAAGAGAAAATCAGTAGTGATGCTATCATCAGGTTACTCTTTCAGAAGCTTAAAAAACATTTATGACAAAAAAGTATATGTTTAGCTAACCAGAAGTAGTTGTTTGTTTCATCCCTTAGGGCCTCCTATGGATTTATGGTGACTTGGCAGATCCATTTGTAGGCCACAGGAGGACATAACAGCGTGTCTCTTACTATATTGTAGTGTGACTTTGGGCAGGGCCACAATAGTTTCGTCATCTCTAAAATTAGAGGGTTAGACTAGATCCCTCCCAACACTCATTTCAGCTCTAAATCTAGGACCTTATGAACATTAAAATTATAATGCAAATGTAACTATGTTTACTTTGGACTTTGACATTTTATTCATTTTTGAGTAAATTTTTATTGTTTTCTTTTTATATCTCCTACTTTTCTTGATAATATCCTTTTTCTCACCTCCACCTTGAGAACCATTCTTTGTACCCCACATATTTTATTTATGCACTTAACATGTATGCCTGGGTTTATATATGATCAGCCTTGTTCACTGCCTAGAAATTTTTCTTTTCTCTCTTTCAAATGGATCAAGAGTTTTTGTAGTGAGGAGTATTTTCTGGGCAGGAGTCATTTTTCCCCACTGTTTTGCCCATCCTTCTCATTGGATAGTTCCTTTATGCTGGTTCCTCCTTAATATCTTTGCTACTTGCTAGTCTTGAGAGCATTTTGGAGGAACATAGAGACAGAAGGTAAATAGGCTGGTGCCTGCCTATATATTAATTAGAACATAGATTGTAAGATCCTTCTGTTCACCCCAAATTTCTTTTCAAAGTTTCTGGTTTCCTTTTATGGAGGATAAGTAACATTTTATTTACTTGATTTGATAAACAACCTACATGTCAAATTTTTCTTGATTTGCTTTGGTCTGTTTTAGTATTTGGGGATGGGAAGGCGTGTGTAGTATCTTTTATTTATGTTCATCTACTGTTTTTGTAGAAAGTCATGTGATATTTTCTTACTCGAGTTTTAAGTGGTTAAGGATTCTTTCTTTTTTATGCATCAATAAAATGAGCTAAATTAGAATACTACTTAGGTACCATGATCTTCATGAAGCTATTCTTGGTCCTGTCCCAGATATTAGTGCTTTACCACCACCTTGTCTCCTTGTATATGCATTTATTTTATATGTTTTCTGTATATTTATATATGTGCATGTCTCCCCAATACAATATAAGCTCCTTGAGGACAGGGCCCATTTGTTTCATTTTGATTTTTATATTCCCAGTGCCTGGCAAACAAGTGGTACTTATAAATGCTTATTGATTGATTGCTTAAGTTGTCAACTCTATGAGAAGTTATTAAATGCCAGGATTTTTGTCTATTACTTAGTATGATTTTTTTGGTTATTTTTCATTTCTCCTTCTCTAACTCTTCTAACATATACCCATCTGTATCCTCCATCCTGGTGATTCAGTTTTGTCTGTTTACTCACCAATTCTGAAAATCTGTGATTTTTTTTTTAAGAACTATTACAAAACACATGATTTCTCACATCCCTCCCACCCCTGTCTACATTTTTGCTCTGATGACTGTCCATCATAGATATTGCCACTTTGGTTTCAATTTAAAAAAAAAATTGAATTAAATTAGGAATCCTGTGGAAGTTTTGACCAAATTAACTGTCTTTTTTGAGCGGGTGCTGTTTACAATAACAGAAATCTGAACCAGAAACTAGAATATATTTCAGTATTTCTTTATATTAGTGAAGTTTTTCATTTAATATTTTATGAAGTTTTCTGAAGACCCCAAGGGACTGAAAAACAAGTATATTTATATGATAGCATGGTTGAAGCAAAGGAAGACTTGAAGAAATGCTTTAAAAAGAATTTTGAAGTAGTAGAGTTATGGTTTTCTTGAATTTCAAAATTATTGGGGAAACATTGGCATGTTTGCATATTTTCAATTAGCAAATGAGGTGTTATTTATGTAGTGATGCTAGAAACTGGGGAATGCAGAGATATAGTAGATAAGAGATATCTGTGTAATCACTATTTAGGGAGACAAAGTATGAAGTCGATAGAAATTAAATAAAAAGCACAACTTAGGATAATAATTCAGGAAATGTAACAAAGCAGTGGGGTTGTATATGCCTTGGGGTAGTATAGACAGCATAACTTCAAAGAAGTTCTAGAACTTCAGAAGAGGGTAAAATCTCAAAGGTAGATAAGAATTTTTTTTTATAACAGTACATATGGAGTTATGTGACAAGTTTTTATTTTAGCAACATTTCCCCTCCCTAATAATACAGGATGTCCCAAAAGTCTTGGTGTAGTTTTAAGCTCTTAAAATTATTTAACCCTTTGCACTCCGAACCATTCTGGACATTGACTACCAGCTACTCGACGCTACCTTGCAGCGAAAACGTGCATTTACAGACCCTCATATTATTTAGTATAATTTTGGAACCAAGTAACGTATTATAAT
>CM053593.1:58817110-58849054 GCA_028646575.1 Pseudocheirus occidentalis
TACTTTTGTACATATGGGACCCTTTCCCACTTCTGTGATCTCTTTGGGATACAACCCCAAAAGTGGTATTACTGGGTCAAAGGGTATGATATTATTTATAGCCCTTTGGGCATAGTTCCAGATTGCCCTCCAGAATGGTTGTATTGAATTTACATATTTTTAATAGGATTATTTAAAACAAAACCATAGGAAGCGTACTAAGCTATGCCATTTAACTAATAATCCCCTGTTCTCTTCCTAAAATTACATTGGTAGTCAAGTAACTGACTCTAATAATCTTTGTTTTAAAAAGTCTTTCAAATTATTATCTATTATGGGCAACTTAGAAAATTCTTTTTAAGATCATTTTTAACCTTAAGATTTTTACCTCTTTTAAAATGCAAATATTTCTTTTACAAAACATGGAAGAAAATCATTTGGGGCATTTGTTTATTTAAATTCAATAATGAAAACCTGCTACTGCCATCTTCTAGAAATATATCCATAGGCAGAAATACATGTAACATATTTTGACCTGAACCAGACTTGATTCTATTCCAGATAACTTAGTAAGGGACAAAGGGAATCTGATTTAGATGCAAATAGGCCCTTATGAGAATGTTTAAAAGTGAATCAACTTTAAAGTGAGTTAATATTACCAGTTCCAATATGCAAGAGCATTTGGCTGGGAATCAGGACACTTGGGTTTGTGTTCCAGGGTGCCACTAACCAGCTGAGTAGCTGTCAGAAAAAAAGTTGCTTCAAACCTGTGGGCCTGAGATTCCTGGCCCATCAAACAAGGCACTTCAACAAGATGATCTCAACAGCCCCTTCCAATTCTAAACAGGATTTAGTTACTAGGTCAGCATCTGCTAACATTTTCAACTGGTCTAGATGGTAGAAAAAAAAAAAGATGAGTTTCCTAAAGTGAAGAGGTAGTATAGTGTGGGGGTGGGGAGTGGTCAACCTCAAATTGAAACTCATCTCTCTCAGCTACATACTGACTTAGATAACCACAAAATTTATCTTGTTAAAACATTTTCCAATTACACTTTTATCTGGTTCCCATTATACATTTCTGCAGGTGCCAGCATATAATAGAAGAAAGATTAAATATCAATTCGAGTCAATAAGCATTTACTAAGTATCTACTCCAGGGACTGCTGGGGAAACAAATAGAAACATGCAACAGTTCTTATAGTCCAAAAACTTACTTTCTACTGGGAGGAAAACAGCAGATGAATAGAAAATTAAAAACACGGGGTGGGGCGGGGGGAGAGAGAAGGTGCTAGATGGCACAGTGAATAGAGCATCAAACCTGGAGTCAGGAGGACCTGAGTTCAAACCTGGCCTCAGACACTTAACACTTAATAGCCATGTGACCTTGGGCAAGTCACAACCCCAACTGCACTCCAAAAAAGCAAAAACAAAAAAACAAACAAAAAAGAAAATTAAAGACAAAATATATACAAAGTAATTTCTGAGGCTACAAATCTAATGTGAAGGGAGTTTGTTAACAAGAGGACAAGGGCTAAGAGGAATAAGGGAATATCAGAGAATGTGAGGGAGAGGTAGCTGGAAGGAACCCGAGTCTAGACAGCCTTACACTATAAACAAATCACAGCAGCAGAATGCCACACCCTTCACCACAGCAAAGGGTATTTGATAAACCCCAGAGCAAAGGGGTGGGGTATGGTATGGGCAAGTAAAGGATCAGTCCCTCCTACTGCCAGATGTTTAAGGTAGGGACACTGAAGATCCAATTCTCAATGATGTCAATTCTGTACCAGGATTCCCTCCACAACTGAACAGATTATCTTCCCAAGGGTAAGAGGCTCAGGAGTCATACTTTAAGTCTTGGAGGTCTGCCTTTAACTAAGCCATTTTTGCCAAACTGATCAAGTTATATAGTTTCTTTAAATATCAATTTCGACCTGTATAAGAGGGATGAATTGGTGGAGGGGAGAAGGGACTAAATAATCAGTCTTTTTTTCAGCTCCAGGTTTCTAAGATGCATAGAAGAAGCCATTATGTTTTGTCAATGATGAAGAAGAAGAACAGTTACAGGGTGGTGTGGTTGGGCCTAAGAAATAAAAGCATCATATCTGAAGACATCCAGACCTGGTCTGAGGCAGGTCTGAAATGGTTCCTTACTAGCTCTATGGCCTTAGGCCCATCACCTCCATTCCCAAGATCAAGGACCAGAATGGATGTCAGAAGCTATCTAGTCTAACCCTTCATTTTACGGTTGAAGAAATTGAGGTTCATAGATATTAAGTGACTTGCCTAAAGTCATAGAGAGAGTAACTGATATAGTCAGGATTAAAATACTCATCCTTGGAGTTCAAAAAGAGTGGGTATTTTTTGTTTTTGTTTTCACTCTTCTACACTTAAGTATAAAATAAAGAGGTAAACTATATCCCATCAGGTAGCTAGGTGGTGCGGAGGATAAAAAAAATCAAACCTAGAACCAGAAAGACTGAGGTTCAAACCCAGGCTCAGAAACATACTAGCTGTGTGACCCTGAGCAAGTCACCTAACTCTGTCTGCCTCAGTTTTCTCAGAAATGAGCTGGAGAATGAAATGACAAACCAATGGTATATCTTTGTCAAGAAAATCTCGGCCATAAAGAATCAGACAGGACTGAAACAACTAAACAATAACATTATCCTAAATTGTGACAGATCTGTATGTAAATTCAAATTATTCAATCATCACTGTATACTCAGGATGCAAATTGAAATATACATTTGTGGGTGGGGGGTGCGGGCAGGGAGAGTTATGGCCAGCTTAGAAATCAGTTTTGTTTTACTATGGATACTTGTAACAAGGATTTTAGCTTCTATTCCTGGGGTAGGGGTGCTGGTGAAGGATAGAGAAAATAGGCTTCTGCCCATTGAGAAAGATAAATAATTTTATATGTTTACATTTTAGACAGATTACCTAGAATCACTAGTAACATGAGAAATCAGAATTTTTAAAAACATAAAGGTTTAACCTTTCACCCAGAAAATTGACAATGACGAGAAAAGATGGAATACTCAGTATTAAAGAAGTTGCAGAAAGACATACTAGTGATTCAAATCAATTTTCTACATACGATTAATATTTTGTAAGTCATCTTTTGAAAAGGACTTTTATCTTTTGACTGCCTTATCCAATGGAGCATGACTCTTGTAGATTGTTTTTCTTTAGAAAAAGACTGGAACCCATATTCATCAAAATTAATGACATCAAATGCTCAACTTTTAAATTATGGCATTATATTGAACAATTTTCACCCAATCAAAATTATTCATGCTTATTTATTTTTAAACGTAGAGGACATTCAGGTGATAAGAATGCCTTGAAATACCTTTTAGAAATAAGATTTTTGAGATTTTTTTTAAAGAGGCATACTCTACATTTATATTACTTTAAACTAAAAAGCATAATTAATTGGCTTGCTTAAGAAAATCAATAGCTGCTAAAAACAAATATCTATTTAAAAAATAACTTTTCCAAGAGTTGTTGTTGCAGTATTTCAGTCATGTCTGACTCTACATGACCCAATTTGGCATTTTCTTGGCATAGATACCAGAATGATTTGCCACTTCCTTGTCCGCTTCATTTTATAGATGATGAACTGAGACAAACATGTTAAGTGACTTGCCCAGGGTCACATAGCTGGTAAGTGTCTAAAACCAGATTTGAACTCAAAAACATGAGTCTTCCTCATTCCAAGCTCCGTGCTCTATTAACTGTGCCACCTAGTTGCTGTTTCAGGGGGTATTCTATTTAATTCTAAAATTTTCAAACTTTTACGGCTGTGACCTAATTAAATATTTGTATGTACGTAGTAACCAATATGAAAATTCTGCATTCATTTTTCAAATACTGAGCTTATGTCAAATGGATAAAAATGTAATTTAAGCAAGAGGAAAGGGTCATTACGAGGTTCAAGGCCATACCACTGATTTTCCCGAAAAGACAACAGATTAGAAAGTAATTCTTTCAGTTATTTATTGGTTCAGACAAGTTGTTTAGATGACATATGTATCAATTTCTTCATTCTTAAGACATTGTCCTGCTTCCTACTTTACAAATATGCTTTAAATATTGAAAAAAAATGAGTTGATAATACACGGTGAGATCTGTGGAAGACACATGGTAACAGTATAAAATACTGTCGTCATTATGATTGTTGTTTGAAATGTCAAATAGTTCTAAAATTACATATTACACATTTTTCTTCATTTATAAGAAAAAAGTCAGCTTACATGATTTTGAAATTAAAAGCTACAAAATATAATGATATTGATCTAGCAATTAAATAACATCACTATATTAAAACACAACTCTAAAGTATTCAAATTTTTTAGTGGCATGCTATATTTAATCAATACATTGACCAACAAGCATTTATTAAGCATTTGCTATGTGCCAGGCACTGAGGATAAAAAAAAAAAATCACTGCTCTAAAAAACTTACATTCTATTGGGTGAGAAAATATGTACAAAAGCGTGTGTGTATGGATATGTGAGTACATGCACAAAAACATACAGTACATTTCGAATTTGGGGGGGAGGACGGTCTAATAGATGGAGAAATTCAGGAAAGGCTGAATGTAAAAGAAAAGTTTCATAGACAAGCTGTCAATTGCATAATGTTATTCCCACAGTTTAAATAGGAGGCAAGAAAACTAATGACAATCCATGAGGAAATCAGCATACAGAGAAAGCAAAATTAAAATTCATGTCAGTTACAACTTTAGGCTTGACTTTTTTTTCAGTCTGTATTCTATCCATTTCATATCCTCTGAATCAACTCATCATAACAGTTTGGTTGTTGATGTTCCTCTTTTTTGAAGACCAGTAACATCATCATGGGGTGATGTCTTGGCTTGGGTGTGAATTGGATTTAAGTGAGGCAGAGTTACACAAAGTTGTCACTCTCTCTTTCAGAGTCATCAAAGTTCAGGGGCAAGACAAAAGTCATGAAGACTGGTGAAAGCTTGGGATGCAGTAGGTAACCTTGGCATCTTTGATGTCTGAAAAAGCTTTAAGCACTCCACAGCACTTGCCTCAGTGATCTACTGGGATGGAGTGGTAAATCTTTTTAAAATGCTCCTTGGGATTCTAGATAAGTAGAGTTCACATTACACAGCAATAAGGATTTGATATTATGGCAAATTTGAAGGCAGACATTTCTAAAGTTATAATCAGTCCAAGAGGGAATATTTTTGAAAGTACTATTTTCAGAAAGGAGCTGAATTTAGTTTGCAGAGGGAACAACCACTACTTGCAATTGTTTTTGAAAAATAAATGCCACAATTAATGGACTCAAGCATAAATTCTAAAAATGGTTTAAATACAAAAGGCAAGGGTAGAATATTAATCAATCTCACTTTATTATCTGTTCTTTTTGAGTGTTCTTATTATAAAATCTTCAACACAATCCTATTATTTGGGAAATTGGACTCAGAAGTTTCCAAACTTTACCAACATATGGAACTAATTTTATCCCAGGTGCCATCCAGAAAGCTATATCAACTCCTCTAGCTCCTATTCTTGTTACTGTCTTGGTTAGATGGTGCCAGTAGGGCAAACACTAGAATGACACATTTTAGCAAATTAGTAAATCTAGCAGTGCCCACAAAAGTTGGTCTTGGTCTTTAGCGCTCTTCACATTAATAAACCAAATGTTTAACAGCAGCAAGCCTCTATTAATTAGAAATGGACAGAGCACGTATGTAGCACTGTGCTAACTACTCTACAAATGGTACCTCATTTGATCCTCAGAACAACCCTAAGAGGTCAGCGCTATTATTGTCCTCATTGTACAGTTAAGGAAACTAAGAAGATAGAGGTTAAGTGACTTGTTCAGGGTCACACACCTAGTATCTGAGGTGGGATTTGAAATCAAGACTTCCTGACTTCAGGTCTAGCATCTCTACACTGTACCGCCTATGTTCCTTTATGGTTAATCAAAAGTGTACTGAGAAGAAATGACATTAAGAGTATTTAAAAAGCAATTAAAATTCAAAACAAATTCTATCTGAATATGAAAAAGACATAACATGAACTAAATGAATGGTTTTATTTCCTCCACAAAACAAAACAGAGAGCTCTAACGTGTTGTTGACACCTAACTGAAACAAAGGATTATATGAGTAAAATCACATTCTTATTCACATCATAAAACTCTTAGCTGACAAGGTCTCTTCTTGGAATCTGCCTAGAATAAGGAGGGGGAAAAAAGAACTAGAAGAAAACAACTAAATGCAATTTGTCTTACCTCCTAGACCCTAAACTACAATTCCCATGGGATACGGCTTTCATACATTCAAAAGAATAAAGGGTTCATGAAAAATTGAAAGGCTTTTACTTTTTTTTAAAGTAAATAAAAGTTAGACTTGGTTATAAATATAGAAAATAAATATTTATACTAAAACAAGAAAGTTTTTTTTTTTAATTCATGAGCCACCACATTTCTGCTGTAGACTTGATGTGGCATTTTTTTTCTCTCTTTTCAGTTTTCAAGTGATCCCAATTCCATTATTTAATGTGTGAGAAACTCTGACCCAAAGAAAAAACTAAAAATGAAAAATCATCATCAAAAATGACTTGTGGGGTAGAATCTTAATCCAGGAGTAAATGGAACATTTGGGAGTTAGGAACCCAGGTGCTAAACCTACTTGTTAGTGCTAAAAGGGCTCCTTGGGGATCATCTAATCTAAACCCCTCCTTCTCCTTGTTCCATATGAGAAAAGTGAGATATAATTATAAAACTACAGTCTATCTTTATAACTATACCCATATGTATGTCCATAAAGCTCAATTATTAACATCCTGTATAAACAAAGGGGCAAGTACCAGTTGTGGGGTGGTGAATGAGGTGGTGAATCATAGGAATAGCATGTTTACAAAAAATGTATCCAGAAGGAATTCAGTGCCTCTTCAGACTGCTCAGAAGCCAAATAAAAAGGAGAGAAGAGAAAGAATTAGAATGCAGAATTAAAGACTCAACCAGATGATTAAGAAGGAAATGCTTTTAAAAGAGCAATAAGTTGCAAGCTATTTTTAATCCTAAAGTGTATTTATCTATAGCCATATACCTATAAATATCTATATATGTTTTAATATATACACATATATGTTAGATGTAAATGTTGAAGCTTTAAAGATTTGAAAGTTAAGACCAGAAGCAAGAAAAATAGCTAAAGATAAAAGAATCTAAGTAAGTAAAGGACATGAGGAAAACAGATAAGACGAGGTATATTTAGAAAAATCATTCTGGAATACCAAGTTCTACAGGTGTCAACAAAAAAATGCAATTATAAGAAGTTAATTCTAAGAAAACTAAGAGAATGATCAATAGTTCTCCTTGAATATACTATAATATTAAAAAAAATCTTTTAAATAACTGCACATGTCAAATACCAAAAGCATTTCAACCCTCTTAAAGAAATTTGTTTCTAATTAGATTTGCTGTCTGTGCTGAATTACGCATTTTTATTACAATGGAGGGATTAGCCATGATTTAGCTCTTTTCACAAGAGCAGCTGTCAAGTTTAACATAGCAGCTTCTTCCTTTGTGTTCCTGCCAAAACATGTATATACTATGTCTTACCACACTTTTTCCAGGGCCGGACAACATAATTTACTCTAACAAAATTTAGCCACTTCTATGAAATCTTTTTGCTTACTGAAACAACTCTGAATTTGTTTCTTAGGATAAGAGAAAACACTGTAATCTGCTTCATAAAATGCTTAACTACTCTGCCATGACTTTGCTTCTTATAAAATACAGGTCAAAAGGCCAGTTTCTACTGGCTTAGAGTCTCTTTCAAATAATGAAGTGGCTTAAGGTGTTGGCTGTTTTCAAATTGCCCTATCCTAAAATGAGGGACTATAAGTTATAATAAAATGAGGAAATATAAGTTATAATAACTATAAGAAGCAATGTTAGCGACACAAATTAAAGGGAGAAGCAGTGAAGGAAGCTACATAGTAGGAAGGAAGTAACATGTATCCATGTTCAGTCAACTGATCAAAATGTTACTAATGTATTTCAAACTTGCTGTTTTTCTAGGATGGTAATTCTCACACAAGAATATGCAATCTGGTAATTTTTACAAGTTAGTTATGAGTAAAATCAAATATAATTGACTTGTAACTCATGTTCTCCAACAATTCTATACAATATATTTTTAAAGGGTGAAACCAGAACAGCTACATCAGACAAAAACTCCAAATTCAGCATAATTCAGTAATCTAAAAGGCACAGGGATGTGATTAAAGAAATGCTTCTAAAAGTCACCCTGAGAGCACTGAAGATGTAGCAGCACCACTAACCTGGCACAACACAAGCAGCATCAGCAATACTTCACTGTACAATTTAGCAAGAAACTCCTTTAGCTGGGACAGGGAAACGTGATCTCTAGGCTCAATTCAGTAGCAGGTTTCAATGTCAGTAAGGGAGTCAATGTCAACTATAAGGATCAAAGTGGTTATAATTCTTACAGGAACTGATCAGACCAGTTGAATCTATTTAATATTAAAATTCATGATTTTATTCCAAAGACATACAAAAACAAAATACAAAATATAATAAATAACCCTCAACTCTCAAGTCAGGTATTTTAAATATCCATAAAGATCTTGGAAAGTTCTATAAATGATCACCAGTGCTTGACAATCACTGGGCAGCTGGACCTAGAATCAGGAAAACTTGAGTTCAAATATGGCCTCAGACACTTCCTAGATCTGTGCCCTCGGGCAACTCATTGATTTGTTTGTCTCAATTGTCTCATCTACAAAATATAAATAAATCTTTAAAAAAGAAAATCACTTACTTCCCAGCATTTTTGTGAAAATCAAATGATATAATAATTGTAAAGTGCTCAGCACAGTGCTTGTCATAGTAAGAGCTACATAATGTTAGCTGCTATTTATTATTATTATTAGGAACTATAAAATGATGTTAATAGAAGTGAGGACAATAAAGCACCAGATAAAAAACGCACCATGCATGTCAGAAAAGGAATACAATCACTATAGAAGAGAATGGCAGAAAATTAGCAGAAAACACGAAAATGATCAAGAGCAGGTCTATAAAAATATCTATATGATGTTTTAAATTTTTAAGTGCCTTATACACAGTCTCATTTGAATCTATAGAGAAAACCATTGTTTTAGGTCTACATTCAAAAACATTTAAGCATAAATGTACATTTTCTTTTGTACTACATGTAATAATCCTGTAACATTGCAATAATCCTGCCTCACTAAAAGACATAACACAGAGAAGTACTTCTCAGTCTTAGGTGGGGCTTTAGTGATTTCAGACTGAATATAGCTCAGCAATATTATAAAATACTGATTGTATTTGGGAAAATACATAGCACTTGAAACTATCTCAAGCCATTCCATGAAAAAAATGACATCTTTCTAATGCAGTTTTGGTTCTCTAGGTGATATTATGTTGTTGTGAATAAAGATACATCACAATTTCAAACAAACAAGGTGCAGATAACCCAACAGGTCATGTAGAAGCTTAGTGTATGCAAGTATATGTAACAGCAAGCACCCCAGCATACCCAGGATGGCTGCTAGCACAGGTTTTTTTATTTGCTTTTCTAAAGGAAAGCAACTTAAAAGGGGTCAACAACCTTAGTTTAATCAAACACATATCATTTACCTAGTTCAGGGGGGAAAGCCAGCACCCTAAACTTCCGAGAAAATACAAACAGAAATTACAAGCAGACAAAAAAAATACAGACAGAAAATAACACAATTAAACAGACAGGGCTGCTAGCTGTCTGATCAGAGAGAGAAGCACCAACATCTGGATTTTCAAAGTGAGGAGCCAGGCCCTCAACAGCTGCCCAGAGTTTCATTTGGCCAAATCACACAACTCTTCCCATAAATGATTCCCCAAAGCAAAACCTCACTTCAGAGTATACATAGCCTTCTCCACAGTGAAAGGACATTACAACCCTCATGACCCATTGCCTAATTACAAAGTAACAAGGTGGAGGCCTTCCTGAAAAACAAGCCTCCCCTAAAGCAAGCTTCTCCTGTTGGGCTCTGCCCTACCCTTCAGCAAACTCCTCCCACCACAGGCTCCATGTGACTACATTCAGCCTATTAGGGGGCAGAGTATATTTTCAAATCAGGGAAGGTATTCAAATTCCCTTAGGCTTATTAAGGGGCAGGGAAGATCTTCAAATTCCCTTACCATTACAGTATGCTACAGCATATTTTCACCAATCTCCTACATGTAAGAAGTAAAGTATCAAGGGGGAAATGTATGAGTGGAAAAGGAAATGAGAGAAGGAATAAGGGTGTGTTGCATTGGCACCCATAAAATAAAAAACACCTAAACCTCTAAACCTCTAGGACACTGATAGATGTTCTATGGAATATCTATGGGGCTACAAGGACAACAGTTGCACAGGACAAGAAGGTGTGGATGGTTTGCAGTATGAAAGGATGGGGAGAGGAAGAAGAATCTATATTCAAGCAATCAATAAACATTTATAGAGTGCCTGATATACTGCAGATATGACAATAAACTCATGAGATATTAGTAATAAAGAATAGTATCAGAGTAGGATCCTAGTTTCTCAATATCTATAACAAAACAAAACAATCTCACTGAAAAGCATCATACAGTGACTCTGAAAAGTGAGCAGTGTGTAAATGGTCTTGTAAAAGCCTACTCTTGATTTCAGAAAGGTAAGAGTCACAAGTAAGGAAACTGAGGAAACTTAGAAACAGTAGATTTCTTTTCATCTAAATGAAGTCACCTTCATATAAATGAAGGATAGTAACCTCCTACTGACTATGAACCATTTTAAGGAATGAATAAGCCACCATGGCTTCATGCCACTTAACTGGAAGGAATAAACCACTGGTACATGAAGGCAGGACACAAAAGTGTCCAATCTCCAGAACTGAAGCACCTTTAACTACCAGAAGGTGATGTAATTAATTTGTGATAGAAGACAATTATTATAAAATAATGACAGTACTGTTTCTGTGAACTTATCTGGATAATTTAAGGATCCAGGATTTTAATGAAGAGTAAGTATTTCTTCAACCAATGTTTTTCTTCCAGGTCTTAGCAAGTGGCCTTCGGTATTGCTGTGACTAACAGTTCATAAATCTAGTGGCCAACTCTGGCAATAGGTCTTCATACACACTTCAGTGAAACTGTGATCTCATCAATGTGGGTAACTCCCACACTACTGATCCATGCCTTCTCATCATACACAACTGTCCATGCTTCCCAAAAATCTACCATCAAGAATCAATCCAAAATGAAACCATTAGACTTTATAACTTAACTTGTAGATAGAGAGGAGCAAACTTCATGATTTTGGTGGCTATTCTTCAAACAGGCTGGCCTAAATGTTAACAAATGTACTCTTAAATGTTATTTACAAACTACACCATTCCTACAACCTAAGCTCTTAAAGTTTAAAAGTACATATGGACTTTTTGGAAAACTATATGTGTAAGTGGGTGCTTCATCTGTGTTTTCCCCCATTTTGCCATAGGCAGTATGCCATCTGGATGGGCCAGGAACCAAGCTAACCCACAGCAGTTTCCAAAGTTGACAGCACAGTCTGGTTGTTTAGTTCACATTGAAAACACACTCTAAATCTGCAATGAACTGTTATTTTAAGAAATTCTCTTTGGCATTTAAAAAACTTTCTCTCCCTTCCAAATACAGTTGTCTAATTTTGTAATCCTTTTTCTCATATGGCAAATATTTTTTTTAATCAAGCTAACTTGAAATAAGCATCACAATATGGTAGAAAGTACACCGAGTCAGATCTGGATTTAGACTTGACTCCAGTATTTGCTAGATTCCGTTTCAAACTCAATGAATTTTAGTTTCCTCTTCTGTAAAATGGGGATATTAGAACTTGCAAAAGCTCATTTCACATGATTGTTGTGAGGATCAAATGACAATGTTATATAACCTTATATAACCTTAAAGCCTTCTATAGTTATTAGTTTAAAATAAAACAAAAATGGCCCCTGCTTTCAAGGAGTTCATTTCAGAGGGAAATTGGGGAGGGAAAACAACTTGTAAATAATTAGATATAAAACAATTTCTAAATAATTAAGTATATAATGGATATTTACAGAGCAGATGGAAGATAACCTCAGAGAGGAAACACTAGTATCTGGGGCACACCAGGAAAGTCTTCCTATATAAGGCTGGATTTGAGGGTCTTGAAAGAAACTAAAGAAATTAAAGAGTGAAGGTGAGAATGGAGGGTGTTCCAGGCATGAGGAGCAGCCAAAGCAAAGGCAAAGACACAGGATATGCAGTATCATATGAAAGGAGAAGCAAGTAAGTTAGTGCAGCTGGGCTGCAGAATGCAGGTGGAGTAAAGTATAAAAAGACTAGAAAGCAGTAGAGACCTGAGTTATAAAGAGTTTAAATGCCAAACCAAGGGTTTTCTCTTTAATCCTGGAGAAGGAAAAATGGCCTCACTGGAGCTTACTGATAAATCAGGAGATGATATAGGCAAATCTGTATTTCTGTCACCTTCACTATGTCCCTATGACCCTTTATACCTGACAGTCAGTGTTATTCTTACTGAACACAGAGAGACTTCAATCTCTAACTAGAATCTCTAGAGTAATTAAAAACCTTACTACTACCACTGAATTTCATTATCTCCTCTCCAGACAGACAGACAGACAGACACAGACACACACACAGACAGACAGACAGACAGACACACACACACACACACACACACACATTTAAGTTTACATACTGAAAGTGTTTAAAATGTTTGTTGTCTCCATTGTTTCCCATGTGGCCAGGGCCATTCTGGAGTGAAGAGCTGCTTATTTAGAGAAGCTAGTCTCAGAGAGCAGGCAGAATCTGTTACCAAGACAGAATGGCCCAAGTACAGTGATTAAAACATTGGATTTGGAATGAACAGGCCTGGACTCAGAAAACTCAATTCATTCAATTTCATCATGCTTGAGTTTTCTCATCGATGAAATGATGGGCATGGACTAGAAGGCTGCTAAGGTATCCAACACTAGGCCTATAATCCTGTAGTCCTAGACTGTTTTGTAGGCCTTTCCAGCTTGGTAGAAGCTGCAAGAAGGACCAGGGTTCCTCTGGTATACCCACTGAGAACTGAAGATTGTCTGTTGGACACCATTAGAAGAACTGCAAAAGTTTTGTGAAGGTTGCCCATGAAATGGATGGGGTTTGGCCATCAATACATATAAGTGTGCAAACAAGAAAATGACATTAAATAAGTTTTGAATGTGTTTCATAAAAATTCCTTCTAGAGCAGGGATTCTCAACCTTTCTAATGCTTTGACCCTTTAACACTTGTATGTAGGCATATATGCATGTGGGCGGCCCCGCCTGGAGACAGAGGAGCAGTGTCTCGGTTCCTAAGACCATCAGAAATATGTGTTTTCCGATGGTTTTAGGCGACCCCTGTTACCCCTGTGAAAGAGTTGCTCGACCCCCAAAGGAGTTGCGACCCACAGGTTGAGGACCACTGTTCTAGAAGAAGAGAATTTATTCTTTATATTTGCAACCCTTTTTCTCTCACCTCCTCAATTTCCTCTTTTTTAAAGTAAGGGTGTTAGACTACGTGACCCAGACCTATGAGGTCCCCTACCTCAATGGTAGGCTATGATACCATGTTCTGTCTCTCAAATTTAAATTTTAAACTGACTAAACAAGAACAAAGTCCATTGCCAAAGTAAGCTGTGCCCAAGCAGTAACAACTCAAAATATCTAAATGAAACATTGCTGAAGAATAAAACATTCCTAAAATATTCCCTATTGGAACAAAGAGGCTAAAGATCAGAATGAATTTAAACAATTTAGGTCAAGAGTCCTTGGGGTTGATGCAGTAGATGAGGATAATCTTGGACTAAAACAAAATTTACACAGAAGCTCAAAATAGGAGCTTAATTATTCATAGTCTTAAACCAGTGGAAAAAGTGACTGCTCCAGGAAGGCACATGAGACCTAGTTGGCTAGGATCTTTTTCCATTTGATCACAAATGTAATACGTTTCTGAGTCTTACGCTCATTTGCAAGCTATTCTTCTTGTCAAACACACTACTCTTCTTGAGACTTCCTAATGAGTGCTTCAAGTTTGAACTTATTTTTTTTAGAAACAAGAGCCAGCTAGTATCTAATTTGAATTTGTGTAATTAAATTTGAAATGAAAACACTTGAACCATTAAGACCAAATTAGAATTTGAAGGAAAAAAAAATAGAGTGTCTCAGTCACCTTTTGCCCTCTAAATTCCATTCCTCTTTGGGTTTCAGTTTCCTTATCTATAAAATGATGGGAGTGAACAAGGTCCCTATAAGCTCAAAATATCAAATCCTATGTCACAATAGCATAAAATCAGTCAAACGTAAAGCATTTACTAAGCACCTACACTGTACTAGGCATGTACAGGGCATTGGAGACATAAAGAGGAAAAAAAAAGAAACAAGTTTACTTAATTCAACCTTCAGTCTAATGCATTAACAGCTCCTACAACATTCCAAAAGAGAGGATCTTGACCACCTTCAATGGCAGTGTTAGCAATTAAGTATTTCTTGAGTTCCAAAGAGGAGCTGAACATTCAACTAGATAAGGTTGGTAAAACAGAATAAGCACTAGCAGTCAGATGACCTGGGTTCAAATGTCATCTCTAATACTGCCTGTGGGGCAACTGACTTAACATCTCTAGGTCTCAGATCCCTCAACTATAAAATGAGAGGGCTGGAACAGATGGTCTTTTAGGAACCCCTTAGCTCAAGCTTTATTATCCTAGGACACCATGGGAATAGAACTGTATAACTACTAAATGCACACTGCCATACCAAATACAAGCCATCATGAGCTAGGCATACATTTTTAGTAAGGCAGCAATATACTCTTATTAAAATATTGTGGGTTTTGTTGGTTCAGGAAAATAAGCTGAGGTTTCAAGAAATTTAGAATAAGAAAAGTAAGCTGCTTAATAATTATTGCCTCTGGTTACATTGTATGTGATACATGAATTATGGAATTTGATTTATCAGCAATTACATTAAAATTCATAAAAATTTAAGAGGAAAATATTAATTGAGAAGCTCTTGAAAGAAGGCTGTCAATTCCTTAACCATGTACAGTAACAGTTTAAGCTAAGCAATTTCTTGATATTCAGTTTAATATAGATAAAGAGAAATTCTTAATAACAAACCAGGATCCCATTCTAGTCCTAATTCATAATGTTAACTAGAAGAATGGAAATCTGTCACCTTGGATATCTACATTCTTTCAAATAAAAATGTTATAGATTTAGTTTGTCCTCTGAATTTTGTTTTATTTTTTTTAATAAGCGATCTTTCAAAATGTCCAGTGAATCTTAATACAGAATCAGCTAAAATTGGATCAACAGTTGGGCGTACTAATTCAAGATCATTTTTTATAAAACAAAGAGGCAGGAGGATGTGTGAAGTATTTTATATTTTCTCACAATTTCCCAACAAGTTACCACCACTTCAAACAGGTGAATATGTGGAACTGTTTATTTTGGAACACTCTCCCTGTAACAATCTGTTTAGGTTCTCCCCCGTCCCACATGTGAAATCAAGCTATAAACAGACCAAGCCTGCCTCCAACTAACTGATTGGGCTCTTATACAACTCTTGACACTATTTTGGCTGCAGACATGTCAGATATATTGTTCTGTTCATATGAGTACCTCAGTTTGAGAATGTCGGAGAATATTATTTGGCTTTTATAAGATGGTAAAATAATTTACTTTCAAAATGAACGGTATTTGGTAGTGGTTGTGTATTTCATTCTGGCATATAATGAATGCCAGGTGAAAAAAAGGAAAACTGAAAAAAAGGAAACAGGAAAAAAACAAAGTCAAGAAAAATCCCAGTATATACCCCAGTATATAAAATGGCTAATTTGCAAAATGTAGAGATTAAAACAAGCGTCTATATTTTAAAAAATTTTAATATAAAATTTAAGATTAATTTTCTCATCTAAGAATTCTCTTGTTTACATGGTACAGCTTTTCTATCCCATCACCATGAGCAAGGGGAATGTTTTAACTTCTGTGAGGTCAAGAACTATTTTGCTTTCATGTTTATATTCCCAATACCTAGTCGACAGCCAAGTACATAGTAGGTTTTTAGTAAATATTTCATAAATTGAAGTTGTATTTCAAGTAGAACTCCTTTACCCCACATATTATAATAGTAAAGGGAAAAAACTTTAATCTGAACAAAGTTCAAAATACAACATGGCCCAGAAAAAAGACGTTAGGACTTAAGTCATCGTTGTCATCATCATCATCATCATCATCCAGGAATACAATGTGAAAGAGCTTATTGATTTTACTGTTAGATACGTTATAAACAGCCTAACCTGAAATGGCTCCATGCCAACTCTCTACACAGTCTCTACATCATATACTTATTCATTCTTAATTTTTTCAATGTTTACTTTATTCAAAATACATTTGCATACCATCTTACCACATCACCATATGAACTACACAACAAAGTTTCAATCACATATTTTAAAAAGGAACAGAAAGTTACATGAATGGTAATGTAAAAACCTTTATTAAGTAATGGCTCTTCACATCTATTTCCTCTTACAAAGTCTTAGAATGGTGGCTTAGGAACTTGAACTTGTTGGAAAGAGTTCCAATATACTTTGCCCAGAGGCTGCCACCATGCTAATAACACCTATGATAACATTTTCATCCAAAGTATTACTGACTTACAACTAATAGAAAACAGTGCACCAAACTTTTCGAAACTAAAAACACAAAAGTTAGTGGTTCTGAGTAAGATTTGCAAGAACTAAGATATAAGCATTTAACAAACAGATAATAGCACCAATTTACATGGCAATTCCACTATTTTTTCATCTTATATTACAAAACAATATTAAATTGGATTAACTCTATATGAAGGGTTTTTTAACCCTTTTTGTGTCATGGACCTTTTTAGTTACTTATGGTAGAGCTATAAGATTCCTCAGAATAATGTTTTTAAATGTATAAAATAAGATATGCCAGATTAGAATGGAAACAAATTATACTGAAATACTGTTATTAAAATAAGATAAAACCAAGCTCGTGGATCCCAGGTTAAGAAATACTGTTATATATCATTTGACACTCATAGAAGCAGCACATCCTCCCAAAATATCAACTGATTGATATGACATTTAAAATAGTGTGATGGAAAAAATATGTGATAAGTTAATATTAGTTTAACAGTCACCTGGACAAATACACACACACACACGAATATATGCAAAGAATGAGGAGAGAGGAACATTCTTTTAACCTATAATGTCATGACAATCCATGAACTGATATTTGTAAGCTAGACCATATAACTAATTTATAGATGAAATGCTACACTAGTACATGAAGGTGAAGCTACCTGAATTCATATATCTTTAACCTGTTTTTTTATTCTAAATTTTTTCTTCTTCTCTAGATTTATACAATCTTTATTTACTGTGGATTAAACACAATAACATTTGGTTGTATCAGTTTTATCACAGCACTGACCTGCTTTATTTTCATCCTAATGCAAAAGACTGACACTTGGAAATCTATTATTTTGCTGTCCACCTACCCATTTTTTACAGGACCTGTAAAGCAGGAGGAAGTATAGGGAACTCCATATGAATGCAGACTGGTACCTAACCTGCAACTTAATATCTTAGAGTATTACCCAGGGCACTGAGAGATGAAAAGATTTTCCCAGAGCCACCCAGCCAACATGTTTCAGAAGCAGAACCTAGTATTTCCTGAGCCCAAAATCGGCACATGTTCTATGCAAACCCAGGATCCTCTACCAAATTCATTACTTATATTTCTTTACCAGAGATCCTGAACAATACAATACTGGGGAAATGTGATCTTCCAGCAGGTTACCACCATATTCACCTCCAACTTACAGGTTAGATTAATTTACTCTTTATCAATAAAAATACAATGCCCTTACCACCAAAGAACTCAGCACTCACCATTCTATTAAGGTCAAATTCCAAAAGCCAATCACTAATTCAATATTCTACAACTAATTATATGAAAAAAATGAACCAAGAGTCAACTTGGTTCCTCTGAATGGCTTCCTTTGCTTTATAAGGATTAAAACAAAAGGCATGTTCAAGAAAGTGAGAAAGGATCCCTCATAAAGTCATTCTGGAACATAAATCACTACTGTTTCCAAAAAAAGTCCAATCTCTTTCCATTAAGAGATTTCAACAAAGGGAAATTCTGGTAATAAATTATTCATATATTTTTAAAGCTTCCTTCTAATATTCAATCTTCCTCAAAGATCATTTTAAAACTTCTAATTAAAAATCCATGGGTTTCAAGTTTCCAAGTACTACACTTTACAAGGTAATCAGTGTAGGCTCCCAGCTGTGAAATAATTTTTTTTTTCAAAATGCCATTTGCAATTATATAACTGGATACTAACACATGGAGCAAAAACGTAAAGTTGTTAAGGTTAGAGGTACACTATTTTATAAAACAGCTTCAGCCAGCTATGAAAACAAAAATAGCAAGGTATCAGGCAAGAAAACAGGGAAGAGACATGGGGAAAATCTGAAAGATTCTCCTGAGGATCACTGTCAACAACTAGCTCATGAATTGGGACATGATCTAAATAGACTGTTCCCCACTTAGAAGTTCAAGGTTTAACAGGCTGGACAAAGCACTGAGAGGCACATACAACCTTTTGAAAAAAAAAATCTTCAGAAAGTCCACCATAAAGTCTTTAATGAACAACTGACAAAGGAGTCTTAACATATCCAGCTCCACTTGAAAAAGAAAAGGGGGAAAAAAATCAAGATTGGCAGGATGACAGAGAACCAAGCCAACAGGGCTTCTCTCCTACATTACAAAGAACTGTGGGAGGCAGCTTTGAAATAACATTTTTAAAAATAACAAAAATCCCTACAAATAGAGGAACAGATTAAAAAATACTCCTAAATATAAAATAGAACAGGAAGAGATATCAGTGATACATTATTAGCAGTTACAGAAAATAATTTCTACCTAGAAATGTTTTAGAATTAAATGGGCAGATCTCCTAATTGATTAGTGGTCAAAGGATATGAATAGGCAATTTTCACGAATACAAAAACAAGTGCTCAACAAACATATGGAAAAAATATTTTAAATTACTAACAATTAGAGAAATGTGCATTAAAACAATTCAAAGGTACCATCTCACGATCAGATCAACTAAGTTGAGAAAAAAGGAAAATGAGAATTGCTGGAGAATATGCAGGAAAATAATTACATTAATGCATTGTTGGTGAAACTATGAACTGGTCCAGTCTTTCTGGAAAGCAATTTGGAACAATGCCTAAAAAGCTATTAAATAGTGCATACCCTTGACCCAGTGATACCACCACTAAGCCTATATCCCTAAAGAGATCAAAGAAAGAGGAAAAGGACCCCATATGTACAAAATATTTAGAGCAGCTCTTTTTGTGGTAGCAAAGAATTAGACACAAGGAATGCCCAACAATAGGGAAATGGCTGAAAAAATTATGTTAATAGGAATGTGATGGAATACAATTATGCTCTAAGAAACAATGAAAGGGACACATTCAGATAAATCCAGGAAGACTTGAGTGAACAGATTCAGAGTAAAGTGAACAAAATAAGGAAAGTAATGTACACAATGACAACAATATTATAAAGACAGACATTTTTAAAGATTTAGGAAATGATCAACACAATGACCAAGCACAATTCCAGAGGGCACATAATGAAACAGGCCACCCAACTCCCAACAGAAAGATATAGGACTCAAGAGTGCAGATTGAGATTTTTTTTGTTGTGCCTGGCCAATTTGGAAACTAGTTTTGCTTAACTAATTTTCATAAAAAATAAATTCGTAATTTTAGGGAGAAAAGAATTAAATAAACAGGCTCCTCAGGAGGAAAAAAAAATAATTATGGTTTAAAGAAAAAGTAAAGTCATGAAACATAAAGGCCATGGATGATGTACCGAATCATAAGCAATAACCAGAGTGGCATAAAGCAATACTAATGATGTGTGAAGTATTGCAAAATTATGGAACCAAAATTACTTATGTCCATTACTTATATCTATGCTCTTAGCTCTAGATCAAGTCAGAGCACTTTTTAAAGCTTTCAGGTCTGAATTTTAGCATAGTTAGGAGTGAGAAAAACATGCCTAGAAAGACTGAAATCATTCTTCCTTTGTGGATTAATTGAGATGAATATCCTTCAAATACTGTTAGTTCTAGGGCTAGCCTTTGGTACTAATGGTTGAAAAAGAGTCCTTTGTTCTCAGAATTTTATTTTCTGTTATTCAGTCTTTGGCTATTAAAATCCCAGAAATTTAAAGAATAAACAAATAAACAAATCACAATTATTTATTTACAAAGTGTTTTGTAAATAATGAAGTCAAAAGAGAACCCTATTTCTATTAGTAACATTACCATTCTCCTAGACATCATGTAGTCAATAAACATTTATTAAATGTCTATTATGTGACAAGCACTGTGATAAAGTCTAGGAATACAAATATTTGAAAAAGTCAGTGCCTGCCTTCAATGAGCTTATATTTTAGCGGGGAGGAAAGCAGAAAAGAAGGAAGGTGACTGGCAGAGGTATAATAGAGAAGTCTAAAGAAGTGCAACTGGGTGAAAAATGAAGACATGGTGGTCTTGGGGGCTCTCCTTAATCAAAGTTTTGGGAGGAGCTCATAGCTCTACCCTCCAATCAAAGAAGGAGAGGGTACCAATGGGGTGAGAGTATCAATCACTGCTGATGGTATCTGGTAGGATGATGAGATTGCTGATAAGGAGGTCCTTTAGGAACATGATGGAGAAAGTAAAAATTGGGCAACAAGGCTCAAAATCTCAGGATCATCTCTGAGTACTTTTTTTCTGTTCCCTATATCTAAAAATTATCAAGTCCCAGTAACTCTTCGAAATCTATTCCCTCCTTCCTATTCCTGTTGCCAAATCACTGTAACTTCTGATTAGTGAAATTATCCATTTCTCTGCTTCCACATTCTCACCTCTTTAATTTATCCACTCATTCCACCCACATTTATTCAGCATATGCTAGGCTATTTTTTTCTATCCTAAAGAGATCAGAATTACTGTTGTATATACCATTCTCCAAGTCCTTTGCCCTCCTTTCTCAAGGAGTTCTGTACCTGGCTCACTGCCTTTCTCTCCTCTCAATTCTTGTCCTTATTCCAGGGAACTTCAACATTCATGCTGACACTCTTTTGAACACCCAGACCTCTCCATTTTTCAATCTCCTTAAGTCCCATGACCTACTTCCCCAACTCCACTAAAGTAGACACAAGGATACACACACAAGGATTTTCAGACTCAGTATTTCAACACCGTCCTTATGATAACAAAAGGAGGAGGAGAAGTAAAAGGAGGACAAAGATCTAGCAGTTACAAAGTACTTTAAATTTGAGGAAGCATCCTATAAACACTTTATTTCATCCTCAGAATAATCCTAGAGGTGCTATTTTAATCCCCATTTTATATACTGGGTATAAGAGTCTTTAAATGACTTAACTCAAAAGTCACACAGCTAGTGAATGAGACAGGATTGGAATTCAGGTCTTCCTAAATTGCATTGTTCTATCTCATCAATCTAGATGCCCCAAAATGTAACTTCCTTAATCAAAAACTCTGCAATTACTTTATCAAATCACAACTTCCTGTCATTTCATGTTTCCCAGTGCCCTACCCTTCCTAAACCTATTTACCCTCCCTCAAAACAACCTTTAAATCTTCCACCTTTCAGTATTTTCCTCAAACTATTACCCTTACTTTGACTTCACTATATTCTTAAATCTCTAAATTCCTTGTCTTATTGCTCCTCCTCTCTTGCCAAAATGCAGGCCTAGATTACTCCCCACCATCTGTCTCCTCTGTTTATGCTAATGAATGGAGATACAAGAAATCACATAACCAGGGTGACTGGGAACACCATGAATTTATGTTATCTAATCTCAAATGGAATGTCACTGCAGCAAGGGAATGTTTCATTCCTCCCTATCTGACTTCCAAAAGAAGTTATTCCAAACTTTCTCTTTTTCCCTCAAGCCTCCCATACCTCTCCAACCTCTCAGTTAAGCACTTCCCTTTTTACTGAGAAAATTTAGGTCATATGTCATAAGCTCTTCTTCCCCATATTCTTTTCATCTCAAAATCCCCTGACATAAGCCCCTTATTCTTCCCTTATTTTTTAGTTCATGGAAATGGTCACTTCCTGCTGGGTGAACCCCTCTACATACTCCCTCAATTACACATCTTCCCACCTTCCCCAGTAAACTGTCCCTTCAATTACTCCCCTCTCATTTCAATCTTCAGTCTCTCCTTAACCACTAGTTTATTTCTTCTTACTTTCAAGCATGACCAAGTCTCTCTCATCCTTCAAAACAATTAAACACTATCTCAAACTACCATTCTATATCTCTCCTCCCTTTCTGATCCACTTATAGAAAAAAAAATTATTTATTGCCTCCACTTCCTTTCTTCTCACTGGGTTCTAACCTCTTCATTCAACTGAAAATGCTTTCTCTAAAGCTACCAGTCTTTTTTCAATCTCTCTCCTTTTGCATTTGACACAACTGACCCCTTTCTCCTTCTGAACGCTCTTTCTTCTCTGATTTCTATATGGCACTACTTTGACAATTAACTCCTCAGTCTTATTTTCTAGGTCCTTACCTCTACCATCGCCCTCCCAATTGTGGCTGTTCTTCAAGGGTCTGTCTTGTGCTTTCTTCTCTTTCTACAAGTTTTCTCTTACTGACCTCGCCAGTTACTATGGTTCTAGTTATTAACTCTAAGCAGATGAGTCCACAGATCAGTATGTCTATCCCCAGTCTCTCCCTCTAGTTTCAGTCTCACATTACCAATTGCCTACTACTGAAATGTACTGAAAGGTCCAGAGACATGTCAAACTCAGAATTTTTCCAAAACAAAACTCATTATCTTTCCTTAAAACCTCCTATTCCAGACTTTGCTATTTCTATAAAAAGCACCACAATTCTTCTTCTTGTTTCCCAGAATGAAAACCTTGGTGTTACCCTCAACTCTTTGCTCTTTCTAATATATATTATTAATGAAATTATTTAACCAAATAGTTTTTATATAACTGGCTTACACTAAAATTAAAGATATATAAGTACTACTTCTACTTCATTCTTACTTTTAAAAAAACATTTCCTTTAAGATTCTAGCCCTCTTGATCCTCTAGATGTATTTCCTTATATTTTTCTCTAGTTCTATAAAGCATATCCTTGGTAGTTTTGTAAGGCACTCTATCTATAAATTAATTTAGGTAATATTTTCATGTTTATTATATTAGTAAGGTCCTGCCATAATCATAAGCACTGAACTTTCCTCCAGTTATATAAGTGGATCTTTATCTCTTTAAAGAAGTTTTTGCAATTGTATCCCTTCAAATCTCTAGTGTGACCTGGTAGATAGATTATCACACATTTTATGCATTTCCTGCTTGGCTTAAGCAAAATTTCTCATTCTTTTCTTCTCTCCAGGATTTTTTTTAAATTGCTATATAGAAATAATGAGTTTTGTTACGGCTTTTTTGCATCCTGCCATTTTACTGTAGCTATTAATTGTCTCAATTAGTTTTGATTATTAGACTTTCGAAGTAAACCATCAAGTGATCAAGAAATAGTGATGGTATTGTCTCACCTTTGCTAATGTTTATGCATCTAATTTCCCATCATAGTTCTAAAAATGCTAGCCACAGCAACATATCCAATACCAGAAAGAAAGGGAAGAGTCTTTGCTTTACTTTTGTATTCAGTACCAAATCTCAGTCAGTTAATAAACATTTATTAAGTACCTACTTAATGTGCTAGACACTCTGTTGTTTACAAACAAGCAAACAAATATGTACAAAAAAGACATAAATACACACACAGAGAGACAATAAACAGGAAATAATTAGCAAAGGAAGTATTAAAAGGGGTTGGGAAAGGCTTCATGTGAAAATGAGATTTTAGTTGGGACTTGAAGGAAGTCAGAGAAGTCAAGAAGGAAAGAGGAAGGACAGCATTTGGGATGAGAGTGAGAGTGGCAGGGAAGAGATCTTTTAGTGTTTTCCTAATGTAATGCTAATATGGATTTTTATAGATATATATTCCATTATATTATAATGCCCACACTTTATAGGGGTATTTTTTAGCTTAAATATTATGCTTTATTAAATGGTTTTTCTGAATCTTTTGATATAATCAAGTGGTTTTGAAAAATTTTTTAGTGTGATTACAGCAATCATTTTCCCAATGTTGAACCATCCTTGCATCCTTGATACAAGTACAAAGTGATCATGGTGAATAATTTCTTTGATATATTACCACCGTCTTTTGACAGGCTTTTATTTAAAACTTGTAAATGGATATACATTAATGATATTAGGTGCAGATGTAAGTATCATTATTCTCTTATTTTTTAAAAAACAAATAAGGAAAAGCAAGGTTCAGAGAGATTAGGAGACTTGCTCCATAGATAGTTCATATTAGAACCATAATTCTATACCATACCTTCTGCATCCAAGTCCAGTAGTCTGTCTATAATATGATGCAGTTCATTTATCAAATACCTTTCTTGGGTCTTTATCACACAATTTTCCATAGACTTAGTATATTTTAGTTAAATTATTTCAAATATATCCTCACAGAAAGTCATATTTGTATAAAACAAAGATACCACAGAAAAACATCACAAGAATTTGGAGTTACAAGACCTGAATTAGCATCCTGGATCTTCCACTTACTACTTCTGTGGGCTTTAGTTTCAAGCTCTGCAAATTTAGGGAATTAGACTTGACAATATTTAAAGCCCCTTCTGAATCTGGATGTTGTCCTATGACTTGAATGTGGTAGGTAAAAACAAAAGCAGAATCAAGCAATATACTTGACTATAATGTGGTCAATGAAAGACAGCACTAAAAGATCACAAATATTCAGGTCTAACAAAATGGTGAATGTTGGTTCCATAAGACTGGAAGAGCATACTTCTTTCCTCTCTCTCTTAAGAAATGATGACCTCTAAGAACAGACTGTTACATGCTGTCAGACCTAACTGCTGTATTAGACAGGGGTGCTTAAATAATACTTTGTTGAGGATTCATATAAAGGAAAAATGGGGGGGAAGAAGAAATGATTAAGTAAAAATAAAACATTTCAATTGTTATTTACTGATTTTTAGTTTTCAACATTCACTTTTATAAGATTTTAAGTTCTAAATTTTCCCCCTTCATTCCCTACCCCCTCCCCAAGATGAAATGCAATCTGATCTAGGCTATACACATACAATCACAGTAAGTATTTTTCTAATTAGACATGTAAAAGAAGAAACAGAACAAAAAGGAAAAATCACAAGAAAGAAAAAAGAGAAAGAGAAAATAGTATGACTCAATCTGCACCCAAACTCCATACCTCTTTCTTTGGATATGGATAACATTTTGCATCATGAGTCTTTAGGAATTGTCTTAGATCAGCAGTTCTCAACCTGTGGATTACAACCCCTTTAGAGGTCGAACAACCCTCATAGGGATCACAGGGGTCACCTAAGGCCATTGAAAAGCACATAGTTCTGGTCTGAGGAACCGAAACACCTCTCCTCTGTCTCCAGGAAGGTCTGCCCACATGCAGATACACCCACATATGAGTATTAAAGGGTTGAGGCAATAGGGAGGTTGAGAACCACTGTCTTAGATCATTGCATTGCTGAGATGAGCTAAGTCTATCAAAGCTGGGCATTGCACAATGTTGCTGTTACTGTGTACAATGATCTGGTTCTGCTTACTTCACTCAGCATCAGTTCATGGAAGTCTTTCCAGGTTTTTCTGAAATCCCTACTCATTATTTCTTAGAGAATAGTATTCTATTATATTCCTATACCACAACTTGTTCAGTCATTCCCCAATTGATAGGTATCCCCTCAATTTCCAACTCTTGGATACCACAAAAAGAGCTGCTATAAATATTTTTTTACATATGGGTCCTTTCCCCCTTTTTATGATTTCTTTGTGATACAGATCTAATAGTGCTATTGCTGGATCAAAGTGTATGACAGTTTTATAGCTCTTTGGGCATAGTTCCAAACTGCTCTCCAGAATGGCTGGATCAGTTCACAACCCCACCAACAATTCATTAGTAAAACATTTCCATTTTTAAAAGAAAGTTTGGATCACACCATTGACACTATTTTGGGGGTTCCATCCAAGTCACTCAGTCTCTCTGGATTTTAGTTTTTTCATCTGCAAAATGAGGATACTTGCAGCACCCACCTCCTAGCATTGCTGTGGGGAAAGCACTTTGTATATCTTAAAAAAAAACAATCAAAATGTGAATTAGTTTATTAAATAACTGTGGGTCTCACTATATCCTTCAATACTACCTTTAATAATTTTTCTATTCAGTGCCCAACTTGGAATATAATCAGTTCTTAAATGGGAAACAAAAAGGAATTGTGAAAAAAATGTAAAACTATTTTTCTTTTTTTCCTTTAAAACAATATCTTACTTCCCTCTCCCTCCGTCACTATTTCTCTGACATTCTTACAGAGTTAATAAGTTATCAGGGAGGTCATGGAATTTTAAAGTTTGAAAACTACTCTTCTTGAAATAATGTGATAGCTATTCAAGCATATGTAGCTTTCCTTTGTACTTTATCCTACCTTAGGAACTACCTATGGAAATCATCTACTGCCAGATTACTATTTTTTAAATGAATGTTTATCATTATCTTTTGTTTTTACATTATTTTCCTTTCTGAATGTACCCTTTCCCCTTTCTCTAATCACTGAACCATTAGTTGTACCAAAGAATAAAGAAGAGGTGGAAAAAAGCAGTGAGCAAATCAAATACATGAACTACGTCTGGGAGTCTACAATGTATTCCACAGCCACAGTTCCCTCCATGACTCTGCAAAGAAGGGAAGAACACACATTTTCTTCTCTTTTCTCCAGTCCCTAGCTTGGTCCTCAAAATCACACATGGCTTAGTTTCTCTTTTTATTCTTCTTTCCATCTTTGTTGCCACAGTCTGACGGGGCAGCTAGGAAGCACAGTAGACCTGGTGCTGGACTGGCCATCCATGCTGGTTTCATTAGCTCTGTAATTCCAGCTCCATGATATCACTTCATCTCCCTCTGCCTCAGTTTCCTCATCTACAAAATGAGGGTGATGACAGTACCTCCTTCATAGGGTCATGGTGAGGATCAAGTGAGAGAGGAAACATAAAGTTCTTTGGAAATCTTAAAATGCCACATAAATGTTCTCTGTTGACATTGTTTTCCTGGTTCTGCCCAATTACCTTTGTATCATGTCATACAGGAAGCTCTGAACGCTTCTTAATAATTTGCAGTAATAGTAGTATTTGTAAATACACTTCTCATACTGTTTACCTGTGGTTGGTGGTATGCTATCAAAGGTTTCATTGCAATGGAGATAAATCAAAAATACTATTAAGAGTCATATTTGATGGGCACTATCTGTCTAAATCACCCCAGTTTTGTTGCATTCATAGCCTCAAAACCATTCATTTTTACTATTTACTGCCATATACTTTTCTCTTTTTTAAAATTCATTTTCATTTTATTTTCAGTTCCAGATTCTCTCCTTCTCCTCCTCCCCTCCTCCCACTATGAAGGCAAGAAATACAGAATTCATAACAAATATCAAATCATTTAAAACAAATTTCTCCATTAGCCATGTCCTTACTAGGAAAGGGACAAGGAAGGATAACAAGAAAGTATGCTTCCATCAGTCCTTAAAGTTGGACAGTATTTTTCATCCTGAGTCCTTTGGAATTGTGGTAGGTCATTGTATTGATCAGATTAATGAAGTCTTTCTAAGTTGATTATCTTTACAATGTTGTTTTTACTGAGTAAATGGTTCTCCTGATTTTGCGCACTTCACTCTGTATCAGTTAATTTTTAAGTCTTCTCAGCTTTCTGAAATCATTCCTTTCATCATTTACCACTCAGTAGTGCTACATCACATTCATATAACTTTTTCAGACATTCTCCACTCAGTTTCCAATTCTTTGCCACCACAAAAAGAGCTGCTATGAATAATTTTGTACATATGGGGCTTTTTCCTTTGATCTCATTTGGGTATAGACACAATAGCAGAGTCAGAGGGCATATACAGTTTAATGACTTTTTGGCACAGTTCCAAATTGCTTTCCAGAATGGTTGTACTAGTGTACAGCTCTACCAATAGTGCATTGGCATACCTATTGGCATACCACATCCTCCTCCAGCATTTGTCATTTTCCTTTCTGTCATTCTTTCCTCTCATTTTCCATACTATGGTCAAACTCACTGGTGTGAAGTAGTAACTGAGAGTTGTTTTAAATTGATTTTCTTTACTTATTAGTAATCTGGAACACTTTTTCATGTAACTATTGATAGAGCTGAATTTTTCCTGCAAAATCTTCCTGTTTCCATATACTCTTCAAATATTTTTCAAACATCTACTATTCAAGACTTCAAAATTTATGATTTCATCAGTGCATACCATCCACCGCCATAAGAAGTGTGCTGGTAAATGTTTAAAAACCAGCTCCCAAAGGGGAAAAATTTATGCATTAAACATTTTAAAGTTTATTCTGTATTTTTTTAATATTTTCTCCATCACTTTAAGTCTAGAATATATAATTAACAAAATAACAAACCTAACTCTGGTTTCTAGCATTTGCTGATTTCTGAGATACAAGGCTAGGAGCTGGCTCTAGCACACTCAAACATATTTCACATCCTTCTACAATCATAAATCTAGAGCTGGAAAAGGTCTCAGAAACCATCCAGGCTGACCTCCTCATTATACAGACAAGAAAACAAAGCGTTAAGTAAACAGAAAATGTCAACCCAAGATATCTTACTCTTGAACTAGTCTTCATTCCATTATCCTATGTTTTTCAAGAATTATATAAAGAAAAAATTTACCAAACTAACGGTAAGCCTCTCTAAATTCAGCTGCTTTGGTCCTCAAACAAATTGACACCCCATCACTAAACATAAACTTAAAGCCAGTTTGGTGGAAACTGACAACACTGTTGCATAGACTCTAAGAATCAAGGTCATCTCTATACTAGTATGAAGAATTACGAGAAGATTTATCATGACATAATTACAATAAACTACCTAGTAGAGCTTAAAGTATAACCTAAATGTCAACTATTACTCAAATGGTATAATCATCATAAGCATTTGCTCTAGAAAATAAAAATGTTTAAAAGATGAATATTGATTACAGAATGGATAGGAAGCCACTGGAGTATGGGAATGATGTGGTTACACTTATCAATTTGGCAGGTGTAGGGAAGATAAATTGCAATGGGGAAAGATGTAAGAGAGGAAAACCAATTAGGAAGCTACTGCAAGAGTCTAGTCAAGAAGTAATATAAGTCTGAGGAGGCTGGTGGCTTTAGAGTGAAGAATCAAATGTAACACCAAGGTTTCCAACTGTGGTGGACTAGTAGGATGATGGCATCCTCTAAAGAAATAAGGAAGTTCAGAACAGATGTGGGTTTTATGAAACAGATAATGTGACAGATCTGGAATGCAGGCTTCAAATATTTTCTCATCATCTGTGAAGAAGGAAGGAAAGAAGGAAGGAAGGAAGGAAGGAAGGAAGGAAGGAAGGAAGGAAGGAAGGAAGGAAGGAAGGAAGGAAGGAAGGAAGGAAGGAAGGAAGGAAAAAAAAACAAGAAGGGGGAAGGTTTCTTACTGATCAATGCCTGGGACACAGAGCCTGCCAAGCAAAGCATGAATGGACCTAATAATAGCTGACATAAATAAAGCATTTTAAAGTTCACAAAGCCTAAGCGTGAGAGACATTATGTGACTTGCCCAGGGATAGTCTAGTAAGTGACGAAGGTGGCATGTGAACTCAGGCCTTCTTGATGCCAGAGTACTCTATTCCCTATTCCACTTAGCTAATGATCTGAAGGGAGAGGAGGACAGGATATGAATACAATGGGGTGGGTAGCATTTTGCCTATATAGCTGCTAGTGCAGATGTGCCTAATGAGTTTAGGTTATGATCTTAAAGCAGAAGGGCAGAAGTTAGGAGCTTGCAGAGCCCAGAGAGGCCAGTGGTAGAGGGGAAAAAGAAGGAAAATACTGAAAAGGAAACAGGATGCTGCTGGAGACGAGCCCTGTGCTCTGAGGAGAGGGAAATACAACTCATCTTTGCAAACCTCCATAGTTACTCTTTGGGATCATGCCACATGACAGCCACATTGAAGACGTATTGCTCAGGTTATAGTCTTCAATAATTTTTGACCAATGACATTACTGAATGAAAGACCACATTTGGTAGTAAAAGTTTTTATTCTGATCTTTTAAAAGACTGATCTCTTTACTGACAGTGTAAGCAAAAATGACAAGTACTTCATGGATTAGTGAGATGTTTTGCTTAATAATGAAATGTCTCATCGAGAAAATAAAACAGTATTATTTCTTCAAATATTTATCATTTAGTACCATCTGTTTCATCCATAAAGGACAAATATTTTACCAACTACCTTTCACAAATTTTTTTTATCATCTCTTAACTTAGTATTCATTTTTTTCTTTCCACTTCCATGTGAAAGGGAGCTCTTTTAGTCTTTAAATTATATTAGAAATGTCCATCACCATCAATAAAGGCAATTTTCGTTCATTCATTGGAAGTTCCCAAACACCATGAAATTATAAGTCCACAGCTCAAAAAAAAAAAGCCTCCCTCTTCACATTGCCTTTGTGTGTATGGCTCCAACCTTTTCACGACAAAAAACAAACAAACAAAAAAACCTGATCTCTATGATCATTTGAACTGCTTACTCAATTTTGAATCTGTGCCACACTATCTATAAAACCAATCCATCATAAAAAACAAATATGAGGCGCGGCTAGGTGGTGCCAACCCTAGAGTCAGGAAGACGTGAGTTCAAATCCGGCCTCAGACACTTGACACAAAAACTAGCCGTGTGACTTTGGGCAAGTCACTTAACACCAATTGCCCTCCAAAAAAAGAACAACAACAAAAAATATGAAACAAGGAGGGAAAGATGATCCAAGATCACTTTAAAGTAAACCAAAACTTCTTAAGAAATGCTATATGGCTCTGGGGCGGAGCCAAAATGGCAGCGTAGAAGCAGCAAAGTTCCGCAGCTCCCACACAGCGACTCTAAATACACATAAAATATGACTCTAAACAAATTCTAGGGCTCTCAAACACACAAAAATACAGAAAACACATCACTAGCTGAAGGCAGCTCGGCAAGAGGGGATCACCATAGCAGGCTGGGAGCCGTGGCCAGCCCAGCCCAAAAACAAACCCGTGGCCAGGCCCCAGGGCAGTCAGGAGGAGCCAAGCCTCCCAAGCCACAGCCTGAGTCTACTTCAGAGAAGATCTACAGCACCTGGAGCAATCTTCACATCTATCAAGCTGGGATTAGAGAAGGTCAGTGAAAGTGAAACTTTCAAGCTAAATTTGGGGGAGGAAAAACAGTTTGGCCAATCTGCCCCCAGGGCAAGGAAGCAGCAGGGGAAGGGAAGGAACTGCTGTAATTGGCGGCTGCCCCCACTGGGTTGCTTCAGAGACCCTGGCCTGCAGACTCTGCAGGGGGGCTGAGTTGATTGATCAGGGCCAAGTGCTCTTGCATTGAGTGGCCTGGATCCAGATTGGGGTCTTGGGTGGTGGTCCTGGGGTGCACTTTCAGCAAGCCAACCTGGGGGGGGGGGGCTGCAACACCCCCATAATAGCTCCAGCAGCTGGGAAAACCTCAGTGATTTGGAACAGAGCTTTCCCCCCTGGAAGCAGAGTTTCACACAGCTAAAAAAACCAACCAGTTAATTGACTGGCCAACATGAGGAAAAGGAAGCAAAATTAAAAAAGCAATAAAACTCTA
>CM053593.1:58849554-58879801 GCA_028646575.1 Pseudocheirus occidentalis
CCTCTCTACCCTACCAGAAAGTTAGAGAGCAGATCAGGGGAGGGGCTTTACAGTGGGATCGCTGTTTTGGGTTTGGGGTAGGGGAAAGACGGGGAGAAAATTTGTAATTCAAAAATCTCATGAAAATGAATGACGTAATCAAGAAAACAAATAAATTTATTTAAAAAAACATAAAAAAATGCTATATCATTTTTTCAATTTGTCTCTCCTCCTATCGTTAATTATTCACTGCAAATAAACAGGAGTAAGTAAAAACATGATCCAAGAAATTTTCTAAACAACCTAATAGTGGGTAGAAAAGGAAAGAGTTAATTAAATGATCTGTTTTTAACCAGTCAGTTTACCATTGTTTATACAAAATGCCTATTCTACTCCCAAACTCCAGGAATCAGAAGATGGAGGATGATCATGGGTGCAGAACTACAAGGAAAAGCAGAGACCATCTAGTGCTATCCATGTATTTTAGATATGAAGAAACTGAGTTCCAGAAGGGTTAAGTGATTTGCTAAGGACATAATGGTGTGAGACATGATAAGCTCGCTATTTTCTTCAATGTGATTCTTAAATCTACATTCTCTTCCTATTATTACTTCAAGAGAAAAACTATGGAATTCTTTTAAAAATATGAAGCTTATTTAATCAAACAGAAAATCCACAAACAACCTTTCCTTCAAAGACCACCTTAAATTTACAAGCATCACACAAGCTTCACTTCATTAGGGCCTATACCAGGATGATGGTAGTATCATCAGAGGAAAGAAGAAGGCACATACGAGAGATATTATTAAGTTAGGATCAATAAAACTTGGCAAAAGACCGGTTAAGGGAGTGTGAGAAAGTGAAAGAGTCATAGATAAATCATCGTGAGCCTGAGTAACTGGATGATGATGCCCTTGACAGTAAGAATGAGGCAGATGATTTCTTTTTTTGTTTTGTTTTTTTCTTTCTCATGGTTATTCCCATTCATTATAATTCTTCTATGCACCATGACTAATGTGAAAAAGTGTTTAATAAGAATGTATGTGTGGAACCCATATCAGATTGCAAGCTGTCTTGGGGAGGGAGAGGGAGAAAATGTAAAACTTATGGAAGTGAATGTTGAAAACTATAAGTAAATAACTTAATAAAATAAAGAAAATTAAGAAGAGGGGAAGTCTTCAGGGAAAAGATTATGGTGACTCTTAGACTTGGATTTTAGACTTGGGGACTTTAAGATATCTTTGGGATATCTATTTCAAGATGAGCAATAGACAGTTTGAGATTACAGAATGGAAGTTAGGAGAGAGGATAGGAAATCAATAAACAGATTTGGGAACCATATACATAGACATAATAATTGAATCCATGGGAGCTGATGAGATCAGTAAGCTAAATATTATCAAGGAAGAAGCAAAGGGAGTCCAGGACAGAACCTTGGGCTATATCTCCAGTAAGAGGGCTTGACTTGGATGAATATTCAGCAAAGGAGAGCGAGGTCTAAGTCTAACACTTAGGAGGTAAGTCAGGAGATAAAGTCACAAAAAAAACCTAGAGAGAAGAGAATATCAAGGAGAGGAAGATGACTGACTGGCTCTGCAAAGGTTACAGAGAGGTCAAGAAGGATTAAGATTGAGAACAGCTTCCAATAACTTCGCAAAGAACAGTTTCAAATTGTAGTCAAACTGCAAAATTAAGAAGAAAATGAAAAAAAGGAAGAGGAGGCAACGATAGTAGGCAATCTTCTCAAGGAGTTCAGCTTCAAAACGGAAGAGAAATATAAGATAATAGTAGAGATGGATGGATCAAGTAATATTTTTTGTGTGATTTTGTTTTAAGAATAGAAGAGACAGGACTATGTTTTTAGAGAAAAGGGCGGTAGCCAGTAGATAGGGATTAAATATTAGCTAGAGAGTAGGGATGATAGAGGTTGCAGTCTGCTAGAGAAAACAGCAATGGCATAGGATCGTTTGTGCACATAGAAAAGTCTACCTTGACTAGGAAAAGGACCACCTCTTCATGTGAGACAAGAGTGAAAGAGAAGATAGTAGTAGAAGTTATCTGAGTGATCTAAGAGGAGAAGAGGAGAAGAGGGAGCTCTAGGAAAATACACTCAATTTTTACTATTAGAGGGCAAAATAAAGATCGAATCTGTGAGTCATTTCCTGGAGGAAATCCCAAAATTATAAGTCCAAGGAATGGCACTGCCAAAATCCAGAAGCTTCATATCAATGAAAAATACTGTACACATCCAGAAAGAGGCAATTTAAATGTTAAGGAACCACAATTAGGGTGATAAAAACTCTGGTAACTTCAACTGTAAATAAGAGAACATTTTGGAATATAACATTCCAAAAATAGAACTTATCTTGAAAAGTTGAGTATAATCCTACACAGTGGGAAAAATGATTTTTAAGGGAATAGAGAACTTTTAAGTATCCCTGGCTTTAAGAGCAGACCCAAATGCAAAAACAAAACTCAAGAAAAACCTATAAAGGTACATTTATCTGAATGATTGGATGGAACTGTGTAGTGATAAATGGTCAACATGAGGGAAAAGAAACAAGAACTTTAATATCTTGTTTTCCTGAATGTAGCAAGCCATCATCTCTTCCACAAGGTTTTTCCACAATGGGCATTCCAGAGTTCAACTAAGGTATTTAAGGGATATTAATATATCTCTTAATAATGGAGGGACATCAATACTGCCTTGATAGGAGCACTATGTTCTAATAGTCCTTCTTTTAAAACCTTTCCCATTTTTGGTTACCACTATTACTACATTCAATCATTGTTTTTTCTTAGTTCACTGTGAGTTAATTAGAATATTGTATAAATTAAAATAACTACTAGACACAGCACTTATTACCTTGGTATAGCACGTCAGCCTTGTTATCATTAGTTCACATTGTCAGCATTCTTCCTACAGTCTGCGTGTTTGATGTGCATCTGGCCCATAGCAGTAAAACAAGCTCTTTAGTTAAATCTCTTGTATTTATAGGTTCAAAAGGAAGTTAAAGAGAATGCAAGTATGGTCACTGGAGTCCTGATTCCAAAAAAAGAATAAGAACTCAGTACTTTCAAAAGAAAGCCTCCTAAGAAGGCCAGATCCAGAAGGATGATGAGGGGAAGTAAGTTTATTGGTTGCTACTTTTCTGAAATTGAATTGTAGGATCCTTGAGCTTCGACTCAACTTTTTATTTGTATTTATCAGTCAAATCCAATTGGTCTCTTTGGTCCTCCAGCTTTTTAATGATCTTAGTGCCAAACCAGTGTGTCTCAGTGGCAATTCAGTGGGAGCATTCGATGCTTAGTGGTTTAGTTCAGGCTACTGGTACCTTGCAGAAGCAACACTTTGAGAGTATAGGCTATTCATGCGCTCATTCTCTATAGCACATGTCCCATACCTGCCCTGCATTCTCCTCAGCCCCCAAGTGCTGCTGTCGGTAGATCATCCATCTCCAGCTGGTCTCTGGCAAGGTCTCTCCAGTAGTATAGCTTGGCAATAATAGAGCTGTAAAAGGAGAGGAGGCATAGTGGAGCTCTGCCTCTTCCATGTCGGTCAGCATTTCATTTGTTTCCTGTTGTTTCTCATCAAAATCTCTGATTAAGTTCTTTTTTCTCTTTGAATTTAATTGCTCCTAGGAACTACTCAGGAACCACCTTGAGACTGAATAAGATTGTATGCATCTTCTCAAAAAGGCTCCAAGGAGATGTTGGGTCATATCATAGGGCTAGGACCCTCCCTTCTCCTGTACTAATACACACAAGGTCCTGCTGAGCCCTCAGTTCCCTTCTTCTAGCTGCTGAGTCAATTCCTCATTCTTAGGAAAGTGAAAAGGACTATTTCAGAGAATCCTAAGAAAGAAGTAGGAAATCATGCTGAGTAATGTGAGCAGAACCAAAACATCATTAGGTTGTCATTGTCATCATCATCATCACCATGATCTTTGGAGCTAGCATTTATAAAGTACCTAGTATGTTCCAGGCATTGTTCTAAGCACTTTATAAATATTATCTCATTTCATACCCTCAACATCTATCTGGAGTAGATACTATTATTAACCCCATTTTACAGTAGAGGATACTGAAGCAAACAGGTTAAATGACTGACCTAAGGTCACACTACTAGAAAGTAACAAAAAGCCTATTTGAACTCAGATCATCTTGATTCCAGGTCAAGTGGTCCATCCGCTGTGCCATCTAGATGACAACAAATATAGAAGGCCAACAACATTCTATAGAAAAAGAACTTTGAAAGACTTAAGAATTCTGATTAAAGCAATAACCAACTATAATTATGTCTCCAGAAGCCCTATGAAGAAACATGTTGCCCACTTCCTGACAGAGATGAATGACTCAAGATGCCCAAGGAGGAATATATTTCTGGACATGGTCCCCATGCCAATTCATTTTGCTTAACTATGCTTGTTTGTTACAAGGGTAATAGGTTTTTTATTTCTTTTCAATCAGGGACATGTAGAAGTGAGGGGAATAGCAACAATTGTGCTCCCCTCCATTCCCCCTCCAAAAAAGAAGAAAAAACATAAAAGGAGCATAACTTTTTTTAAGTGCATCTGGCTACCTTACTCAGGCTACAAGTACAGAAGCTAACCTGGTGCCACTTGAATCAACGTGGGGATCTGACTGGCTTCACTTCCAAACTTGGCTGGTTGGTTCCTCATTAAGCAAAAAGCATTTATGAAACAATTACTATATGTTCCAGGCACGATGGTAACCATTGGGAATACAAAGAAACTTAAAACAGTGCCTGCCTGCCAAGAGCTCACATCCTATTAGGGAAATGACATGTAAATAACTAAGAAGACACAAGCTATATACATATGGAGGATAATCAAAGCAGGGAAGGCGCTAGCAGCTAAGGAGAACCAAGAAAGCCTCCTACAGCTGGTCAGATTTGAAATGAGACAATATATAGGTCTACCTATAGGAGACCAAGAGAGTCACTTTACCTCTCTAGGCCTCAGTTTCCTTTTCTCTAAAATGAGTTGTTTGGAACCATACCTCTAAGGTCCTGTCCATCTCCATATCTGATGGTATAATTCTATAATCCTTCCAGTTACTCAGATACAAAACCTCAGAATCACCCAAAGATATTTCTCCTCCTTTTCCACCCTATATTACTTTTCCTGCAAACATGCAGTTAGCCAGTCTTTTTATTCCCATCGTTTTCTTGACCAATTCCTTTCTCTCATTCAGGCCCTTTTCCCTTCTTGCCTGAACTATTGAAATACCCTCCTTATTAGTTGCCCTGAGAAAGAAGGCCTCTCTTCCTCTCCCTGTCTCCCCATCTAGGCCCTCCTTAAACTATTCTCCAAAAGCTGCCAAATGAATGTTCTTAAAAGCAAAGACTATGTTGTTTTTCTACTAGGAGAAACCACAAACTTCTACCTGGCACTGAAAGCCCTATACAATCTCCTAGCCTTCCACCTTTAAACACTGATTTCATACCAATCCCTTTTAAGTACAGCTAGCAAACTGGTTGAAACTAGGCCCATCTCTTATCTCCATGACTTGCATAAATGGAACTCCTACCAGACATGCGTTCTCTGATCACCTCCATTTAGTTTTCTAGGGTGTCATCTCAGGTGCCTCATCCTATGCAACAGGCCTTTTCTTGCCCCCTTAGTGGCTAATGATCTGTCTCCTGAAATTACTCCATGTTTACTTATTTGTGTACATGTTGTATCCCTCTAGTCTAGTAGAATGTAAGCTCTTTGAGAGCCAGGGCAGTTTTTTGTTTTTTGTTTCCTCAATACCTAACATGCACAATAGTAACTCAATAAGTACGTTGAACTGAATTTTTAAGGCTATAAAAGGGCTAATCTTGATATTCCAGATATCCTTAAATTCATGCAGTATCTACAACTAAAAGGGACCTCAAAGACTAACTCCTTAATTTGAGAATTGAGGAAATTGACAGGCTGAATAGCTTGTCCAAGATTCCAGGGGAAGTAAGGAAGAGAGCCCAAGCTCAAAGCCAAGGGTTCTGATTTCAAATCTAGTGCTTTTTTGCTCTGTACCAAGTCATCTCTTCAGACAACCAAAAAGGGAAGGCATATATGCAACAACAGCTCAGTCCTATTGATAGGACTCCATACTAGCAGTAATCAGACCTTTAAAAATGATGTGTCTAAAGCAAGAGTTCTCAACCTCTCAATTTGGGAATGTTATCATTCAAATATGGACAAACTGACCTGGTCCAGAACTGACATAGAATAATTTCTGCCTACAATGGCAGTTTCATAATTCAACCAAGGAAAAGTGTGCTCTCATCTAATTGGCTACATTAACTAAGAGGGTATCTAGCAGTTGGACAAGAGACAAGCATTTTGGAGGCAGATTAGCCAGTGGCACAATACAGAGAGCAAATTAAATATAATTTATTTTTATATGCACAGACAATGAATGCAATCAGGCTATACAGACTGATCAAATCTGCCATCCTACATATTTGGGGAGGGAAAGGGGAGGGGAAAAGGATTTAAACAGGATGCAATATGACTCTGATCTCGTGCAATGGTGGAAGAATCCCATCCTTTTCAATGGATTAATTTTATATTAACGTGGAACAGGAGGAGGACATGAAGATATTCTCCCACTGTTCAAGAATCTCTGTCAAAAAACAGATTAATTTTTAAAAGGTAAAAGTCACATGGAATATGGCAAGGAAATAAAAAAAAAATGGCAAAGAATTGACAGCGAATGGAAAGAAAAACAAAAAGGAAAGAGGAAGGAAGGAAAGACTAGAGTATAGAATAGAAGGTAAAGTGAGAATATTAAAAGAAAGCAATCAAATCAACAAGCATTTATTAAGGATTTGCCAGGCACTGCTAACAGATGAGGATTTAAAGAAAAGTAAAAGATAGCCCCTGCTCCCAAGGAGCTTGCTGTCTAAAGGGAGAGACAACATGCCGACAACTATGTACAAACAAGCTGTATACAGGATAAATTGGAAATAATCTCAGAGGGGAGGCACTAAGATAATTTCCTTTGTTCGATATGAATATATACAGCCAAGCACTGACAAAGAAGAAGTCTTCCACAAAGTTGACTGTGCTGAGATGTTATTTGGTCATCCACACCAAGGAATGAAGGTAGTAAGTAACACCCATGACAATAATTCAAGATTCCTTTTTTTTTTTTAAGGCTAGGAGTCAGAGGTAAGGAAGAGAAAAAGACTAACTGGAAAACTATGAGGTTTGGTAACCTATAGTAATTGGACAAGATTTCAAAAAAAATTTCAAAAGGCAATCTTCGGAGCTGCCTTAAGTACATAAAAAATTCATTTATGTATATACATACAAGTTGGGGTTTTAAGTATTAAATGACCTTAGACCACTTAACTTAAAAAAATATTTGAGTTAAACTGTGTACCTTCCATAACCTAGCACAGAAAACACTTAAATATTTGTTGAATTGCAGGGGCAATTCTTTCAAATTACTTTAGTACACAGAGAGTTCCTGGAGATGGGAGGAGAAAGGCAACCAGGCAGAGTATGGCATGATATATGGCATACAATAAAGAGAAGGGTGGGAGGAAAAGGAAGAGAGAAAACAAACAGGAAACACAAAAGGGGAAGGTGGGCGGAAAGGAAAGAGGAGGGGAAGAAAGAAGGAAAAGGAAACAGAGTGAAGAAGAAGAAAAAAACCATACAGTTTGAGTGAATGACTGAGTGAATACCACGATAACACTGAAGCACTAAATTTACAATTTAGAAATAAAGTTAAGGTTATTTAGCCTGTGTGCTCCACTTATTTTGCCAATTCAACTCTTCACCATAAATTAATCTGAGACAATAAGAGCTGACAAGATAAAGGATGGAGAAAAGTAAAACTGTCCAATGAAAATAACCAAATGGAATAAAGATGTTGAAGGAATAACTATTTTAAATTAAAGTAGTTATCCTTACAACTAGAATATGAATTTTGCCATAAAGTTTTGTATTAGCCATTTAAAATAAGGACTTAACTAAATAACTATAATAGACAACTTTGTTACAAAGTCATAAATTATTAAAGTTGTACTAAAAAGAAACAGGCCAAGAATTAGAACGATTATAAACGGCCAGAAGCTATAAAGCTGGAAGGCATCACCTATGTTATTAAGTAACCTTGGCATATAGGCCTAGCTCTTTATATAGACATCTCTACCCACAGCTTAGCCTGACATACTCCATGCTGAGAGGAGGTGGGTGTGAGAAAGGTTACTGCCATCCATCACTTTGAAAATTAATAGCATGATAATAGTTAAGGGAATAAAGGTATAGCACTGTGTGAACTTATGTCATAGACAATTCGCCACCAGAAAAGCGTAGGCCAAGTCCATTCATAACATTCCCTTCCCAAGGCCACCTACAAGTTAACTCATTATCCAAATGCCAAAGACAGCAGCATGCACACATTCTCAGCCAATAAGTCACTGCTATAAAAGCTGCATAAACATTTCCAGCCCAATCAGCTATTAATAATAGAAGGAGACAGGAAAACAGTTTCCGAATATCTCACGGATAGCTAGAATTCAACAGCTTTGAAAGCAAAAGATGTAAAAATGTTTCCAACTTATATTTTTAGAGCATCTCATAGAACAAAATATGTTGTTATTTTTTTCTATATACATTTTAGGACATCAGAAAATAGAAAATGTACTCTGCTTGGATTTGGAGAGAAAGGACTTAGTCTCAGAATAATTCCTAAGTCTTGTGAAATATCAGCACTCAAAGTTACATAAAAGTGTATAGACTATACTGCCATCAATTTTTTAAAAAAATTAATGTCAAAATCTTTCCAGAACTCCAGGTTCAGGGAGGGGTAGGGGTGGGGGTGGATTAGGAAGCTTATGCCTCATTCAGCTATAAATAAGAGCCATATTTGTTGAAATAAAAATAACTTTTTTAAAAACTTGACTCCTCTGAATGCCATCTCATGATATTATTTAACACATTAAATGCTGTTTATAAATCAAACTGATAACTATGGTTCTTCCCTCAAGGGAATTTACAAGAGAACTTATGAAGAATATTTGTTCACTAAACATTTATAACAGCTGTTGGAATATACAGAATTAACTATAGAGTCTCAATAGAAAAAAAAGTTATTTTCTCCTTACCATCTTATGGACAAATTCTAATATTAGCACTGACATCTATCATGTTCACAGTAAAAAATACATTCATAATTCTTATATCCCAGTCTAGTGAAGTTAAAAAAAAATTTAAAAATTATCTGAAAAGCCATTCCTACTGAAAATGGAAAAATAAAGTTAATGGTTCTTTATTTAAAATATTCTTTCTTTTCCTCCTCAGAAATTCTAATCCAATGTTTCATTTTGGCATAGATGGATCAAGCCAAGAAGGAGGTCAAAGTTCTGGCAGCTCCAGGAAAGCTGAACAAGTAGAGTACGGCCCAAGTGATGCCCTGTAGGTCTGTCATGCCAGAATGGATGGTTCCATTCCTTCTATTTGTATCCCCAGTGCTAGGCATATAGTGAGTGCCTATACAATTCTCGTTGATCAACTGATTGACTGACCAGCTTAGTTTAGAGAATCTTAGATTCAATATCATGTGAGTTGAATGGTGATTAATTTTTGGTCATAACAACATCCAAAGGCTACTGAATCATCATCATAAAAGGTCATATTTGTATAACGTGAAAAATTACAAAATGCTTTTCTCAGAAAAGATAGGTAACATACGGGGTGGGTATCACAAGTATTATTATCCTTACTTTATTGATGAGGAAATTGAAGTAAAAACATAGAAAATGATTTGTCAAATGTCGCCCAGTTTGTGTCCCAGCTTGAATATAAACCAAGTTCTCCTAGTTATGAATCATTCTTTCCAGCATACAATCCTATCACCATTATCATCATCAGAACTGATATTTATGTATATATTTTAATGTTTGTGAACATTTTACAAGGAAAGAATAAACCAGATCCAAAAAAAATCACAAAGTAATGAATTCTTAAGTTCTTTTCCTTAAAATGGTGTGTCCCAAAATAAGATATACAGGCAATGGAGTACTGAAATCCATCTTGCCCTATAAGAAAGTAGGGGGTAAGGGGAGGGATGGGGGGATATGAGACAGCATACTGGGGGAAGGAGTAATCAGTATGCTTGCCATCTTGGAGAGGGGTATAAGGTGAGAGATAGGGAGAAAATTAGGAATTCAAAAATCTTGTGGAAATGAATGTTGAAAACCAAAAATAAATTCTGAAAAAAATAAAACAAAAACCAAAAAATATATATTAAAAAAAAACCAAAAACAAAAAACTTTGTACCCAAACTAAAATCTTCATTTAAGGAGACCTTTGAGAAGTGAGTTCCCCTGACAAATGAACACAGATTTCTTTTTTCCCTTTTAAATTAAGTCTGTTTTCTTCTAAATTCTGTAGTCTTCCAAACTACCTTAACTTTTGGAGTCATTTTATCTTCCTAAATGGGTCAAATTAAAAAAAAAAGTTCCATCATACAAAGTACCTGTTTTCAATTAAGTTATCTACATTTTAGCATGAGCTTTGCTAGTAAAGTGTTATATAGAATAATTTGTTTTCCACTGTGAAAGTTGGCTGTGAAAAATACGTACATTTAAAATCATGGAACATTAGAGTTGGAAGGAACCTAGAAGAAAATGTTCTATAAAACTGCCAAGGTCTCAGAAGATATTGGTTCAAATCCTGCCAAGATCAAACATTCCAAATACCCATTTGACAGATGAAGAAACTCAAGTCAACAGAAGGAAAGAAGCAATCTGCCTAAGATCACATCATGAATCATTGGTAGAATTCAGATTAGGAACCAGGGCTCCTGAGTGCCAGGGCAGTGGACTTCCCAAACCTACTGAGATGTTTGCATACACAGTAAAATATGAACTTAGTGACTTCAAAGTGGAAATCCATACACATGAATTACCACACACAAGTGGGGCTACTTCTATGAAACTAAGCTCAAATTTTACTTTGTTTCACAAAACTACAGTTACTTAAAAAATTAAAGCAGTTGTGCAATTTAACTATAGACAAAGTTTGGACACTGATTCCCTATGAGATTCAAGTCAAGGTAAAGCTAATAAAAAGGGTTGGTTCTTGGGAAAAGCTGGGTGAGCAAACACTCCCTGACAAATTCTGAAAGTAGCACTGTTTTAAGCTATTTAAACAAGGCACACTTTAATACAATGTTTCCCAACTAGAGGTCTGTAGCAAATCTTCATCAGTACTCAAAACTCTGATCACAAAAGATCATTTTATTTTAAAACATAAACTTGAAAAGTTGGCTCTCCATTCTCCTGTTCCACCACTTCATGACCTGAAAAAAATGACTATCTTTGGCTTCCAAACTACCCTTCCCTCAGTCCATCCTAAACTGCAGAGTTCCAATTGTAGAGAGTAGAAGTGCAGAGGCTGGTGTAGGTTCATAGTCTAATTTGGCTTGGGAAATAATGATTGAGTATACTGAATTATATTCATTTTTTAATTCTTCATTTACAAAATGGTTTATAAGAAGCCTAATATGAGTGATGCATAAAATGCAAATCTGTGACCTTGTGGAAAATTATGAACAAATGTTACTGAAGATCTTTGCAGTTTTATGGAAAAGGATTCCAGGACTCCAAGAATTATTATTTATTTTTACATAACCTATCATCAACCCTTTGTAGCACTGACTTCCAATGGCACATTCCTGAGCCATTTATAAATGCTGATTTTCTTATCAATAATGTAATATTTCCTATTCTTAGAAATAAACATTTTGAGCTATAATGCTGGTTGAGGAATCTGTATCAAAACTCCAGTATGAACAAGTTCCATTTCTTTTCATGAAACTACTGCTATAGAGCAAAAAGCCCCATGCCTGTCTTTCTCCCAAACTTTCCTAAATTTTCCAACCTGGAAGGAAGTACAGAATTCCTGGTAAAAATTGGGGATACAAAATGAGTTAATATCATTATTATCAAGTATCATTTAAAGGCATTTTTAACTTTTTAAAAATTTAATTTTTATTTTTATTAATTTAATTTTAATGTAATTTTTTTGGATTACATTTGAAGTTCCAAACTCCCTTCCTCCCTCCCTCCTCATACCACACTAAAGGCAGCCATCATTTGAAGGGATGGATAACATCTTCCTTTCTAGTTCTTTTGTAGTTGATTTGAATATTTTTAATACTCAGAATAGCTTAGTCATTCAGTTATTCTAATAATACTGCTATTACTATAAAAAAACCTCTTGATTCTGTTTATTTCACTCTTCATTGTTTCATACAAGTTTTTTTCTGTTTTTCTTAAATCAACTTGCTTGTCATTTCTTACAAGTAATATTCCATCACAATCATATCCTACAACTGTTTAGCCATTCCCCAAACTGATGGGCATCCCCTCAATTTCCAGTTCTTTGCCATCACAAAGAGAGCTTCTAGAAATACTTTTAGAACATATGGGTTCTTTTCCTTTATCCTGTAATGACAAGCAAAGAAGTATTTAGCACCTTGTTTTAGTTATTTCATTATTTAGCACCTTGTTTCAGTTCAAGTTTCTTTTGAGCCTTGTGCATGATTATATCAAGTCTTTGTTAAGAAACAACTTGTGAAACCCACAGTGGGAGGGGTTTGACAAAGGCAGGAACAGGAAGGATGTAAGAGGTGGGCGAACAGGTTGGTGCTAATGACCATATATAAGGAGAAGCCCAAGCTGGGAAAGAGCAGAACTGAGAAGAGAACACTTGAGGTGGCAAAGCTGAGAAGGTGAAAACTTGTGATATCCTGACACTCCGTTCTGTCTGTGTTGATTTGTGTTTGCAATACTTTGTACAGAAGCCCTGAGACTTTACTGGAGGCCCTGAAAGAGGATTTTCTTGTTGTCTGTTTACAGAAGTCCTGGAAGAGGGTTTTGGAGGTCCTGGGACTATACTGATGATTTGTGTTGATCTTTTGGACCTTGTTTGTAGGTCTCTATTGATTTCACAGGAAGCCAGTGAATTGATGATGGTGCAGTCGATGTGCATGAATGTTGTTTTGGCTCTGTTAAGTCTTGTCTTCCCACAAATAGAAACTGCAAAGGACTTGAGGTGAACTGGTCACTTTGAGCTTCAATATGGAACTGGACGAGGAGTTGGACGATGAGAAACTGAGAGCCCCCTACCTGTGAATCCAGGTGACAATTGGGTAGATTCAGACAGGAGGTGGACCCATGGAAGAGGAACTACGGAATCTTGGAGTCAAGATGGATACTTGGATACTTAATGCTGACTGAGAAGATCACGATTTACTGTGGCCTAGGGGTGGGAGAATTTTGTGTACCCCTTAAAGATGATTGAGTTAAGGATGATTGGAAACTAATCTCCAATCAAGAACAAAGAAGACTTTTTGACTGAGATATTAAGACAATGTGACCTAGGAGTGGAAAACTTTGACCTTTGTACTTTGTGTCCCTTAATGAGTTTTGTTCCTTAAGGATGAGTAAGCTAAGTACTTACTGAATGGTATCTTTTGTTTAAAATGATGTGGCTACTTTAGTGATAGGTTATTATGTTATAATATTGTGAATGCTATACTTTGGTTTCTGAGAATGTTTTGCTTTAGTTTACTGCTGAATAAATAGAAAGTTCACTATACTATGTGATCAGAACCTTAAAGCTGTTCACAGCAGCAGTCCTCTGGAAAGCTGCTTGTGCTTGGTTTTACATATTCCTGATCACCTTAGGAAACAAATCTAGCTGTGTTTTTGCTATGTCAAAAGGCATTTACAGTTTTATAATTCTTTGGGCATAATTCCAGATTGCTATCTGAAATGATTAGATAAATTCACAATTCTATCAAACGTATTATTTGTGTACCAATTTTCCCACATTCCTTCCAATATTTGTCATAAACTTCTATCATTTTAGCCAATCTGATAAGTGTGAGATTGTATCTCAAAGTTCTTTTTTAATTTGCATTTCTCTCATCAATAGTGATTGAGAGCATTTTTATAAGACTACATAAAGTGCTGATTTCTTTTTTAATCCAAAAACTAACTATTCATATGCTTTGACTATTTATCAATTGGGGAATGACTCATATTCCTACAAATTTGAGTCCTCTATATATCCAAGATATGAGACTTTCATCCTAAATTTTTTCCCAAAATGTTGTTTTCCTTCTAACTTTGACTACATTAATTTGTACAAAACTTTTAATTTAACATAATCAAAATGATCTATTTTATATCCATAATAATCTCTATCTCATTCATAAATTTTCCCCCTATCCATAGTAAGTAATATACTTTATGTTCTCCTTATTTATTTATATCTCCCTTTATATCTAGGTCATGTATCCATTTTGACCTTATCTTGGTATATGATGCCAGATATCAGTCTATACCTAGTTTCTGCCAGACTGATTTCTAGTTTTCCCAACAATTTTTTGCCAAGTAGTGAATTCTTAACCCAAAAGCTTAAATCTTTCGATCTGTAGAACACAAGGTTACTATAATCATTTCCTACTGTATACTGGATGTCTAATCTGTTCCATTGATCTACCTTTCCATTTCTTAGCCAGTACTAAATAGTATGGATAACTGCCATCTTATAATACAGTTTATGATCCAGTACTGCTAAACCTCCTTCCACTACATTTTTTTCATTAATTCCTTTGATGTTTTTGACCTTTTGTTCTTCCAAATGAATCATTATTTTTTCTATTTCAATGGAATAATTTTTTGGTAATTTAATTGGAATAGCATTGAATAAGTATATTAGTTTAGGTAGAATTATAATTTTTATTATATTGGTTCTGCCCACCCAAGGATCATTAATATTTCTCCAGTTATTTAAATGTAATTTTATTTGTATTTAAAGTTTTATAATTATGTTCATGTAGTTCCTAGGTTCATCTTACCAAGAATACTCTCAGGCATTTTATGCTGTCGACAGCTATTTTAAATGGGGACAAGCATTTATTAAACACTTAATATATTCCATACAATTATATAGCAAGAATTTCATCATTCTAAAATTATACTTTTTAAAAAGCTACGTATTTAAAACATGCAAAGTAAACCTAGAAATTGTGGTAAAAGAACTACTGAGCAATTTGGACATTAATATTATGTTGGGGCAGATTCATGAAATGTCACAGAAATAACAAAATCTTAAGAAAATTAAACTTGCATAAACTTTTTTCTCAAAGAAAAACGTTCCCATGCCCCCAAATGTAAACAGAAAGAGAACACCAATTCCAGCACTGCCTAAAACATCTGCTGGTCTAGAGCAGTGGTGGCAAACTAAAAAAGAAATGGGTGCCACTAAACAGTACATATATGAAGGATCCCTGTCAATCACATATTGATTTCAAAAATCAAATATTAACATTTTTATGTTCTAATTTATTTTTATTAAGTTTATTAAAATATTTCTCAATTAAATTTTAATCCAACTAGGTTTGCACTCAAAATTCTGGCTGAATGTTTGACACTTCTGGCCTAGAACACTGTCAAGTTAAATGACTTGCCCAAGGCCAAACAAGCAATAAGTGTTAGAGACCTAAACCTAGAAGTCTCCCTCTTTCTAGGATACCAATTACCTCTGACTATTGTAAAAGTATTCTGTAGAAAGCAAATTAAATTGCACAGAAGAAAAGCTGTGTTAATGAAACCTACCCAATGAGAAATGGTATATTATTGTATATATAAAATGGTATATATGTGCTAAGGTACCTGAAAGATTACCAGCAAAGCTTGTCCGCACAACATATCAATTTGAACAACACAATAACTTAAGCCTACTCTATGCTTAGTATATTTTCTTCTTCAGTCAGCATATTATTGCCATAGCCAATAGTATTTATCATTCTTGCACTACTAACCTAGTCACACCAAAACTGAAAATTCTTTAAGTCAATCTCACATTTAACTTTACTACTTAAAAGAATTATCTAATTTCTACTTCTTGAGATTTCCTACTGAATATCTGCCTTTGTAAAATGTGGTACTCCAAAACCTCAAAGAAAAATTAAACTAATTTAAGCATAATAACTTAAATACATAGCAATATTTATATATTTGCTATAATATCATAATAGCTTAATAGTGTGATTTCTGGATCATGGTTTAAGACAGAGGAAAGCTGGGCTCTTTATCAGGAATGAAAATCAAAAAAATTAACAAAAGATGTCCAGTTGTTTTTCGGTTATGTCTAACTCTTTTGAAACTCCATTTGGAGTTTTCTTGGCAAAAATCTTAGAGTGGTTTCTCATTTTTCTTTTCCAGTTCATTTTACAGACAAGGAAACTGAGGCCACAGGGGTAAGTGACTTACTGGCCCAGAGTCACACAGCTAGTAAGTGTCTGAAGCTAGATTTGAACCCAAGGAAATAAGTCTTCCTGAAACCAGGCCCAAGACTCTAACCACTGTGCCACCTTGCTGCCCCAAACAAGAACTAGTAAGAATGTATTACCTTAGAGTCTTACAAATAAAATGAAAAGCATTTAAAACTGAAAAGGAAGGAGAAGGGAGAAAATTGCTAATACATATCAACCAATCAAGTTACCACAGAGTCCAAGTCAAATAGAAAGAATAGCAGGAGACGCCCAGAAATGCACAGGAGATAAAAATTAATGAAAGGAGTAATGGAATAAAATCCGTGGCTTCAGATATCTAGTAAGAAATACTCAAATTTGGACAACAGGAAATGTTAGAAATCCTAATGCAAAGATGCAAATTTTATCTCACAGATAAGACTAAGTAAGAAGAATTTGGCAGGGTTCAACACATGAAAAGAATGTCTTTTTAAAAAGTATACCTTATTCACAAAAGCAATGGGATGAGGGGAAGGGGAGAAGAAATAATATTATATATTAAGAACATACATTTTTAAAAACTGAACATATATTCATAAGGAAATCCAGGAATCAGGTGAATATAGTAAAGACCATGTGGCTGAATATCAACAAAAGAAGAAATAGATTAACTATGGATCACCTAGAGAAAAAGAAGAACAGAGCAAAAGCTGAGAGGTTTGAGGGCAGTTATGGGGCACTTCAACTACACAGAAATCTAATGATTTCTCTCTCTGCCGAAAGAGAATTATTAGGCATCTGATAATTGCTCAACTTGCCTTTAAAGATATCTTTCATGGGGGCAGCTAGGTGGCACAGTGAATAGAGCAATGGCCCTGGAGTCAAGAGGACCCAAGTTCAAATCTTGCCGCAGACACTTAACACTTACTAGCCATGTGACCTTGGGCAAGTCACTTAACCCCAATTGCCCCACCTTCCTCCCTCAAAAAAAAAAAACACAACCCCATCCTTAATAAAATAAAGAAATCACCTTGGGAATCTATAAAATGGAGGAGTTGGTACAGATGGCCTCTGAGGTCACCTCCAGCTTTATAATCCTATAGAAATGTTGACAGAAATACAAGATGTTTGTAGGCTTTAAGAGCTTTCCAAAAAATTCTGTTTAAGTAACAGTAGAAAATGTATATAATCTTAATTAAGGGGAAAAAAAGACCACCAGGAAATGGCAACTCCAAATTCTTAACTTATTAAAGCAAGGAAGCAACACAAAGGAAGAAAACTTAATAAATAGGGTTTAAATTTCAAGAGGAAAAAAAATCAGTGAAAAAAACAATGTTAGTAGAGTTTCTCAGAATGTCTACAGTAACACCCTTTTTTTGGACTAGAAGGAAGAGAAAAGATTGGGTTAAAAGGAAGGTTAATCTGTGAATTGTGGAATATTAAAACTAGATGGAAGATGTTTGCTTTTTAAAACAATAATCAAAAAGTTAAATGATAATCAAACAGATCATGGACTTATGCATAATTTTTAAGATGAGTCTTTCCTCTGGTTTGATATATAGACATGTACACTAAGTTCTTACAACCTTTCAAGGGGGCTGTGACCTCTCATGACAAATACAACTTTATCGCAATGATGAAAACTGCTGAACTAAAATCAGAGTTGCAATCAGGATCATGTTACACACCAAGAGCTATAGGAAAGCCTTAGCAACTGGTTTCTATTTGGCAAAATTCTTTATTATTTTAATAGAAATGAATGACTAGGAGCATTCTAGAATTCTAGGAGTAATAGGTGCTTCTCCTACAGATTGAAAAAGCTTAAAAGAAATTTTTAAACTTTTACTCTTTTTTCCCACATCTTACACAAATGGGCAAACAGCAGTGTAGGAATCTCTCTTTCTCCCCTTTTCTCCTTCTGTCTTTCTGGAACTGATTGATTTGTACCATCTTCCACAGAAGATCAATGGTCTTGACATTTATAGGCACCCAAATGGAAATCCCCAAATTTCCATGTGATTTAACTATAAAATATCAATTGTGGGAAAAGTAAAGGGGTTTGCTTATGAATTAAAATTAATTGTTCGTCTTTTAATTCATAGATAACCACTTCAAAGGAACTCCAAAATGATGATGCACTGTTCAAAGACAGTGTAAAATAAAGCTAAGAAAGAAGCACTTAAGTTTCTGTGTTTATAGCACCTTTACTTTAAGGACTTTGGAGACTTTAACTTATTTAGCAGACTTTAATCCTAATAAGATTCTTTGTGGAGTCTTTCATAACAGTGAATGTTAAAATGCTGTAATGATCCACTCTTCCCTGCCTTGACCCACAAAATCCTTCCTAATCACATTAATGTAAGAACTGAGGAAAATCCTAAAGTATAACTGCAGTTTGGAAACTCAAGAGAAAAAAAAAGATACTAAACTTCCCTTTATAAGGGACAGGTAGGTGGCACAGTAGATAAAATTATTGGGCTTGGGGGCCTGCTAGGTGGCACAGTGAATAGATCTGAGTTCAAATCCAGCCTCAGACACTTAAAAAAGGAGTCGTTTGACCTTGGGCAAGTCCTTTAACCCCAACTGCCTGCCCTCCCCACTCCAAAAAGAAAAAAAAAATTTGGCTTGGAATCAGGAAGACTCATGGTCTAATAGTGTGACTCTGGGCAAGTCACCTAATCCTGTTCGCTTAGTTCCTCATTTGCAAAATGAATTCCAGAAGGAAGTGGCAAACCACTCCAGTATCTTTGCCAAGAAAACCCCAAACAGGTCACCAGAGATGACTGAAACAAATGAACAACAATAAATCCCTTTATTTACCCCCATTTCACACACATATCAGGCAGTGCAAAGAAGTTTCTAAAAAATCTGATATTGCCTATTTATCATATTAAAGCAGAAAGGCAGCCTCTACCTAGAATGTCTGTGAATACTATAAAGAAACTGTGTGTGTGTGTGTGTGTGTGTGTGTGTATTCCAAGTTCTATTGAGAGACAAATGCTAAGATGACTGAATTTTTGTTCCTTGCAAAATACTGGGGATTAAATGGCCTAAAGGAAAGTTAAGAATGCTGGACTATGCTGTTTTAAGATTAAGTGACCTCCTCCACACTTGCAAATCTGTCCTGTTGCTAACAGTGCTGCCAGGTTTACCTATGGCTCACACAATTTGACAAATACGACCCTATAAAGCGAGATGACAGGTATTTTTATTTCATGCCCTGCTAGGCTGAGAGAAGAGAAAGAAACCAAAGCAGAAGAAAGTGAGCCAAATACCAAAGACATGCTTGTTAATTGGGGGGCTCTGGAAGGAAGAGAAAAGAGGAAGGTGGAAAGAAAACACTGAAAACCACCAATTACAAAAATGGACTTTAAAGTAAGATTTTATACTTCTTCTCCCAGCCAAAGCTTTCCAAAAATATTATATGAAGTTCTGAATTGCAGTGAATAAACTTCCTACCCTGTCACTACCAGCACAAAAGTTTACAAGCAATAATAAATGAGAGACAGCGTTTTAAAATTTTTGCAGCATTTTACATAAATTCTCTTATGAGTCAAGTCACCAAGCGCTTATGTGCCAATTACAACCAAAAAAGGCAAAAAAGAAAAGGAGCCCTTCTCAGAGAACTCCCTGTCTAATGTGAGAGACAATATGAAAACTACTACTTACAAACAAGATAAAGAAAGAAAAAATGGAGATAATCTCAAAACGGAAGGCATTAAGATTAAGGAAGGAAGGCAAAGGCTTCTTGCAGAAGGTAGGACTGTAACTGAAACTTAAAGGAACCCAGGAGGCAGAAAGGAAGAGGAACAAGGTTCCATGCATAGAAGGAAGAAAGGCAGGGAGGGAAAAGGTATTAATTAACTAGTTAATTAATTAATCCTTTGTACTAGGCAGTGCAGATAGTGGATAGAGTACCGGCCTGGGAGTCAGAAGATCTGAGTTTAAATATGATCTCAGATACTAGGTGTGTGACCCAGGGCAAGTCACAACCCTATTTGCCTCAGTTTCTTCATCTGTGAAACGTGCCAGAGAAGGAAATAGCAAACCACTCCAGTATGTTTGCCAAGAAAAGCCCAAAGGGGTCACGAAGAGTTGAACATGATTGCAAATGACTAAACAACAACAAGGTGCCAGGCGCTGTGCTAAGCACTTTACAGATAGTCTCATTTGGCCCTGGACAGCCAGTGAACATGTCTGGGATCCAGACGCAGTGTATCTTGTTTGAGAAACAGCAAGGAGGCCAGTGTCGCTGAATTACAGAGTATATGGAGGGGAGTAAAGTCTAAGAAGACTGGAAAAGCAAGGGTTAGGTTAGCAAGAACTTTAAAAACCAAACAGAAGAATTTCTGTTATCATCCTGGAATTAAGAAAAAGCCACTGGAATTTATGTGACAGGGGTATGACAAAATCGGATGTGCACTTCAGGAAGATCAGTCTGACAGCTAAATGGAAAGATGGTCTGGAGAGAGGAAAGACCTGAAGTAGAGAGACCAACCAGAGGGCCACTGTAATAGCCAAGCATGAGATGATAAGAGCCTGCAGCAGAGGGTGTGCAGGGCAGGGGGTAGGGGGAGGTAGGATAGTGTCAGAGGAAAGAAAGGGGCACTTACAGAGATGCTATAAAGCTAGAATAGTCAGGACTTGGCAGCTAATCACATGTGCAGAGAACTGGGAGAGTAAGAAGTCAAGGCTGACAACTTGGTTTTCAAGCCTGGGGGACTGGGAAGATGGCAGTATCTGATACAGTAATCAGGGAGTTAGGATGAGGTGACAGTTTGAAGAATAATGAGGTTAGTTTTGGAGATGGTGAGCTTAAAATATCTATGAGATATCTTAGTCCAATAGGTGGCTGGAGATGAAGACTGGTGGTCAAGAGGTTAGGACTAGATAAATAAATCCAAAAATCATCTGAATAAAGATAATAACTGAGTCCGTGGGCACCCATGAGATTGTACAGAGACAGTATCCTTTCTGTAGATATTCCATAAGACATTCATCTCTCCCCTCTGGGCATTTTAACTGTCCCCCATCCCTGGTACACACACTCTCTCTCTCTCTTCATCTTTACCTTCCATCTTCCTTGGCTTCCTTCTGGTCTCAGCTAATGTCTTACCTTTTGTAGGAAGACTTCCCCAGGCCTCCTTATTCTTAGTGCCTTCATGATGAGATCATTTCCAATTTTCCTATGTGCACGTGTATCTTGTTTGTACATAGCTGTATGTTGTCTGCGCCATTAGACTACAAACTCCTTGGGAGATTTTTGTTTGTTTTGTTCTTCCCCTTCTCTGAACTCCTGGCGCTTAGGACAGTGTCTGACACAGAATAGATTTAAAAAGATTTAAAATCCTCTCTGACTTGACTTCAATTTTACTGATTTTTAATACACCAGCAACTTTTAACAATTTTTTAAAAGATCATAAACAGTACTTCAGCAGACACATACACAAGTTTTTCAATACTCTGGTATATAATTCTTCTGTCTTGTGATCTGACGCCACTTTTAGTTGCCCTCTTCAATATTTTCCCATATCCTCATTTATCTTGGGTTTCATCTCCCTATTAATCATTTCTTAACAATATTTCTCATTCAAAAGGTCATTCTCCTTGATAGGAAAAAAAGAAGCAAATTAAGCCATTGATTCTGCCTTCTCAGCATCATTTATCACCTACCCAAAGCATTGGTTGTATCCTTTCTTTAACCTTCCTCTTATCCCCAAGTTTCTTGAAGCTCTTCTTTTGTTGTGCACAGAAAATTCGATATAAACTTCAAAAATCATTCCTACACTACTATTTTAAAGTCATCTTACTGGCATCTTTAATGCATGTCTTTTTAAACAAAACTTCCCTAAGAAGTCCAATCTTTCTTGTTAGATAGTCTGCCTTTTGCTCCTCATTGAGGCAGGCAGGTGACATAGTGGATAGAGACTAGCACTGGGTCTGGAGGGAGGAAGACCTTTCACACTATTCCTAGCTGTGTAAACTTCGGTTTGCCTCAGTTTTCTGGTGTAAAATGGCACTTCCCTACCAAGCTGATGGGAGGATCAAATGAGATAACATTTGGATTTCAGGAAGAATAATGTAAAGATCTCTACAGACCTGAGAGAGGAAGCGTAGTAAGTAACATTTAGGTCTGGATCAGTATGGAAGGGGGAACTTAATAAAAACTGGTATATTCATTAAAAACATTTCTCTTCCTGTCATCAGAAGTTCATTCAAGGTTTTATACCCCTCTTGCCTCAAATGCGTCTCTAGTAATGGGATCCTCCTGATCAGTACTTAGAAAAAAAAAGTCTAGAGTAGTCTCTTCCTCAAAATTTTTGAAATACTTATTTCCTAACGTTGCTGTCATTTCTACTTTGGAAGTTCCCTTTATTGGAGCCTTCCCTTTGAAAAATGAAATGACCAAAAAGGAAGTCAAGAATGTTATCTACTATTCTGCTTTTAGCAGAAACAGTGCACTCTAGCGCGTTCAAATCCTCAATTATACATCAATATATAAGATGAAGCTTCTGTGTCACTTTTCACTTTGCATTAATAACTCATCCTTCCTTCCTATAGCCAGAGACTCTCTAAAACAATTATCACTTCTGTTCCCCCTCCTGCTTCTACACTGATCAAAACCTAAATATCATTCACCTCCCTCAAGTCTGGAGATCTTCACATTATTCTTCCTAAAATTCCAAACTATGCCAATTCTACTTTTTACTATTCTGTTCTTTGTAAATAAGACGTATCCTTCCATTATTATTTCCATAAACAGCATCTTAAGTTTTATTGTTTACTTCTTTGCAACAAAATCTCTATTTTACTCTAGTTATTAAACACATTCAGTTTATTTATAGAAAGTACAAAAAAGTACCAAAAATCAATAAATCAATCTCTCTATCTCTCTTCTCCCTTCCTCCCTCCCTCTGTCATATTATGGGGACAGACTATGCTATTCAAATATGAAACCAATCAATCAACAAACAGCATAAAGGAATAGTTGGTCAATAGTCAATAAAGATTTGTTAAGTGCCTACTATGTGTTAGGCACTATGCTAAGCATGGGGATACAAAGAAAGGTATAAGACAGCCTCTGCCCTCACAGAGCTCACAGTCTAATATGGGGAGGCAATACATAAAAGGAGACTGAAAGGGATGGGGGGAGCAAAAGGAGGAGTGGTGTGCCTGGTTCAAGGGCACGATGAGGTGCTGCAGTCAGGGCAGGAAATGATCTGTGAGCTTCAGAACTGATTCTATGTTATGGAATGACGAGTTTTTAGAGATCGCGAAATCCAAAGTGAGCAGGAGAGCAATGATGAGGTGAATTTCCTGGTTACCCTACTCAAACTGAGGGTCTGTGAAGAGCCTTCAAATGTCCACTCCCCAACCTCTACACCCAGAGGGAGTGAAGACCCTCAGGAGGTTCTGAGAAGTATCAGTTTTGGAGGTGATACCATCCCACAGAGTTACGACCTTCCGGAGATCATGAAATCAAGGAGGTTACCTAGGTGGGAAATGATGTTAAATGACATTGAACAGCAGGTTAGAGAAGTATAATCATATATTTGTCTTCTCTTCACCGTTGAAAAACATTCTCTGTTGTCTATCAGTTATGTCATTCTTCTCCTAGTATAAAATCAAGGCAAAAACAATAATCAGCAATATACAAAAAGAGTGGAAATGAAAGTTTTCATATAAATTTTGAAAAAACCCAATATTCACAATGGCTGTAATTTGAAAGGGCCAACATCTCCCACTGCATCTTGGACCATCTCCAGTCATCCTGACTGATATCTGACCACTGGTCCCACATGGGCTCCAGAGGAGAAAGTAAGCCTGGTGACTTTTCAGAGCCCTCTCTTAGTTAAATCCAATTCACTTGGAAGTCATGGCATTACCTTCCTGATGTCATGGTCCTCTTCCAGAACAAAGGACAATCAACAAACAATTTAAGAGGCAATGTTAGATTCAGAAATAACTGGGCTGGATTTGTACATATCTTAGAAAGGTAATGCCTATGTTGTATTAAAAGACAATAAAGTAGCAAAGATTTTTCTTTGTAAAAAGTTGTGACTGTTTGCATTCTTTTTAACCACTGAAATTAGAATCAATCACCAAGACCATTAACAATTTTACTAAGTTCTGTGCCGTGCTAACTGTTGTTCTAAGTCAGGTATAAATCAAGATTTTTAAAAATAAAATTTAATTGATATCTAATATATTTATATAGCTTCAATATCAACTATATTGCTCCCCATGCCAAAAAGAAATCCCTTATAATGAATTTTTAAAAAGAAAAAAAGACAAAGAGAAAAAAATTAAGCAAAACCAATCAATACATCTAAAAGAATTATTCTATGTAATATTCCACAATAGTGGACCCCAGCTTCTCATATCTCTTCTTTGGTGCCAAACTCAGAGGTCTTTATAATTTATAACTTTCTATTTCAACTGCTTTTGGGGTTTTGTTCCATTTATTATATAGACATTATGTATGTTGTTTTCCTGACTCTGTTTATCTTACTTTGTAATTATATCTTATTTTGCACGTCTTCCTGTGCTTTTCTATATTCATCATTTTTGTCATGTCTGCCAGTACAGTAAAATTCCATTATATTCATGTAATTAAAGATATTTGTCTAAGACTCCTAGAATTTGGGAGATGGAAAGAGCCTAAAAGAATATAGTGCAGAGGAAGATAGAGCTACAGCTGAAACCAACCTCAGAAGTCATGTAGTTTAACTTTCTCATTTTACAGATAAAGAAGCTGAAGAGGTGAGAAAACTTCCCCAGGATCACCACAAGTAAATAAGTAGTAGAGCCAAGATTTGAATTCAAATTCTTGGATTACGAATTCATCGTTCTTCCCATTCTTTTGGGGGTACCATCACACATACCCTTCTGAAAAAAATAAAATCCATAAAAAAACTGAAATCCTGACACACTGACTTGTCCAAGGTCACATATCTAGCTAGTGACAAACTCAAGGCAGGTGGGTGATGCAGTAGGCTGAATATTAGACCTGAAATAAGGAAGACTTTAATTCAAATCCAGCCTCAGACACTGACTTGTAATCTTGGGCAAGTCATTAACTTGTGTGTCTCAGCTTCCTAATTTGTAAAATAGGGGTAATAATAATACCTACCATTCAGGGATATTGCGAGGATAAATGAGATAATATTTGTAAAGCATTTTGCAAACCTTAAAAAGCACTACATAAATGCAAGATACTTATCATCATCATCATCCTCATTATTATTATTATTAAATCTAGACACCTTGATTTCTCAATCATTGTTATTTCTACCTTTGAACTTTACCTTACTTTAGAACAGGATCTATTTCAAGTTCATATTATGAACTATATAACATATAAATATTTTTAAATTTATTTGGGAAAGATCATTCTAGCCAGCTTTAAACAGAATAATTTTGGAAGAATTAGTTTCAAACTTTAACAGTAGTGCATAAAAATTAGAGGAGAAAAAAAAAGTAAAGTAGCATTAGTATCACGTGAGAACTACAGAAATATTGCTTTCCAAGAAAAGCCAACCGGCTCAATAATTCATTTCTGGACTGACTGACAAATATACATATAACCACCTGTACTTATATGTACTTATGTGAATGATTCAGCAAACATTTCTCTAGGTGTAAGGTAAGGTTGGGAATCACATATACTTTCTAGAACCTTGGAATCTATAGCTGAAAATGTCACAAACCAAGATCTGAAAAAGGACTTCAATGTTCGTTCTAGCCCAATGCTTTCATTTTTAAAAACAGGGGAAATGAGGTGCAGAGAAGCTCACTGACTTGCCCAAAGTTCATATAGAGAATAAGAAGTAGAGTAGGGGATTCAAAGCCACGCCTGGACTTCAAAACTAGTAAGTCAATCAATCAAGAAGCATTTCTGTGTGTGTGTGTCTATGTGTCTTACTATGAGTGAGGTACTGTTCTAAGCTCTACAGATAAAAAGAATTTGCCTTCAAAAACATATCTTCTGGGGTGGCTAGGTGGTGCAGTGAGTAGAGCACCAGCCCTGCAGTCAAGAGGACCTGAGTTCAAATCCAGCCTCAGACATTTGATACACTTACTAGTCATGTGGCCTTGGGCAAGTCACTTAACCCTAACTGCCCTGCCCTCTCCCCTCCAAAAAGCAAAAAAAAAAAAAAGTGTGTGTGTGTGTGTGTGTGTGTATACACTAGTGGTGGAGACAATGTGTAAATAACCAGATACAAGATATATAGAGAAAGTAATATAAAAAGGGAAGGTACTAGTAGCTGCTGGGGGAACCAAGAAAGTTCTGCTGCAGAAGGTAAGATTTGGGCTCAATCTTGAAGGAAGCCAGATAAACTATGAGGCAGAGGGGAGGCAGCAGAACATTCAAAACAAAGGAGACAGCCAAGGCAAAAACATATCAATCAATCAATCAACATTTATTCAGCTGTCTGCTGAATGTGCCAGAAACTGTGCAAATCACTGAGTATACAAAAAGATGCAAAAGACAGTCCTTCCCTTAAGGGGTTCACAATCTAATGAGAACAGGCATACAAAGGAAGCTATATACAGGATTGTTGGGGAAAAATTAAAAGGGATAAGAGAAGGCTTCCTATCCAAGGTAGGATTTTCATTGGTAATTAAAAGTAGCCAGGGAGGTCAGTAGTAGGAAAGGAGGGAGGAGAGCATTCCAGGAAGGAGAGGACAGTATATGTAAAAAAACCAAACCAAACCACACACGCTATTCCACTACATTATACTCCTTGCCCTATAGGAGTTATGAGGAGATGGCATGTATATGTGACTATAACACAACACTGGAAGAGATAAATACTAGAAGTACAAGCAATTCTACTGGATGACAGAGAAGAAAGAAACATTCTTGTTGGGGGAATTATATTGAAAACAGCAGGGATAGTGTTCCCCACAAGATTTTTGTTGTAATTCTGAACTCGTCAAACATGAACATTTCCATGCAAACATTCCAGTATAAAAAGCACAGAAGAGGATCTGAAGCCACAAATTTCTAGTACATACAGTTTTTTTAAAGTATATGATAAACTGAACAAGTTGGTTCAAAGCTGTCATGCTTCTCTAAATCTCCATCTGAAATTCTTCTCTTATGTACATTTTATAAAAATGTTCCATTGTTCTGCTTTTTTCATTTTCTGTATTCTGGCATCCCTATCACTAACCTCACTCTCATCTATAACTTTTCCTCTCCCTTGCCCCTCAAAAGCCCTCCTATGAAACAAAATTCATGTCACAATGTGTACCTCTATTACATAACCTCTCTTTCAAGGATGGGAAGGAAGCTTCATCATCAGTCTTTTGAAGTAATAATTTTTCATTTTATTGATCACAGTTCAAGTTTTTCAAGTTGTTTTTTCCTTCAAAATGTTGTAATTATTCTCCTGGTTATATTAAATTCATTCTTCATTATTTCACCTAAGCATTCCCTGGAGTTCTCTGAATCTGGACCTTTCATTCATTCATATACCATATGTAATGTGTTCAGCCCTCAATTGGTGGGAAAGCGCTTTGTTTTTAGTTCTTTGCCAAAATTAAAAATACTACCAAAAACAATTTCTGTACATCAGGATCTTATCCCTTATTCTTTTATCTTCTTAGGCTATACACCCATGAGCAGAAGTGTTTCAGTGAGTATGCAGCATTTAGTGATTTAGGGGGGATACAATTCAAGTACCTTCCAGAACGGCTACACCAATTCCCAGTTCCACCAAGAGGGCGTCAGTGTGCCTGTCCTCATGTAAGCCCTCTAACTACTGTCATGTTTTCATTTCTGTCATTTTTGTCAATTTGATGGTTGTAAGGTACAATCTCAGACTTGTTTTAATTTGTATTTCTATCATTAGTGACTTGGAATATTTTGTTCACAGCTGTTGATAGTTCTTTGCTAAATGTCTGTTCGTATCCTCTGACCATTTATTTATCAGAGAATGGCTCCTTTTCTTATTACATTTAAATCAATTCTTTAAAAAGCCTGGGTATCAGATCTTTATCTGTTAATTTGTGGCACATATTTACTCTCAGTTAAGCTTTTTAACCATATTTACATAAAACATTTCAATTTTATATAACCCAACTTACCCATTTTATTGCTTTTTATCCTGTTTGCAGTTTGGTCAAGAACTCTTTCTCCAAAGTTGTGAAAAGATACCTCATTCCCTATTCCTCTAATTTATCATGATGTAAGTTTTTAACTTTAGGCAATGTACTCATTTGGAGTTTACTGTAGGTGAGAAATGTTGGTTTAAACTTAATTTTTGCCAGATAGTCCAGTTTTCCTAGTATGTTTATTGAATAGTGAACCCTTAACCCAAGACTTGGAGATCCTTAGGTTTGCATAAAGTTATACTACAATATTCATTTCCTTCTTTATGCCATGTATCTAAATGGTTGCAATGACCAACTTTTCTATTTTAAATCAGTTTGAAGTAGTTTTGATAAATACTTTGTAGTATTATTTGAGATCTAGAATTGTTGGAACTCCTCCCCTCTCACTTTTTCCTCACTGATTCCCTCAAAATTCTTTCGTTGGAACAAAATTCTTTTTGTTCCTCTAGATGAATTGTTATTTTTTATAGTTCTCTAATGTTATAGTTGGATTGAAATGGCAGAAAATTAGTAATTTATGTAACGATGCCATGTTATTATATTACCATGACACCAATCCTCTGTAGTCTGGTCTTCTTGTAAAGAGTGTTGTTTGGTTTTAGTAACAAAACTACTATTCATCTTTATAGGTGAACTCCCAAATATTTTATACATTCAACACTTATTTCAAATAAAATTTATTTTTCTACCTCTTCCTGCTGGTTTTTTTGCATGGCAGTATACAGGAATGCTGATGATATACATACATACGTATGTATGTGTGTATGTTTATTTTATATATTTTGCTAAACACATGAATCTCATATGTTCTCTGAGTCAATTACTCCCAAAAAGCAATAATTTTGTTTCTTCTTTCCCTATATTTATTCCTTCAATTTTCTTTTTATTATTATAGTGAACATTTCTAAAATAATATCAATTAACAGAGGTAAAAATGGACATTCTTGCTTTACTCTTGATGTTACTGGAAAAGCATCTACTATTTTTCCTTTACAGATAATGTCATCTCTTGGCTCTAGAGATAGTACTTACCATATTTTTATAAAAAAAAAGGTTTCTGTATTCTTATGCTTTTAACATAAATAGTCAAAAGCATAAGAATACAGAAACCTTTTTTTGTCAAAAGGTTTTTTTTCTATATTAACTGATGTAATCATGTGATTTTATTATTATTGATCTGGTTTGTTTACTATACTAATCATTTTCCTCCTTCCTCACTTCTTCATTAGTATCCCCTTTTCCCTCTCTTAAGATCACCAAAATAATTTTTTAAAAACCACCCCTCCCTCAAGCCGTGTGTCTTATTTAACCTCCTCTGTGACTTTTAAAGACATAAGGATAAAGAGAAATGCATCTTTCCTTCTTTTAGAATATAAGCACTTGGGCATTATTTAGCCCCTTCCAATTGTTCAATGTATTTCTCTTTCTAAGTTTCTTTTGACTTGTCTGTATATTTTTGTTTTGTTTTGTTTTGGGTTTTGGTGGGTTTGTTGGTTTTTTGTTTTGGGTTTGGGGTTTGTTTTGTTTTGTTTTCTGGTGATGGTTGAAAGTCTTCTATTAAAATTCCCTTGTACTATTACATTCAGTCTTGGAGTGTAAGTTACTCTTGGTTGGTCAACCTTTACTTTTGCCTTTAGAATATTATATTACTGGACACTTCTCAGCATCACACAGTTAAAAGGCAACTCTACAAGTCTCAGGATGGAAGAAGATGTCTACATTCAAAGAAAGATCCAGAAAGATCAGAGTTTAAAAGGAGACTGAAGCAATGCATGCTATCATTCTTTTCTACGTTTGGCTTTTGTTTCTCTTTTCTCATTGTTCATTCCATTGGCTATAACAGCTATACAAC
>CM053593.1:58880301-58906195 GCA_028646575.1 Pseudocheirus occidentalis
CCTCTCATCCCCATGCCCCCTACTTTCCTGTGTGGCATGATGCTCAGTTTAGATTTTATGCTATTTCTTCCCTAAGCCAAATTCAATGAGAGTAATTGAAAGTAAAATTGTAATAGTTATCCCTCACCTCTTCTCTATGGGATGATTAACCCCATTTTGTCTCTCCCTGTCTCCTCTCATTCTAGTCCTCTCCCACCTCAGAATTTCTCCTTTTAAAGTATCATCCCTTTGTATTCAATTAATCCTATATCCTCTATATACACATATATACACATGCTCAGATATATATTCATATACATATATGGCCTCCTATACGGAACTATGTGTAAGTATACATATATATACATTTGTATTCCCTTCACCTATCCTCATGCTAAGAAAAGTTTCATAAGTTACTATTATCGTTTTTCCATACTGGCATGTAAATAATTCAAATTTGACAAGTTCCTTATGATTTCTTTCCCATGTTTACCTTCTCAAAAATAAAAGTATTAACTACAATAGAATAATATAGTTATTTGCCAGATTTTCCCTGTATCTGGGTGTGTGCCAGAGCTGACATGTACATGCTCCTGAGAGCAGATTATTAAACTTGCAATATAAGCATTAACCCTTCTGAAATCAGCAAATGCTGCAAAACAATGCTTGACTTTTCTTTTGTCTAGAATTAAGAATCATGGAGAAAATGGTAATAATGCATTTTAAACTTAAAAGTTTGTTCTACATACATTTTTTGAACAACAGATATTTACCAGCACACCACTGCCTGGATCCCCTAATAAGGTCCTTGTTCTCCCTGGGGATGTTGTTGTTGGGTCAGTTCAGTCCTGTCCAACTCTTTGTGACCCCATTTGGAGTTTTCTTGGCAAAGATACTGGAGTGGTTTGCCATTTCCTTCTCCAGCTCATTTTAGAGATGGAAAAACTGGAAAAAAAAAAACAGGGTTAAGTGACTTGCCCAGGGTCACACAGCTAGTACATGTCTGGTGGAATTTGAACTCAAGTCCTCCTGTCTCTAGGCTCACTGCTCTATTCACTGCACCACCTAGATGCCCTCTCCCTGGGGATACATGTACCCAAGTTTGGGAACCCCTGCACTGACCACTGAGATCCTCTCTGATTCTGTGATTCTGTAATCAAAGGTATGACTCCCCCTGCAGATGGCTGGGGTAGAGTTGAGATTCTGGTCCTGGTAGGCAAGGTTAAAAAATTAGGAGGCCAGGGCGGGAGTGAGGGAACCCCTCACGGTTATACGTGGCCCTCTAGGTCCTCAAGTACAGCCCTTTAACTGAAACCAAACTTCACAGAACAAATCCCCTTAATCAAAGAATTTGTTCTGTAAACCTTGGGCTCGGTCAAAAGACCATCCTCAAGGACCTAGAAGACCACATGTGGCCTCGAGGTCACAGGTTCCCCATGCCTGGGCTAGGGTGTTTGGAGGGATAGCAAAAGAAACAGTTACTACCAAACTATGGGGGCAGGCAACAGGAAGCGGTGGAAGATTGGGAATCAATTTCTTCAGAAAGGAGGAAGAGTGACTTTAAACCAGAGGAGTCAAGAGGGTAGGGCCACCAGTACCAAAAATCAGTGCCTTCCCTCTATTCCGAAGCAGCAGCAGCAACAGCCCCAGCCTACCTGGGACTTGGATGGCAAAGCATTAAGTCCAGCACTGCTTAAAATAAAACCCCTCTGGAGAACCTCTTTGGGAACTAAAACTGCCCTCAGAGTCTGTGGAGCAAATTCTTTTGCAACATCCCTACTCAGGACAAAGCTTTGTCTTTTAAGGATCTACTTGATTTATGGAACCAAGTCATTTGGAGCTATGTCCAAAGAATAAGATTGGAACCCAAAGCAGAAATATTGCTTTGGGTTAAAAGAAACTATAACCTTTAAATAATGAGATATTTTCTTATGTGGCAGTTCAGTGTAGACTTCACAATGTCTCTTTATTGTGTGGCTTTAGTCAGGGTAAATAACTTTTCTGAGATTCAGTTTACTCATATGTAAAACAGAGATTACTATTTGACCTATCTCAAAGTGCTGTTGTGAATATCAGATGCAAAGTCCTTTCCAATGTAAATACATACATGCATGTATACATATATACATACATACATATACACATACATATATACACACTATATATACATATATATACACGCCACAAGGTAAGTGCCTAATAAATGTGTATTATTGGAATTCCTTCTCTTTTGCTCTCTTGTTCCAATGAGTTTCTTTACGTAGTTGAAAGTTTTAGTTCAACCTATGAATTCCAGGTCATGTAGGAGTTTCTAGCTACATTCAGAAAGGCAGACCAATGACAGTGTGCACAAATATATAGACTTGACCTTGTGGAAGGTCAAGACAAACCGCACTCTCCATTAGTTCCTTATTAATCTGACCTTTTACTGGTCGGATTTACTGGTCGGATATGTGTGTGTGTGTACATACACACATATGTATATGTGTGTATGTATATATATATATATATATATATATATATATATATACACACCTACACATATACATATGTTTGTATATATATACACATATATAGGTTATTATTGCATAGCTTGTTGATAGGTTCCAAGAGCAAGTCTCAAAAGAACAAAAGAAGAGTTTTAAAACTTTAAAATTAAAAAAAATTGTCTAGAATTAAATTTTAAAATTGTTATTTAAATTTTATTAAATTGTTTTACATTTATTAAATTTATTTTTACAATTTTTGGTATATAATATATATAATATATCAAATATATACATTAATATGAATTTATTAAATTTAATTTAAATTTAAAATTAAATTTAAAATTTTTGAATTTTAAAAATTTAAAAATATTTAGAAGCAACAGTAGCAAATAAGTGTGACTCCCCTGATGGTTACTTGAAAGCATCATGCTTTTTTGGATTTATAAGTTCTGGTAAATTTGTTAAAATATAAATCTTATATATTTGTTAAAATATAAGTCATATATCATCTTATAGGCAGACATTGTAATTTGTTTTAATTTGTCAGCAAGTGAAGGTCTGGGAACATAGCCGCAGCAATGCATTGGAAATGAAACTTAGGGGTTCCATTAATAACTCATTTTGGAAAAGAACAGATTTTTAAGCCGGTCACACACTGCCTGATGAGGTTCATGGTGCAAGATACAGAAAGGCAAAGCAGTGAAAAAGCAAGTAAGGCTCTGGAAAAGCTTGAGGCAGTTCCATGTCAATGGCCTGGATTTCTTCTCTTGTCTCCTTCAGAGCTGCGGGTAGCTTTAGTTGCTGCATCTCCTGGGGAGGCAGCCAGGAGCTCTTGGCCTACGTCTGTATTTCCCTGAATGTCTCCTATCAGCCACATCTGGGCCACGTACTGCTCTGAAGCCTGGACAAGGAAGACATGGAAGAGAGAGGCTGAGGACGTGTCCTGTGAGCTTCAGCCTCAGAGTCACATTTCTTATCTGCCATAACTTCATCTCCCAGCCCTAGGAAAAAGATTGCCCAATGGTGGACATGTTTGTGGCATCATTGTTGTATTTTTTTTAATAATCAACTTTAATGGGGAAGTCAAATAAACAAAAACAGGGTGCCACATTTTCAAATGGGTTCAGAGCAATTGACCAATCCCAACATGTTTTTGTTCATACCAGTAAAAGGTCAGATTAGTAAGGAACTATTGGAGAGTGCAGTCTGTTTTGACCTTCCACAAGGTCAAGTCTATACATTTGTGCACACTGTCATTGGTCTGCCTTTCTGAATGTAGCTAGAAACACCTACATGACCTGGAATTCATAGGTTGAACTAAAACTTTCAACTACGTAAAGAAACTCACTGGAACAAGAGAGCAAAAGAGAAGGAATTCCAACAACACACATTTATTAGGCACTTACCAAGAGCAGAGCACTGTGCTGGGGACTAGGGGCGGTCATATAGAAGAAGGAATAGTCTTCTACTGCACTCTGGAGGAAATGGGGGGGGATTTACCCCCAAAAAAGTCAAACTTAGTCTTGCTGTAAGGAAAAGCATACTAAGAATTAGAACCATTCAGAAGCTGAATGTGCCACCTCGGGAGGTAGCGGCTTCTCCCTCACCCCACGTCCTTCAAGCAAAGGCTGGATGTCCATTCGTCAGATCTATTATAGAAGAGATTCCTCCAGGTAGGAGTTAGGCTTTCAGAGGTGGGGAAACTGAGGCCTCAAGGCCACATGTGGCCTTCTAGGTCTTTGGGTGTGGTCTTTTGACTGAGTCCAAGTTTTATTGAACAAATCTTTTTATTAAGGGAATTTGTTCTGTGAAGTTTGGATTCAGTCAACGGGCTGCACCTGAGGACCTAGAGGATAGGTAGCCTCAAAGCTGCAGGTTCCCCAACCCTGGCTGCTAAATGGTGTCTGAGGGGTCTTCTAACTCTGAGATTCTGTAAGAGACAAAGTTCAAACGCCTGCTCTATTGGAGCCCATAGACTAGCAATAGGATAAGACACTTACATAGAAAATGTGTGTGTGCACACATGCATGTGTATATACACATATACACCTACATGTGTGTACCTATAATCAGCACATGTGTGTATACATGTATGTGGTGCATTATATGTGCATGTTGTTATGTGTATATCTGTGATCGATATAGCAACAGATACAGATTTATAAATATCTTAACCAAGAGTCACAAAACTATGTACAAAGACTGCCTATCTGAATATTTATACTTCAAATGGATCCATGGCCAGCAGATCTAACTGGCTAATTCCAAGATTTTATAATGATGCTAACAACTGTGTTCTTAATGACCTCTGGTACATCCAACTTCCTGGCAATTGGCAAAGATTATCTGGGAAGCTATTGATAGACTCAAGGAGCCAAAGTCAGCACATGGTTACAGGCCTTTTTTTATCAATGTCCTAAAGCAATCGACAACTTTTGAAAAATATCATGCTGAAATTCCTACACTTTTCCTCCTCACAAGATGGGAGTAGGAAGATGGTGTGAATGAGCCAGCTGGAAAGCAACAAAGATAGGAGATATTGCCACAGCTAGCTACCAGTCTGGGTGCCAAAGAAAACTGGCCCATCTTCCATATTCAGCATGCACACCCAAGGTTGTTCAAATCTGTTAGAGGCATTCTTTCCCAATGCACAATCTCACAGGGGTGAAGGTCTGGATTCAGCACTAGTTGACTTTCTGAAACGGGGATTCTTAACCTGGAGCCAGAGAATTTGCCTTTCAAAAAAAATGTTGATACCTGTATTTTAATATAATTAGTTTCCTCTATAGTTCTATGGATTTTGTGTATTTAAAAACAAGACTCTGAGGTGTCCCATAGACCTTACCAGTCTGACAAAGGGATCCAGGACACACAAAAAAAGGTTAGGAACCCTTCTTTGGTAGGTTAGGGTCACATTATACATAGACACCATTGGCATATGGCCCAAGGCCAAAGAGCCATCTACTAAGGCACATGTGTACACAGACCAGCTACCACCCCCTAATTTTATCCCTGTTGCAAGAGGGACAATGTGGTAACATATAAAGGATATTTGATTTGGAAATAGGTGACCTGAGTTCAATTCCTTGGTCTGCCAATTAATACTAGTGTTCGTTTACACAAGTCACTTAACTTTTCTGAGCCTCAGTTCTTCATCTGTAAAATGAAGGGGTTGGGTTGGTCCAGACTACCTCAAAGATCTCTTCTATCTCTAAAATCCTTGGCTCTAAGAGCAGGAAAAGTAGACCATCACTATCTGAAAAGAATCAAGCAATCCTCTGTACGTACAATATCTCTGTTTTCCCCCATCTCTCATGTGCCATGATGAAAGCTGCTCACTATAGCTTTTTCTCTCATCATCCCCTTTTTATTTTGCTAGGGTGTCTACTGCCAGGGACACCCTCTGGGGTCATCTTCCACAGGGCTTATCTGTCCTTCATGATTCCATCTCACTCCAGGCAGGCACCCTCTCTGGTCACCTATATTTCCACAAGAACTGCCTCTTTTCATGACCTTCCATCTTGCTCCAGGCACCCTCTCTGGCCATCTACAACTTCACAGAGCTTGCCTTGCTCCTGGCCAGAAACCATCCATACCACTCCCCTTTCAGCCACTCCCTGATATCCTGGAAAAACTCCACTCTCGGGCTGAACTTCTATGGACAATGTCAACCCATGTGAACTCATTCAATTATTAACATACTATCACACTCACCACAGGATCTTTACCAAACCTTTTTATCTCTCCTTAAACCTCCCACAATTCCCTCACTCCCACTTTATTTCATTGAAAAAAAAAATTGAAATCATGTCCACATCTTACTTCACTCAGGTACTTTTTGCCACTATCCCCTCCCTCCCTCATTTCGTATGAAGAGGTAGCCCTTCTCTTACCAAGGCAATCCCTTCTCCATGCACAAACAATCCTATTTCATCCCATGCTCTCTAGATTTCCCCGACTTTCATCCCTATTCTCAGTGATCTTCCATTGCTTCCTGCCTTTTGTTTGCTTCCCCTGCTGCCCACAAACATTTTCATGTCTCTTTTATCCTCAAAATCATCCCTTGATACATCCATCCTTGGAATCTGTCATCCTATATCTCTCCTCCCTTTGGTGGCGAAACTCTTTGAGTGGACCATTTGCAATGAGGGGCTCCGTTTCTTTTGCTCTCACTCTCTTTGCCTCCTCATTGTTCAACCAAAACTATTCTCCCTAAGTTTGCTAAAGATCTCTCAACCACCAAATTTAATGGTCATTTCTTAATTGTCATCCCTCTTGACCTCTATGAAACCTCTGACACTATCAATCACTCTCTTTTCCTTGACACTTATCCCTCTCAATTTTCATGACACTGCTTCCTCCTGGTTCCCCTCCTACCTGTCTGATCACTTCTTCCCCTTTGCTAGATCATCATCTACATCCTGCTTACTAAGCATGGGGGCTCCTCCAGGCTCTGTCTGGGTCCTCTCCTCTTCTCTCTCTATATATATTGGGTGATCTTACCTTCCACAGATTCTATTATTTCTATGCAAAAGACTCTCAGATCAACTTATCCAGTCCTAACCTCTCTAGACCTCTAGTCCGCGATCTCCAGCCATCTATTATTATTTGACATCTCAAACTCAATATCCTATAACCATCATAAAGTCAACATGACCAAACTGAATTTATCTCCCAACTCCACCCCTCTTCCTAACTTGCCTATCACTTACCATCCGACCACCAGGCTCAAAAAGTAGATGTCATCCTCAAATCTTCCCCATCTCCACTCCCCTTATCCAAGAGGGAGCTCAAAGAGGCTATCTGGTAGACATCGTAAACTCAGCATACCCCAAACTGAATTTATCATCTTTCTCCCCTCCCTTTCCTAACTTGTTTATTACTATTGAGAGGACCACCATCTTCCCATTTACCCAGGCTCAAAAATTAAGTGCCAACTTCATCTCCTCATTCTATTGTACACCCCATATCCAATCCGTTGCTAAGATCTGTTAACTCTATCTTTGCAACATCTCTCACATACACCACCTTCTCTTCTCTGATACTGCCACTACCCAGGTACAGACCTTCATCTTGTCTGGGCCATTGCAACAGCCTGCTGATTGGCCTTCCTACCTCAGTTCTCTCCCCATTCTGGTCCACCCTCCACTCAGACATCAAATGATCTTCCTGAAGTGCAGGTCTGACCATATTATCACTCCCCTTCCCCCCATTTAGTAAACTCCAATGATTGCCTATCACCTCCAGGACTGAATATAAAAATTCTACACAATCTGACCCCTTCCTAGCTTTCTAGACTTCCTATACCTTTCTCCCTACCTCATACTCTGCAATCCAATGACGCTAGCCTCTTTGCTATTCCTTGCACACATCATTCTTTCCCCTGACTCTGAGCATTTTCATTGGCTACCACCATGTTTAGAATACTCTCCTTCTCCATCTTGGCCTCGTGACTTGTCTAGCTGACTTCAAGTCTCGGCTAAAATCTTATCTGCTGCAAGAAGCCTTTCCCAGTCCTTCTTAATCTTAGTGTCTTCCTCTAAGACACTAATCCCCAATTTATGCTTGATTTATCTTATTGGTACACAGTATTTTTGCATTGTTTTCTCCCCCATTGGACTGTGAGCCCCTTGAGAGCAAGGACTGTTTTTTGTCTTTCCTTGCATCCCCAGTGTCTAGCACATAGTAGGCACTTGATAAATGATAGCTGACTGACTGACTAATCCACATGGCTGTGAATCCATGGCTGTGAACTCTGGTTTTATATCTGGATGTTGCAGCCTTCCCATGCCTACCTGGCACCTCTCAATTGCCCTCTCTATGATTTCATTTTCAATGCTTTGGAAGTTGTTATGTTCTGCGTTTTGCTGCTATACAAATACAAACATCTTTTCCAGTCTTATCTTCTATTATTTCCTTCTATGCTCCAGGCAAACTGGCTTTATTTTCTACCCAGGCATACACTGCCAGTGCCTTCTCACCACAGCGCATTTGCTCACATTGTTGCCTAGGTCCATAATGTCCTCCCTTGGCCATTTTACCTGCTAAAGAATAAGAACCCATTTTTGAGCAACAAATTCAATGTCCTCACCTCCCTGATCTCTCAGTGATGCCCTTCCTCCCTTGGACACCACAAGGCATTTTGTTGTATAACTCTTCATAAACTTATCCTTCTACCAGGTAGTAAGTGACATGAAGACAGAGACTGTTGCTTAAACTGTCTTTTTCCCAGTGTCTGACATTCAGTGTGCACTTGATCAATAATTATTGAGGGACTAGGGGCGGCTAGGTGGCGCAGTGAGTGGAGCACTGGCCCTGGAGTCAGGAGGACCAGAGTTCAAATTAGGCCTCAGACACTTGACACAAAAACTAGCCGTGTGACTTTGGGCAACTTACTTAACCCCAACTGCCCTCCAAAAAAAAGCAAAAAAATAATTATTATTATTGAGGGACAATAGAAGGACAGGTCACACCTCAAGATGGTGTCTCTCTGCATTTAGCACTAGATGGGGGTTAAAGGAAGCATCTGAGGGTATTAAGTTCATGCTTCACTAATTCCAATATGCTAAGAATTTTACATTACAAATAGGAAAAAATATTTAATTGGCAAGAAAGACCCAAAAGGGGACAAATATCTTTCAAAGTCTTTAATATAAAAAACAAGATTAAATCTTCTCTTCACATACTATCCTCTTCCCAGCTGTTCTGATAAAAGTGTTTGGGGGTCATCTCAAGTCATCCTGATCAATGCCTTACCACTGGCCCCAGATGGCTCCAGAGAAGGAAGTGACTTTGTACAGCACTCCCTTACTTAAATCCAATTCATTTGCAAATCATGACCTTATCTTCCTGATGTCATGTCCTCTTCCAAGAATGAAGGACAAACAACAACCTATAAGTAGTCCAAGATACCCCAGGACCCAAATGGTCGGTTCCAGTTAGACAACACACCTTCTGCCCTTCCTTTCCCTGCCTCCCTTTCCCTCCCCTCCCTTCCCTCCCATGTATGTCTTGACTTGTGAGTGAATCAAATTTAAATGAAATTAGAAGTAGGCTAGCTATGAGCTGGCCTGAAGGATGGAACTCAAACAGAATGCCTTTGAAAAGGCTATATACTCTCTAGAGTAGTGTCATTCCTCTCCAGGCTGCCCTCTGGACATCCAGTACTTCAAATCTCCCCAACTCCTTTTCATTTCCCTTTTAGAAGGCCTTCCCCCATCAAAATGTACACTCCTTCCTAAAGTAGTTTAGAATAATGTCTATGTGTAGTGATGGGGAACCAGATCGGTTGGTTAATTGAATGAGCCTCCCACCCCAATCCAGAAATTACAGACTGTAAATGACAACTAACAAAGACAATAAGGGGTTGTATTAGGTATATAAAAAAGTCTTTGCTGCCCTTTATGAAGTGTGAAGTGATTCATTCAAGCCAGATGAAATTTTTGTTGTTGTTGTTCCTCCTTCATTTTCAAAAAGGACCAATGACATCACAGGGTGATGTCTTGACTTGTGAATGAATTGGATTTAAATGAAATTAGAAGTAGCTCTGGCTCAGCTAATTACTGCTTTTAGAACCTTAGGAACCTCTTGGGGTCTCAGGCTCCCCATCTGTAAAATGTGGGGATGAGGAGGGTGGAATAGGATGATGTCTGAGCCCCCTTCCAGTCTACATTTATAAGCCAATTATCTTTGCACTTCATTCTCCCCAGCTTCAAAATAAAGGGACTTGTCAATCCACCAGTTGTCACCTTCACCAGGTTATTTTTAAGATTACTAGTCAGAAAGTACTTGGAGATTTGAAGCAAACAGGCATTTCACAAAGACTCATCAGAACAATTCCAAGTCCCCAACTGTTCTTTGGATTCAAACTAATGTACAGAAGCCCAGAGTCCGGCTGTGGCTATTGAATCATGACATCCAACATGTTTCATTGAATTTGGAAGAAGAAAGTACACATTTATGTTCAAGAAATTGGCTTGGCTTTGTTCTAAGCTGTGTGACAAGTTCAAATTATCAGACGCTTTTTTTCATTTCTAGTTTATTGGTCTTCCCCCTCGTCAATATCAAGGCAAGGATGCCCCTGAGTACCAAAGGGCACACAATACCAATCTGGTCATTGGCATCTGCAATTTCGATTAGAAGCACAACCTGATTTCATCCCTAATTCCTTCCACAGAGTCTGCCAGCTGCCTCTGTCTTAAGCACCATCATTTTCCTTTCCTTCAACACTTCAAGTCTACGTACCCTAGGCAGCTAGAAAGATGTACTTGCTTTAAATGATGACTAATTGAAAATTGATACTGAGATTATTCAGATGAATCCATCTAGTATTAATAACTCCCATCAATAATATATCTCCGGTGATATACTAGAAAAAGTCCTGTCTTTGAATCTCGAAGATGTGGGTTCAAATCCTAGCTCTAGCACTCACTACCTATAGGACAGAGCAAGTCACTTAAGCACTGGGCCTCAGTTTACTCTACTGTAAAATGATGAGGTTGAACTAGGCAGTCCCCTTCCAGATGCAAATTGCTTCCTGTTCAGATGCAAATTGCTTCCTGTTCCCTACCTTCCCTTTTGCTTTGCCCTGCATCCCCACCCCACCCCCACATCCATTGCAAAAAAAAAAACTTAATGGGAAGCATTTTAATTTTCATATTATAACCTAGTGAAGTCCCGCTGACACATACAGGAGGCTTACCATGGAGAAGGCACTCTTACCCAAAGAGAAATCCAAATAATTTGGATGCCTGGCAAGAAGTCGGACTAGCAGGCCAAAGTTCAAATCTACGATGAAAAGTTTAGGCTGTGGGGAATCCAATATGACTCTGGTCAGACAGCTGTAGGGTTCTTCTATGGACTAAACCATCAGAGAAAATCAGTTTAAAGGAATAAAATCAGTGTCTCAGGGAGACAGCGTAGTATGATGGGACAAACACTGGACTGAGCCTAGAGTCCTGACTTTGAATCTTTCACTGTCCTTGGGCAAGTAACCTCTCTAGGTCTCAGTTTCCCCACCAAGAATGTAATTCTTTCAGCAGCTCACACATTTAGCATTTTAAGGTTTGCAGAGTTCTTTTAGTGAGTCAGTCAAGAAGCATGAACTTAGCACCTACTGTATACCAGACACTGTGCTACATGCTGCCCATCCACTACTATCATCTGAGCCTCACAAAAGCTTTGTGATCTGGATGTTGTGTTTACTATTATTCCCATGTTTACAGATGAAGAAACTGGGACTCAAAGATGGGAAGAAGGCTTGACTACAGGGATATAGCTCAAAGGCATAAGAGGTAAAGTCTACACCTAGGTCATCACTCTAGTGCTTAAACTTCCTCCTTGAAGGAGGGCGTTCCAAGCTTGCCTACATGTCAGAGGTGGTACCAAAGGGATCCCTGATCCAATACCAATTAGACTTCCAAGGTCCCTTCCAACTCTGAGATTCTGTGACTAGATGACATTTCCTATAGGATTGTAGATTCAGAGCTAGAAGAGACCATAAAGGCCATCTGGTCCAATCTCCCTCCCTTTTTACAGATAATGAAACTGAGTCCCAGAAATCGGAAGTGACTCATCCATGGTCACAGCAGTTATCAGGGACAGAAACAGGACTTCAAGTCCTTTGGCTACAAATGCAGGACTCAACTCACTGTACCACTGCTTCTCCCAGGGTTACACCTGAAAAGATCATTTTGCCCACATCCCTCACTTTAGAGATGTGAACACTGAGACCAGAGAAGAGAAATAACCCAAGGTCACAGCTCAGAAATGATGGAGAAGGATTCCAAACTACCTCCTCTGACTCCAGATTCAATGTATTTCCCAGGACTCCAAAGCTGTCTTCTAAGATCCCTTACAATACTAAAACTTTGTGACCTATGAAATGGGATAAGCAGGATTCAACTCCTTCCCTCCCAGGGCTGTCATGAGAGAAAGGCTTTGGTTAATCTTAAAGGGCTACAGAAATATGACAAATTAGACCTCTCAAAACAAACCCTAAAATCCAGATTGTACATATTTCAGGGGCAGTGGCTGCTGTCCCCCCCACTACTTTGAAAGAGGGGGACGTTTGGGATTTCTTGTCTGAGAAGTTGAGAGTCTCCAGCACAACAGTGGCTGATAGAAGACAGTTATCAGCCCCCAGGAAGTAGGGGTAGGGGTTGGAGTTTCCAGAGCCTAATCTGTCACTTGTTGATAGCATTTTGTCCAGTTACCAGATCTATAGGTTTAAGGCTCCAACTTTCCACCCAGCCTCTAAGCTGTCTCTTAACTAACTTGAATCCTTCCTGAAATATTTAAAGCATTCTCTCCTATACAGTTCAACTTTTGTCAGTATTCTCTCGACTTTCTGTGATCCCCCCTGCTAGAAATGGTGAATAGAAGGATGAAACCATCAATCCCACACACAGACGGGCTAGAAAGATGCTTAACCTGCCTGTGGAAAGACCCTCCAGGAGGCAGCAGCATTTGACATCAGACATTAACCACCCTTCCAACTAGTTTTTGGAACAAACCCATGTGTGCATTTTAGCTTCCTTCCAAAGTCTCCTTCCTTCATCCCTCTGTCCTGTGTTGTGGTTCAGAGAAAGTTAAGCCTTTGCAGCATGTGTGCTGGAAAGGTCTCCCACCCTCCCCACCTCATGGCTTTTACTCCCTATAATTTCTCTACTTTCTTAGTTAATGGGTAAAAAGAGATACTTACATCTTCTGCACCTAAATAGAAGATGCAGCTGCTGCCTCCGCTGCTACTGCTGCTGCTCCCATAACTCCTGTTTCTGCAGCTGCTACACCCCATGCTCATAGCCTCTGCTGCTGTGACTCACAGCTGGCAAGGATAGTCGGCTGCCACGTCAGCTGGCAGGAACCTTTCTGCTGTTGCTGCTATTTCCTGATGGGACAATTTAGCATGTAGAACTAAAGCCTGGAAGCATCATTCCCTTCACCATATTGAGAAGGTCAAAGCAAAGAAGGTCAAAGCCTTTTTTTTTTTTTCTGTGCAGAGACTCTGAAAATTCATGTTCCCCCTATTATGGACTTCTAGCCAAAGGAAAGCAACTGGCTAAAACGTGACCAGGGAGCAAATTCCATTTTACCTTTCAACCTGTGGATATATTTGATGAACAAGGAGACATTAGGGGCTATTCCTGCCCCTAGGAAGTATTACGTAGATTAAAACCTGATAAATTCTGTGATTCTATGAGATATGTCTTAATTATTTTCCTCCTGAGATGGATTATTGTATTTTATCTGAAGATTTTTAAAGTATTTTAAGTATCTTTTTTTAAACAGAGAAAATAACTATTGTCCTTGGTCAAAACTATCTTTCTTTCAATGCCAGAATTTCCATATGTAGAATTCCAAAAAGTTTCTGAACCTAACTGATATAACAAGCCAAAAATGAATGCTTCACCAAGACTTTTCTTTTTCTTTTTTTTTTTTTTTTTAGAGAGGGGAAGGCAGGGCAGGTCCTCCTGACTCCAGGGCCCAGTGCTCTGTTCACTGCACCGCCCAGCTGCCCCACCCCACCCCCACACCTTTTCTTAATAATAAATGACATATATGGTGATTTAAAGTTTTTGAATCATTTTATAATATATTACCGCATATGAGCCTCACAAACACCCTGAAAGAAAATAATAAGTGTCCATATAACACTTCCAGGTTTACAAAGCACTTTATAAATACTATCTGACTTTATCATTTTATCAAGTATTATTATCTTTATTTTACAGGATGTTGTAGCACAAAGAGTCTGGATTCAATCTCCTGAACCATATACACACAGTGGAAAGTCAGGTCCCTAATACCCAGTCGTGGCTACTACTTCTCCCTTGATGGGATCATCTAATCTCCAACTGATATGCTCCCCCCAAAAACTGATAATTACTTAGACAAGCCAAAGTTAAATAACTTTTAGAAACAGAAAATCTTTTTCCAATCTTCTACCTCCCCACAAACTCTTTTTTTGTTTTGTTTTGTCTTTGTTTTTGGCTTTTTGGAGGACAGTTGGGGTTAAGTGACTTGCCCAAAGTCACACGGCTAGTAAGTGTGTCAAGTCTAAGGCTGGATTTGAACTCAGGTTCTCAAGTCTGAGGTCAGATTTGAACTCAGGTGCTCATGATTCCAGGGCCGGTGAGCTATTCACTGTGCCACCTAGCCATATCCCCCCCACCCCACCCCACCCCCACACACACACATACATGACCCAGTTTCATTGGCCTCCTTACTGTTCCTTAATCAATACACTCCATCCGTAAACTCCAGGTATCATCATTGCCCATTGATCCTCCACTTCTGGAGCTCATCATTGATGTCTAGCTCCCTTGGCCTCCTTCTAATCCCAGCTTAAATCTCACCTTCTACAGAAGCCATTCTTGATCTCCCTTAATTTTAGTGCTTCCCTCTGTTGACCATTTCCAAATTATCCTATATATATATATATCTTACATATCTTATTTGTAGAAAAGGGAGCTCCTTGAGAGGAGAGACTGCCTTTTGCCTTTCTTAACACTGTGTCTGTCTGGTACATAATAGGATCTTAATAAATGTTTATTGATTGGTTCATAGAGGTCTTCTCACTTGACAAAGAATCAGAACATGCAATATTCAGTTAGTTAATTGGGATAGAGACTATTGAATGATTGATTGAAGATCCACCCTTACTTTAGGTCATTTAAGTGACTTCCCTGGAGTCATGCAGCTAGTCAATATCAGAAGTAGATTCAAATCCAGCCCCCTTGTTTTTGCTGTTGCTTTTTGTTTTAGCTTATTTAATATTTTTCCCCTATTTCATGTAAAAATTACTTTAATGTTCTTTTTTTTATTTTGAGTTCCAAATTCTCTGCCTCCACAACCCACTCCCGTAAGAAGGCAAATAATTTGACATAGGTTATGCATGTGTAGTCATGCAAAATATGCTTTTAGGTAAGTAATTCTGTGAAATAAAATACAGACCAAATTTGTAGAAACGATATGGGATTGCATGTCACCACAGGGAGTGGGGGAAGGGGGGGAAAACTCAAGGGATTATGAAATTGAATGTTATAAACTAAAAGTAAATAATTCTTTTTAAAATACAGACCAAAAAAACAGGAAAAATAAAGAAAATAAAGAAAAATATCTTCAATCTGCATTCAGGCTCTACCAGTTCTTTCTCTGGCAATGGACAGCATCTTTCATCAGAAGTCCTACAGAACTGTCTTGGATCATTGCATTGCTGAGAAGAGCTAAGTTATTCATAGAAGATCATCATACAATATTGTTGTTTCTGTGTATAATGTTTTCCTGATTCTGCTCATTTCACTTTGCATCTCTTTTTAATGGCAATGGGAATCTGAAGATCTTCCTGTCCATTGGCTCCTTCATAGTCTTAAGTGAATCTGAGAACCTTCCCTGATTTGAAAATATTCTCTGCCTCCTAATAGGCTGAATGTGGTCACATGGAGCCTGGGTCAGGAGGCTTGTTCTTCAGGCATGCCCACACCTTGTTCCTTTGTGATTGGGCAGTGGGTCAAGAGAGTTGTGAAATTCTCTGACCCAGGAGAAGGCTATACATACCTTGATGTGAGGTTTTACTTTGGGGCTCACTTTGGAAAGAGTTGTGTGATTTGGCCAGATGAGACTGGACAGCTATTGAGCCCCCTGGCTTTGAAAACCCAGATGTTGGTGCTTCCCTCTCTGGTAACTGACTAGGATATGGATGTAATGGTCAGATGGCTGGAAGCCCTGTCTGCTGAATTGTGTTATTTTCTGTTGTAACTTCTGTTTGTATTCTCCGAAGTTCAGGGTGCTGACTTTTTCCCCTGGACTAGGTAAATCATATACATTTGATTGATTAAAGTAAGACTGTTAACCCGTTTTGAGTTGCTTTCCTTTAGAAAATCAGATCTAAGAACCTGTACTAGCAGCCATTCTGGGTATGCTAGGGTGCTTGCTGCTACACGCTTCATATATGTCTCTCCATGTTTTTCTGAGAGCATCCTGCTCATCATTCCTTAAGGCACAGTAGCATTCCATCATAATCATGTATAACAACTTGTTTAGCCATTCCCCAATTGATGGGCATCCCCTAAATTTCCAATTATTTGTCACCACTAAAAGAACTGCCATAAATAATTTTGTATTTATACGTCCCTTGCCTTTGTCTTTTTATCTCTTTGTAATGTAGCCCTGGGAGTGCTGTTGCTTGATCAAAATATACATGGTTTTATAGTCCATTGGGCATAGCTCCAAACTGCTCTCTGGAATGGTTGAATCAGTATCCCATTTCACCAATAGCACATTAGTATCTGCATTTTCTCACGCCCCTTCTAATAGCTGTCATTTCCCTTTTTTATCATATTAGCCAATCTGACAGGTGTGAGGTAGTAGTTCAGAGTTGTTTTAATTTACATTTCTCACATCAATAGAACTTTAGAGCATTTTTTCATATGACTATAGATAAAACCTAGGCCTTTCTAAAATCATGTCCAAAATACTACCCAGTATGAAGCCCAACCTGCTTCTCTCTACTCAGTGTAATTCAACAAACGTTCATTAAAGTACTGGGACAGGCCCTGGGCATACAAAGATGAAATAAGATGGAGTTCTACCAACAAAGTATTTCCAGCCAAACAGATAATACTTGTGCATTAAAAACTATAATAGAAATTTGAATGTGATGAGTACAGGGGTGGTCAAATAAAGTGTTAGAAGAGATTTAAGGAAGTAAAAAATACTTTCAACTAGGGAGATGCAGGAAGGCTTCATGGAAGAAGCAGCAACTGCATGGAGTCTTGAGGTTTCAAACTGGCTAATGTTTTCTTGATTTTTATCATGCTTTTATTCAGTGGTTCTCAACCTGTGGGTTGCAACCCCTTTGATGGTCGAATGACCCTTTCACATGGGTCGCCTAAGACCATCAGAAAACACATATTTCCAATGGTCTTAGGAACCTGGACAATGCTCCTCTATCATCTCCAGGAGGGTCTGCCCACATGCAGATACGTTCACATATGAGTATTAAAGGGTTGCGGCATTAGGAAGGTTGAGAACCACTGCTTTTATTCAACTCATTTAACTGTTTACCCATGAACATGGGAATGAGTAAAACAACATTTTTGGAAGGAATAGGAGGGACCAGTAATTGAGAGCTAACTAGACTGTTGTGGCTGTTGATTCATGCCCAATGTGGACACCAATAATTTCCATGGGGATTTCTTGGCAAGGTTACTGGAGTCATTTGCCATTTCTTTCTCCAGTGGATTAAGGCAAACACAGGTTAAGGGACTTGCCCAGAGTCACACAGCTAGTAAATGTCTGAGGTCAGATTTGAATTCAGTTTTCCTGACTCCAGGCCTAAAGTTCTATCCACTAAGCCAACTAGCTACCTCGTTAAATGAGGCATTGAACATTAAAAGAGGCCCTTAAAAATGACTCTATTTAAATATATTCCTAGACAAAGGTACTGAGATTTAACCATGAGGGATTATTTGCAGTTATTTGTCCAAGCCCTGATACAAATAAGGAAGAGCAGATTTCTGTTAAAAAAGAGTGTGTAGGGTACCCCTTATACTTAGATCAACTTTAAATTTTCCTCTTTGAGACTTGGATTCAATGTCCTTAGTGATTTCCTTAAGAGCCAAAGAGAGTGAAGTCCATCCTTCTTCCATGTGACAACCGTTTAAATATATGACTACAACAACAACTTTCCTTATTAATTTTCTCCAAGACAAACATCTCTAACTTCTTTGACTAATCCTATGATGGCATGAGCTCCAGACTCTTTATCATGCTATTCTCCCTGGACCCTCAGTGTACTTAGGACAAGCATCCTTAAAATGCAGTGGTCAGACTGGATGCAGAACTCCAGACTGATCTGACCAGGGCCGAAGAGGAAACATGGCTGTCACCTCTTTATTCAACTGTGCTATGCCTCTCACTGTGGCCTAAGAACAAATCGATTTTCAATTAATTCTGTTCAATAAACAATTGTTTGTCCTATGCAAAGCAGAGGGCATCCAAGGTCAAAATAGAACAATCCTTGACCTCAAAGAGTTCAGTTACCATCTCTTTGCAAACAATTCCCAAATCTTTATATGGAAATTGCTTTCTCTTCTGGACTCTAGTCCTACTTTGCCAACTGCCTTCTAGACCTAGATGCTTCAGAGGCATCTCAAATTCATCATGTCCAAAACAGAAATTGTTACACACACACACACACACCCCTCCTTGAAATATGCCTGTTTCTGTTGAGGACAACACCATCTATCTAGGCACCCAAATTCATAACTTTGTCTCTTCCCTCCCTCTCATCCCCCATATCCAATTGGTTACTAAGTCTTCTCATTTGATTTCCACAACATTACTAGCACCCCTTCCTTTCTCTCCATTCACAGGAACATTACTCTACTTCAGGCACTCATCACTTTGTTCCTAGACTATGTTAATAATTCCTAATTGGTTTCCCTGCATCCACTCTCTACTCTTTGCATCTTTCACAAAGCTGCCTAATTCACATACCTAAAAAATAGATCTGACCATGTCATTCTCCTACTTCAAAACCTTTAGTGTTTCCTTATTTCTTCTAGGATAAAGTATAAACCTCATAGTTTTATATTTAAAACATCCCACAAAAAGGTTTTGCCTGATTGTACATGCATGATTTATACCAAATTGCTTGCATTCTCAAGCAGTGGAGAGGGGAAAGAGAGAGACAGAGACAGAAACAGAGAGAGAAAGAGACAGACAGATGAAGAGAAATTGAGAATTTGGAACTCAAAATTTTAAAAAAACAAATGTTAAAAAATTTTTGCTTGCATGTAATTAAGAAAAAAGTAAAATAAAAATTAAATGTTAAAAAATTTTAAAATTTCACAATTTGGCTCCCACTGACCTTTCTGAGTTTATTTCATATTACTTCTTTCCAGATACTCATTCTCATCAAACCACTGCCACCTGTTCTCTGTACACAGTCTTTTCTATCTCCTGCCTTTGCACAGGTACTTCCACTTCACCACCACTCTTAGAATCTCTAGCTTCTTCAAAACATAACTGAGATGCCCCCTCTTATGCAAGCTGCTTTCTGTCCTCAAAGTTGTTAGGGTTATATCCCTTCCTTCTTACCTCTTCTACAGAACTAAAGGAGGGGAAAAAGTCACAGGAATAAAGTGCAATATCAGTTGCAATTCCGAAAAATGCCAGGCGGTAGCAGAGAGCATCAAAGGACCTGTAGAGAGCAACAACCTGTAGGGACACAGAAGACCAGCAGATGGCAGCAGAGAGCAACTCATGAAGGACCAGTGGAAGGAGGAGCATCAGAACCCAGTAGCTGGAAATTCAGGAACATCTCCAGAGCTGCTAAATGATATGAAAAGTTGTGCAGAGGGAACAGCTTAGCAGAAATTGCTCTCGGAGAGCACATTAGCATGTTCCTTACATATATGTTATCCTGGCCACATGTGTTCCCTTGTGTGCTCAGTTCATACGTAATCCCTGTCTGCATTCCCCCCAAATGTAATTCTCTCTTTATTGTACCGTGCAATAAACAGTAACAGGGTGATTGTAGCCTTGTGTATGTTGGGGAGGGGGGAGGGAATTCCTTGTCATTTATTTTGTTCTCCCATTTATTTAAATGACTCCTGTATCTTTCAGTTGTTCTCATAAAAGAGACATTGCTGGGGGAAGGAGGAGAGGGTTTTGTTCTCCTATTTCTGCATAGGTACTTTGCATTTGCTTATTTGTGGATATGTTATTAACTTTGCTCACCCCTACAGATTTCCATTCACAAGACCTTCCCAGACATTTGGAACTATAGAGTTTTAATCCACTGAATCCCGAGCACACTTTCTTTGAACCCTGTGCAATCTGTTCTCCCCAAAATTAGTAAGCAATTACATTTTCCCCAACTTTCCTTTACTTCTCCATAACTAATTCTAAGATTCTCTATGGATGCCATCATTTCTATGCCTTAGCACCACCAGTCTCTCCCTCTAAATGAAAATCACTCCACCTTCTGAAGAATGAAATTATCTTTAAAATAAGTCAAGAAATTATTGCTTTTCTGCTTATGGTTAAAAGAATTCCATTGAAAATTCAAATAATTAAAATGTCCCCCTCCCTTTCTACTGAATCCTGTCTCCATACCAGGTGTGGGATCTATTTCCAGTACTCCTAATATATTTTCTCTTTCTGTCTAGGCAAGTCTATAGTATAACCCATAGAAAATATCACCTCTGTTTGTCTCCATTGAACACCCAAATACTCTCTGTAAGACTTCCCCACTTAAGATTCTGCCTTTCTTCAATTGAAATGTCTTCTGAATATACACTGATACTCTGTCCCCATTCCCCATCCTAGCTCTTAACCAATTTTGTTAATTTTGAATAAATTATGTCCTTCCAGAGTCATATTCCAGCACATGTCTCATCCCTCCAGGTCTCAGTGAAGATGACTACAAGGACTAAATTGCCTCCTTGAACTAGGATTTTAGAATTGGAAAGTAGCTTAAAGGACATCTGGTCCAATCCCCTCATTTTTAAAATTTTCCCGAAATCACAAAGCAAGTCAATGACAGAATTGGGACTAAATAATTGAACATTGTTCTTTGCTTTTAGTTCAAACAATCTATATTCTCCCTATGTTGGCATACAAAGACACACATAAAAAGAATATACTTTCAATTCTATTTGCATCTTGGACAGATTGATATTCAATAACTTTGATGCTCTTTACATAAAACATAACTACCTCATTGGGTAAAAATTCTATAAAGATTTCTCTCCTTAAATAATTTTGTCAGGAAAAGGAATATTATTATTCCAAATTGTAATAGCAAAAGTCTTAAGTAAAAGCAACAAATATAAGGGATAAAGGAGATTCCAAAAAAATAAAATTTTAAATGTCAATTATATTAGATTTAAAAGGTTGTTCAAAAACAAAATCAATGTAACTAGAATAAAACTGTTGATTGAAGAAAAAAACTACAACAAAACTCCCTTAAAGAAGTCTGATTTTAAAAATGTATAAGTAAATAATGCAAATGACCAAGAGTCATGCTCTAGTAGGTCAAAGGATAGGAGTGGACAATGCTCAAAAGAAATTCAGGCTATAAATAACATATGTGTGTGTTTGTGTGTGTTCCAAAGCAATAACAATAAGAGAAATGCAAATTAAAACAACTCTGAGGTTTTAACCCACACCCAGGATATTGGCAAAGATGACAAGAGACAAAAACAGTTGATGGTGGAGAGGACTATGGGAAGACTCGCATACTAATGCGCTATTTGTGTAAATGTGAATTGATTCAAGCATTCGGGAGATATTTTGGGAATTATGCTAGAAAAATGATTAGACTTTTAATAACCTTTGATTGCTGGTAATATACTCTACAAAAATGTAGAAAATGTTCAAGATTTACCAAACCATTCTTGTATGATTCTTAACAGCTTCTCCCCCTTTTTCTCACCACTCTACCATTGTTACTACTGAAGTGGAAAGGGGCCACACAGGACCGAGGCCATTTTGCATTTCTCAGTGTTTCACAGGTTCCCATGGCCAAAGAATGAAAGGCAAGGGAAAGAAAACTAAAAGACATCAGGATTCAGATTAATGCAATGACCAATGGTCTCCAAAAGACTGATAATGAAACATACCTCCCCCCTCTCAATAGAGAGATAGGGGACTGGGGATCATTGGACACTAACAATGTGTCCGGTTTTTGCTCGATCCTACTCTTTTATCGCAGAAAGGGAGGCATTGTCAAAGGAAGTAATAGCAACATTAAAATAAAAGCATCAATAAACATTTATTTTAAAATGTAACAAATAGATTCTTTAAAAGTATAGACGACCTGGCCATTTTCAAGATAAAAAAAAAAATTCTTTATCTTTGACATCCTACCACCCAGAAAACTCCAGAAGCTAGCATTTCTGATATCCCCAATTAAAATCTGCACACTGGTAATATGTACTAATGCTGGAGGCTAAACAGAGTATATTATTCCGATTCTGCCAGAATTAAATATAAGTTAGACTTCTAACTCCAAAATCCCTTTGCAAATAATGGTGATTTTTTTAATCTCTCTTTTCATTTAATAATGTAGTCTTTGGGGAAAAATAGCAAGAGAAGCAATAACTCAGCTAATTGGAACTTGTGACTAAATGGAAGTACCTTTATATTTCCTAACCTGGTAGATAGCAAAGTTCCCAGTGTTCTCTGAACAGCTCAAATGGGAAGGAAGAGCAAGCAGATTGTGCAGAATTATCCCATGGCTTATACACACTGCAAACATCTCAGCCCAAACCCTCCATTCACTTTGATAAGGAAAGTTTGTGTGGGTGGACAGCTAGCCGAATATTACTGAACAAAGAAAGGGTGTAGGCAGGATTGATTTCTACAGTAACCAACCTGGAAGAGAAAATCAGGCAAGCCTGGGAAGTTTAGAATACATTCTGTCTCTTGGAACCTCATTGATTTTTAAACTAACTGGTGGTGCCAGTGGAAATCTGTGACAAGATGAGTCAAATACCTTCAAATGAAATCTTTCCAGTGAAGCAGGAACATGGGGACAGCAGAAAGCAGTTCATTAGGGATTCTTACCTATACTTGTTAAACAGCAGAGAACTCACCACCTTAATTATTGTCACTTTCTAACTAAATCACTTTGACCTAAGCAAGCAATGCTATAAATTTTCATCATTTAAGACACCAACTGATCAGCTTTGGAAGTTAGTCATCTAGCATTTATTAAGTGCCTACTGAATGCCAAGGCAACAATGTGCTAAACTGGAAAATCTAATTCTAAAGCACATTCGAATGTAGGACTACCAACTGTACATTTATGACTCCTCTGACTTCTGTGGTATCTCTTCCCCTCTCAGTGGGGATCATGAGATTATTCAAAGAAAGTTAATTTTAATTTGCTTTACTTTAGAAATAAACTATATGCCACACAGCATTTTGAGAAGGCAAGCAGGGGGCCATGATGTTACACAATTTTCAAAGGTGAGGATGCTTTGGCTGGAGCATGGAAAGAGACAAAGAAAAAAAGACTGGGAAAAGTGGACTCATAGAGAAAGAAGACATGTGGCCACACTATAAAGCAGGTGTATTTCCATATTTTCATTCACCACACCTCCTGCTCATTGTTTAGTTCCATTTAACTTGGCAATTAAGAAACCCCTACTAATTAGCGATATTCTAGGACTAGAAAGATTTTTGTGAAAGCAAAACCAACCAACCAAGAGATGTGCTCCTTTGTCATCCTTTGCAGGTAGTAAGGGACACATTCCTATCAACAGTAATGGTTAATATCTGCCCCAAGAGAAGTATTAGGTACATTGGCTGTGTGTTGAGACCAATGCCATATGTGACACATTAAAAAAGACTTGGTTCCTAGCTTTCTACAGAGAGGTTCGAGTTCCTTCAGCCATTAAAGACATAAGTTGTTAAGGGAGGCGTGAAAAGAATAAGCATTTATTAAGTACCTACTACACACCAGGCACTTTGCCAAGTACACTACAAAAGTCTCATTTGATCCTTATAATAGCCTGGGAGGAAGGTATGATTATTTTTGCCCCTTTTACAGGAAACTCAGGCAGACAAAAGCTAAATGACCTGCCCAGAGTCAAGGCAGACAGTGAGTTATCTGAGGTCAGATTGTAACTGGGGTCTTTCTGATGCCAGGCCCAGAGCTCAATACACTGCTCCACCTGGATTCTACTGTTGTAGATAAAAGAGTAGAATCAACCTGTGGATTCCACAGGTAGAATCCAACTAGATTGTTGTTCAGTCATGTCCAACTCTTCATGACCTTTTTGGAGGGTTTCTTGTCATTTCCTTCTCCAGTTCATTTTACAGATGAGGGAAGTGAGGCAAACAGGGTTAAGTGACTTGCCAAGGGTAACACAGCTAGTAAATGTCAGAGGTCAGATTTGAACTCAGAAAGATGAGTCTTCCTGACTCCGAGTTCAGCACTCTCTCCACTGTGCCACCTGGATGCCCACTACTCCACCTAGCTCCTGCACTTTAATCACTTCCTTTGCAGAAGACACGGTTCTAGATGCTGGGGCAACATCCATTCTTTCTAAATCTATCTACTCTTTCAAAAAACTAAAGTAACAGCCTGACCTCAAGGAGCTTTCAGTCTAGAGGGAAGGATGCAACAAAGATAACCATATGCAAATGAAAAGTAAACATAAAAAGTGAAACAAAGTGATTTTCAGAGAGAGCACTAAGGTGAGGGAGAAGGAGTGAAAAGAGATAAAATGGGAAGGGAGAGGGAACCAGAGGAAAGTATCAGGGGGTGGCATCCAATTTCTGTTTAGAAGACTGAGGTGGGAGGAGCCAATATGGCGGCATAGAAGCAGCAAAGTTCCGCAGCTCCCACACAGCCACCCTAAATACCCATAAAATATGATTCTAAACAAATTTCAGGGCTCCCAACTCACAAAAGTACAGGAAATACATCTCTCGATGAAGGCAACTCAGCAGGAGGGACTCATCACAGCAGGCCGGGAGCTGAGGCCAGCCCAGACTGAAACCAAAACCAGGGCCAGGTCCCAGGGTGGTCAGAAGGAGCTGAGCCTCCCAAGCCACAGCATGAGTCTACCCCGAGGAGCAGATCTACAGCACCTGGAGCAATCTCCACATCTATCAAGTCAGGAACAATAAGGATTAGAGAAAGGTCAGTGAAAGTGAAGCTTTCAAGCTAATTTTGGGGGAGGAAAAGCAGTTTGGCCAATATGCCCCCAGGGCAAAGAAGCAGTGGGGGAAGGGCAGGAACTGCTGTAACCGGCACCTGCCCCCACTGGGCTGCTTCAGAGCTCCTGGCCTGCGGACCCCACAGGGGGGCTGAGATGACTGATCAGGGCCAAGGGCTCTTGTGTTGAGCGGCCTGGATCCAGAACGTGGTCTTGGGTGGTAGTCCTGGGGTGCGCTTTTAGCAAGCCAATGCTGGTGGGGGCTGCAGCACCCGCCTAATAGCTCTGGCAGCTGGGAAAACCCCAGCAATTTGGGACAGAGCTTTCCCCTCTGGAAGCAGAGTTTCACAAAGCTAAAAAAAAAACCAACCAATTAATTGACTGGCCAACATGAGGAAAAGGAAGCAAAATAAGAACAATAAATAAATAAACAATAAAACTCTAGAATCCTTTTTTGTGGACAAAAAGGATCAAAGCATGGAAAGGGAGGATGACAACACAGTCAGAAATCTTACACCAAATGCTTCCAAGACACTTGAAGAATGCCTAGAAGCTATAGATCAACTGAAAAAGGACGTTGAAAAACAAATAAGAGAAGTGGAGGAAAAATTGGGAAGAGAAATGAGAATGATGCGAGAAAGTCATGAAAAGAGAGTCAACAACCTGACTGAAGAAAACAATACTTTAAAAAAGAAATTAACTCAAATGGCAAAAGAGGCCCAGAAAGCCAATGAGGAGAAGAATGCC
>CM053593.1:58906695-58938262 GCA_028646575.1 Pseudocheirus occidentalis
ATACTTTCTCCTCTTCTCTAACTCTTAGAATCCCTTATTTCCTTCAAAACTCAGATCAAGTGGGGCATATTCTGAAGCCTTTCCTGATACTCTCAGCTACTGTTCTTCACCCTCTTCGCTATGCCAGTTAATTTGTATTGATTTCGTATATGCATAGAAAAAGATATGTTGTATCCCCAATGGAATGTAAACTTCTCATGGAAGTTTATCTATTGTATCTTTGTTTCTCTAGAGTATATTACAGTGCCTGGCATGTAATAAATACTTGTTCATTTGTTGATTTGGTAGAAGTCCCAAAGTTCTTGCACCTATCTTACAGGACTGCTGCTAAATGCTGTTGTTGCTATATATTTGCTATAGAAATACAAATGTGGTTATTCTTAATGCTGTTATTCTAGTATTTGATTTCCCTATGGCTTGGCAGATTTTAATTTTTTTGCATTAGAGGGTTATTAACTATTCTTTCTTTTATATGAAGTATAATAACCAACTAAGAAAAATGACCTTATTACCTGGGTGCTCTGAGTTTTCAGTCTGCAAGATACTGCACATATGTTAACTACTGGATATTAATTACAAGAAGAAGTAATGGTACTTAAGGTCTAGTATCCTAGTTTTAGGGCTGGATTATCTTATTCTGTCCTTTTGTAAGTTGTAATTCATGACTTAGTTTGCCACTTAATTCCAAATCTGAACATTCCCTCAAAGAAATACAAAGAAATGTATATTTTCTGTTTTACTAGTCGTAGCAGATGTTTTCTGATACCATGAACAGTGACTTTCCTCTGACATGTGTATTTGCCATCTGTTGCATTTAAGCTGCAATTGAGTCTTTTATCCATTCATTTGGATACTTAAATTATGTTTCTTCTTTTGTTAGAAATTATGAAAAACTGCAAATGAAGCATTTTAAATGTTAATACTTCTAATATTTCTTAAAAATGTAATTCTACTTCCTTTTTGAGTCACATGATAAACTAAAAAACACATTAATTGTATTTTTATAAGAATTTCCGGCATGAATCTTATTAGTGCATAGATCCATTATCTGATAAATAGATTTGAGATTATTATGCAATGCAAGATTTCATGACTTTCACCAAGAAGGATTAATTACAGAATAAAGAAGTTGGATTAAATTTAATAATTAAAAAATATAAACCTCACTTAGTTCAGTTGACTGGATTCCTTTCCTCTGGTTGTAGCCAGTTTTGGAGAAAGTCAGTTAAAACTCAGACAGTTATACTATTAGTTCTAAGCTGTTTTCAAGTATAATCAATTAGGTATAGACAGCTCCACAGACTTCAGTTTATTCCCCTTGCCTAAGTTGGGTCAAAACACCATGGGAGTTATTCTTTAAAGTAAATGCTCATTACTTCATTCTCTAATGGTTCACTCACCAGCTTTCATATTTTATTGGCATTATTTACCTTCTGAGGTATATGACAAAGACTGCCTTGAATTCAAAGTGATTCCTGGTTATGTGGTTCTTTTTGATAATCTATTGCTTTGGATGACCTTTTCATCTTTCTCTTGGAAATACAAAGTGACTAAAAGTTCTGAATCCTTAAATGATTACATGAATGTTTTTTAGAATAGCTAATACCTCAAGTGGCAGTAGAGTTGTAGTGGGAAAATGTGTTGGACCCTGGCTCTGTCTACTAAAACCTCTGAACTTAGCCTTCCTTGCCTGTAAAATGAAGGAATTAGAATAGATGAACTGTAAGTTCCCTTCCAGATGGAAGTCAGTCCTATGAAATACAATTTCATAATGCATTTATTGATCTCCATAGTACTACACCATCCTCCCCTAGAACTGTGTGGGTATTCTTTTGGAGACTTCGGCCATTGCTGCTGGCAAGGCCATGAATGAGTGTCATTTATTTTTCTAAGCTGTGCCTTAAATATGCATGAGCAACATTCCACTGCTCAGGCATTCTACTCCTTAGAAAAGGACTTATCTCTTCTGAGGCACATTACTCAGGAAGTCAGATAAGAGGCAGATTAGTAATTACCATTCCCCCTAGATTTCCATAGCACTTTTATAATTTGCTCCTCTGTAATGCACTTATCATGTATTATTGTGTCAATGTACATGTCTTCATCCTATTCATCTGTAAACTCTATGAGGGCAGGGATCATCTTATCTAAACTTTGTATGTCCCCTGAGCTGCAATGCTTAGAGAATACTGGATGTTTAATAAAGATTTATTGAATTGAATTGAATATTTTTGCTTTGTCTCAGTACTTACTGTCAAATATAGTTTCAAAAATATAGTTTCAAAAACCGAGAGAGACTCTTGACTTTTAATTTGGACTTGAAGGTGGCCCCATAAAACCAGTGCAGTTTCTATTATTCACCCATACCTTACTCATTTAGCCAAATTCCATGTTTAAATGTAGAGGAAAAGTAGGTTCTATCTTATAGCCTATAAAAACCAGAGTACCCAAGTTCTTTAGTCTTAGTGTGTTTAGAAGTTGGAGGGGATGTTTAATTTATTCCACTGTTTGAACCTTTAGGGTATGCTCTGCATTAAAATATGTTTAACCTCTCTCATTTACTAGGAGCCAGAATTTAATGGTTCAATGACTTTTTTAATATGGCCTTCTAAATCTTTATATAAATAGGTTTTCCTCTACTACATCCCATCTCTTAACATCCCACTTCACCTTTTCCTTCTCTCTGTCTCTCTCTTTATCTCTCTCTGTCTCTTTATCTCTCTGTCTCTTTATCTCTCTATCTCTCTCTCTGTCTGTCTTTGTGTCTGTCTCTGCTATCTCACTGTCCCTCTCTCTTTCTCTATGTCTCTGCCTGTCTCTCTATCTCTTTCCTTTGACAAAATATTTTTACTTCTTTGAAATAATTTTTATGTGTGGTTATAGCTTGGCATTTTAGCCTGATAGTAAACAACCCATCACATTGCTGTAGCTCTTACTAAAACAAAATTCAGACCAAAAGCAGATAGCTATTTTTCTCTTTAAATAAAAGATAAATTGTTGTTTACCTTATCTTTATGATTTGGGAAGATCTGGATATTAGAATCAAGGTAAGTCAAGACTAGCAATTTTTTATTCCTCTCCACTCTTTTTAGATTCCTGTATAGTTATATGTATAATACTATGGATATCCATTGTGGTTCTTTCTTACTTAATGTTTTCCATTTCTTCAGCCAACATATACTTCAGAATTGTGTTATTTGAAGTTTTTGTTGAGGATCAGTCAGTCAACTAACATTTATTAAGTGCCTACTCTATACCAGACACTGTGCTAAATGCTGGGAACATGAAGACCCCCCCAAAAAAGGTCCCTACTCTCAAAGAGCTCACAGTGTAGTTTGGAAGACAACAGGAAAAAACACTCTATGTAAATAAGATATATACCCAAAATAAATCAAAGGTAATTTCAGAAAGAAGTCAGCAAGATTAGGGAGAACTGAGAAACACTTATTCTTTTTTTTTTTTTTTGTGCTTTTTGGAGGGTAATTGGGGTTGTGACTTGACCAAGGTTACACTACTGTAAGTGTGTTAAGTTCCTGAGGCTGGATTTGAACTCAGGTCCTCCTGACTCCAGAGCTGGTGCTCTATTCACTGTGCCACCTAGCCATACCTATATATTTTTTTAAATTTTATTTTGCTTTTTGGAGCGGTTAGGGCAGGGGAATTGGGGTTAAGTGACTTGCCTTAGGTCACAGTGTTAAGTGTTAAGTGTCTGAGGCCATATTTGAACTGAGGTCCTCCTGATTACAGGGTCAGTGTTCTACTCACTGTGCCACCTAGCTGCCCCATGAGAAACACTTCTTACTGTTAGCAGAGACTTGAAGAAAACCAGGTAAGTGAATTGATAGAGAGAAGAAGAAAAACAATCTCCCTTACATGCCAGCAGTGCCTTGTGCTAGGACAGGTTTTGTTTTGTCAGTGAATCTACATTTAACAGAATATTTATTATCATTAAAAAGCCTTATTTCGATGGATAGATGACGAAGATCTTCAGCAATCCTTGATGTCATCATAATGATGATGATGATGATGATATCTAACATTGGTATAGCGCTTTAAAACTTAAAAGTGTTTGTTGTTTTGTTTTGTTTTACAATGTTGCATCTCATTGGAGCCTCCCAACTACCCTATGAGGTAGATTCTCTTTTCTCCCTTTTTGCTGAGGAAACTGTGACTCAGATTAAGTTACTTGTCATGGTCACACACTGATTTGATTGGTTGGATTTGAATTGAGATCATCTGGAATCCTAGTCTAGCCTAGGCTTGTACCCAAAAGAGCTGGGCTTTTTCCTACCAATCAAATTTTGAATGAATTAAAAAAAATTTAATGATGCTCCATTGGTGAGATCAAGAGACAAAAAGAAAGGCCTACAATGTGAGGGGTGAATCCACTGTAGTGAACTTAAGTTCATTTCAACAAACATTTATTGAATACCTTATTTATGCCAGACCCATGCTCCATACTGAAGATACCAAGATATAACTATAAAAGAATCTTGTTTTAGAGAGAATGATGGTTTGGGGATGGAGGGTACCAACATGTATTCAAGTACTTATCTACAGGATGAATTTTTTTAAAGCATGTTTTTGGGGAACGAGCAGAAAGTACTAACAACTAGAGAAATCAGGAAGTATCTTCCTGTCAGTAAGTGGTTATCAACCTTCCTAATGCCATGACCCTTTAATACAGTTCCTCATGTTGTAGTGACTCCCAACCATAAAATTATTTTCATTGCTACTTCATAATTGTAATTTTGCTACTGTTATGAATTGTAATGTAACTATCTGATATGCAGGATGTATTTTCATTGTTACAAATTGAACGGAACCCACAGGTTGAGAACCACTGCTGTAGGGAGAGCATGAGCTTTGCTTTGATGGAACCTTAATTCTGTGAAGCAGCCATGAGAAGGAAGGCTTCCCAGCCATACAAGAAGCTGAGATGTTTTATATGATGAATATCAAGTAGATTAGTTTGGATGAAATATTGTCCATGAATGAACTCATTTTGGCTAGATTCTGATGTAGAACTAGGTGATACCTCATAACCCATCCATTCCAGCCCCTTCATTTTATAGACAAAGAAACTAACATCCAAAGAATTTGTGACTTGACTTAGGTCACAAAGTGTTAGAGGCAAGATTTTAATCTAGATCTTTAATCTAGTTCTTTCCACAATATCAGACTGCCTTCATGGGTTAGAACCATATTGTGATCTTTAAATACTAAATAAATTTGAAAGCAACTGAAACTTCTTGAGCAGGTAAGACATATCTTAGCAATTTCATTGTAACAGGAATACGGAGGATGGATTGAGAAAGGAGAGACTGGAACCCACTTTGACTGTTTGAATAGTTTAGTCAGGAAGTATACATTTAACATAGAACATGTTGAGTTTAAAGGTACCTATTGGATATCCAGGTGGAAATGTGTCATAGGCAATTGGTGATGGAGGATGAGCTCAGGGGAGAGATTAGGACTGGATGTGTAAATGTCTGCCTAGAAATTAGATTTGAGCTATTGGGGACTGATGAGGTCACCAAGGAAGTGTATGGAGGTAAGAGAAGAGGGTCCAAGACAGAGCTTTGAAGCAATCCAACTTGGGCTAAAATCTGCGTCACTGAAAGAAGCGCCTTCTATACAATCACAGGTCCATTGGAGTACAAGTAGCCAAATTGTAGATCACGAGAGAGATTGTTCTAAGTGGACGAAACCTAGTTCTTTGGAAAACAGCAGTATGGTAATGTTTTATATTCTTGTTTACCAGGAGAGCAACTTGAACTTTGCTCTATAGAGTTTGCCTGGGCCCACTTTTATGACTAATTTGGTTATTATTCTCATTATTCTGTCTTCTACAAGTAGCATCTAAATCCAAAAATATGGACTGGTGGTTGGATCTCTTAAACCACATTTCAGTCTTTTGTGCCTAAACATCTCATCATTATGTAATTGTAATGTTTTCTTTTTGGTAGCCATGCATAGATATTTGTCTTAAGCTAATATATTGCATAGATAATGGTTTTCTATTCCAGTTGCCAAAAACATAAATCCTTATCATAGACATACATGTTATTAGTTTGATGTGGTACTTACTTAGTACATTTTCTGGTAGAACTATTGTAGTCTGATTATAAATGAACATGGTTAAAAAAAACTCTCTACATTTAAATAGTGACTATCATCTTTTTATCTTCCTAAGATAATTTTTTAAATCATTTTCTCATGCTGTAGGCCAGAGTTCCTTTGCTGAGGAATTGAGGGGAGTAGTAGGATGAGTAATGGCTCTGAATCTATGATTATGAAACCATATCCATCTGAATACAGGTTCTCAGTGACTGAGCTTTAGTCAGTAAACCACAGGCATTTTTCCTATCATTCACACAAGGAATTTTCAGTTCCAGGTCTTGTAATCTCCTTTCCCATTCTCCACCCACCAGTTTCTGGATTTAGTGCTGATGTTTTATTTAATTAAATTTAAGTAAAAAAAAAAAATCTTGTACAGTTGAAGTACTTTCAAGGATTGTTTTATGAACAGAAAAATATTTCAAAGTTTAAGGAATTGGAATTCAATTATATTTGTGTTGGAAGATAACCATAACCTTGGGCAAAATACAGAGTATATTATATTACTCAGTATGTGGCTTATTGTTCTAGAGAAAAGTAGTATCTGCTGGTTAGAACACAGGAGTGACAGCATTTGTGGATTTAATTCCCAGATTTAAGTTTGAGGGACAGGGTTCATGTTTGGTGAATGTTCTGTACAATACTATCAACATTATAACATGCTTAATAAGTATTAGGTCAACCAGAATCTGATGCTGCGCAGCAAGATAACATAGGACCTACAACTTATTCCTTTGTATAGTAGTTATATGAAGTAGATTGCTATTCTAGAGGCACTGAATACATACACGTGTGAACTGGATTGTTGATTTGAGTAATTTTGTCCTTCCATTCTTTAATCTTTTTCTTTTTTTCAGTGAAAATCAACTTACCAAGTGGTAGGGAATAAATTCATTTAATAATATATAATAGCTGTCATTTGTATTCTTTTAAAGTTTGAAAAATGCTTTGCATACATCATTTTATTTGAGCCTCATAACAGCTATTTATTAAGCATCTACTAAGTGGCAAGCATTGTTAGTAGGTGCTGGGCCGACAAAGACCAAAGACAAAAATGAAGTCATCCCTGTCCACAAGGATCTTTCACTGGGATGGGAGGAGGGAGGAAATGTAATACACAAGAAACATACAATGAATACACAAGGCAACTCAGACTGGGTCCATACTGGCAGTTGATAGGAACGGGGGAAACTTTCTGAAGAAAGTGGTGCTTGAACTATTTGGGGGGGGGGAAGTCAGTGGGGATTGTCACGTAGTGGGGGTTGAGTCACACAGCTAGTAAGTATCAAGTATTAGAGGCTGGATTTGAACTCAGGTCCTCCTCACTCTAGGGCTGGTTCTCTATCCAGTGCACCACTTAAGCTACCCCTTGAGAACTCTTATCAACTGATGAAGAGGAGAGGGAGCATTGAGGTATGCTTGGTAGCCAGTGGAAAGTAACAGAGGCAGGTGATGGAATGTCATGTATGAGAAGCAGCAAGCAGGTGGATATGGTTGGAATATAGGATGTGTCTAAGGGAGTAAAGAGAAGGTTGATGCAGGAAGTGGTCAACCTGTGAAGAGGTTCGGATGCCAAAAAGAAGATTAGATGAGGAAAAGGAGGTAGAATGACTTGGTGTGGTGGTCATATAAAATAGTCAGAGGTTAAATTTGAATCATGCAATTTCTTAATTTCCAAGACTAGTAGTCTGTTTATATGGTTAACATTTATTATTCCAATTACATAAAATTTTTAAGTTTTAGAATATGTAAGGGTATAAGGGTATTTCACCAAAAATGAAATTCTCAAGTGGCTTATTAAAACCTGTTGGGTTGTAGCCCTAAATTCTAAAGTTTTTCCTGAACTGTATTATATCCCATATTTCTGAAGCTTTAGATATTTTTCTTTTCATCTTCTTCTACCAAAGTTGTTAAATTATTGGTTACAAAAATATGATTTGTTCAAAAGAAACTCTTAGCTCCCAATAACTGTTTATCAGTACATCAGCGGGGTTCTAAAGATTATAAAATAATTCTAGGGGCATAGTTCTTATAAGAATGGAGGCTAGACATTTGTCTTAGAATGTATGTTTTATTCATGTGCCTCAGTATTTTTCTGAATGGCATCCTCAAAATGATCATACATAGGAGTATGGATTTCTATGCCATACTTTTTTCTTATCTCCTCCATATCTCCCCTGATTCTAGGTGAATATTGGACCCATGTATTCATGGAAACTCCTTATCTGGAATGCTAGGCTTTTTTTTTAAGCAAGAACACTTTTTTGGGAGGGGGGTAAGGGGCAGTGTAAGAGGGAACATTTTGATGGGAGGAAAAGGAGAGACAGTTGATGACCCTCACTGTTTTTCTCCTTCATTGGTTTGGTCAGTATGTCTCAAATGTTGATTTCTCAAAGGATTCTGACCACTTCTCTCTGAATCATTTTGTTTCCATTCTCTTTTTAAAATTCTAAAGAAGTGTCTTTGTTGACTAAGAAGGAACATTTTCCAGTGAAGCTCATCTCTAACTGAAGCTAGTGTTCATCAGATGCTATTAATAGTTCCATATTCCTAATGCTATTAGCTTGTCTCTTCCATTTTTCTGAGGTGAACTTTTACATAGAATTATATAATTTTGGAATTGAAAAAGATCCTTAGTTATTATCTGGCCCAACTTCCTCATTTTACAGATTTTTCAACAATTTTTTATTAAGCACCCAATTTGTACAGGGACGGGGATGCAAAGAAAATAAGCAGTCTCTGCTGCCAGGGAGCTTTATGTTGGGAGAAATAGTATGAAGATGGATAAGTGAATGCAAAATACAGAGTATTTGGGGGGAATAAAAAGGGGACGGAAGTGGTAACTGGGAGGAATCAAGATAAGGCTCATATAGCAGGTAGTACTTGAGTTGAGATTTAAAAGAAGGTAGGGATTCTACAAGATAGAGGTGAAGTAGAAGGAAGGAAAGTATTGGAAGTTGAGACATTGAATGTTATAGATGAGGAATAGCAAGTCAGCCAGTTTGGCTGGAGCTCAGGGTGTATGAAGGATCATAGGATCATACATTTAGAGCTGGGAGAGCTCTCATTGAATCCTCTTCAATTCACAGAACAGGCAGCTAGATGGCACAGTGGATATAGCATTGAGTTTAGATTCTGAAAGACCTGAATTCAAATCAAGCCTCAGACACTGGAGTGATAGCTGGGTGACACTGGGCAAGTCACTTAACCCTGTTTGCCTCAGTTTCCTCATCTATAAAGTGAATTGAAGAAGGAAATGGCAAACCACTCCAGTATTTTTGCCAAGAAAACCCCAAATGGGGTAACAAAGAGTTGGATATGACTGAACAACAACAGCAACAACTACAAAAACATTTCAGATTTCACAATCTTGGGTTTGCACAGGGGATAAATGATGGAGGGAGGAGTAATCTATAGTAGGACTACAAAAGCATATTAGAGCTAGTTGTGTGAAACTGAAGAGTTTGAAATTTATGTTAGAGACAAAAGCAATGACTGGAGGATGTTGCTAACTTTGACAGAAATGGGACAATTAGAGAAAGGGACACATTTTGGAGGAAAAATGATGAATTACATTTCAGGGTTTACTTAAGAATCCTGTGGGATATCTAGTTGCAAATGCCCAGTATATAGCTGATAATGTGACAGTGGTCTTGAGGAGGGAGGCTAGGGCTGAATGTATAGCTCTGGAAGTCATCAGCATAGACGTGATCTCTGGGCTCCTGGAAAGTGGATCACTCAAAGAGAAGAGATGGGTTATACCAAGACTTAGGGTCTGGGACTTATATGATGACCCAGCAAAAGAGATTAGAAAGCATTGATTAGATAGTGAGAAGGAGAATACAAAGTGATTGCCATTCCCAAGATCATTTCTCTTTTGTCTAGATATTAATTCACTGGTACAGAGAAATCTTGGTGTGGAAATTTTCTTTACCAATGTTGATGGGCAACTGTTCTGCAACTTATATTATTAGAGTTGCCTGGGACACTGAGTGACTTGTGCCAGGTTATACAGACGGTGTATGTCAGAGGCAGGCCCTGAACCCAGGTCTTCCAGACACCGAGACCTGATTAAGGGGCAACATAGCTCTTTAACAGATAGGCTTTAATGGAGCCAGATCTGCTGCTTTTTTTGTCTGGCTTCAAAAAACTAGGAAATGACCTCAGGGTACATAGAGGAGGAAAGGTAGGTTTCTTCATCAGCCATCTTCTCCTTCCCCTTAAATTCCAAAGTTTTGACAGCAGTGGCAGTAAGGAAAACCCAAGATGCCATACTACTGTAACTAATTCAGTTATAAATTCCAAGACCAGTAAAGGGAAGGGTTAAATGTAGTCTAGTAACTTTAGCATTAGGCTAGGAGTCAGGAGTTATGGGATTCTATTTCTGGTTTTGCTTCTGACTCACTTGTACTTTGGAAAATTGTATAATCTTTTTTGTGTCTATGTCCAATTTGTTTCTATATAAAGTTAGAATGCAAACTTGTCTTTAAAAAAAAGGCTTCATGAGATGTAGTAGAGATCGTTTTGGAAAGTGTTTTCTAATTTGTGGAAGGAAGGTGCTACATAAGCGTAACTTTATTTCCATACTGATATTAATTCCCTGATTAAATATGCTTACACTTAAAAGAAAATCAACTTAACTAGTAATCCAAGTACTAAATATGTACAGTGTGGGGGTGTTGATACAGCTGTTAGAACATTTTCTTTTGTGTTTCTTTTATCATCTATTTAAATTTATACCCTTAATGTTTCATTATGTGAATAGCTGTTAAAATTGGTATGCTTAAATTATGGTTACTGAGGAAACAATAAATTTACTTTCTCATTATTGTGTTTAAAATTTTAGCTGGAATGTAGCTTTAGTTTAGATTTTTCTTGGGAAATTGAATTAGAATTGGATGAAGAATAATGATTAAATAGAAAGTGTATAATAGATCCTAGGATCACAGATTTAAAGGTAAATTGCCATGGAGTTAATTTGGTCCAACTCCCTCATTTTCTGGATGGAGAAAACTGAGACCCCAAGAAGTTAAATGGCTTGCTTTGCAAATTCCACCAGGACAATTTTCAAAAGAAAAAATCCAAACCATCAACAGTTATCTGGAAAAAAAATGCTCCAAATCACTAATAATTAGAAAAATTCAAGTTACAGCAGCTCTGAGGTTCTACTTCATACCCATCAGATTGGCAGAGCTGACAAAAGGGGAAGATCTTTCTAAACACCTCATCTACATTTTTCTATACATCTACCATTGCTGTTGGAAAAGGGCATGACAATTGACTCCTCTTTGCCTTCACTGACTGTCCTAGGAATTTTCCAAACCAAACACCTGTCCCTGGTCGTTACTCACCTATATGTGTTGTCTTCCTTTATTGCAATGTCAATTCCTTGAGGTAGAGGATTAGTTTGTATTTTTATTTCTATCCCTAGTGCTTGCCACAGTACTTGACATATCATATTTAAATTACTTAACATCACTTTAATTTCTTTTTTATTTCATTCTTCCTTTCTTTCTCTTTTTTCCCTTTCTCTTTTTCCTTTTCTCCCTTCCTCCCTCTTACTTTAAGTCCATTCCTCACAACCATCACCTGGGGAAGCAGCTCCTGTGGAGCCACAACTGCAGATGATCCAGAATAGAAAATTGTTACCATTATTTTTGGCATAGCCAAATAGTTCAGCGTCAGAAATTGATACATTATCAGTGGAAATGACATTCGAGAAGAGGTCTTATTATCTGTTTTGCTGCTGCATACTAAGAGCCATAGGACCTTTCTATCTTCTGTATATAGTGTTTCTACTATTAGAATGTGAGCTTCTTGACTTTTCTGCTTGAAATCTCAGTACTTAGCATTGTTGTTCACTCATGCCTGATTCTTCCTGACCCTGTGGATTGTATTGTCCACAGGCTTGTCTTGGCAAAAATACTGCAGTGGTTTGTCATTTCCTTCTCTAGTAAATTAAGGCAAATAGAGATTAAATGACTTGTAGAGGGGTCATACAGCTAGTAAGCGTCTGAGGTCAAATTTGAACTCAGGTTTGTCTGACTACAAACTTAGCTTTCTATTCACTGAGACATCTAGCTACATTCATATGAGATGATGATTGTAAAGTGCTTAGCACAGTGCCTGACCCATAGTAGGCAATATATAATTATGATGATGGTGATGGTGATGGTGATGGTGATGGTGATGATGATGGTGATGATCACAATAACATAGTAAGCACTTCATAATTTTTTCATTCATTTTAAAAATTTGAAATATTCAGAGGTGAAGTATACTGTCTCCTTAGGGAATGGATTCCTTCTCTTCAGAGATGGGGTGTCTTGCTCAGATAGAAGTTGGTCTAGGTGGCCACTCAGGCCTAGAATGTTTCATTCTGAATCTGCAGGAGTAGGCCATCACATTTTGGCTCTAATATCATAGTTCCATTTGTTACTCAGGAAAATAGAAATGTCACCAAAGAAAACAAAGCTGGGGAGATCAGCTTAACCAGAATAGGTTTACAAAGAGGAGCCTGTGCTAGAAATTTACTAAATTTTTGGACATTGAAGAATTTATTCTCAAGATACCTGAAAAGGAAAAGTTACTAACCAATTAGGGAGAAAAACCAGGAAATCCAAAAGTATGCTTACATTTTTACATTGCTGGCACAAGCAGTTTTTGGGTTTATTTGATTTCCTTGCTATACAGCTCATTTCCATTTTTTTAACTTCTTAACATTATTGCAGTTGGTATTAATGTCATTTCTTTTGTCCATTTTCCATTTTTGATTTTCAATAACTTCAAAATGATTCAGATTAAATGTTTTTAATTATAATACATCTTTTACAAATTTTTATTTTAGCTCTGATGAATTCCTGGTCTGACAACATGTACAACAGACTTAGGCAATATCCTCCATGTCACTAATAAGTCTTTTCTTATCTGCTGCAGTATACTCAGCTTCATTCTTTGTGCTGTAATTTGGTACTTTCCATGTACAATGCTTAAGTTATTTTTAAAAAATTTAGTTTAAGTTGTTTTTGTTTTGTTTTAGTTTTTGTTGAGGAAAGTTTTACAGAGGCACAGCTCTTCTGTGGAATCAATAAGTCTTTGTCCTCTCTCATTCCTTTCTCCTGACACAATACTTTCCCATATATTTTTCCCCATCTCCATTGTTTTCCCACTTTTGCGTTTAAGTCACCAGGTATATTGATTTGATTTGGAGACTTTTATCAATTCTTTATAGAGATTTTCTACCATCCCATCCAGTGTGCTTCACTGGCCCTCAGGAAACAGATTTGATCTTCTTAATAGAGCCACACCTCAATATTTGTGTTTAAGCTGCAATTATTTTCATGATGTTCTTTTGCAAATAGTTGTTAGTGCTGTAATATATGCTGACCAAATGTTCCATGAAATGTTTCATGTCGTCTTTGGGTTCATGACAAGATCCATTCCACTAACTCCTTTTTTTTTTTTTTTTTGCCCCTCTCCAAGGAACATCTGTTAAGTCCATTTAGTCACAACTTCCTTCTTTCTTCTGATTTAATTTATAGCAAGAATGACAAGATTGATATGACACAGCTCCTCCAGCAAATATATTCACTCTTTGATATTGGACAAGAAAATCCTAAGAGTCATATTAAAATTTGTTATTCTTAGCACCGTCTGCCCCCTGTTACTGTCACTGTCAGTGAAGAAACAGGTGTGTCATTTTGATGTGCTTCACTGGCCCTCAGGAAACAGATTTGTTCTTCTTAGTAGAGCCACACCTCAAGTCTTCCAGCATTATAGAAACTGCTAGAGCTTGTCCTCTACTGGGATAGCCTTTAACAACCCAATCATCTCCATATTCCACAGAAGTATTAGAAGAAGACTTTAATGGAGGGTTGAAATATAAATTCTCTTGTAAAATCTTATGAAAAAGGATAAGGGTTACATATTAGTAGTATCATGTCATAAAACAGTGAAGCAGTGGAGGATGGAAATAGTTTAAGGGAAATTTGGCAAGACTTCAAACTAGGAAGTCATCTCAAAGGCATTCAAGGATGAATATGCAAAGAAGATGGCAAAGAGAAGAAAAATGGAAAAGATTTGCAAAAATTATTTCAATGAACTATTTTCTCCATCAAGGATAGTGAAATGACCACACCTGTACTCTAGCATCAGAGTTCCTAGGGTGCTCACAGAGGAGATAGAAATGGCACTAAAAAGAATGAAAATGGGAAAAGCAGTTGTATTAGACCAAACATATATAAAGAGATAACATCTGTGCTTAACATTTTTGTCTTGGATGAAAGCATCTACTTCATGCTTATCTGTTTTTGATGAGGGAGAGCTACAGGGAAAGCTAACATAATAGATGACTGAGTCGATAGTAATAAAGATTTTGACATGTTAAAACACTGTACAAAATCTTAAAAAATGAAATTTAATGTTAACAAATATCAGGCCTTAAACTTTGTTTCCAAAAACCGTCATCATAAGTGTAGGAGGAAGGAGACATTGTAATATTAGTTACAATGTTAATTAGTTAGAAAATTATTATTTTCCTGGGAAAAAATAATGAGATTTTTAATAGACTATATACAGGATCAAAATATAGGTCAGTAGCAGGTTGTATCAGCTAAAAATGGTAATACAAACTCAGGCTGAAAAGAGAAGCATGGTATCCAGGACTAGGATGGTGTTAATACTGTTATACTGTGCCCTGATTAGATCACATCTCTATGTTCTGTTCTGGGTATATTGATAAAGCTGGAGCATGTCTAGAGGAAGAGAATTAGGATTATGAAGGGCCTTGAGTGGTGCCATGAGTACTGACTAAAGGTAGGCAGTGTGCTGTAGTGGAAAGAAGATTGAATTTGGAGTCAGAGGACCTGTCTTTCAATCTTCCCTTGCCAATTACTTCCTTTGTGACCTTTTGGGAGGCCTTTTAATCTTAACAGATACTGATTTCCTCATCTCTAAAATTTGGGAATTCTAGGTGACTTTTATGTTCTTTCAGTTATAACATGATTTTGTCAATGAATGCATCTTTAACTTGGAAAAGAGAAGAATTGGATGAGTAGACAGCAGTGTCAGTATGATTCGAAAGAGTACCAACTGACTTGTTCTGTTTGACTGCAGGAGGAAGAGCTAGGAGCAATTTATGCAAGTTGCAAAGAAACAGATTTAAGTTTGGTATAGAAAATCTCATTAATAATTAAATATATCCAAACATGGAAAAGCTTCTTTGAGAGGCAGTGGGTTTCCTCACAATAGCCTTTTAACTATATCTGGGTGATTATGTTGTATAGGGAATTTTTGTTCAGGTGTAGGTTAAAAACCTCTGAGTTTTCTCTTAACAGCAAGGTTTTCTGTGGGAGTGTGATAGCTATGAATTGCCTTGTTGACCCTGTCTTCAAGTAGCAGGTAAAAAGCTTTATATTTCTTAGGCAAAAGAGGCATTTTGTACTTGATATGTTAATAAAAATAAAGTATGCTTCAGTTCAGTTAATTTTTTAAGTTAACATGTAACCATCAAGAAAATGTTTTTTTCCTTTGTATTGAGAGAAACTTTTCAATGACAGTAACTCCCAGATCTATACATTCAACCAGTCTGAGCTTCAGTCTTACACCACCAATTTACCTATTGGATATTTAAACTGATATCCCAGATACATCTCAAACCCTGCATGTTCAAAATTGAATCCAAACCTACCACTTTTCCAAAATTCTTTATTTCCGTCAAAAGCACTACCATCCTTCCAAGGTTTCACAAGTTTGTTCTTAGCATTATCTTATATGCCTCACTTTCCCTTACCACCCCTAATCCAGTCAGTTGCCATATTTTGCCATTTCTGTCTTGACATCTCTTGAATCTGAGCAGATTTCTCTCTTCATTCACCCATCACTTTAGCTCAGGCCTTTATCACCTCTCTGCTACAGCCTTGGTCCTCTTGATTCTTCTTTCCCCATTCTATTCAATTCTCCTAGCTAATGCTAAAGGGATTTTCCTGATCATGTGACACCCCTACTTAATCAGCTCTTATTCCCTCTAGGATTTAGCTTTTTAAAGCCTTTGACAACCTAGCCCCAACCTCTCTTTCTAGCATAATTGGACTTCGTACCTTCTCAAACCAAACTGGCATTTCCTCTGTCCTTCATATACAATATTCCTCTTCCCATGTCCATGCTTTTACATTAGCCATCTCCCATACCTGAAATCTCTACCTCATGGAATCTCTTCCTTTAAAATTCAGCACCCTCATCACCTTCTACAAGAAACCTTTCCTGGTCAGCTTAGCTTCAGGTCCTCCTTCTCAAGCTGCTTTGTATTTATTTAGATTTGTTCTTTTAATATTTATTCAGCATATATTAATATACATACTTGTCTCCCCATTAGAATGTAAGTGCTATGCAAGTAAGAATTGTTTCATTCATTGTATTGACGGGGTGCTTGGGTGCCGATGCCTGTGTGTGAACTGCAGTTTGTAAAATCACATCACTTGGCAAAATCACATTTCTCCCTAGCCTTAAATCTCCCTGCCCCCAAAACACTGTCTCAGGCAGTTTCTCCCTAGCTCAAGGGCAGCAGGCCCTAACAAAATACTTACCTCTCTTCCTGTTACAGTGGTCAGCTGCACCTATAGAATTGAGTAGTTTGACCCAACTGTGTACTGGCTGAAGCAGCTGTGTACGGATATCTATCTATCACATATATCATATACTCGGTCATGTATATACTCCTTAGCTCATTGTACACATCCTGGATCCCTTGTTAGCTTGGGACATATGTATATTCTCAACATCCATCTGGGCAAACAGGACATTGAACAGGACTGGGCACTTCTCAGTCAGCCCTGACTGCTAGTTGACTTAGTAATGTTTCAAGCCTGAAACCACACCTTCATGTAGCTCACCCTTGGGCTGTTAGGTCTGTGTAGTTGATGTTAAAAGTTCATGTCCCTTTAAGTACTGACCACTTCTTAACTCCTACCTAATCTCACCCTTACCTAGTTAGCATAATTGGCACAAGTTATACTATGGATTATTCTATAAAAATATACCTTTGACTCCTTTAAGGTTGCATGTTCTCTAAAGCTTCCTGCTCGCTATATAGTGTAACAGTGAACTTTTACCAACTTGACTCAGAATGCTTGAGCCAGTGAATTCCTTCCATACGGCCCACCAAGGGACTCTGGTCATTGGGATCCCTGAAACATTTATGATCATCCCTTGTCAGTATTTGTGCCCCTAGTGCAAAGCACTGAGCCTCAGTAAATACTTGTTGGTTTGCTATATTCTTACCTGCTCAGATAATGGGTGATTTCTTTTCTTCCTGTGCTACCCACAAATCATAAATGTAAATTAAGTTTAAAGTTGTTAACACTTGGATGTTTTCAACCCCTTCTGTCTCTAATCCTTAAAGAAAATTTCATTTTACCTTAAGGTCTCTTCTGTACTTTGAGATTTAAATACTTGTTTAAATTAGGAGCTTTTCACCCTTGTGCTCATATTTATTCCTCCCTGTACATTTCTCCCATATTATGGTACTCTCTTGGCATTTTTTGGGGGGGGGGAGTTTATTGTGACAGAAATCATGTTTCCTTATTTTACCACTGTCAGTGTTTGGAGAAGCAGAGAAAACAGATGAATTTTTGTGTTATGACAGCTTCTTTTTTTTTAAATACTCTCCTTTCGTTGTAGAATATAGTCCTACCAGAACTGCTAGAGATTTTAATTACCAGAGACTATTTTGTGCTTTAGTTTTTCTGAATTTTGAAACACTGTATTTTCCAAGGAGGATTTGAGCGTGGGGGGGGGGGGGAGATTGGGCGGGTTGGTCATATATGTTAAATGTAGTTAGACTTCACTTTTAATGAAATTTTATTCATTTTAAATCATTTTGGAAACCTCAAAATATTTTTTCTTCTTTATTTTTACCTTGAATGAGGCATTTTTGCTTTGTTGTTCAGTGTGCAGCATACTAGATATAGTTCTACTCAGCATATGTGAGATTTCTGTAGAACTTGAACTTGAAGAGCATGTTATTCAGAAATGGCCAAAAACCGATTTTAGTTTATCACACATATAAGAAGAGTATGGGTTTCAAGACAGTGTGACAGAACCACTTGGAAGTCTGGGTTCAGGTCTTGCCTCTGGCACATAGGGATAGCGTGACACTGAACCAATCACTTAAGTCCTCAGTACCTCTGAGACCATCACTTCCAAAGTGGTGTTGATCTTCACTGCTAAAGAAAATTGCACTGCTAAAAAAACTCTCTGGGAGTTCTCCCTACCATTAAAACCACAAGTTCAGATTCCCCCCAGACTTTCACGCCCAGTGGAGGGGTTAGAAGGACCATTTCCATTTGAAACTGATCTGAACCGAGCCCTTTGATCATGGCCATTCCTAAACTAAATATAAACCCCATGTTTAATTTTACCGTGAAGTTTGTTCCCTTTGTTAAAGTATTCACCTTAGGATTTCTTTAAATGATAAATTCATATTACAATTAAATATGATTCTGCTTCTTTAAAAATTGATTTATAGTCATCTTTGCAGCAAAACATCTACCATATGGCTGTAATTGCACTTGCCCATGTCAGTTAATTTGATACAGAGCCTGGTACAGTTAGATTATCAGTAAAGTAGCAGTCATAGAACTTATATCCTATTTCATTTTTTCCTCTCAGTAGCTAATTCATATTATTTTAAGGTACTAACTTTCTAGATTCTTCTGCTCAAATTCTTTTAGTATTTGACTAAATTTTACAAATTCCTTCTCATTTCATCGTTTGAAATCTGACATGAGTTTTGATCTAGAGGATGTACTAACAGGCTTAGTATATATGCCAGAAAAGTCTTATTTAGTGATTGTCATGGGTTCTGAAATTTTATCTTTTATTGCTCTTAGATCTCAGATAACTCCACCCACCCCAGCCTGCTAACCAAGGTCCCTCATCAAACTTCCCTTCACATAGAGGGAACACACACACACACACACACACACACACACACACACACACACACACCCCCTAAAATCACTGAATCAGAAATAGTTTTATCAAGTTCTTAGTGTTAGAATACATCTTGGCAATGAAACAAGGGTGAGGATGAGGTAAGATGGTGGCAGAACTAGACAGTGTAGAGATTGAATCATCCTATTTATGTCTTAGTCCAAAGTTTGCTCTTATTGGTGTTGCCACCAGGCCCACTGCCAAGTAGTTAGTTGGAGATGTGTTGCTCTCTTAATGAGTCCTTCTTATCTCTTGTTACGTCCCAAACTGTACTTTTGAGAAACACTGATATAGGATGCAACTCTGCTAGTATAACAGTATTCTGAAACAATAATTCTCTTGGATTCCTGAGTTCTGCCCCGCAAATGCAGGCCCAATGATATGCCTGTATTGCAACAAGCCAAAGGCACTGATGTTATAGCTATGTTGGGCCTTGCATAGAATTTAGAATTCAGTATTATTATCAAGTATTTTAGAGTTAAGTTTTATTAATGTGTGCCTGGCATGTAGTAAATTCTTAATTAATTAAGCTAAATAAATTAGTAAATGCTTGTTGATTGATTATATTTCATTCTTTTCCAAGTATTCTTTTTATAGCCCATTGTAAAACACCCATAAAGTTATATGACCTATAAAATATTAAAAGTACCTCTTAGGAAGACATGCTAAGACATTTCATGATCTTAAATACATATTTCCACATTAAGCTATATTCTTTTTCAAACTTTACAGGGAGAATAAAAGGATAGCTACCTTTTAGCTACATTAGCCCAGCATAAGGTAGTTTACAAAATTAAACTGTTAACAGGTTTTCAAGGCTGAGTTGAAAATGAGGATTCACTTTTCTGGAAATGCATAGGGAAAAATTTTTACTTCAGTGAATAGAACATTTTATTACTCAAAGTAAGCTCCATTACTTATAGAAAAACAAGGAGTATGAGTGTGGGGGGGCAATAATCAGAGATGAAAATATGACATGTAAAAATTTTATGTAGTTAGGTTCATCAGTGAAAGAAAGGAAAACAAACTAGGTTTTGTTTTGTTTTGTTTTGATTTTAGGAACATTATCCATTATCAATGACACCTAATCTGTTTTAATTTCATTCTCTTTTGGGGAATCCCAAAATTCATGGTGGATAGAACAAGTTGAAAATTTAGCTGAGCATTTTAGTGTGGGGAGTTTGTTGGAGCTAAATCAGTGACCCTTCACTCCTGGAAACTGCAGCTAAGAGGAGGGCAGGGATTGGGGGTGGGGAGAGATCTCTTTGTATTGTGAGTGAAATCATGCTCAAGATTATAACTATAGGTTATTGTGAATATACTTGGAAATGTAACCTTTATTGTACAGACTGGTGCTTACATTTTTATGACACCATGAGGCTTAAAAGACAATAGATCTTTTATTTGCAGGAGGTTGAACTGTTTTTGAAATACACCTGCACACCCCTAGGAATGCCAACAATTATGTTTTCCTTCAGACTTTTTTCTTCAGATTGTTTTATGAGTGATTGCATCTTAAAGCCTTCCATCCTTTGGAGGTCTTCTGAAAGAATGCCCAAACCACCTACCAAATGTTCCGTTGTTTTACCTTCTTGCAAATAGTGTTTTAATTTTTTTTCTGGTTAAAACTTGAAGGGAGACCTTTGGAGACAGTCAGGTACTCTTAGCAGTCAGCTTTGAAATGTGTGAAAGGGTTGATGATGCTTTCCCAGTTGTTGACCATCTTGACTTTTTCACATTGTCTGCCATTTATGCTCCCCTCTCCTGGCACCTCCCCCGCCCTAAAAAAAAAATCCAAAAGTTTCCACTGGAAAGGTTTCCTACATAATGTGAAGTTAAGCTCTTGCACAGATGATTGAATTGTTCTGGGGGGCAATTATCTATTATCAATCTGCCTTATCTATCTTCTACTTAATTTCACTTCCATTAACAACTTGGTGTCATTACGTAACATCAACATTGTGATGGGTAATTGAATTGATCTAGGGAATAATCATGTGTTATCTGTTTCCCTTATGTATCTGTATACCTTGCTTGATTTTATTTGGGTTAGCAACTTTGGGTCATCGATTGGGAATTACTGCCTCCTGCCTGTTGCTTCACCTACTTTAGGTATTTTATTTGTTTTTATTTGTTTCTTGGTTTTTTTGCTTTTTGGAGGGCAGTTGGGGGTTAAGTGACTTGCCCAAGGTCACATGGCCAGTTTTTGTGTTAAGTGTCTGAGGCCAGATTTGAACCCAGGTCCTCCTGACTCCAGGGCTGGCACTCTATTCACTGTGCCACCTAGCCGCCCCTACTTTAGGTATTTTAGAGGTCGCTTAAAGTCTGCCACGGAGGTTGACAGAATAATGAATGCCTTAGGATTTGCCAATTGAGATTTTTCAGATGTGGGCCTCCATTTATTAGAACAATTCAGCACTTGATTTTATGGAATATTTTCATGCAGATCATATTTGTCAGTACAAAACACCTTATTTTACCTAAAAACACCTTTAAACCTAGCAATCTAAGTGCTCACAATTTTCATTTAAATGGGCCTTAATGTGTGAAATGAAACTATTGAAATCATAAAATATACAACTTTGAGAAATTTAGTTGAATCCCCACTGGGGGACTCTACACTACCCAACACTAAGATTTTGGGGGTTCTTGTTATCTTGTCACCACAGAAGATTCTTCAAAATGGTTCATATGTGCCAAAAATAAGAATTAAAAAGTGGTGCCAAACAATGTGTAGAAAACCCGCAACCTAATGCTTTGCCTTTATATGTTGTTCTATTTTCTGAGTCACCAAATCAGAGTTAGAAGAAACCTCAGAGGGTATTTAGTTGAACCAACAGCCAGACACCTGATCAGATAGGGCCTAACTAGGACAAAGTATATTGGGGACTATTGTCTCCTTGCCTCTGGGAACTGTGCCTCTCCCAATGGGGTTATGCTTTTGTTAGCATTTTTGGTTGGCATTGTTCAGTGATGGCAAGCTTGTGGTCCACAAAACACTCCTAGATATATTTCAGGAAAACCGATTAAAAACAATTTCCTCCATGACACCTTGAGTGTTGAGGAATTCTGTTCTCTTACTGGGAGCAAGTGAAACATTGGGGGACAGAAGAATGCTTGTGTCCCTGCGTATTCAGAAAACTAGTGAGATATTTCAAAATAAAGAAAAATAAGATCTCATAAGCCAAAGCCAATATTTATTCTTTCTCTGATTCTGTGTCTATTTATTTATTCTAGAATCATAGATCTAGAGCTGGCAGGGACCTCAAGGCATCTGGTCTAGCCCTCTCATTTTACATTTGAGATAACTGAGGTCCAGAGATTATAGGTACTTTGCCCAAAGTTGGACAGGTAATAAGTGTCATTGGTGACATCTGAACCCAGGTCCTCTGAGTTCAGTGCTAATGTTCTTTGAACTAGTCCATAATAGGTCGCCTTTCCAAGAGTTAACACTGGAGGAGTCTGAACATCTATGGAATATAACAACATTTCTGCCTTGTTCCATGTATAGCAAGAACAATTATATGGGAAAAGTGCTTAGTCACTAATGAGAATTACACATGTACTGAGCTACATTTTTTATATTCAATTTCTTTTTCCTTACTGAGCTGGGGAAATTAGTTTTGGTGTTCTCTTTTCACATCATTGCAGTACTGTTTGTCTTTACCTGATGGGAATTAGTTGTCTGACTTCTTTGATCAGATTTCTTTTTCTTTTCATCAGTATAAGTTCTCTTTACTTTGTTCCATAGTTGTATTCTTTAAAATATCTTTTTTGTTCATATTATATTTTAATATCAAAAGGAAATATGCCATTAAAATAAATATTTTAGGAATCCTATTGTGAATTACTTCTTCAAGAACAACATTCTAATTTATCTTTTATGTAAATCTAGATTCTCTTAGTTTACTGAAAATAAGGAAAGCCTACCCAAAGAGGTCATCTAGTTCAACCTGTATCTTAATGAATCCATTCTACACTGTACTATGAAAGTGGCCGTCAGTTTTTGCTTGGAGAACTCTGATAAGGAGAAAAATTATGATTCCACTTTTGGATAGCTCTCTTTGTTAGGAATGTTTTCCTTATCATCAAACTTAAATATACCTCTCTGCAACATCCTATTACTTCTAATCCTGTGTTCCATGGGGTAAAAGGTTATTCTGTTATATAAATTGGGTTGTGTTACATATCCCCTATTAAGTTGTAATCCATGAAAGCAAGGACTGTGTGTCTTAGTGGTTTTTGTGTCTTTCCTAACACTTGGGACACTTCTTTATGCATACCAGAGATTTCACAAATGTGTCCAAACTCAGACTAACCAGATTCCTTTTTCTGGCATACTCTTTGGTAAAGTAGTGAAATGACCCAAGTCAGGTAACAGAGGAGAGAAAACCAAGGAACTAGGATCATCCATAAATGGTTTACTATTCCTAGTGTTAGCTTTCAGAAATAATCACACCCCAATTTTTTTCTAAAGAATCATAGTATTTCAGAATTTGAAAGAATTTAACAATCAACCAGTTCAACATATACTGAAATAGAAGAAACTTTACAACATTCCTCACGTGATCATTTAGTTTCTGCCTAAATATTTCTAATGAAAGGAAACTCGCTACTAGTCAGTGCAGCCGACTGTACTTTCCAAAACTCACAATTGTGGAAAAACTTTTTCCTTATGTCAAATGGAACTTTGACCTCTTACAGATCTTCCTGTATTCCTCATTGTTATCCTTCCTTATAGTCCAATAATGTGATGGTTGCATTCATATATCACGATTTGTTAGCAGCAGTTCGGTGGAACAGTGGGTGAAGAACCAGGCCTGGATCACTAAGACTTGAGTTCAAGTATGATCTCAGACGTAGCAAGTCACTTAACCTCTTTCCTCATCTGTAAAGTGGGAACAAGAATAATGGCACCTACTTGAAATAATAATTGTAAAACATTCGCGCAGTGCCTAGCAGCTAGTAAGAGCTATATAAATGTTCTCTGTTGTTGTCGCCATTGTTATTATGTGCCATTGTTATTATGTCAGCCATTCTCCTGTAGATTTTTCAGTGTTTCAGAATATGCTGCTATAACCATTTGGGTATATGTCATTGACCTCCAGGGGTTTATATATGTGATCCTCCTTTTTGACCTAGATATATCACTGGGCCTTGATAGGAAAAAACAAAAAAGAATCTCCTTATTCCTCATTCCTCACAGGTCTAGATAAAGCAACATCAACTAAAACTCTTCTCCCGAACCAAATAAAGTATACTAAATGTAGGGTTACATTCTCTGTTGTGTCAGGGAACTGTAGCCTTCAAACAATTTAAAATTTGTATTATAGTGATCTTTGCCAGTAAGTAGCTGATATATTAGTAGGGTATCCTGTGTACTTCTGACATCTTCCCAGAATTTTAGTAAATTATGCCTTTAACACAATCTCAGATTGAAGAAAGGTATTTGTTAACTTTGGAATATATTCCAGCCAGTGCTCTGGAGAGCAAACTGTTTGTGATTGTGAATGCTGCTGTGCTCTTCATTTTATCTTTAAAATGAAGTCTGCATTCTTCCTCCTTAGGGAGAGGGGAACGTCACAGGATTGACTGTGTCACCAATTACCAAATGTGTGAAAACTGATCTCTCTATGGTGATAAATTGTTTATTTCTTCCTCTGTACCCCGTTTTCCCCCAACTCTCAGTCACATTCTGGTAAAAGCTTTGGCTCTCCCTCTACAGCAGCTGTCCTTAAGGAAAAGTGACTAGATTCAGTTCAGAAGGAGGCTGGTGTGGGTGTACATTAATTTGGGAAGATGTACTAAATATAACAGATCTGATGTGCATTGAAATTCATTCTCAACATCAATCATTTTCCCACTAGAATACATGAAAACCATAGTTCAAAGGAACTCTGAATTTCCATCTTTTCATAGTAGAAATGTTTAGTTTTCTTAAGTAAAGAATTCTGTATCTTTTTCTTATTTATTTTTCTTGAATTAACACAAAGCTTATACTGTTTAAGTGAATCTTGCATTAAGACCCTTTTCTTCTTCCTTCCCCATCCATCAGTATTAATGAACCTTGACTATAGTTGTTCTGCCTGTCCCTCTCAGCAGTCAGCAATTTTATTTCTCCTCATAGTTATTCAGAAGTCATTTGACTCTTTTTTCTTGGTCATCTCTGTCAGAATACTATATGAAAACACTGGCAGATAAATACCATCAACTTTTTTGTGAATAGCCGTAACAGTAGTGCTGGAACCAAATTCCACTTGAGTTATTAACTCAGAACTGACTCATACTAAAGTACAGCAAAATGAAATAAACTTATCATTGCCCTTTAAGCAGTTACTTTCTTCTATTTTTGTGTCCAATGGCTGTGCTATATGTTCTTCTATTTTCATTTAGTCTAGAAAATTTCATAAACCATTGTTTTACTAATGGCAAAACTTAAAGCCTTTTTAAAATATTAAGTTACTTAGTTGATAAACTGAGCTTTTATTTTGGTATTTGGTTTATTTACTATGTGCTGTGAGGGGCTTTCTTCACCTATGCCCAGCCATATGAAATAACCATCTGAGAAATGTGTATTTTTCCCCCCTTCCCATTTATTCTCTTTATATCTGTAGCCCTTTTCTAGAAGCTAAAAACGAATCCCCCAGTAAGTTTGTTTTCAAGGCATTTTTTAGTTTAACTGAAGATAATTGCTGAATAACATTGAAATTAATATAAGAGTTTTCCATGGGAAAACTGGAGCTGAGTTGATATTTTCTTGTTTTTGCTTTAAAAACTTAGGGCAAAACTGTAACCTTTGGGTGGAAATGTTACGGTTGTTGGTATTAAAGAAGAGATAGTGATTTAGTGAAGACTATCTGTCAGCATGAACAGTGACATTAGTCATAACAACATGTAGTTGTTACTCATTTCTTAGAGCTGATTAAACATTGTATACCCAAGGGGCAACTTCTAGGAGGATTATTTTTATTTTGTTTTGTTTTCTCCCCCCCATTTCTCCCTCATGCATCTCTTAATAGTGATAAAAGAAAAAACTCATATTCTAAGTGACCTTGTAACATAAAGTAATCTTGAAGTAGGTGGTACTGAAGAGGATAAGACAAGCAGAGCCTAGCCTGGATAGGCCTCAGGAGATGAAAGCATGACTCTTAGGTCCCAACTATTTTATCTTAGTTTATATCTCAAATCTGCTTAACATATCTCACCAACCTGAAAGGAACCAAAACAATCATGGAACCAATAGTCCCTTTATCGCCTTTAATTTCCAGGTGCATCCACACTGCTCTGTCATGTCTTTCTTCTTCTCTGGAGATGGTCCTAATACTACTGCTTTCTACCTTAAATCCTAGTGGAAGATGGGGAAGGAAGACAGCAGTGCCAGACTCCTACTCTGGCTGAGGTAGATGTGAGACAGCAGATGAATTCTTTGTAAACCACAATATAAAGGAAATTACTGACAAGAAGGAAATGCCATGTGTTGCCTACTACTTACCCTTTGTCAAAAAGGGGGAGGGCAGAGGAAAAGACATTTTATTGGACTTCTTTAATCATGGTCTCCCCAGTTTTTCCTCTCTAGAGAGGAGCAAACTAAGTTAGTCAAGGAAACCTTTTGGTTTACACAGCATCGTACAGTGGTAATATCAGTTGTATTAGTATTAAAACTCATGTCCTTTATTCAGTTTTCTGAAAAACAAACAAACAAACAAACAGGAAACAATTTTGGCCTGATTAACCTTATATCTTAAAAAGTTTGAGTCATCCACTTTCTAGTATTCTTAGTAATTCTTGGTACTTGAACCACTGATATAAATTCTCTATAATGGAATTTAACTCCCCATACATCCATTAGATGTCAGGACAAACTAGATTTCCTAGCCTTACAGTTTTTGCTTGTGAGTTAGCCTATAAGATCTAGTTCTTTATTATGATCTAGAATATCTTGATTTAGAAACTAATTTGTGATCTAGAATCTAGTATGATTCTAAAAATGATTTGGATCTAGAAGGGATCTTACAGGTAATTTAATCCATCTCCCAGTTTTACTGATAAAATTAAGGTTCAGTGGGGCTTTGAATTTATTAAAGACACCCAGGTCTTTAGTGAATCTGGGATCTGAACTCAGGGTCACTGACTCCAAGTCCGTTTTTCTTTCCACTATGCTGCAGAGATAAAATAAATTCAGAATAATCCTAAGTCTCTTTAAAAATTATTTTTTTAAAAAGGCTGAGAAAAAAATCAAATGGAGCTTTAGTTTAGCCATTGTAATTCAGTTTCATCATCCATACCCTTAGAGTGAAAAGAACATAATGAATCAGATGCCATTATCATAGATGGCAGGTTAGTTATTTCTATTTAGTCAGTTAATAAACATTTATTAAGTAACTATTATATGAAATGATTTCTCCACCTTCCTCCTATATATCTTGGACTGCTACTCAGAAGTAGTATGTTGTATTTACTGAGAATTCATAAGAATTATCTCTACATGGTAGCTCTACAGTGAGTAACATTTAAGGCAGCAGAAATTGCTCTGGGATGACCAATCATCATCATCAGTCATCATCATCATCATCATCATCATCATGTTGCAGCTCAAGACAGTAGCTAAGTCTAGAGCCTAGAAATATATCACAGTTAGGGGATGGGATTTGGATGGTGAGCTAGTAAAGGAGTTTGAGAAGGAGTTGTCAGACAGGTAACAGGTGAACCACCATAGAGAGAGCAGTGTCTTGAAAGAAATGCTTCTTCAGCCAGTCATTTTTCTGAAATGCAATGTCTCTCTTCCCTTTGGCGTGTCCCAACAAAACAGCTATAGATCCTTTCCTTTTTGCCGTCTTCTTAATTCTTTTTAGTCTGACTTCAAACCTCCTCATTCAAATAAAACTGCACTCTTCAAAGTTACTAGTGATCTCTAATTGCCAAATCTAATATTTTTTCTCAAACCTTCTTTTCTTCAACTTATCTGCCCCCTTTGTCACTATTGATCACTCTCTTTTCCATGACATGCTCTTCTCTAGATTTTCATAACACTCTCCTCTCCTGAGAACCACCAACTGTTCCTTCTCTATTTCCTTTGCTGAGTCTTCAGCCACATTATGCCCAGTAAAATGGGGGTGCCCAAAAGCTCTGTCCTGGGTCTTCTCTTTTCCCTATGATTTTATTTGGTGATCTCATTAGCTTCCATGGGTTCTCAAGTCCTTTCATTTCCCTATTCCCCCTTCTCTTCTGTGGCACTGCTACCACCTTTGTGCAGAGCCTTATCAGCTCGTGCCTAGAGTATTGCAGTAGCCTGCTGGTTGGTCTCCTTGCCTCAAGTCTCTCTCCACTTCACACCATCCTCAGCTATTAAATTAATCATCCTATAACTTAAATCAGCCATGTCACACTCCCCTATTCTGTCAGCTCCAATGGTTCCCTATTACCCTCAAGACCAAATGTAAAATTTTCTGTTTGCCTTTTCAAGCCCTTCATTACCTGACTCCTTTCTCCCTTTCCAAGTTTTCTTACACCTTATTCCCCTCCATGTACTGTATAATCTAGTGATAGTGGCCTCCTGCTATTCCTCACACATGGAATTCCATTTCCTGACCCTGGAAATTTTCACTAGCTGTCCCCAATGCCCGGTTCTCTCTCTCTTCCCTCATCTCCAGCTTCACTGGTTTCCTTGGAGTCTCACCTAAAGTCCCACCTTCTGTAGGAAGCCTTTCCCAGTTCTTTTAGTACCTTCTCTCTGAGCTTAATGTATCCTATTGGTATATATATTGTTTGCATGCTGTTTCGGGAAAATAACTAACTAAATAGTTAGACTATTATTTCTCTGAGAGCAATGACTGTTTTTGACCCTCTTTGCATCCCTAGCACTTAGCATAGTTTCTGGAATGTAGCAGGTACCAAATAAATGCTAGTAAACTGATTCATTAGCTGTCTGCCAGCTTTGCTAAGCTCCTGCCAAATTCTGTCTTCTCTCTTCTGTAAGAAGTTCCTCTCATTGTCTCCTGTGTCTTCTGTCCTCTTGACTTCCCCTGTAGTTAACTTCCTTCATTTTTTCCCTTCTATCTTCGTCTGATCAGCTACCCTTGCTTACCCTTGTTTCTGATGTCTTAAATCGGGGATTCCCCAACCAATATCTCAAGTCTAATTTATGATGTGAAACGAAAAAAAAAACAAAACAAAAAAAGCTGTTTTTCCGTTTGATTAACCCCAGTGATCCTCAAGTGATCTTGCCATAATTACCAAGCAGATACTTGATTCGTAGTTTTTAAGATATATCTTTCAAAACTCTGAAAATAGTCATACATGCAAGTGAGCTGAAGGATGACAGTGCACAGCAACCATCTTTAACTCCTTCAGATCTCTCTGTCTTCCAACATATTCTTTCAGCACATTCATCTCAGGGGCTGTTTTTTTTCCCCTCCTGTCCTTATTACTGTTTGTTTCTCCTCAGTATTTTATCTGACAATCTGTTTCTTCTCAAGCTGATCTAATCCTTATAAAAATGTTTATTTTATGGTCTGTTCAGAAACCAAAATATACACATATGCAAGGGGTAGTACCTTCAAGAAAAATTTATTTGTAATGCTCTGTGTGCTTGCATGTATGGATATGTATTTGTATCACTCCCAGCCCTTTTCCACATATTTTTCCCATAATTTTTTCTATATTTTAAGTTGCCTCAAAGAATGGAAATGTGAAACTACTAATGTTATTAAAAAAGCAGTTGAGACTCAAACATGAGGGCTTCCCAGGGGGCCTATCATAATACAGTTATTGTATGATATTAGAATAAAGTAAATATACTGCTATTTGTCCGCCTGTGTTGGACTACCATGCCGGACAAACAAAGCATTGAATAGGAAAGCTTGGAACAATTCAAAAGCACTTCCTTCAATTTAAGCTCCAAGTAGCTCAGAAAAAGCTTCAGGATGAGCATTTCTTATGAATCCTAGACAGAGCTAGAAGATTTCTTAGTGGCCATCATGTCTGGCATCCTAATTTTACAGATGAAGAGACAGTGGTGGGGAAAGCTTGCCCTTTTATTTTCCCAAGTAAATTGCTTCAGTCTCACAAGAAATCCCTTTAAAAAAAGAGATTACAGTTTGAGGGAGACAAGTTCTCAGCTTACCAAGAGAACACAGGTTTTGTGACTTGTTTAGTGATGCCTAATAGACTTTCTAGAGGACAGGAAGAAAGGCATAGTGTCATATTAGTCTTCTGTATCACATGATGTGACATGCAGTAGTGTTGTTCTCTTTCCTAGTGTTTCAGGGAAGGATTAACAGAGAAGAGAGGCCACATAATTTCTTTCTTCCTTTTAAGCCATAATTGTGTTTTTATTAGCATTTGAAGGGAAACATGGCATGACCTTCAGTCCTGCTGGTAGACTAAATGACCTGTCTTGAATTCTATATTACAATGGTGTTAGGTAGAATTATTTGCATTATACTGTAAATATGTGTTGTTTCTAGAACTTGCATTTTAATTTTGGGGGATTAAGTTATTGCATTTCTTTTTTGAAAGTCTAATAGATTCTGGTTATACCAGCTTACTTAATATATTTCATCAATTTATATAATATATATATATATATATTATATTATGTTATATCTAAACACCCAAAATAACTATGGAGAAGGGCACTTGGGAATTCAATAATGCATTCAAGTGTAATCTCTACATGGTCTGTTTTTCAGTAAGTTACTTATATATATCTGTCTATGTATTTACAAGTATCTGTGTCTTCACTCATCAAAATGTGTTTTATAGAGGTATTTAATAAACAGTTATTGAATAGAATCTTTAGGATACTATATATAGATGAACAGTTCCTTAGAGAACAAAGCATAGATGTACAAACTTCTTAGAGAACAAAGCAATGCCTTTTTAAAAAATTTGGTATAAAATATGGCAGAAGAAATCTTCCTTTTAATTCACCTTAACCAAGAAATTTGAAGTACTAAAAAAAAAGTTAAAACTTACAGATTAGGAGTGAAGCCACTGAGAGTGGGTCTGGGGAAGAAACAAGGAGAAATGAGTGAAGTAAATAGTTCAAAATTCTACACTGCTTGTTCTACTAATAGAATACTGTTATTTAAGTATGTTTTTTAAAGTCCAGTCATCTTTAGCTGTTGTTGGGAGTCAGTTTTTAGTCCTCCTTGATAGTGGGAATAAGGTAGCTTAAACAGATGCAGTCCACAAATGATTTTCAAATAGTTTTTTTCTAATTATTTAAACTTTATATCAAACTTTTTATTGGAACCATTCCTCAACTCTATTGAGAAAGATTAGCTGACTTATTTTGAATCTGATTTTTCTTCTCTGGTCCACCTTGCAATGAAATAACCAAAAGGTAGATGTCAAGTAAGAGGAAAGAAAGCATTAAAGTTGGTAAATTCACATAATTACTAGGCTACTTTTGAATCACAAAGAGATGAGCATTCATCTAAAAAGCAAAATGCTA
>CM053593.1:58938762-58956515 GCA_028646575.1 Pseudocheirus occidentalis
AGAGTCCTTTTTCAGTTGATGTATAGCTTCTAGGCATTCTTCAAGTGTCTTGGAAGCATTTGGTGTGGGAGTTCTGACTGTGTTGTCTTACTCCCATTCCATACTTTGATCCTTTTTGTCCACAAAAAAGGATTCTAGAGTTTTATTGCTTTTCTTATTTTGCTTCCTTTTCCTCATGTTGGCCAGTCAGTCTCAATTGGTTGTTTTTTTGTTTTTGTTTTTGTTTTTGTTTTGTTTTTGTTCTTTTTTTTTTTTTAGCTCTGTGAAACTCTGCTTCCAGGGGGAAAAGCTCTGTTCCAAATCACTGGGATTTTCCCAGGTGCCGGAGCTATTAGGGGGGTGTTGCAGGTCTCCCCAGCTTTGGCTTGCTGAAAGCACACCCCAGGACCATCACCCAAGACCACAATCTGGATCCAGGCTGCTCAACGGAAGAACACTTGGCCCTGATTGATTGATTCAGCCTCCCTGTGGAGTCTGCAGGCTAGGGGCTCTGAAGCAGCCCAGTGGGGGCCGCTGCCGGTTCCAGCAGTTCCCCTCCCCCACTACTTCCTTGCCCTGGGGGCAGATTGGCCGAACTGCTTTTCTTTCCCCAAATTGATTTTCAAAGTTTCACTTTAAATTTCACTGGCCGTCTAATCCTGCTTTGGTGGATGTGAAGATTCCCTCAGGTGCAATAGATTTTCTCTGAAGCAGACTCAAGCTGCAACTTGGGGGGCTTGGCTCCTCCTGGCTGCCCTGGGGCCTTGCCTGGCCATGGCTGCAGTTTTGGGCTGGGCCGGTCTCTGCTGTGGCACGAGCTGCCCCTCTTCCATCCCTGTTCCTCACGCCTTGGCAGATGTGGAGGTGCTGGAGGCTGTAGATCCTCTCCTCTACAGACTGACTGCAATGTGGCTCGGCTCAGCTCAGCCTGGCTCCTTCCCACCACCCTGGGCCTGCCCGCGATCTCGGCTTCAGGCTGGGCCAGCCTCCCCTCCCAGCCGCCACGATGAGCCCCTGCTTCCGAGCTGACTTCAGCGAGAGATGTGTTTTCTGTATTTTTGTGAGTCTGAGAGTCCTAGACTTTGTGTGGGCTCATATTTTATGGGTGTTTAGGGAGGCGGTGTGGGAGCTGCGGGACCTTGCTGCTTCTATACTGCCATCTTGGCTCTGCCCCACCCAATATTGTTTTTAAATGCATAAAATAAAAATCGTAGAATCACAAAAGGAGCATTTGTTTAAAAAAAATGCCCACGCAACCATACCTTCCCCCTTATTGAGGAACTTAAAAAAGAAAAATCAGAAAAATAAAGCCCTTAATATGTAGTGGCATACAGTCAGCACTTCTTAAACTGTGGGTCACAAACCCGTATGGTGTCAGTACAAATTTGGCAACAGTAAAAGTTTCTGAACACACAATAACCAAAAAGTAATTAAAAATCAAACACAGGATTCCAGGTGTTTCTGGCAGTGCTTGCTTGTCTGTGTTTCGGGCACCAACCTGCCGGAAAGGAAGCGTTGTCATGAGTGGAAAAAATTTAAAAAGCCCTGGGATCCAGCAAAATAAATTCCCACATTGTCCGTGCATGAAAACGTATCTCTTTTTTCACTTCTTTGTCAAGAGCTGAGTGGAATGTTTAACCTTCTTGCTTTTGGACTCATATTTTAGTATTGCATTGGAAAGAGTTCTAAAGCCTTTAAAAATTATTTTGTTGTATAATATTGTTATCATTGTAGAAATTGTTTTCCTTGTGCTACTAACATCAGACTGCATCATATCATAAAGGTCTTCCCAGTTTCCTCTGAAACCTTCCAATTGATCATTTCTTATGGCACAGTATTATTCCAGGAAACTAGTTACATTGAGAGCATTTGTCTGAATATTTTTTAAAAGTAGTTTTTTTTTAGTAATTGCAGGAATTCCCATTGGCTAAATTATCATCTAGTCACATGACTGCTAGATAGATCTATACATACAACACTGATCTTTCTCCTGGTCTCTAAACTTGCATTGCTTTTTTACCATCTCAAATTGGATGTTCTGTAGGCATCTTAGACTGAACATATCCAAAACAGAACTCGTTATATTGCCCTCTCCTCAAAAAAAAATTTGTCTCTGACCACCTTCCCTATTACTATTGAAGACACTCTTCTTTTAAAGCTCAGAAACTTGGTGCCATTTTTGAGTCCTCACTTGCAGTCCTTTTACATGTCTAATCTTTCACCAAGTTCTTGCCTTTCCTGACACAACATTTGCTGTACACATCCTCTCATCTCCACTGACACAACCACCCCCCTAGTATTAGAAGAGTTTTAGCTCGGTTTTTAAAAGGTGGTCTTTGTCATTGGTGTTGACTGTTTGCATAATACAATATTTTGCATTTGCATTTTCTCTGTTCTATTAATGGTTCACAGAAAGGATACCAGGATGTCAGTATTTCCACCAAGTCCGCCATGAAATCCCACTACTCTTATTCTATTACTAACACCACAGCGAGACAAGAGCCAGCTAGAGCTTCACATGACAGCCTTTTTCTATTAAATAAATTAGTGGTATTTATACTGGAAAACTTAAGAATGGTAATTATGTATATTGCTGAAAATTCCTTATTTATGCCATAATGATATGTCTTGTTAGTAATGGTATTGGAACACACTATAATATGTGCAGTGGCAGTACTTTTTGGCTTGTGAGGATAATCCTGGTGTTTGAGTAATCTTTCCAGAGTCTAAGGAAGGTAACGCAAGTCAACATTTGCAATAAGCCACAGTATGTCTGATGGTTTCCTGTCATTTTTCTTAGATTCCTTTTTTTCCACCTTTCCTTCTTTACTTCTCATTCCCTTTCACCTCCCAGGTTCACATTTATTTTTTGAAACTATAAGTCTTTATATTGGCCTATAAGTATTTTATAATTATAAAAGGCAGATAATAATGTTTTTAGTAAACATGCATTAGACATATTTATCACATCGTCTTAAGTGTTAGGAGAGATAAATAAATAAATCAGTACCCTCAAGGAGCTATAAGATATGAACCAAGATGAATATAGTACAAAATTAGAATATGACAAGTACGTTAAAGTTTTTAAGTCCTATGTGAATAAATTTTCACTGGAAGGAACCTTCTAGATCATTCAGTCCAAACACTTAATAGTACATGTGAAGAAAATGGAACCCAGAGAGGCTAAATAACTTGTTCATGTTCATGTAGCAAGTGGTAGAGCTGGGATTTGAAGCCTCAAATCTAGCATTCTTTCTTCTCTAACTGCGTCCCTCTACAACAGTGGTTCTCAACCTTCCTAATGCCGTGACCCTTTAATACAGTTCCTTATGTTGTGGTGACCCCCAACCATAAAATTATTTTCGTTGCTACTTCATAACTGTTATTTTGCTACTGTTATTAATCGTAATGTAAATATCTGATATGCAGGATGTATTTTCATTGTTACAAATTGAACATAACCCGCAGGTTGAGAACTGCTGCTCTACAAGATAAAAATGTGTCCCAGAATTGAAGACTCTGAGTTGATATGGATCAGATTTAATCTGGAAGGCTTTTTTTTCCTTTTTCTTTTTTTAAGAGGGAGAAGTTAGGGCAATTGGGGTTAAGTGACTTGCCCAAGGTCACACGACTAGTAAGTCTGTCGAGTGTCTGAGGCTGGATTTGAACTCAGGTCCTCCTGATTCCAGGGCCGGTGCTCTGTTCACTGCACCATCTAGCCACTCCTCTTAAAGGCTTCTTAGAAATCACTTTGGTTCCTTGTCAGAACTAGGATTTATTCTGGAATTTATAGAATTTAGCACCCAGTATTTATTAAGTGCTCCCTAAGCACTAGGGATACAAATAACAAGGGGGATGAGGAAGTCCCTGACCTCAAGGATCTGACTTTCTAATGAGAGAACACTTGTGTGTGGGCCCTCCTCTTCTCCCTGCCCCCACTACAGAGACAGAGCTGAAAGAGGAGGAAGAAGAAAATAAGGGGAAGAGATGGTTGGTGTACTGTAGGAGGATTGAATGAAGGTCCACAAGCCCTGCCCCAGATGTAGACCTAGGGACAAATTCACCCATGGGAGAAGGCAGTAGGTATGATGGAGGGATGTTCTAGGGTGAGAAGGTCCTAAGCCCTGAAGGATGATAATGACAAACAGCAGCTGAGGCATGACTCATTGTCATGTCCCCTGGGGACATAAGAATTCAGTTTGTGTGTGGGTCTCCAATAAAAAGTCAAATGACTTCTCTTTCTGTAGTCTCTAATCTGTCCTTCACAATGCTGTCAGATTGTTTTTCCTCAAATATCAGTGTGACTGTGTCACTCTGTTACTCATAAATCTTCAATGGCTCTGTTGCTTCTGGGAATCTTCAAGTTTGATTTTTTTTTAGTAATAAATTCTGTTGATATAGTTTATATCTATATCATTTAAATTTCCATCTATATTCCTGCCCCACTCTCACAGAGAAGCATAAAAAGAAAAAAGAGAGGGATGAGAGAAAAAAATAAGTGAAAAATTGGCAAAGCCAATTAATATGTCAAAAAATATGACAATATTTGCAGTTTTCCACACCTGTTGATCCTCATACCTCCCACCTTTGTGAAAGAGTGAGAAGGAAATGCTTTCTTATTTTTCTTCTTTAAAACAAGTTTATTCTTTGTAATTTTGCAACATTCATTTTTGAAGTTAGACAGCTAGGTGGCATAGTGGATAAAGTGCTGAACTTGGTGTAAAAAAACTGAGATATGAAGATTATCATAGGATGAAATTTGTACTTTTTATTGTTACTTTGGGTATCTCATCTTTAGTAAGCTATTTTGTATACACTACTAAGCTAAATGAGTTTTATTTCTTTTTTATTCTCTCTAGATCTTTTAACTACTATTAGTTAAAATGCATATATGTTTAACATTTACTGACTTGTTTATTTACTTTTAGTTTACAATATTTAGTTACAGAATCACTTGAGTTTCAGATTTTCTCCCTTCCCCCCCTCCCCCTCCCCCCGCCACGGTGGCATACAATCATGTATGGGATCTGCAAACACTTTCACATAAAAAGCATATTTTGAATGGTGGTTGAGATACCTATTACTCCTGTTTCCGTACTTGCTGTTTTTCTTTGTATTGCTGTGGGGAAGAAGAGAGGTGTGAGGTATGAAATCCTGAAAGCTATATAGTAGTTCTAATCCTGCTTATTGCAGACCCCTCCTTAATGACTCAACTTTCAGTTCACAGATATCACAAATATATTTGAATGCCATCAAGGCTATGTGATTTCTTCTTGTTCTTGTTCATGTTCTTCTTCTTGTTCTTCTTATTTTTTGGTAATGGTTACCCCTTTTTTTAATCTGATAAGCTACTATTTTTAGTTTAGTTTTCTGAATGTCAGAAAAATAATTCTGAATGTCACTTTGTTCATCTTTATTCATAATAATAAGACTTTTGCTGCAGATTGATTTAACCTGATGATGACTAAATATTTCATGAAGAGTTCTGAAAATTCCAGATGACTAATCACCTATTCCAAATGCATTTTCAAACTCTTTTTCTCTCCTTGCTATTTATAAAGACAGACTATTTTGTAAATGCTGCCTATTGTGACAAGGTGTTTAGCCTTGCTATTCCTTCAGCAGAATATAATTCTTTTCTGTCATTGGTACGTGTCTGTTGTTTCCAGTGTCTTGTGGGTGAAACAAGAGACAGTAGCTACTTTGAGGAGTATTTCTGTATGCAGGGATATCATTAATTTAATATAGTGTAAAGAAGGATGGTAAGAAAAGATGAGTAGTTAAGTGTAGTGGAGAGATTTATTTGAACTATCACCTGTTGTAATAATCTTTTCAGAAGTACATGCTATAGATCCACAGGCATCTGAATGACAATACCAGTATGGCTTGGTTGCTCCCTTCTTTGTTCAGATTTCAGTTAACTGTTTAATAAAGCTTTCAATTTTCTTTCACACGCTGAATTCATTAATAAACTGGGAAAATATTGTATAGATCGGTGGTCTCCTAACTTTTTGATTTCACACATTATAAGTAAAATAAAAATTGAGCACATATCTCCAATATGTGTATTTTTGCTAGTAAATTATACATGTACTTTTATACTAATACTTACATAAATTATAATGCTTACCAAAAAAAAGCTAAACAGAATGGGAGAAAGATTAAATAATGGTTGATTCTGGAGACAATAGAGACATACTTGAGTGGAGTGACATGGTCAGAACTGGGTTTTTAGGAAAAAATCACTTTGTCAGAAAGGATTGAAGCAGGAAAAGAGGTGAGGCAGGAAAACCAACTTGTAGGCTGTTACAGTAGTGGAGAGAAGGGTGGTAGTCATGTGAGTAGACAAAAGGGAACAGATGAAAGAGATGTAGGAGGGAGAAATGGAAAGATTTGGCAACTGATTGTCTATGTCGACTAAAAAAGTGAAGAATTCAAAGAAATATTGATGTTGCAAACATAGGTAATTAGAATGACTACCTACATTTAAAATTACCTTAACATGCGAGTATATCCAAATTACCTTTTTAGGGAGGAGGGATTAGTCAAAATAATTTAAAACTAAATATGTCATAAGTGTTAGAACCTCAAAAAGTTTTAAGAATAACTAATTATATTTATCTCCTTACTTTTGGCAACAGAATTAAACTTTTTTTACCTTTAGTAGAAGAATTAAATCATTTCAAACAAATTTATTTTTTCCTAAAGATTGACGTGAAATTTCATAGACACTTTCTCAGAAAATGTGAATATACCAGTAACTTTCATTGCTCAAAAATATGTTCCCTTTTTATTGTTTATGCTAAAGGTAATTGAGAGGCTTGAGTCACAAAAGTAGACCAAGGATATATTCAACAGATTAGATTCATAATTTGTCAGATTATCAGGTTTAAATGGAAATCTGGGTTACAGAGTCAGTGTAGAGTTTGCTAAACTGGCAAGAAAGGCTTAAGTTGGGCCACTCAATAGTACCAAGGAGAGCTCCCAGTAAGCTTTATTCTTTAAATAGTTTTTGTGGGCTTCTGGAGCTATTTATCTCTGGCCATTCAAGTTGGAAGTCTTGATAGATCTTGATAGATCTGTGGCCTTTCCCCTTCATCACTCAGGAGCAAGGGAAGTGTTCTATCTATGTCTGAAGAAAGAGTCTAGTATGTTGGATGGATTTACTGTTCAGTTTTGTTCTCCTTAAACCCTATCAATGTTGTTGGTTTGGATCCTAAGAATGATGGTCCTTTTTTAATGAAGGACACTTCAGTCTTCATGTCATCAGAGCTGTCTTCCTTAGTGGGCCAAACAAGATAATATCTTCTGGATCCTTTCACATTGAGGCTTTAGGTTATATTGGATTTGTGGTAATCCAGTTCAGGTGAAGAGGGGCTGAGAGGATGAAACAGTTATTTTGAACAATTTTATTGTCACTAAATCATCAGTTTACTAAAAACCCTATATATGGTACTCAGCCCAGCCTATGACTATAAAGGAAAGATAGGGCAGCAGAGATTCACAATTGTCCTTAATTTCATATTACTACTTTTTATTTTAAATAACTTTTTGGAGAATGACATTGAGGGAGAAGTAGTTAGGTTAACGCATCAGATTTATGTGCAGGTATAATTTAGGTCACATGCACAGTGAGTTTGTCTATATCAAAGCCCTTTGTCACTTCCTTTCATACAACTGCAAGACTTTGAGTAGAGAATTAAAGCATAGGTAAGAGGATCATCACCTTTCTTGTTGAAATAAAGCTGGTAGGGATAGTTAATTTGTTGGATGACAGTCTGTATCCAAAAAGATCTTGATTGTCTAAGACTTTGAGCTGATTCTAAACATATGAAATCCAGTAGAGATAAATATAAAGTCTTATTCTTGGGTTCAAAATTCAACTTCAAGTAAAAGTTACAGAAGGCATAGTTAGACAAGTTAGTTTGAGAGGTTTTTTTTGTGTGTTTTTTTTTAAGCAAACTGCAGATTCACTGTAGGTCAGGAATGTAGTATGGCAGGCAAAAAAAAAATCTGAAATCTTGTACTTTGCAAAAAGAGGTTTTAGAAATATAGAAGTGACAGTCATATTGTCACTCACCTCTAGCCAGACAATACCTGGAGTATTGTGTTCATTAAGGGGCCTTGATTAAACTGGCAAGTGTCCTGGGGAAGGCAACCTCCCAGGATGATTGAAAGTCTTGAGTTCTGTGATGACCAGCCTTGATAGACTTAGCGCTTCTCAGCAATACAATGATTTGAGACAACTCCAAAAGGCTCATGATGGAAAATGCTGTCCACATCCAGAGAAAGAACTATGGAATCTGAATGCAGATTGAAGCATACAATTTTCTCTTTTTTTAATTTTTTGTGGTTTTTTCCCCTTTTATTCTGATTCTTCTTTCATAACATGACTAATATGGAAATATGTTTAATGTGATTGTAGATGTGTAGCCTATATCAGATTGCATGCCATCCTGGGGAGGGAGGGATGGAGAAAAATTAAGAACCTCAAATCTCATAAAAGTGAATGTTGAATACTCTCTTTATATGTAATCAGAAAAAATAAAATACTGTTAAGTGGGGGGCGGGGGAAAAAAGTCTTGAGTTCATGTCATGTGACAGTAAATGAAAAGAACTGGGTTATTTAACCAAAGAAGAGAACTAGAGGAAGAAGGGGAGAATGAGCATTCAAGTATTTTAGGACTCTCATGTAGACACAGGGTTAGACTTACTCTCTCTTTTTTTAAAATTGTTTTTTTTACTTTTAGTTTACAACATTCATTTCCACCGTCCCTTGAGTTTCAGATTTTCTCCCCCTCCCTCCCACCCATCATGATGTCATGCACGAGGATATCTTCCCATTAATCATTAGTCAGGTTGTAAAGAAGGATTGTAAGTGATGGAATGACCAGTGGGAAAGAGAAACAGAACAAAACAAGAAAAAGAAACAGAGCAAGTAGTTTGTTTCAATCTGCACTCAGATTCCACATCTCCTTTTCTGGATCTGGATCTCTCCTTCAATAGACTTATTCTCTTTTGCTCTCAACCAGAATTTATGGTTGGAAGTTTCAAAGTGGCAAATTTAGAATTGAGATGAGAGAAAGAAGCCTGACAATTAGAACTAATCCTAAATGGAATGAACTGCCTCTGGATAGCTAGTGAAAGCATTTATTAAACCCTTCTTAGGTGCCAGATACTAAGCTAGGTGCTTAGTGCTAGGGATACAAATACCAGCAAGCAAGATAGTCCTTACCCTCAAAGAGCTTGCATCCTAATAGGGGAAGAGAACACATAGACTAGAACATGAGGGAAAAGTAGATTGTGAGTGTAAGTAAAAGAGTAAGATAAGAGGAGAAATTCAGAGGTATGAATTCTTCCAAAAATGGTAATTCTGCGGAGGGAACCCTAGTCATAAATGTAGGCCCCTCCCCTCAGAGGCTGAATGACCTAGAGTAAGGATTCCTTGAGGGTGGGTGTTCTTCGTCTGGGGTTCTTGGGTGAGGTTGAATGGGGAAAAATTTGAAATTTAATTTTCAGTATAATTGGTTTCCTTGGTGATCTTGTATTATGCAATTTCAGGCATTATTCTGGGGAGTTTGTTAGCTTCACCAAATTACCAAAGAAGTCTTGCCTTAGTATAAGAGTTGCACTTAGTATAATAGCCTTTCTAGGGAAGCTAGGTGGCCCTGGAGTCAGTAAGACCTGAGTCAAATACAGCCTCAGCCACTTACTAGCAGGCCAAGTCACTTAATCCTGTTTGCCTCAGTTTGCTCATCTGTTTAAAATAAACTGGAGAAGGGAATGATAAACCCCTCCAGTGTCTTTGCCAAGAAAACTCCAAATGGGGTCATGAAGGGTTGGACACAACTGAAAAATGACTGAACAACAAAGATAGCTTCTGAGGTCCCTTCCAGTTCTTTTTGTTTGTTCATTTTTATTTATTTATTTATTTATTCATTTATTCATTCATTCATTTATTTATTTATTTATTTATTTTGCTTTTTGGAGGGGGAAGGCAGGGCAATTGGGGTTAAGTGACTTGCCTGTGGTCACAGGGCTAGTTTTGTGTTAAATGTCTGAAGCTGGATTTGAACTCAGGTCTTCCTGATTCTGGGGTCATTGCTCTATTCACTGAGCCACCTAGCCATCCCCCTTCCTGTTCTAAGTATCTGTAATTCAGAAATCAATTTCCTTACAGGATATTCTTAGCTCACATGCTTGGTATCTGCTCCTTCTTCTTTTTCTGCCCTAAATTCATGTACCCAGTGGTTTAATAGTCCTGTATGTGTTTGCACAACTCTAGGTATGAGATATCATTCTAAAATTTATAAATTTGTTTTAGATTTACTTCTATCTTAAGTTTTGAAAGAGTATTCTAGTCCCAATAAACCATACTGTTAATATAAAAATAGCAATAAGTAATTAAGAACAAAAACCTTACAAACCCTCATCACCTTTCCTTCCATCTCTTGTCTTCCCAGTACATAAGCAAAAAATCTATCATCTTCTCTTTGTCTCACAAGGAATGGTGCAGTTAGGTTAATAATTGATTGAGTATTTATTTATTATGTAGCTTTTTAGAAGGTAGCTTGAGGGACCTGCTAAAGACCTGCTTTATCCCAGCGTAGATAAAGGTGTTTGTTAGTGGCAAAGAAGAAGTAGCTGCGGCTCTTCTTCTTTTTTGCCAGAGAGGGCCAGAAGCTTTTACATAGAGAATATTTTTTTTTCTCCTGTATGCAGAACTATTTTTAACAAGATTATAAGACATTCACTCAGGGTAGATAGCCACTTATTCTTCTTAGAATGCCATAGCCACTTATTCTTCTTAGAATGCCATGGATTTTTAAAAAACTAGTGCATCGGTTTACAGGACATTTTTTAATTTTTGAAAGAAGTCTTTCTCAGGTTGACAGAAGCAAATTCTATTTTTAAAGTTGTCTGAATTGGGCTATACATTTATGTGATTTTAAACTTAACTTTTATGGAAAAGAGCCATAAACAATATTATGAGATGATACTGTATGTTTATTTATGAGATTAGATTGCTTTAAATGATAATGAATTAAAAGAAAACTAAATTAAATGCCTGAAAAACAAAATATAGCAAGTGTTACTAACAGCAGATGCTTAGATTTCTGTATGATACTTCTGACAAATTAAAACTAATTTTTTTACCTCCCTACTCTTCACCTCACTGTTTTCTATGCCTTTCCTTCTTTTCACTGCTCTTTCCTCTATTTTGATTTACTTTTCTAGTAATAATCTCCAACTTCTTTAAGAAACAAAACAAACACACAGGAGATAATAAGCATTTGGCAAAAAAAAAATCCTTTTAGTATGTTTCTTATAATTTGATTTTGGGGTTAGTTTGTTTGAGAGGCTTCCTCAGCCCCAGCCACCAGAAGTTTTACCCTTGGGATAGTGAAAGGAGTTGGGCATCTGAGCCCAGGAAGATCGAGGGAACCTCTCCTGACCAGGAATGCCAGACCCCGATGTGCCAAGAGTGACAGGGGCAAGAAAGAACCAGCACATACCTGGTGAGTGCAGCAGCATTGGGGCAGAAAGCCACTGGCTCTGGGCACTTACTGGAGACTGGAGGTTTGACTTTAGTTTCAGGCTAGATAGATAAACTGAAGATCTGGGACGAGGGGCACCATTTCCCATACTCCAGGGCTAGAGGTGACTACAAATAACTAAGTTATCACCACCAAAAAAAAAAAAAAGCATAGGCAAAGGAGAAAGATCCAATTATAAGAAACCTATTCTGGGAATAGAGATGGCTGGGGCTTATCTTCAGAGGAGGAAATTGAAGTAAAGAAACCCCCAAAGAGTACCATCAAATGATCACCTGCCCAAAAAAGAATTTATAGAAGACCTTAAAAAAGACTTTAAAAATCAAATGACAGAGGTGTAGGAAAATCTGATAAAGGAAATAAGAATAATTTTAGAAAACCAAGAAGCGTATGAAAGAAAAATTAGCCAACTAGAAAAGGAGATCCAGAGTCTTAAGAGAGAAAAATCACACCTTGAAAATTAGAACTGGGCAAAGTGAAGCCAGTGAAATTATAAGAGATCAAAAAATGATTAAACAAAATATGAATAATGAAAAAAATAGAAAAAGTGAAACATCTTAAGAAAAACAACAGACTTAAAGAATAGATAAGAAGAGAAAATATAAAAATAATTGGACTTACTGAAAATTATGATAAAAAAATCTTGATGCAACAATACAAGAAATAATTAAAGAAAATTGTCCTGAGGCATTAGAAGAAGGGAAGAAAGTAGAAATAGGAAAAATCCATTAATCACCACATAAAAGAGATTCTCTGAGGAAAACTCATAGCAGTATCGTAGTCAAATTCTGAAACCCCCCAACTCAAGGAAAAACTATTAAAAGCATCAAGATTAAAACAAATATGATGGTATTACAATTAGAGTTACACAGGACCTAGCAGCAGAAACATTAAAGGACTGTAGGTCTTGGACCACAACATATGGAAGAGCAAAAAAGCTGGGGCTCCAGCCAAAAATATCATACTCAGCAAAGTTAACTATTATCTTGAACAACAAAAAACAATGGACATTTGATCAACTCTCAGATTTTCAAGACTTTGTTAAAAAAACAAACAAACACCTGAATTTAATAGACAATTTGTCATACAAGAACCAATAAATATAAGGTACATAACAAAGACTGATTATAAGGGATCTAGAATGTTTACTTTTTATATATGTAAAATGTAAAATTTATGTCTAAGATTCTTATTAATTGGGTAGTTCATAAGAAAGATTGGGGAAAACCTGGGCATGATGTGAATTTAAAAAGTAAAACCATTTAGGAACAGCTATAAAGGAAGAGGGTTGGTAGTTCTGGTAACCATCGGAAATAGGTATAAGAGGGAACAATACATATATATATTTGAAATTAACTTTTGTTTATTTTTAGTTTACATCTTGATTTCCACAATATTTTGAGTTACAAATTTTCTCCCTCTTTCCCCTACCCACCACCCCCAAAACAGCAATCTCACTGTATGCTCCCTCCCCCAGTCTGCTCTCTCCTATATCCTCCCCCATCTCCCCTCTGACTTTCTGGTAGAGCAAGATGGATCTCCGTATCCTAGTGCCTGTATATTTCATTTCTCAGAATACATACACATATATATATATAATATATATATATATATATTTTTTTAAGAGTATAGAAGTCTTCTAAGACTGCGAAGTTTTCATTCAGAAAAAATAAAATGGTAGGGGCATAGGGAAGGGGAAGAGTACAAGGGAGGGATCTTTAGAGGGGAGGGTGAGAGAATAGGTATATATAGGAATACAGAAGGGTGTTTAGATTTGTGGGAATGGGAAGATAGGGGAGGGATCCTTCGAGAGGGGTAGGCAAGTAATAGGAGGGCAAGGTAATCGGTAAAAGTAAAGTATAGGAGGCAGGAGGGATAGGAAACGAGATATACATAAAAACAAAGATCAGGAGTCAATAGGTTTGGGAATGTATATGTTTATATATATATATGTATATGTGTATGTATCTATCTGTAGCTATAGAGAAACATATAAACTTCATTATAGCCTTCTGGGGTCGTGGGGAAGGATATAGAAATATTTATAGCTATAGAGAAACATGTCTAAACTTTGTTGTGGCTTTGGGGGAGGGGAAAAAAGAACAAAGTAAAAAAGTGCACAGCAGAGAACAAAAGAAAAATCACAAGGAAGCAAAGATGGACAATTCTCAACACAGTATTATTTATCATATAGACTTTTTAAAAATGAATTTATTGTTATGTATTTTGAATCCTCTGCTATGCATATGTCATGCTTTTATTTCTTTCTAATGTTGCATTTAAGCTCTAATATTTAAGTTTATGATATGTTTTTGTTTCTTTTTTCTATTCTCTGTGTTCTGGCATTTGAGTCTAAAATAAAAATTTTTGAAAAAAATTTGATTTTGACCTTTATTTTCTCCTGCTTTACACAATATAGATAAAACTACACAGAGTAGGTGCTTAAGAATTATTTGGATTTAATTATTAAAAAAAAACCCAAGCAGATCCCCATAAAGCCTTCTGACCACAAATCATGTTTGCTTTGATTTGAGTACTCTCTTTTCAGTTAAACATTCTCAAGTAATGAGATTTTGAGAAGAAAGAGGAATTAAGAAAAAGTTTTGAAAAGATTTTAGTTTTATTGACAGCTTGATTTAACCAACTACCAAAAGCCGGAACCTCTTTAACAATCTTGGTCCTATATATTAGGGTATCGCATCATAGTAATTAAACATTAGTGACTGAAAAGTTTGAGGATCCCATTCCAAGTGCCAAAGGGACTATTTAGACAAACCTGCTCTTTCATATTCAAATTCAGTGATTGCCAAATACCTGTTACCTTACCTTGCTTTCTTCTATTTTCTAAATTTTTAAAGAATCAAAATTCCTTAGTAGCCTTGGTATAGAATTAGTGTCTAAATAGTGTCTAGATAAGCAGTACTAAGTTTCCAGAAATCTACCAAAGAAATATTTTATGAAGTTGGTAATAGCCTTCAGTTCAGGATAGAATAGTATAACCAGTGAAGGGCATGTCCGATTTACTTCTGCACTTGTCTTATTTTTGGATTGTTTATAAAATCATTGATTCCAAACATACTTATCTTTTGAAAGCACTCTACAACTGACCCTCGTAGACAGATGTATGTCTCTTTACTGAGAAATATTTGGGTACGTGTCAGGTGTGTCTTTTTAGCTCTACTAATAAGAGGGGAGGTGGTCTTTGCCACAGGAAGTGCTTAAGGGGGAAGCAGATGGACTCCAGTGATAGGAGATGGGAAGGGGATGTTATGTCACTAATTACTTAACTTTGTATAAACAAAGACTTAAAAAATTTTAAAACAAGTCTTTGCTTAGCTGAAGTAAGTCTTGTTTTTTAAAACTATTTTTGAATTGGGCTAGGAAAAAAAATCAACTTCAACTCACCTTTTGAAGAGAAAGAAGGTAGTTTAATATTAATTTATAAAGTGTATCAGTATCCTTTCTCTCCCCTCCCATTACTTCCCCAAATGTAGTTGATGGTGTGCTAATGGGGGGGGGGGGGAGAGGAGGAAGGTTTATGTGTGAAAACAGTATGAGCAGACACTTTTAAAAATTTTTAAATAATAATGTATTTTGAATTATTTTTGGAGCCAAGGAGGAAGAGAAAAAATGCTATTCCTTCATGCTAGTAAAATAGAAAACTAAATTAAACTTCAAATGTAGTTCATGTTTTAATATTATTTAATTCAATCTGAGAGTGATTTGTTCCAACTGACCACTGTTTAGTGGTAGGAGAGATAGTTTGTAACATGTTCAAGGACATATTTGGACATGTAGACATAATGGACATAATAGCACAACATTTGCCAACTGGTAAGACCTGGTGGTGTGGTAGATACAATGCTGGAGTTGGAGCCAGGAAAATGTGGGTTCTAATCTGCTGTGATTCTGAACAAGTCAGTTAAACCTCTTTGGGCCTCAGTCTCCTCATCTGTAAAATGAGGGAGTTGCACTCAGTGACCCCTAAGGACCTTTCCACCTCCAAAGCTATGATCTTATGATCCTTTAGAAACAGTTAGTAGTGTTCAACCTGAAGTCAGGAAGATCTGAGTTCAAATACAGCCTTAGAGTCTTCCTAGCTATATAACTCAGAGCAAAGTCACTTTATCTGTCTACCTCAGTTTATTCAACTCTAAAACTCACATAATAACACCTCACAAGGTTGTTGTGAGCATCTATTAAGATAATATCTGTAAAGAACCTACTATGGAGGCACTTAGTAAGTGTCTGTTCCTCCTTGGCTCAAATTAATTTTTCCCTTAAGATCTACACACAGAATTGGATATTTTGACAAGTATGCAGGTATTTATTAGCTGTTGTATTTTATACCATCTCGAGGGGAAAACCAATGGGTATAAATTGGAAATGTGCCTTTTTAAGAAATGAAAATCTTTATATTTCATACTTTGAATTGTAATCATAACTAACATTTGTATAATACTTTGAAGTTTACAAAGTCAGTTGGTAACCATTTATTAAGTGCCTACTGTGTTCTGGACACTGAGCAAAGAGCTGAGGATACAAATGTAAAAAACAAAAGTCCCTTCCTTCAAGGAGCTTAGAATATCAGGGAGGAAGACACCATACAAAGGATAGGGGGCATGATGGAGAAAGCCAGAGGAATGTAGTAGAGTGGAAAGTGAAGAGATGGTGCCCATGGAGGTTCTGGGAGGAGCTCTCTGTTCACCACTCTTCAGTCAGAAAGGTCACTGGAGGCTGACAGTATGTGAATTCCAGACCTCAAGTAATCTTACAAGATAGAGAAGTTCCTGGGTGGGGTTGATGGGGAAGTCCCAATGATACCATCCTAAAATGCTTTCCTAACAACTCTATGAATCAGGTCTACAAATATTATTATCCTCATTTTTTAAATGACCAAGTCTGAAGAAGGTTGTGATTTTGCTCAAGGCTACATAGCTACTATATTGTCAGAACTGGATATGAACTCAAGCCTTCTGACTTTCAAGTTCCCCTTTCTGTATGAATATTTGTTTATATGTGACACATTATAATGTGATTAGATTGTATTAGAAGGAAAAGAGGCAGAGAGAAAGCATGTATTAAACATTTATTTTGAGCCAGCATTGGGACACAGATACAAGCAAAGCTATATCCTGAGTTCTATCTGAATTGAAGTTTGTAGCCTTGGATTTTTTTTTTTCTGGAGGTGATCTTTGAATTCTGTCAACTGGAATTTCAGTTTCTGTGTTCAGAAGTTCTGGACAGTTTTCTTTTATTAATTTGTTCATTCTGGTGTTGAGTTGTTGGGGTTTTTTGTGATATTATCTTCTTCTGGGGGACCTATGTTCCTTAGATTATTTCTCTGTATTCTATCTTTGAGATCAGTATATTTTGCTTTGTTGGTGAGCATATTTTCATTGTGTTCATGTCTTTTTTCTTCTCTTCTAGGTTGTACTTCACTTCTGTGTATTTGTATTCTTAATCTGTGGTTCTCTCTTGTTTCTTTGGTGAGGCTTGCCGTTGAGGATTGCATTTTTTCTGTTATGTTCATTATTTTGCTTTCCAGGTCAAAAGTTACATTCTCATGATTTTCATTTCTCTTTCATTTAGTTTTTTTTTTTTTTTGGAGGGCAGTTGGGGTTAAGTGATTTGCCCAAGGTTACACGGCTAGTTTTTTGTGTTAAGTGTCTGAGGCCGGATTTGAACTCAGGTACTCCTGACTCCAAGGCTGGTGCTCTATTCACTGCGCCACCTAGCCACTCCCTTTCATTTTGTTTTCATTTCTCTTTCAATCACTGTGTTCAAGTTCGATGGGTTCTTTGTCTCATCAAGCATTTTATTGCTTTCCATTATTTTGCAGCATTTATTCTTAGATGCCTGAACTCATCTACTAGATCAGGAGATCATGTTTACTTCTATTGTTACTCTTTTTCCTATTGATTTATCTGTTTATGTTCAAATATTTAAGTTTTCTTCCAGAAATCTTGGATACTTTCAGTAGTATCTCTCCCTTGTTTTCCTTGTCAGTCACTTCCTGACTCCCTTTCCTTTGATTGTGGTTTCCTTGGGGGCTGGCTATCAGTGGGTCTCAGTTTCCCTTTACACTGGGCAATTCATAGTTCACCAGACTAGGTCTGTGCCCATACTGATTTTTAGGTGGTCAGTACTGGTCCTCTCTGGATGCTATGCGCATTCCTTCTGGTTTAGTGAAATGTTTTGTGTGTACACACACACACA
>CM053593.1:58956615-58975199 GCA_028646575.1 Pseudocheirus occidentalis
AAGGGGTGTTTTCAAGCTGACAGTTGAGACCTGGGCAAACTTCTGTAGCCTAGAGCTGAGGTCTCCATGGCACTGAAAAGAGAAAACTTAGGGACTTAGGGGTGGATTTTGATGTAAGCCTGTGTTACATCCTTAGGTCTGCCAAACAAAGGACTTAGAATTAATTCAGGAGGAGGGGAACAAGGTCAGACTTAGCTTTAGGAAAATCATTGTGAGGTTTTTTTGCATTTTTTTTGAGGCAATTGGGGTTAAGTGACTTACCCAAAGTCACACAGCTAGTAAATGTGTCAAGTGTCTGAGGCTGGATGTGAATTCAGGTCCTCCTGACTCCAGGGCCGGGGCTCTGTTCACTCCACCACACAGCCACCCCCAAGAAAACATTTTAGCAGCCAAGTGGAAGATGGATTGGAGGGGAGGGAGAAAACTTAGGAAAGCCAATAGGAAACTATTGCAATAGTCTATATCTTCACCAATTCTGTTTGTTTTCTGAATTTATTTTCCAATCTTTTTACAACATAGCTAAGAATTTAGATCAACAAGATGTGTTTCCAAAATAAGAATTTAAATATTTCCAGATTGTAGCTCATAATCTATCTTTCGTTGCAAGAATAAACTAAATAAGCAGTGTCCTGCCATGTGGTAGAAGGAACACTGGATTGGGATTTAGGATATCTTAATTCTAGTTTTAATTTTGTCATTAGCTGATTGTAACTTTGGGCAAGTCATTTAATTCTTTGAGGACCCAGGTTTCTCAGGAATAATTGAACCAGTGATCCTGAGTATAGGAATAAAACCTATAGATGTTATTGTGCAGAAATTAATTCTATATTATTTAATGTTAAAGCTTGTTTTGAATTTATTATTTTAAAACTTTTTAAGTCTTGTTTGATTTTAGAAGATTTTTAAAAATTATGAATGACAGTTTAAAAATAAATGAAGAATAATTTCTTGCCTGCTAACAGCAGTGTGGCCTTGAGATGATGACTCCTTTGGAACCATTGGGAGATAAATATATCCATATGCAGGGGATTAAAATGTGTTGTTATTAATCTACCATCCAGAATGGCTCATTAATACTATTAAAAGACTGCAATCAATCATTTTTAAAAGTCTGGATTAAAGAGAATGTTTTAAAAGTAATGAGCCACTAATTCAGAATTAAAATAAAAACCTGTGACTTTTTTTTAGAATCTAGTCTTTATGAAACTTTAGAATCGTAGATTTAGATCTACTTTGTGTCTTTCATTTTACAGTTGCAGAAACTGAGGCAGAGATGGGTTAAATGTCTCTTTAAAGTATATACAGGTTGTGAGTTGCCAGTGAAACCCATGTTCTATGATTCCAAATCTTGTATTCTTTCCACTGTACTATCTTCTGCTTTTGCTGCTGAGATTATTGGTTCTAACTTTAAGAAGTCGTGAATCTCAGGAATAAGGCTTCTTTAATAACAAATGAAAATGTAACCATTACTATTAAAATACAAGATAAAAGAAACTAAAGGAAATTAGATTAGACTTTTATAATGGCATCAGATAATTTCATGTTTATAGTAAATCCAATCTTAGCCAGATATGTGAATTATAGTACTGGATCTTTTTTTAAAAAAAATTTCTATCTCATTATGATTGACTATTGAATCTCAACCTGTGCTTCCAGGTTTTCAGTTTTACTTGATAGCATTTCTTGTCACTTCAAATTGTCCATTTAAAGGAGTCTTTGTATTAACTGAGAAGTCTAAAATGTTCCTGAATCCTGTGTTCGAGTATAATTCCCCACCCCAGGTGCTACCCCATTAACTACCCAGATATTGGTAGTGTCCGTATTTAATTATAATTCCTTAAATTTTATATCAGCAGTGCAGCTCTGATCACAGAGTTCAAGTACTTTCCTGATCATTATCTTTTCTTAGTTTATAGCATGATTTTCTTGGGTTTATTCTTTTATCCACCAAATGAAAACCATGAAACCAGAATTTTTCCCTAACTAGTAAGAAAAATCCCTAAAACATCATGTAGCTTTATCTGATATATAAAATTTAAGTGTTGTGATGACTGAACTGTTTTTCATTTTGTCTTTGTTACCTAGAACATCACTTTGCTCAGTGCCTTGTATGCTATAGGCACTTATGAAATATTTGTTAGATTGCATAAGACCACTACCCAGAGTGCTTTTATTCTATTTAATTTTTATTCTATTTTAATTTTTCATAACTTGGGGTCTGTGAACTTTAAAAAGTTGATAATTGCATTTTAATAGGATTAGTTTCTTTTGTAATCCTATATATTTTATGCACTTAAAATATTATTCTGAGAAAGGATGTATGGAATTACCAGACTGCCAGAGGTGTCCATAACACAGAAAAGATAATAATTCCTGTTCTAGATGCAAAAAAAAGTTATTACTAATCAAGTACACATGCATTTATAATATGAAATAATAAAATGATAAATATCTGCATTACAAAAAGATACTTCTTTTTATAAAAAGATTCACTATGGGATTATTTAAAATGATGAGCTCCTAAATTATTTTGAAATAATATAAAGTATTCACATACAACTTTTCAGGAAGAAAGTTATTAATATAGTTTATATATTGCTTGATATCAGAAAATATATTAATATTTGTATAGATGATATTAGAAAAAATATTGTATTTGCATAGTGTTTGATACTCTTCAAAATTTTTAAATATATACCTCATTTGCTCCTTCTCAAACAAACCCATGAAGATGGCAGGTTAAATTTTACAGTAGAAGAAACTGCCACAGAAAAGGTTAGTGAGTGACCCAAAGTCACGTCAGTAGATCTCAGGTTTAATGTTCCTTGTTTGAAAGTCTTTTCTAGTAAGCCATGGTTGGTGCCCAACAGCTACTGTGTTCTGTTCCTTATTGCTTTCACTTTATACTGTTCCATTTTAGCTTTAAAAATCTCTTAGTTACACCATTATAGATGTGTAATCTCAGCTACAGTACTGGTTGAAGGGATGGAAGTACAGTCTTTGATGAGAGCTTGTTGGTGAGTGTTTTGTAGTGTATTATAGTCTTTTTAACTTAAATCTATGTCCATTTTCTAATCAGAGCAAGACTTATACAGAGAACTTCCTAACAGACTCCTTTGTTTGAAAAACCCTTCTCTGAAATCACACTTTTACTCAGTTTCAGTCTGATGGAAAATAAACTTCAAAACTGTCTTTCTAATTTATTCCAGTAGACTTGTTTCCTACTTACTGCGAAAAAGTTCTTTTCTTAACATTGAACTCTAATTGGAGTATTATAACTAGCTGATATGGTCAAATAATGTAACATGAATAGATTTAGAAGACTATTAAACTCTTCTCAAACAAACCAAAGACAATTTAATCTTCAAGGAAACAAAAGATTTAAAGACTGTCTTTAAAATTTGTAATGATTTGGCATTTAAGAATGGCTGACCTTGGGCGGCTAGGTGGCGCAGTGAATAGAGCACCGGCCCTGGAGTCAGGAGTACCTGAGTTCAAATCCGGCCTCAGACACTTAACACAAAAAACTAGCCGTGTGACCTTGGGCAAGTCACTTAACCCCAACTGCCCTCCAAAAAGCAAAAAAAAAAAAAAAAAAAAGAATGGCTGACCTTGAAAGGACTTTAAGAGGGGTCATCTAGTCTATGAGGATAGGACCATTATATTATTCCATTACAAATTCAGCTCTGATATTTTATTTATTGTTCTTTTATTGAGAACCATTAAGATGAAATTCTCCTTTGTAAGACTCCAGTTTCTTCCAGGTGAGACTCAGTGAAGTTGAGTGATGATTTAGGAAGAGAAAAGAACATAGACTGTATCTAGGTCTTAGTAATAAGAACTGATTGGCTTGCACAGGCGATTAGCATATACTTTATTTAAGGATGTCTTTTTTTCCCCCATTCTCTTCTTCTTACTTTAGAGGAAAGCTGTCTTATTTATTTTAAACAGCGTATCATTTTTGTAAATTTACATTTTAGAGAAAGGATTTATTTTATTTTTTTAACTGACAGCAACATGTTAGCAATGTGTTCATAATGGAATTATGTTCATATCCTTATATGATATATATATATATATGTATGTATGTATGTATCCTTATAAAGTAGATGACATTTTAAAGTCCTCTTTAACATGTATAGATCCTTAATAAGGAGACTGCTTCTGAATGGCTTCCAAATTCAGAACTTTTATAGAATTTTCATTCACGTTTTGAAAATTGCTTTGAAGGTTACCAGATAAGCTAATGTACACCAGTGCACAGTAAAGAAACAGATTTCTTTCTTTCCATTTTTTTCTACTATTTATTGGTTGGTTTGGAAAGGTAACCCTAAATTTTCCTTCTAATATTCAGTAGGACAGCTGTAATTTCCATGGAAAAGTATCAATTATGAACAGTCATGAAGGATCTCCAGTTAAAATACTTCTTGATTTCCCCCTTTCTTTCCTCTTCCCTCATCCCCCCTGCCTCAAGCACACTTTCTGTAGCTCTTGCATCTCTCTCTTCTCTCATTCATAGTGACCTCTGCAATCAGGTTAGTGGTCACTGTTTTTCACAACCACTTAGCTGTTTCCTGTTTGCTTTGTAACCTGCTTTGTGCTTGAAGATTCTTAGAGGGAAAAATACTTCTATCCATTTCCAAAAGTAACTATACATATGATATATTAACACATGTTACTTATCTTCATAAAAGAGTAGCACAAACAAAAGCAGACAGTAATAAAGTAGTACAGCTTTTCATTGCTCTGGTTTATGCAAACTGAATATATAAGATTTTAGATTTATACATAGTTAAATTAGGAAGTGACTATGTAAAAATTGGTTTTATTTTTCACAGTATGCGGAAGAGAATTCCCCTACATAGGAATCTCTGTAATACATTTAATATATTAATAAGTTCCCTAAAATCAATTTATGTAATCTTTTCTGGAACATTTTTAAAGTCAGAAAAAAATCTAATTTATATTTCATATAAATGTAGGGGAACATTGATTGCAAGATTTTTTTTTTTTTTTGCTTTTTGGAGGGCAGTTGGGGTTAAGTGACTCGCCCAAGGTCACGTGGCTAGTTTTTGTGTTAAGTATCTGAGGTCAAATTTAAACTCAGGTCCTCCTGACTCCAGTGCCAGTGTCTGTTCATTGTGCCACCTAGCCGCCCCAATTATAAAATTTTTAACAGTACAATAAGTACATTAACAAAGGTTGGATGAAAATTTGGAACTTTGTAATTGGATTAATGTTAATTGGGGTTCTTTTTCTAAAGCTATTTATTCATTTTTTAAATAGGGAAAAGAATAACTGTAATTTTGTTGATTTCATTTCTTTAGAAATTCAGCATTGAAATCCCTTAACATGGAACATAAGAATATACCATTTAACAAGTTATATGCTTTAATAGCAAAGCAATGGATAAGTTTCCCAGATTTGCCAAAGTACCATTTATATAACTTTCAAAGTAAAGTTGATTGTCCTTGCAATAAATATTTTATTGGTAGTCCTGGATCTGTTAGGCTTTCCATTGTAATCCCCTGTTTTTAGGGGACTGTGAGCAGATAGTTAAAGATTTTAAGGTAGCCTGAAACTTGGCATATACTTTAACAAAATTTTAACTATTCAGCTGTTTTTGAAGTTGTAGGGAGTGCAAAGAAATTTCTTTGGTTAAACAGATAGGAGTATTTTTTCCATTTGACTTGTCCCAATTAGATTTGCAAAACAAACTTTATCCTCTTACAAAAGATTGAAATATGTCTATTCCTGTGTTCCAGTTGCCACAAATTCTTGCCTCAAAACTTTCCTTTTCTTAGCTAGTGTCTAAAACTTAGTAAAAATCCCACCCACATCCCTTCCTACTTCCAGCCTTGTGTGTTCTTTCCATTCTTCCAGTATATTTACATTATTACTGTTTTAAATTACAGCCTTCTCTTCCATTTTTACTTGTTGCTTTATTGATTCTCCAGAGATTTATTTTTTCCTCAGTTAAGATAAAAGATTTTCTTTTTTGGTAAAGACCTGTGTTCCTGTTGAAGCTTTGCTAGAAGGATTCTGTGTGTAAATGTTGATGAAATTGTGCAAAACTTAAAACTTTAGCATTTTGAACAGAACTACATTGTGATGGGCAGTGACTTAGAGTATTTTTGTGAATTTGTACAGATGTCAGCTTAAGTACTTTCACATTCTGCTTTTAACCCACCATCATTTGCATGGTAAAACTTTACTACTATTGGCCTATAAAGGTGTTTGTGGGTTTTTGTCTCTCTTCACTGCTCTCTTTCTTTTTTTTAAAAGTTATTTCCTGAAAACCTGGTATAGAAGCATTTACCCGGTGCAGGAAGTGCAAGTGGCCCACTAGAAATCTTCATCATTTTCAGAAACTGAAGATGGAGCTTGATTCAAGCAAGAGATTTTTGGGTGCTGCTAACATTTTCTGAGATCTGGGAAAAAGGGGTAATAACATGACACCAGCCCTTAAACGGCAACATCTGCTGTGGTTCAAAGCCACACAAAGAAAGCTGCTTAAGCAGTAGAATGCTTTCAGCTACTCAGACAAGTGTGGCTTGACTGCAAAGGCTGCAAAAGTTGAAGAAAACTCAGTTTAGGGGAATTGTCGAAAAGCTGTTTGATGGAAAATGAGCATCTTTAGAAGGCAGAAAGCTCTCTGTCCTGCAGGCTATCAGAGATCTTTATCAGAACCTGCTGGTGGTCCTGTAGGAGATGCAAATGGTTTTAAAAATTGTCAATGGGGCCGTTCAGCAAAAAGTAAGAAGAGGACTTATGAGTATACGGAATCTGATCTGGGAAAACCACTGGGTGCTTATAGGTGGCAGACACATCCCAGCCTTCGGTGGAAAGGGAGCAAAAGAAAGAGATCACAGAGTCAAAGAAGTGATCACGACAAGCCACAGTCCTTTGAGGGCCTCCTGAAAACAGTCTACAACGTTTGTTCTGATGATGTTCATGGAACACCAACAACGAACCAAGCTGGTGGCACCAGGTCATTTCGGATTCCCTTCACCAGATCACTTTCTGAACCTGCACCCCATTACAGTAGCAGACCTGCAAGGTCACTTCTGACTTCAGTAAGGTCAGAAAATTCAGAGCAAGAAGGATATTTCACTCGTGGTATTTTCTCTTCTCTGTCCAGTGGCTTCTCCCGAATGCTGAGTCTAAAAGGAGAACCTAGCAGTGAGCCAATGAAAGAAGGTATATTGTGGTAAATAGGGGAGAAGAAGGGCAGAGTGAAATGACTGTAAAGTGAGTTAAGCCATTAAAGATGGGGTAAAGATGGGGAAAAGAGGGGGAAAATAGCAGTCTTCAAATATCTGATGAGAGATGTGAACTGAAAGAGGGTTATAAGGCTTGTGTTGCTTGACCCCAAGGGCCAGTTAAGAATGATGATGCAATCAAATTACTTCTTGATAGAAAAGATAAGTTTTAGAGCAGTTCAAATATGAGGCTGACTTGTAGGTAGTGAGTTCCCCATTAGTGGAGGTCTTCATACAGATTGGATGACCATGTGTTGGGAATTTTATAGATGAGATTTCTGCCTTAGATATAAGGGGAAAATGAATGACCTTTTCAGTGCCTTCCAACTCTGAGAATCCATGACTGAATTTGCTTCTTAGAGGACAAACTATCTTATAATTGATTATACCTTTTAAACAGTAGATCACTAATTGATTTCAAATTGCTCTGTATCTTTCAATTAATAACTAATAGTAGAGATTGATAGAAATTTTAATAGGCCTACCAATTTTAGACTATGGAGTATTTTCTCTTTAAATTTTAATGCTTCAGAGTTTTATTGGTGTAAATGGGTGGGGAAGCCATGGTAAAAAAATAATTTGCCTACCCCAGTTTTACCATATCAAGGTATGCTACATATTAAGTTCATTTTAGTAGCAGAGGGGCAAATATTTTTTTCAGACAACTCTAAGAATTTATAATTATGAATTTATTTTTAGATGGTCATTTCTTAAAAGGTTTATGGTTATAGCATTATGAAAAAGTTTATTTATGCTCAAGTATTTAATATCTCCTATTGTCTTTTTAGAAATCAAGGAATTATTTTGTTGAAAGTCATGTTTTGCTGGGTAATATTTGGAATACTAAAAAATCTCGTGATTTTGCTTATATCTTATAAAGTAAACTTTTGGACCATATGAAACAGAATAGCACTGTGTACAAGATGTTACACCTTGAATATCATGATAGCTGTGACAGATAAAAGCAGATTTTTCAGTTAGGTTCAGAAAATAGAACCAATTTAGATCTTTCTTTTATCTGTATATAATTTCTTACATATTCTATAAACTGTGTTATTTTACTGATGATGATATTTTAAAAGTCCCAAAGGGAAAAACTTTTAATCTGACTTCTTGGATTGGCAGATGTTATTTAAGCTAACTATTTCAGCCAGAAGTGGGCTGAGGCATTTAAGAAATCTACGACAGTTGTTGAAATTCTTATGATGGTTGCACTCAGACTCTGATAATACCTCAATCCAATTGAGTCATAGTTGAACAAGCTCTTAGCCATAAAGAAATTTCAGCATGTTATTAAAATGAAGTGTTTCGTTTCAATGGCCTCATATCTGGGTTATATAATTTTAAAAAAACTGGCATCATCATGATTTCCTTCTAAAATGCACATGCACATTCAGAAGCAGACAACAGAGTGACATTTCAACTGTTAAATAATTTTTCAGATGTATGCATGGCTATAATTCAAAGAATAATATTCCTTATTTTTTAGTGAAACATTGATGCAATTTTTCTACCTTATTTCTTGTTTGAGGTCTCTTCATCTAATAAGTTTCAGTCCAGTGTCATTTTCTCCCTCTCTTTCAGTTGTAAGTCATAGCTGAGAGGAAAATTCTGTCGTTGGCTATGGTTTCCTCTTTCTGTATTATTAATTATTTTTTAAACATCAAATATTTTTATTTCTCAGAATCTCATTTTTTCTTCTTAGCCTAGTCTAGGGGTTTTTATGATCTTCAGAATGAAGGAGATTCAAAGGAGAATAATTAAAAGTTAGAGTTTCATTATTTTTGACATGTTCATTTTGTCAAAGAAACTACACTTATTTTTTAATTCTTAAGCTGTTTTATATAGTGGTAGCAATAAATTTGTACATTTTTGCAGTCTTCTTGCAGGCTGAACAGATTTAGCATTTAACTGTTATTTAATACTAAGCAGTCAGTCAGTAAACATTTATTAATGGCCTCCACTGTGCCGTTTACTGTGCTAAAGTCTGGGGCTACAGTAAGAGGTAAAAGGCAGTCCCTCCCCTCAAGGAGCTTACATCCTTATGTGGGGAGAAAATAAGCAAGTACACATGTACAAATGATATATACAGAATAGCTAGGAAATAAATGAGAGAAGGTAGGCACTAGAATGAAGAGGGGTTGGGAAAAGTTTTCTGTAGAAGACAAGTTTTACTTGGAACTGAAAGGAAGCCAGGGAGGCCCATAGGCAGAGATGAAGGAGAGCATTCCAGGCATGGGCCTTCACCATGCAAAATGTCCAGTACTGAGAGAGAGGATATCTTGTTCATGGGACGGCAAGAGAGGCCAGTGGAGCTGGAACAAAGAGTGTGTGTCAGGGAGTTAAATATAAAAAGATTATAAAGGTAGGAGAAGGCTAGGTTATGATGGGCTTTGAGTGCCAAAAGATTTTGCATTTGATTCTAGAAGCAATGGGGAACCACCGTAGTTTATTGAGTAAGGAAGTGACATGTACTTTAGGTAATTCACTTTAGTGTGTGGGCTTGAGGTGGGTAGACTTAGCATCTAGGTTTGAGGGGATGAGAGTCTGTACCAGAACAGTACCAGAAAGGCACTGAAGTCTAAGATTCTGTTCTTGCCCTAGGGGAGGGTAGGTTTCAATGTGATTTAGAAGATGACAGGTATTATGATATATACACATTCTTTAGATACAGCTCTCTCCTTTTTCTTGATTACATTCCAAAATATGGGTAATTTCTAAAGATTTAAAAATCCACATGTAGAAAATAATAAACACCTATCAAAGCTAAGCATTGAAAATATTAGATTATTTTGGTGCCAATTATTAGTAGGTAAAAAAAAGTATTTGTTTGATGGAATAATTTTATTGATAGCCACTTCATAGTGGTGACACAGAGTTCTCATTGTACAAGATTAGTAAGGCAGCAAGCATTTATTGAATAAATTTTATCATACCCTTTGTGTGAATGTGAATGAAAGAAAAGAAACTTCAAATTCACCAATGAAGTTTGCTTAACAACTTAGTGGACTGAGATCTTCTTCAGTCCAAAGGTAAGAGAAAGCACCAGGAGAGTTCAGTGTAGACTTTCCCTTTACCTTCTTAGCAGTGGCCTTAAACTCAAACTAAAGTTTATAATTATGCCCTGGTTTTGAACTTTTTGAGATCATAGAAACATTTTATTTTATTTTATTTTTATTTCTTGAAAACATAATCTTTGGTATGGTTTTGGGCTGGGAATGGGGCAGGAAGAAGACCTAGAACTCTTGTGATAGACTCAAACATATTATCCCAGAAATCTAAAATATCTTTTGAAAGTCAATTAAAAATATTGGCCTTCATTTTACTTTCCTTCTTGTCTGAGTAATTTGAAATATAGGAAGAGGGTGAGAACAATAAATTTATTGTAATGGCCAAACCTAGAATTGTGTAATGAAACCCTAAACTTGTTCCCAGCATGTTTGAGATATGTTGCTTGTTGTCACCTAATATTCTGCTCCATTCCATTCTCCCTGTATTGAATCCTACTATTATGATCTATTAGCCACAAATAATAGTTTCACTAAAGATCAATTACAATTTATCATAATTCCTACAAATACATTCTTGTCTTCTTTATCCTCAGAAAACCTTCATTTGATCCGTCCATCCCTGCTAGCTGTTGGTTTGTTTGTTTGTTTTTTTCATCTTTCTTTCATGGCTAAATTTCTTGAGAAATCATCTACATTCAATGCTTCCCACTTCCTTTCCTTTCACTGTCTTCTTAACTCTCTGCAGTCTAGCTTCTGACATCATCATTTAACTGAAACTGCTGTCCCCAAAGTTGCCAGTGGTCTGTAGTTGCCAAATTTCTTGGCATTTTCTAAGTGCTCATCCTTAACTTCTCCCTAGCCTCTTGCACTCTATATCACTCTCTTCTTGAGACTCCCATTTCTTTAGGTTTTCCTGGCACTCTTCTTTCTTGGTTCTTCTATGTATATTTCTGATCACTTTCTCAGTCTGCTTGTTGGATTTTCAGCCAGGTCACACACCTCCTAAATGGACTTGTCCTACTGGTTTTGTCCCAGGCAGAGCCTCTTTTCCTTTATTCTTCTCTCTCTTTACTGTTTTGCTGGTGATCTCATCTGCTCCTGAGGATTCAATAATCATCTCCATTCAGATGATTTTCACGTCTGTTTCTCTGGCTAGGATTGGGACTCCAGTCCCCATTCCTTAATTCTAGTGCTTTCCCTTTGAGATTATTTCCAACTCATCCTATAAATATATTGTTTGTACATAACTGTTTGCGTCTTTTCTCCCTCATTAGAGACCAAAATCCTTGAGAATAAGGGTTGTTTTTGCCTTTCTTTGTATTCCCAGCACTTAGTCTGATATCTGGTCCATTTAGTAATGCTTATTAACTGATTGGAAGAAACCTTAGAAGTTACTTAATCAGGGAATGGCTTTTAGTAAAGTATCACCATCAATATGAAAAGCAAAAAAAACTCTTGAATAATCCTTGTGGTTCAAGAGGAAAGTGATCTTATTTGCTGGATATTTCTAGCAGGGAGGCAAACATGGTTGGGGAAACCTTCTGTTTATCAGCATACAAGTCATACAAAACTATTAAAGCTTAAAATTAGACTGACACTTTTGGGAACTGCTGTATTTCCAGAAGGGAGAGGATGTTGCTGATTAGAAGTTTCTCTCCTCAGTCTCAGGCAGAGAGGGAGCTCAAGTAAAGTCATAATTGTAATAGGTAACATTTGTCCGGTGCCTTAAGATTTATAGAGATTTACATACATCATTTAATTTCATCCTCACAACATTTCTTTAACTCCTATTATAATCTCCATTTTATAGAAGAGGAAAGTGAGGATGACAGAGGTTAGGTGACTTGATCAGTTTCATACAGACCTATGTATCTATGGGGGGATTTGAACTCAGGGCTCCCTGTCATTAAATTAGAAGTTTTTGTTGTCATTCAATTGTTTCCAGCTCATTTTACAGATGAGGAAACAGAGGCAAATAGGGTCAAGGGACTTGCGCAGGGTCACACAACTAGTAAGTATCTGAAGCCAGATTTGTACGCCAGGCCCACCACTCAATCCACTGTGCCATCTAGCTGCTAATACTACTCTTTTAGTTTTTTATATAGTTGCAATCAGGGTTTTAACATTGATTCTGCATTATTTTGTATAAAATCCTGAAAATTGTTCAAACCAATTTCATGTGTTAAAATTTCACTTAAATGATAAATTTTTTCATCAGCTAGCCATGGTGAAGTTAGTTTTTTAAAAGTCCAAATAAATAGTTCTAATAAGTCAAAATAATTTAAAATGCTTTCATCATTGTTTGTCACAAGTTCAGTATTTCATTTTATTTTTCCATTAATTATTCTTAGGAACACCATTAGATTTGTTATTTTATTACATGGAATAAGCTTATCTGTCTTAATCAAATCATCAACTTGAAATTCATACTTTCCATGGCAGCCTTAAATTTTTCAAAGCTATTATGGTACATTTCATTAATTTTTGCATTCTGTGAATGTTGTTTCGTCTTGAGTGCAGTGCAATTGAAAGTAATGAAAATTCTTCAAGAATACCAATGATTAAAGCAAGGTCTTGCAAGAAATTAACATTAGCTAGTCTTTTTGCCAAACCAGAATTAGCTGAACAAAAAAAAGTTTGTGTATAATGCAGGTTATACATACCATTTAGTACTGTTAGTTTATAAACTACATGCGCCTCATCTTGGTCCCAGTACTTGACCAATTTTAATCATTTCAACTTGATGTTCTTTTGCTATACTTTCAATTTTGGTTTAGTTTTTGTTAAGATTGGTGATAAATATGGATAATTTTTGTCCAGAAATACTTTAAATAATTAACTTAGTTTACCCCCCCCATATATTGAATTTAAACAGTGCTGAATAATTTTAGGACAATTTTCTAACAATTTAATAGTTACTCCAGGTGAATTGTATTATTACCATCAGAGATATAAAATTTAATTAAGTTCACTTTCAAAAACTCACTATAAAAGCCAAAATCATTTAAAGAAGACAATAACTTATTGAAAATATTTTCTGCTATGGTTGACATTAAGTTTTTTAAAGTAACAAATAACATTATTGCAGTAGGAGTTGATTGGAATGGGCACTCACTATGTTTAACAACTAGCTGGCAAAATTCCTGAAAACTTAACAATTGGCTCTTAAGCTGGCACCTGCACTGCGTTGACTAGCAGTCTTTAATCATGCTGTTCTTCCCTTTTATGAGTGACTTTGGTGAGAGACTTTTCATTATCAGCTACCAATAAGAAATAAATAGACCATACTCTATGTTCATTCAGAAGGGCTTTGTAATTTGCCAGGAAATTGTGACTGCCTGGAAACCTTTATTCCATATGATATTATGTTTAAGATTACCTTTTGTACGGAGTTTGGGCTTAATGACTCTCCCTTCTCTGTATTCCTATGAAATTCCCCATACAGGAAGCTCTGTGGTGCAGTGGTCTAGCACTGGGGCTGGCCTTCAAATCTGACCTCAGATGCTTAATGAGGTGTATTATCCTGGGCAAGTCACTTCACCTCTGCCTGCTTTAATAATAGTAACTACCCTCAGGAGTTTTGAGGATTATGTGAGATCATATTTGTAAAGTCCTTTGCAAACTTTAAAGTACTATATAAAAGCTATCATAATGTTCCTTTTATTTGATTCAACATTTATAGGTAGTCTCAGAATTACAAATGCCTGACTTAACGAATAAATTCTACCTATCATCTAGCACTGAATACACTAATTGCCATGATTCCTATCTCCCACTTCCAGTCTGATAGAGTGCTCATTGCCATTAGCTTTTTAAAAATTTGTTTTGTTTTTATTTTTGGAAGCAAGGCAGTGTGTGTGTGTGTGTGTGTGTGTATGTGGGGGGGTTTAAGTGACTTGTCCAAGGTCACACAGCTAGTAAGTGTCAAGTGTCTGAGGTCAGATTTGAACTCAGACCCTCCTGACTCCAGGGCCAGTGTTTTATTCTCTGCACTACCTAGCTGCCCCCCTGCCATTATCAATAATAGGAAAAAAATGAAGCTTTCAGAGATTGTGGAGGAGAGAATAGCAAGGCAGGCCAGAGTTACTCCCCAAGTATCTTCTATAATTTGTGAATTCTTTCATGATACTTTGAAAAATGCAAGTACCTCTAAAAAGATTATGAGGCTTTCAGATATATTAGTTCATTAAGTTGTTTCACTCACAAAATCCATATGAGATCAGATGAAGTGAATGTTCCAGTTGATTGCTGAGGAGGGTAGGTATCTCCAAGTAGGTCAGGTATCTCCAAGTAGGTCATATGGGATCCATGGATACTTTGGCAATGGATTGCTTTGAATAAAGCTGGTTTTGATGCTTTAGAGCATTGGCTCTCGACCTGTGGTTTGTGACACCTGTGGCAGTCAAATGACCCTTTCATAGGGGTTACAGGGGTCACCTAAGACCGTCGGAAAACACATTATTTCCGATGGTCTTAGGAACTGAGACAGTGCTCTTCTTTCTGTCTCCAGGTGGGTCTGCCTACCTGCAGATATGCCCACATATGAGTATTAAAGGGTCATGGCATTAGGAAGATTGAGAACCACTGCTTTAGAGGGTCAGAGACAGTAAGATGCTACTGTCTCTGCAATTTATTTGCAAATGAGATCAAGCTGAGAGGGATAGCTACCAAAATAAATGGCAGTCAGAATGCAAAAGGATCTTGACAAGTAGAGAATTGGAGAATATTCAGTAGGGGAGAAATGTGAAGTCCTGATGTTCAGTACCAAAAATCAATTTCACAAGTATAAAGATAAGGAAAATATGTGTGGGAAGTGAAGGCAAGGGGGCTACCTTTCACATAGTGCCTATGTGCCAGTCATTATGTTAAACACTTGTTAAAAAATAAATATTAGCTCATTTGTTAAAAGAAATCTTTTAGTGGACTTGTACAGGTTAGTATGAGTGTTAACAATGACGTGGCAGCCAAAAAGTTATTATGATCTTGGGATGCATTAATTGGGAATAACTTTCAGAAATAGTGAAGTGTGATAGGCCTCTGCCCTCACATGACTCCACCTAATGCCAAGCTTAGCCACCTTGGTGAAGTTGGGGGCCAACTTCATGTTGGCATGAACTTGGCATGTTGGGGACCAAGGGGACCGCTCAGAAAGATGAGGGACTCTAAGTCTGTGACCTTAGAGAATTAATTGAAAGAGCTTGGGAAAGAACTTAGATGGAAAAGAGAAGATTTAGGGGACTATATTAGCAAGCACCCTAGCACACTGGGGATGACCTGCTTGCACAGGTTATTTGATCTGCTTTTAAAGGAAAGATTGTTCAAAGAGGGGTTAACAATTCTACTTTTAATTACATTCATTAGTTCAAGGGAAAGGTTAGCACCCTGAATGTGGAGAAAAACAAGCAGAGAAATTAGCACAAAGACCAACAAACAGGGTTCCAGCTGTCTGAACATAACAGTATTTTACATTTTACGTACATCACTGGATCAAGGGAGCACAGACATCTAAGCAATCAGGGGGCTACAAACATATGGCTACTCAGAGTCTTGACCAGGAAATCAAAAGATCCTTCTCATGAGTGAACCCCCAAAGCAAATTTCTAACGTCCCAGAATATATAACAGACACGCTATCCATGAGTACTAAGGAACTTGAAAATCCTTGTGCCCTAGCCCTTAATTGGAAACTCCTTGTAGCCCAGAACCTGATTTGATCTGGACCAGGGCTCTATGTGCCTATTAATGGGCAGGGAAGATTTTCAAATTCATTTTACCCTACTGGGACATGATAGCTGTCTTAAGGTATTTCAAGGGCAGTGATTTGATGAATGGACTGGACTTGTTCTGTTTGTCCTCATAGGCCAGAAGCAGGAATAATGAGTGAAAGTTGGAAAAAAATAAATTGAGACTTGAGGTCAGGAAGAGCTTCTTAACTAATGATTAGGATGATCCAAAGTGGAATCAATTGCTTTAGGGGGTGGTTGGCTTCTTCTCATTTGAGATCTTCAAGCAGAGGCTGGAAGACCATTTGTCAGGGATGCTAGAATGGAGATTCCTCTGTGTGTGTGTGTGTGTGTGTGTGTGTGTGTGTGTCTGAGAAAGAGAGAGAGAGAAGGAGGAGGAAGAGGAGGAGGACAGGAGGAGGAAGATGAGGAGCATGTAGTTTATAAACTAACAGTACTAAATGGTATGTATAACCTGCATTATACACGAACTTTTTTTGTTCATCTAATTCTGGTTTGGCAAAAAGACTAGCTAATGTTAATTTCTTGCAAGACCTTGCTTTAATCATTGGTATTCTTGAAGATCCCTTCCAACTCAAATTCTGTGATTCTGCCATAGCCTATTTTTAACTTTTGCCTAGCTTACTAACCAGGAAGGGAGGAAGAAATGCTTTTAGCATCATATTATCTTGGAATCATGAATCTCCTCTACAGCAGCTCCAACATCTAACAATTTAATGGTTACTCCAGATCATTTTACAGATGTGAAAACTGAGACAAAGAGGGTTAAGTGACGTAGCTACTAAGTGTGAGGCCAGATTAGAACACACACAGATGAGTCTTCCTGACTCCAGGCCTGGCACTTGTATCTTCTGTTCCATCTGGCTGCCCCCCAAAAAACAAAGCAAAGTAAAACAAAAAAACTTAGCACAGTGCCTGCCATATAGTAATGCTGTATAATGTTAACTGCTGTTACTGTTGTTGTTATTCTTTCAAGGCACTTCCAGTTTTTGAGTAGCTTCAATAATTTGGAAGACATTTTTTCTTATTGTTAAGTCAGGCAACTAGCTAGTTATTTTTTCTTCCAAACCTACCAAAACAAGGCTAATATGCCTTCTACATCACAAACCCATAACAATTTAAGGATTTTCTTTGCTCCTCATCACCTCCCATGTATCTAATTGGTATCTGTATAACCATAACTCTTTAGCTTATGTATCTCACCCTAGTGTCTCAGAGCTCCAGTCCTGCCGAGGGGACCTTTTCAGCTCTGAGTTCAGTCAGCAGCTCAAATGCAGTGTGTTCGAGACACAACTCATTCTCTTTCTTCCTAAACTCATTCATCCCTCTTCCAAATTATCCAGTTGCTGACTTCTCATTCTCCTAATTTTATTGTTTCTACCTCTTGCATCTGGCCCCTTCCTTCAATCTCTTCTGGCTACCACCTAAGTGCATGTGCACTCACACGCATTACCTTTCCTTTGGTCTATCCCAGTGTCTTTTTAAAGTAACTTCACTCTCCAAAGTCTCTTGCCACTCTAATCTTTCCTCCCCACAGCTGCTAGTGATCAGTCACTCAGTAAACATTTATTAAGTACCTGCTATATGCCAAGCACTTTGCTAAGCACTGGAGGTACAAAGAAGGGCCAAAAAAAATTGTTACCTCTAAAGTGTTTTACCTGGAATTTGGAAGACTTAGATTCAATCTCATCTTTGGCAGTTATTAAGAACTCCATTACCATGGGCAACTTGCTTAACCTTGCTAAACTCCATTTCCTCATCTATAAATTGATGAAATTGTTTCTACCTCCACTTCATCTCCTAACTTTGTCCCCTTCTCCCTATTCTTATAAGCCACTCCCCCTGTTCAGGTCTTTCTTAGACTCAGGCAATAACCTCTTAATTGGTTTTCCTGCCTCAAATTCCTCCTAGACTCCATTCTAATGCATTTGCTAAAATGAATTCTCAAAGGGCAAGGCTTATTATGTCACTCCCCTCCTCAGAAACTTGTATGGCTCCAGGTTGCTTTGAGAACCAAATAAATCACTTTGCAACCTCCTTTGATCCACCTTTCCATCCATCGTTGATTTGGTAGAGGTCCCAAAGTTCTTGCACCTATCTTACAGGACTGCTGCTAAATGCTATTGTTGCTATATATTTGCTATAGAAATACAAATGTGATTATTCTTAATGCTGTTATTCTAGTATTTGATTTCCCTAGTATTTGATTTCCCTGTGGCTTGGCAGATTTTAATTTTAATTTATTACATACCAGGCACTGTGATATACTCTAGAGAAACAAAGATACAGTAGATAAACTTCCATGAGAAGTTTACATTCCATTGGGGATACAACATATCTTTTTCTATGCATATACGAAATCAATACATATTAACTGGCATAGCGAAGAGGGTGAAGAACAGTAGCTGAGAGTATCAGGAAAGGCTTCAGAATATGCCCCACTTGATCTGAGTTTTGAAGGAAATAAGGGATTCTAAGAGTTAGAGAAGAGGAGAAAGTATATTCCAGACATGGGACAAGTGCAAAGACAAAGAGTCACAGGACAGATTACCACATATAAGGAATAGT
>CM053593.1:58975699-58988199 GCA_028646575.1 Pseudocheirus occidentalis
TTTTGGGACTCAGTGGTATGGTTTCTGAATAAAGACCTTGGTTCTGCCTTCCATGTGGAGAGTTTGCTACATTTTGTGATCCAAAACTGTACCAGCATATTCATAACCATCATGGGTGTTGTGAATATCTCATTATTGATACAACCCTTTAATTTTATAAGCTGAGGAAATAGGCCCTGAAAATTAAAGTGGTGGGGTAGATAGCCAAGAAGTAAAGGGGAGTGGAGGGGAGGGGAGGGAAGGAATTTTTCCTTTTTTCAATTGAGAAAACTGAAGCAAATAGAGGTTATATGACTTGGTAGGGGCAGGAGTGTCACACAGCTAATAAGTGTCTGAGTTTAGATTAGAACTCAGGTCTTCTGTCTATATTTTCTGTGCTGGATCTATACTGACCCACTTAGCTGCTTAGCAGAGCTGAGTTGCTAGATGTTAGATAAAATGATGATAAACAGTTGTATAAATGAATTTCTGCAAACATATGATGGCTGTCCTCATAAACAAGGGACAAAGAAATCAGTTAAGTTCAATCAAAAAAGGACCTATTATAGTCTGGTCACCTGTACAGGACACCAAGGATTGAGAGACAGAAATGAAGTGTTCCCAACTTCAAGGAGCCTACATTCTTGTTGGGGGAAACAATATATGTTAAGGTAAATAAGTACAAAATATAAACAAAGAAAATGCCAAGTCATTGGGAGACAGGGACATCAAGAAAGGCCTTGGGTTGGAGGTTGATTTGATTTGGCACCTTTTGAATGACCAACTACAAAACATAGTTATGCACAGACCCATGTCAGCTTGAAAAGAGATCTTTAGTGGAATCCTTCAGGAAATTGTCATATCTCCTAAAGCCTTTTCTGAGTGACTTAGATGAAGGCTGGAGAGTATGTTTATCAAATTTTCACAGGACACGGAGGTGAGAAAAGTAGCCAACACATTGGGAACAGAGTGAGAATCCAGAAAAACTCAACAGTTGAAATGGACAACTTGTAAGATGAATTTTAAAAACAATTCTGTCAGTACAAAATAAGCAAAGGGGTAGCTAGACAAGAGTTAAATCTCTTAAAGCCCCCAGATATTTTCAGGTTATAATCTCAATGTAAGAGAACAATGTGATGAAACAACCAAGAAAAGGGTTGTGTTTTGGGGCTGCATGAAGTAAATCCAGAAAGAGGAAGTATAAGAGTACTTCTCTGCTCTGTGTTAGTCAAACTACATCTGGATTGGGTTCAATTTTTGGCCATTGGTTCATATTTTTGGAGAGTTAAATTGATGACCTGAATACATCTAGAGATGAGCTACCATGAAAAACATTCAGTACAAAAATTAGTTGTAGAAACTTGGTTTTCTTAGCTGGAGAAGGGAAGTTTTAAGGAAAATGAGTGGCTATGTTTCAGTACTTGTGGAAGAGGATTAGAGTTGTTCTGTTTACCCTCTAAGGATGCAGAGCTTGGATCCAAAGGTGGGAGTGATGATGAGGCAGGTGTAGTTTCTTTTTTTCTTTTTTAGTATTTTATTTTTCCCCAGTTATGTATAAAAAAACAATTTTTAACATTCATTTTTAAAACTTTGAGTTCCAGATTCCTGTGGCAGGGCCCTTCCCTCCCCCCCCCCCATTGAGAAGGCAAGCATTTTGATAAAGGTTATGCATGTATAGTCATGCAAAATAGATCCATAATAGTTGTGTTGTGAAAAAAACCACATAGACCAAAAGAAACTCAAGAAAAATAAAGTTAAAAAAGAATGCTTCAATCCGTATTCAGCAGGTGTTGTTTCAGTGGAAGAAAAAGGTTCTGTCCATCAAAGTGTTCCCAAAGTGGGATGGGCAACCTGGGGAAGTAGCATCTTCCTCTTTAGGAGAGCTCTTCATGTTTAGAATAGGAACAACTTCTCAGGTATGCTGTAAGAAAAGGGAAAGGACGGGAATAAGCATTCATATGGCACCTGCTGTGTGTGCCAGACACCACTGAGCTCTTTTACAAATACCTCATTTGAGCCTCACACCCACCTGAGAAGTAGCTGCTATTATTACCATTTTGTAGTTGAAGGAGCTGAGGCAGATGGAAGTTAAGTTGTAGAGAGAGTGGTCTTGTGAAAGTGAGGGTTAGAGACAAAAGATCTCTAAAGTTCCCTTCAATTCTGTGGTTCTGTTTGCTCAGGAGTGCAAGTCTTAATTTACTCCAAGTTGGTATTTAAAATAAGGACATACAAGAACTGCACAAACTTTGCCCAAGTGATAAAAGTGAATTGAACAAAAAGTTGAATGCACTGACACAGAAGAGCACATTCTGTCCTTTCTACATTTGGAAAAGTGGGTTAAGTCTCTTTTGGCAAAGCAGTATATGAAGCCATTGATAATGGCTGCTTCTGGAATGACAAATTTAGTGTTCTGATAATTTTTCTAAAAACCTTAACTGACTTACTTTGGGCCGACAGGACATGATAGAAATCCATTATGTGCAGAGATTCCAGGACATGTCCTCAGCCCTCTTCCTCTCTCCTACCTGTGGGTAGCATCCGAAATAGACATTTCCCTCTTAAGATTTTGTGGTTGCATGGTTTGGAATCCCTTGAAATAAAGAGTTAAAAAATTTCCAGCTAAAATGGTCTAACAACTGTTTTAAGCCCTAATCAAGTAATCATAGGGTGCTTATTAGATCAATTAAGAGGGTTCTGTGAGGATTTAAAATGAATCTTTAGCTAGGCATACAGTAGGAATGTGGGAGGATTATATTAGTCTGTAGCACCACTTGGGTATTAAGTCAGTATGTGGCATCTTGTAATGCTCTCTTACACTGCATGTTTCCTGTTAGAAATGGAAAAAAAGTCTTTTGGGGTTGTATACATGGGAGGAGTGTTAAATACACCAATTATCAATTTGTGAATATAGCAGAAGAGTACATCCAGGCAGTGTACATAAAGAAGAGCCTGCCAAGATGATCACCTTGAAAAATGACTCATTGGCTTCACAGATTGAGCCAAATAGACATTACCCATGTGTGATAGAATATGCTTCACTGCCTGAATGCCAGGAAAGGCTCCAGCTGGCCTGGCACCATCCCAGACCAAAGACAGTGTGGGGGTTGAGGTGGGAATGGGGGAGTGTCGAGATTTCTGAATCCTACTTTATCTTTGAAAGATAAAGGAATGTAAGGCCAATCAGATTAGAGTTAAAAGAATTAGGAGGACTGAAATATCTGGCAGGGACCAGCCAGTTTAAAAAGGCAAAAGAAATCAGGATTTATGTATTTCTCTCCCCTGGCTTTACATCTGCAGGTCATTTTGACAAGGATAAATTTGATTCATTTTCCATTAATGTAAACCCTGCTTTTGTTTGGAATTTTATAACTGCTAAGTGGGAAGCTCCTGCTGAAAACAACTTGACTCTTATCCTGTTACGTACATAGAAAACAATAATTGATATTTGGAATATTCATCTTGCTTTGAAGGACAGTGTTTACCCTCAGATGAAAATCCAAACATAGCAAGCAATCTTTGTCTATGTTTTTTCCTCTGACATGGCTGATTCTGAATGAACTTTTTCACACTCCCTCCTAGATAAACTTACCATCTCTATAAAACCCCCCATCATGTAGGATAAAACACTAGCTGTTGTGTTGTCAAGCTAGGAGAAGTAGTGAGATTCTGGGCACTGGGTTAGGTGGGTTGTCTCTCATTGACACATCCATCTCTTCCCTTCACCTGCATGGTCTTTCTCAAGGTCATCTCATCGAGGCATGGGTGGTTTTTTTGTGACTAAGTTATAGATGTATCTAGGTTCTCCAGAGATGATGTCATATTCTTGCCTCTCTGGTGATTGTGATTTGTGTGTATTTGTTTCCTCTCTTCCCTTATCTCCCTACTCTTGTTCCCCAGGTATCTCAGGTTAGATTTTATGCCTTCCCTTATATGAGCTAAAACATAGATATATTGATTTTAGCTTATACTGGCTGTCTTCCTTCTTTGTAGAAATATTAAAGTCCAAAAAAAAAAAAGCTACAGTGCACTGTGACACTCAGAATCACCTGTTTACTCTGGAAATTCCCTTCTCTGCTATCATTCTCTTGACCTACTTTTCCCACTGCCTGATTTCTGAAGGTGTCCTTTGTCCTCATCATGGCCTCTTTTACTTTGATCCCTTCCTGGTCTACCAGCATATGAACCCTGTTTTGACTTGCCTCTCTTTAAAAAACAGAATTTTGGAAGAACAGATTTCTGAGGGCTATGAATGTGTGTATTGGTGTGGAACCCTGTGGACTAAAAATGTCCAAGAAAAGTTAGCACAAGAGTAATAAGATATTTTCAAGAATTAAATTCTGAAGATGCCAAGGAAAAAATAATTTTGATGAATAGAAAAGGCATTTGGATGCACAAAAAGATGCATGTGGATGCAGAAGGAACTCATTGACTAGTCCTGATTTTAAAAAAGATAAGTAGGGAAGATAGAAGCAAAGATTGATAACATGACAAATATGAAAATGCCATGGTTCTGCAAGAGTTTTGTCAGGAGCTTTCATGCTCCAAATGAATAGAAGTTGGTGAAGGGCAGCACAGAAATAATTTTGTTTGATTTTAGCTATTTGGGGCAAAAGCGGAGAATTCTAGAAGGGATGGGGCACATAGGATGATAACAATGGGTGATGGACAAAAGCGAGAGCTACCCAAAATCATATTTTGCTTTCGTTTTTGTTTTTCTGTGATCAATAGAGAATAATAGGATTTTAAAAGGACAGAACTAGATCAGATCCCTAATAAGGAGTTGCTGCCCAGGAGTAAAGAGATTGTAAGAGAACTTTGAGCTGCTTTTAATCAATCTATCACCAGTAAGCCTTGGTGAAGCGTCTCCTCTGTCCCAGGCACACTGCCAGACTCTAGAAATACAGAGATCAAAATTAAACAGTCCCTTCCCTACATGAGCTTACTAAGAGTGGTGCTAGGTTGGGCTTTAAAGGAAGCTAGTGATTCTAAGAGACAGAAGTGAGGAGGGAATCATCCCAGACATAGGAGACAGGCTGAGTAAAGGCATGGAAATGAGAAATAGACTGCTGCATATCCTGGGTAGTAGGAAGGTTGGAAGGAACTTAAATGCCAAACAGAAGAGTTTTTATTGATCCTAGAGGCTGAAACTAGAACTTCTTGAATGGAGGAGTAACATCATACCGGTGCTTTGGGAATATGGCTGGGTGAATGAATTGGAGGAACAAAAGATGAGGCAGGGAAATCAGTCAAGAGGTTGACTACAATCAGTACTCAAAGGTGAAAGGTGACAAAGGCCTGAACTAAGATCATAGACATCCATGTGAATAGTGAAGTGTATATGGATGAGACATATTGTCGAGGTAGAATCAATAAGACTTAGCAACCTATTGAATATATTTGGTGAGGGAAAGTAAGGAGTTGACCACAACTTTGTGATTTTTAACATGGGTGTTTTGAAGGCTTGACCAAAAAAAATAAGGAATTTTACAAGAGGAGAGTGTTTTGGGGAAAAGAACATTTTTGTTTTCAACATGTTGGGATTGAGATGTATAGGGTAATCCAGTTCTAAATGTCCAATAGGGAGTTGGTAGGGCTGGACATATAAATCTGAATTATTTGTATAAAGATGATACTGAACCTATAGGAGAGAGTATAGAGAGAGCAAATATGGGAGCTGAAGGCAGACACCTGAGATAGACTCAAAGGATATGGATAAAGAACCAGCAAAGGAAACTGACAAGGATTAATCAGATAAGTAAGTGTAGAAACAAGAGATAACAGTGTCATGGTAAAGGAGAGTATCAGAAGGAGGGGGTAGAAAACTGTTAAATGTGGCAAAGAATAATGATTGAGAAAAAGCCATACAGTTGGTAGTTAAGATATCATTGGTGGAGCACCAGCCCTGGAGTCAGGAGTACCTGAGTTCAAATCTGGCCTCAGACACTTAACACAAAAACTAGCCGTTTGACCTTGGGCAAGTCACTTAACCCCAACTGCCCTCCAAAAAAAAAAAGCAAAAAAAAAAAAAAAAAGATATCATTGGTGGCTTTGGAGAGAGCAATTTTAGTTGAGGGATAAAGTCAGAAGTCAAATTGTAAGGGACCGAGAACAGAGTGGACATAAAGTAAGTGGAAGCAGTGAATACTGACACCTTAAACTCAACATGCCCCAAACTGAACTCATCTTTTTCTTCAGGCCTCTGTTCTTCCTAACTTTTGCTGTTACTGATGAGGGCACTATCATCCTTCCAGTTGCCCAGGCTCCCAACTTTTGCATTATCCTTGGCTCCTCACTCTCACCCCACATATACATTTTGTTGTCAGGTCTTACTGATTCAACTTTTGTAAAATCTCTAATATATTTGCTTTCCTCTTGTCTGATGCAACCACTTCCGCCGATGTGACTGATCCCTTGTCATCTCACCCCTCAAAAATAGCAAATCTCCTGGTTTGTCCGCCTGCCACAGGTTTCTCCCTACTCCATTCTTGCATTCAGTTCTTAAAATGATCTTCATAAAGCACAGGTCAGACCACGTCACTCCCACATTCAATAAACTTGATTGGCTCCCTATCACTTCCAGGGCCAAGTACAAAATACTCTGGTGGTCAGAGCCCATTGTCCTCTTGTCCCCCGCATCCTCTCCTACTCTTCCAATCTTCCATCTGACTCTTTCCTATTGGTAATCTGTGACCCAGTGACATTGGCCTCTTTGCTTTTCTTTGAAGAAAACACTCCCATCTCTCAACTGTTACTTTTCTACAGCCATCCCCATGCCTAGAATACTCCCTGCCATCTCCAGCTTCTTGACTTCCCTGACTTTTTTCAAGTCCCAGATAAAATCTCATCTTCTACCAGAAGAATCCCCTAAATTCTAGTACCTTCCCTCTCCAGATTTTCTCTAATTTATCTGGTCTGTATCTTGCTTGTAAATAATTATTTGCATGTTATCTCCCCACTGAATTCCTTGAGAGCAGGGACTTCTTTTTTGCCTTCTTTGTGTATTCCTAGTACTAGCTCAACACTGTGTTTGGCTCATCATGGACCAAACTTAAATGTCCATTCATTTGACCTTTTGTAGGGGTCTGGCTGATAATGGGATGATCTAGACAGTAATTTGAGGGGATCATAGGGTCCAACTTCTCCCATGTGGTATTCATTTCCCATCTTCTTATTTTGTTGGTTGCCCTTGGCTGGAATGCAATCCCTCCTCCCTTGTGCCTTATAAATTCCCTTACTTAGGTACTCTGTTCAGCCACCACAGAGCCTTTGCTGAGCCCCCACTGCTCATGACTTTAAAGCTACCTTGTATTATATGTGTATCTTTTCTTCCTTGACATAATGTAAACTCCTTGAAAACAAGGACTTTTATTTTTGTCTTTGCATCCTTAGTATTAATTATAGAACCTTACATGTAGTAGAAAATTAATTAGTGTATGTTCATTGGTTGATTGATTTGATTTGATACCTAAGTGTATTTCTAGTCAAGGGGGAAGGAGCCAGGAGATAAGGAAAGATGGAAGATTAGAGAGAAGGGGGAAGACTTCTGAGGCAGTCTCCCCAAGGAGATGGAAGGGGATAGTTAGAATCAAAGGCAGGTAAAAGGGTTTGGCCTTGGTGAAAAAGGCTACCCCTTAAACAGAGACTGATATAAAAGAGAAGGTGGGAGAATGGCTTGATACTAAAAGGTTTTGAGAAGTGGAATAAGGGGGAAAGTGATTGAATTTGCTTTTCAGTAAAGTATGAGGTGTGATCTTCTCCTGAAAGGGTAGTTGGAGGGGTCATAAAAGAATCTTGAGGAGAGAAAAGGTTTGGTTTAGCTATTGTGGGGAATGCATTAGAGAATCACTTTTTGTTCTGTTGTTTTTCAGTCATGTCTAACTTTTCATGACTCCATTTGGATTTACTTGGCAAAGATATTGAAGTGGTTTGTCATTTCCTTCTCCAGCTTATTTTACAAATGAGGAAACTAAAGCAAATAGGGTCAAGTAGCTTGTCCAAGGTTACACAGTGAGTCTGTGAGGCCAGATTTGAACTCAGGAACAGGAGTCTTCATGGCTCCAGAGCCAACATTCTCTCCACTGAACCACCTCATGGCCCCTAGAGAATCAATAAGAAAAGAATAAAAAACCACAGTCTTCCTACAGTGAGAGCCACATGGGATTAGATGACTTCATCACTGTTCAGCAGTGGCTGGAAGGGAAGGAGGCAGATAGTGAGAACAGTCTAGAACTGGAGTTTGACCAGGCATGGCTAGCAGTAAGGCAAAGAAGCATGACTTTAGAAATAAATTATGATTTCAAGTTATATAGACCAGGGATTCTCTGGTCCTGCATGACATGGAGAATGTGATTTGTGATCCTTTGTCATTTTTCAAAAATCATATAAAATGTGAAAAGTGCCATAGGAATGAGAAGAGAATAATAGAATATCATTATAACGTCATCAAGAATAAGTTATACGAGACCAACCTAATTTTCTTTCTTAACATAGAGTAAACTAATAGATTAGAGGTAAATAATACATAGAGTTTGCCTAGGTTTTAGCAAGGCAGCTGATAATTCGTTTGTTGTTTTTGTTGGGTGGGGGAGGTGCAGAGGTATGGAGAAATATAGACTGAACAACAGTACAATTAGATAGATTTGGAACTATTTGAATGACCAGATTGAAAAAGAAGTCATTGATGATGTATTTTCACCCCTGGAAAGCCTTGTCCTAACTGTCACAGTCCTAGGGATCTTGACTTGACACCCTCCCCCTTCTTAAGATTTTTATCAGTGATTTAGGTAAGGGCATTAGTGTCAGGCTTATCAAATTTGCAGATGACACAAAGCTGGATAGAATAGCTGATATGCTAATTGATAGTGTTAGGGTTTTAAATATCTCAGGTTAGGATAGTGAGATGAATTGACTAAGATGAAATTTAATAGGGATAAATGTCAGTTCTTATAATTGGGTTCCAAAAAGCAGCCTAATAAGTATAAGATATGGAAGACTTGGTTAGATAGTAGTCCATATGAAAATAATCTGGAGATACCACCGTAGCTCAGAACTCATCATGAGTTAAGTATCATATGAAGTTGCATTGAGATGCATGGCTTCCAAGAATAAGGAGGTAAGAAAAGTTCTGCCATGGTCAAACGAAATTATGTTCTTTTGTGGAAAGCACATTTTAGGAAAGACATTAATAAGCTAGAACATTGATGTCAAGATCAAATAGATATAGGGCTAAACTTGTGGATCCCTGTGGGCTACATATTAACTTAGACAACCACACATTCACATTTTATTTTTATTTCTTTTATTAAATATATCCTAACTCCACTTTGAGCTGATTCAGATAGCACTTGAATGTCACAGCCACAAAACTCAAGACATTTCTGATCTAGAGGTAGTGCAGAAGAGGGCAACCAGAATAGTTATGGACTTCATGGTAATGGCATGTGAAGATTGGCTTGGGGAACTATTTTCTACTATTTTGTCATTCTCTACAAAAGTAGTAAGGGGGCTACACAGGATTGAAAGCCATTTTGTATTTCTTTGTTTAATAGATTTCTATATCCAAAGTAGCTTATCATCAGGTGATTAGATTACTGGTGATGAGTCTTTGTGTAGCAAGACTGGCCCTGAGAAAGCACAAGCAAAGTTTGTTTTCAAGAGCCCTGATTGAAGGAATATAGCACGGTAGGAGCTGCCAGAAATTGAACCTTCTGAACCCCAGGGTGTCCTCTACAGGATGAAGCATTGGAGCAGGACTTTTTATAAGATTAATATCCTAAAGTGTTGAAATTTGTTGTGATATGACTATTATAAATTAGAAACCATTTTTAATTATTTGGGTATTTGACAAGGTAAGCAAGATTTTTCTTAAATATTTCTCATAGTATTCAGTACTAAATCTACTAAAGGTAGTCTCTTACAATCCCAATTAAAATGATATAATTATCTTTTTTTCTAATTTAATGAAAAATGTAATTTTATCAAAGGCTTTCCACTATTTTCTAATAACAACTTGCAAAATTTTCGCTACTTGGGCTTTCAGTTTTTCAGAAAAGGAAGAATGGAATTAGAGATCTCTTTTGACAAATACATAAGAAAACTGACTTCCTCAAAAAAAAAAAAAAAGCAAAACACTAAAGCACAGAGAAGCAGAATAGCATAAATCTGTAATGCCTACAGCAGCATGAACAAAGACAGTAATAAAAGGCAACAACTCTTGTTAAATAAAGGGGGCAATGTTGGTAGCATATTATCAGAATTAAAACAGATAGTTCTTCCTTTATGTTGAAAGAAAATATAGAAGTGGAAAAACAACTGGTACTAGCTGTTTTCAGTTATATATTTTGGACATATTTTATCTGTTATAAAAATATTTTTATATATTTTATATATAAAATATATTTAAAATATATAAAAATATTTTCAAAATATGCCAAGAAGTTTTTGTTTTGTTCTCAGATTAAGAAGTAAATATGCTTCATTAGATGCCCTATTCATTGTGGGCTATTCATTTTATAATGAAGGTCATCTCCCATTTATGCTTTATTATCCATTATGATTCTTATCCACAATTCTCAGAAAACCTCTCTGCAGCATCTCCCTAATATCTGGAGACCTCCTACTAGTTCTTTTTTATATTTCGTGGATATTCAGTCATATCTGACTCATTATGATCCCATTTGGGGGTTTTCTTGGCAAATGTGCTGGAGTGGTTTGCCATATCCTCCAGCTCATTTTACAGATGAGGAAACTGAGGCAAACAATGTTAAGTGACTTGCCTAGGGTCACATAGCTAGTAAGTATCTGAGACCAGATTTGAACTCATAAAAATGCCTCTTCTTGACTTAAGGCCACATGAAGTTCTATCCACTGTACCACCTAGCTGCCCTAACCAAGTGACTTAACTGAGGTCAAATGGTAGTCTTGCCAGTTAGTTGAAAACACAAACACCTACCTACCTGTCTGTCTTAACACTGTCCATCTGTTATCCTCTCCCTTTTGACCTACCTCTATTTCTTGTCATACATGTCTCTTAATTATGTTTCTTTATGCCATACTGAGATTTATCTAAATCTACAATGTCCCATTGCCCTTCTGGTCAATTTTTATTTTTATTTTTTTTAAATATTGTGGTATTCACAGAATCAGGCAACAAGAAAGCTGATATTAAAAATAGGGCTTTTCTGGTGGCAAGAAGATTGAGATCATTTCAGGCACTCCTCAGTTTGTTCCTACTTTATCTTTTCTTCCTGTTCTAGGCCTAGCTCATTATCCTTATGCAATGCTTACATTAAATAAGGAGAGACTTGCTGGTTTGCATGCCTGACTGCTTGTCATATGATGGGCAGTATTTGTTCTTCAGTTTTCCGGTGTTGATGGTGCGACTAGTTTTTTCATTTGTTTGAGTAATTGTGTATTGTCTTGATGAAATCTTACAGTGTTCCATGGCTTGATACGATCAAGTATATCCAGAAACAGGAGCTTCTTTCTTTTGTCAATTGGTATTGTATATAGAATGTTTCATAAACCTTTAAGCATTCTATAAATTTCCATGAAAGAGGAGAACAAATCATAGAAGCAGTAAGTATGTGGAGGAAAATTATAATGATGAAAAAATGCATCAAAATTTGGGGGCTGCAACTAATGTTCTCAGTGGGGAAAATTATATCCTTATAAACATGTATTAAAAATAGAAAAAGCGAGAAATAATTAAGTAGGCATTTAAAATAATTAGAAAGCCAACAAATAAACATAAAATAAGCACAAATGAATAGACATTAAAAATTAGAGGAGAAATAAACTGGAAACCAAAAGATTGTGGAAATCATAAATAAAACAAAAGTTAGTTCTTTGGAAAGACTACTAAAAACAATAACTTGTCATTCTAAATAAAAAGAAGTGAACAAATAGATTTTAAAAATAGTAAGTGAGCACACTAAAGCCACAGTTAAACCTGAAGAAATATAATGAATAATCTACCTATTAAACCCAATTATGTGGTAACAAAACCAAGAACACAAAAGAAATAGGAGTACCCTCAAAATATAAAATATACAAACTGACAGAAGACCGAGTATATATCTTAACTTAATCTCAGAAAAGGAAATACAGCCATTTTTAAGGGAACTATCCTTACCAATCCTCAACACCCCCTCCCTCCCCCCCCAAAAAACAACACCCTACTGGTCTTGATGGATTCCCAGGAGAATTCTGTCAAATTTAGAAAGAGAACACCCTACCATAATCCTTTTATAACACAAAATATAGTCCTAATAACTAAACCAAAGAAGGATAAAATACAGAAGGAAAATTATAGAAAGATATCATTAATGAATACTGACTTAAAACTTTAAACAAAATCTTGTTAAACAGACTACAGTGGTTATGATCAAGTTGGATTTATACTGGGGAGCAAGAAAGGTTCAACATTAAGAAAATAATCAACATAAATATTCATATAAAAAACCACAAGAATATCTCATTAGATGTAGTGAAGGTCCTTGACAAAGTACAATATTCATTTT
>CM053593.1:58993199-59079606 GCA_028646575.1 Pseudocheirus occidentalis
TCCATAGAAGTAATCCTGAGCTACCTAAACCAGGAACACACCCTATTTTAAAGAGCTGTTTCAACTAGTACTTCCTGTCTTTTGTTTTGTGAGAGGGAGTTTATTTTACACTTAACTTCATCTAGATATTTTGTAACATCACCTAGACAAACACATGTTCATTGTTTACTTATGTGCTTTAAACAGATGTCAATCAGGTGATTTCACTATCACATCATAAGAAGCAATATTTTATTCTCCAAACCCTATCAAATGTACTTGTGATTGCTGGTTTCTTTTTCTTTTTCATGGGTCCTCAACCAAGTTTACTTACTATAAATGAGACCACTAATCCAAAGCAAGGGATCTTACTTGAACAAAGAGTAGCCATTTTACTACCTTAACTTGAGAGGGTACCTACCAACATGGTATTGTGTCATAGTAAAAGACATGATATAATTCCAGTATCTTAGCTCGCATCAAATGTTTTTCGCTCTTCTTAGCGATAGAATTGCTATTTTATCATGGTCTTTCAAAAATATTAAGGAAAAACTAATGCATTCATTAAAATACTCTATTTTAGCATATCTTTGGAACCCTATGGCCAGCCAAAAAACATTCAGACATCATGAAGTTCTAGTTCTAGTTCTTCAACAACTAAAAAACTGTCAGCCTCTTTCATTTTAATTAATTTTGGTTAACTATTTTTCTTTGCTAAATGGTAGGGTTCAATTCCTTGGGTGGGATAGTTGCTGGGGTAGAGGTTAGGAGTGGTTCCAAATATAACAAAATTATAAATGCAAAAAATTTCAATAAACCTTATTTTAAAAACCCACAAAACTAGGCATTTAGCCTAGTCTTTTTCTTTTTTCTTTTGGCAAGATTACTAATGTGGTAGATGAGGAGAATGTTATAGATCTAGTTAACCTTGAGTTCAACAAATCATGCTATTTTTATTGAAAGGATGGAGGAATATGGGCTAGACAGCAGTGTATTAGACTCATACCTGTTTCAGCAATTAAACCCAATGATTAGTACTTAATACTTCAATATCAGCTTGGAAGGAGGACTTCATGGAAATGTCCCAGGGATCTGTATTTGCCTTTGGCTGTTAAACATTTTTATCCTGCAGCAATCTATTGAAATTCCAAAAGGGACAAGCTCATAGGTCTGTTGTTCAGACCTAAACCCACATCAGGAACTTGAACTCAGACCAGTCTGAGCTGTGCAGTAATCAGGCTTTGTTTTGGATCAGACCGCTCTGAGAGCAATGAAAGCTTACAGGTCCCCAGCCTGAGCTCTCCCTTGGTTGCTTGTATATCCCTTAAACATCCATTACTCAGTATTCCAAGAAAACAGTAACTGGACCAACCTAGAGGTTTCCTCCAGAAGTTCCTAGAGCCTAACCATAATATAAGGACCTAAGGATTAGCAAACAAACAAAAGAATCCCACTATTAACAGGTACAGGGACACTTAAGACACAAACCCAGAAGAAGAGAATGTCTCCAAAGCATCTACAAGGATAGTCTTAAAGAAAAAACACAAGTTGGACATAAATAAGATTACAATTCCTAGAAAAGATGAAACAAAAGTTGTTGGGTTTTAGTTCTTTGTTGGTTTGGGTTTTTTGCTTTTCTGGAGGGGGGAAAGCAAGGCAGTTGGGGTTAAGTGACTTGCCCAAGGTCACACAACTATTAAGTGTTAAGTGTCTGAGGTCAGATTTGAACTCGGGTCCTCCTGATTCTAGGGCCAGTATTCTATTCACTGTCCCACCTAGCCACCCCTAAAACAAGAGTTTTTTAAAAAGAAAAAGAGTTTAAAATGTTGGGGGGGTGTTTCCCCCCAGTGAAAGAAGAATACTAAGGGAAAACAACAGAAAAGCAATGAGAGCTATGGAAGAAAAAATTGAAAAGGGAATTAAGTTTGACACAAGAGATGTAAAACCTTGTCCAAGCAACAAACTTTCAGTTAATTAGAATAAAACAAATAGAACTTAATGACTCCATGAAACAATATTAATATTAAATATTAAAAACAAAGTCCAAAACTGGAAAAAATAAATATAAGATACCACATAGCAAAAAATAACTCTTTTGGAAACAGATCGAAGAGAGATAACTTAAGAATTATTAGACTTCTCGAAAGCCATGATCAAAAATGGATCCTAAACCAATGTATTTCAAGAAATAATAAATGAGAACTTCCCAGATTCCTTAGACCCAAAAGGCAAAATAGAAATAGAATCCACTCACCACTTCCAGAAAGAAACTTCAAAATGAAGACTCTTATAGACATTAGAGCCAAAATTCAGAGCTTCCAGGTAAAAGAAAAAATTTGGTTGGTTCTAATTTCTAGTACATTATTTTCCTCAGTTTTTGAAGCTCCTTTTCCATGTTTTTCCATTTCACATAAGGAGCTGTTTTCTTCATTGTAATGTTTTTATAATTTTGCAGTTTTGATTTTAAAAGAATTATTCATTTTAACTTCTGCCTCTCTAATTTGGTTTTCAAAGTTCTTTTTGAGCTCATCGAGGAATGCTTTCTGTGCTTGAGACTAGTTCATATTTCCTGTTGAGGCTTGAGCTGTGGGTATGGAATCAATGTTGTCAACTTTGGTTTTGTCTTTTTTTTTTTTTAATAACAAAATTAACTGGATCAACTTAAGGGCGGCACGTAGCCCAGATGACCCAGGGGTGGCGCACGGAGGCCTGGACATGGCCTGGTCAGCATGGTAGTAAGTTGTTCCATCAACTGCAAGGGCCATTTCCAGGCCTATCACCACAGGTCTGCGGATCTGATGGAGCTGGGTGTAAAAGACAAATGCAGGGCAAGCAGCCAGAAAGAATTCAAATAACAAGGAGCCACAGCTAGAATTTGATAGCCACCACTAACTTGGAATACTATATTCCATAAGACAAAGGATGTATAGAGTTATGTCCAAGAATACCCTACCCAGTAAAATTGAGTATAATCCTGCATGAGAAAGGCACCAAAATTCAAGTATTGAGTAATTATAAATTAACATAATAGGTTGGGCTAGTTAACATCTCTATCTTAGAATTAAAGAGCACTCTAGGTTCTAGTTTCACTGCTAGAAAATCAGCTGATCTTAAATTCTTCTTTTTTTCTTCTCCTCAAACAAAATTCTCCAAAACAAATGTATTATACGTTTTTAAGAAGATTTTTTTTTTTACATTTTGAGTTCCAGATTCTCTTTTTCAATCTCCCACCAACTGAGAAGGCAAGCAAAGAATTTCACTTATACAGGTGAAGTCATCAAGACAACACTTCCATATTAAACATATTGCAAAAAAGAAAATGGAAAAGAATAAAAGAAAATTATACTTCAGTTTGTACTCAATGTCTATCAGTTCTCTCTCTGGAGGGGAATAGCATTTTTTTCATGAGTCTTTTAGAATTGTTTTTGGTCAATTCATTGATAAGAGTAGCCAAGTCTTTCACAGTTGATCATTACAACATTGTTTTACAACACTGTGTACAATAATATTCTGGTTCTTCTCATTTCTCTTTGCTTTGCTTCATATAAGTCTTGCCATGTTTGTTTTTTCTGAAACTACCACTTCATTATTTTTTTATCTCACAAAAATACTCCCTCATAATCATATGCCATAATTTGTTAAGCCATTCTCCAATTGATGAGCACCCCCTCAATGTCCAATTCTTTGTCACTGCTAAAAAGAGCTGCTATAAATAATTTTGTACATATAGATCCTTTTCACTTTTCTTTTAGTTTTTTGTTGGTAATATGTAGTTATAGTATTGCTAAATCAGAGTATTCACCGTTTTATAGCTCTTTGGGCATAGTTCCAAATTGTTCTCCAGAATGTTTGGACCAGTTCACAAATTCACCAAGAGTTGATTACTGTACCTATTTTCCCTCCTCCCCTCCAGGATTTGTCATTTCCAATAGGTATGAGATGTAGTACCTCAGAGTTACTTTAATTTGCATTTCTCTAATCAGTAGTGATTTAGAATGTTTTTATATATGACTATAGATAATTTTGATTTCTTTGCTTATTCATATCCTTTGACCATTTCTCAACTGGGGAATGACCCTTATTTTAACAATTTTGCCTCAGTTCCCTATACATTTGAGAAGTGAGACTTGTATCAGAAAAACTTGCTATAAAATTTTTTGATATTACTTAATTGTTTGTAGTACCTTTTAACAAAATGTAGTTTTCCTGATTATCTCTTTTAATTAAGTATTTCTGCTTTTGCTTTATCTGAAATCATGATTGCTTCCCCTTGCCTTTTTACTTCAGCTGAAACATAATTGACTCTGTTCCAGCCCTTTTTTTTAACTCCATGTCTCTTTCTGTTTCAAATGTGTCTCTTGTAAACAACATATTATTGGATTCTGGTTTCTAATCCATTCTGTTATCCCTTTTTATTTTATGGGTGAGCTTATCCCATTCACATTCACAGTTATGATTACTGTGTATTTCTCTCCATCCTATTTTGTTTATCCTTCCCTCTCTCTTTTTTTTTTATCTTGTCCCTTCTCAAAAGTTTTGCTTCTGTGTATTACCTCCTTTATTCTCCCTTCTCTTTTGTCATCCCCCTCCCATATCTTTTATTCTTCCCTCTTTGAAACAATTCTAACAGGACTAAGGTTCAGACATTGCCCACCTCCATTTTCCCCTCCATTATTAAAGCTCTTTGTTCCATGCCTCTTTTATGAGAGAAAAATTTTCCCCATTCTACCCCTTCCTTTCACTTCCCAATGCATTCTTCTTTTTCACTCCTTAATTTTATTTTTTCATCCCATCATATTCAACTTGCAACTCAACTCACACTCATACCCTTGGTCTATATTCCTTTTAACTGAGGTTGGCCTATATTCCTTTTAACTTTTAACTAACTATATTCCTTTTAAACGAGAAAGTTATTATTAGGAGTTACAAGTATCATCTTTCCATATAGGAATATGAACAGTTTAACTTTATTGAGTCCCTCATGATTACTCCTTTTCATTTACTTTTTTAATGCTTCTCTTGAGTCTTGTGTGTTTGAATGCTAAAATTTGTGTTCAGCTCTGGTCTTATCATCAAGAATGCTGCTTCCTCCCCTTATTTTAACCCTGTGTGTGTCTCTGATTCAAGTTTGTTTCTCATAAACAAAATATGCTTGGATTCTGGTTTCTAATCCGTTCTGCTTTTTGCTTCTATTTTATGGGTATGTTCATCTTTTCGCATTCACATTGAGATAGTTAACTATGCCTTTCCCTTCATTCTGTTTTCTTATATCTACTCACTTTTAATTCTCTCCATCCTCTAAATTCTGATTTGCTTCTTTCTGCACATTGCCTTCTTTTATCTTTTATGAACACCACTCTCCCCCATTTCTCTTATCCCCTCCTATAATTTCCTGTTGAGTAAGATAGATTTCTGTCACCAATAGTGTATGTATATGTATTTTTTCCTTTTAGGAACCAATGTAATTGTGAGTGAGGTTCGAGCATTGCCTGCATGTGCACCCTTCCCTGCGCCTTCCATTTTCCCTTACAGTGTAAAAACTCTTGTTTGGTTACCTCTTTTACGTGAGATAATTTTCTCAATTCTTCTTCCCTTTTCCCCTTCTCCCAGTTCATCTCTCTTTCCCACCTATCCATTTTTTAATATCATCCCAACATAACTCATTTCCACACCCTCTTTCTACATGGAAACCTTCTAATTGCCCTAATATAATGAGAAAGTTCTCAGTAGATACCTGTATCATCTTCCCATATAGAGAAGTAGAGAGTTTAACCTTGTTGAGTCCCTTAAGATTTTTCTTTTATGTTTACCTTTTTATGTTTCTCTTGAGTCTTGTATTTGAAAGTTAGATTTTTCTATTCAGCTCTGGCCTTTTCATCAGGAATGCTTAAACATCCTCTTTTTCATAAGATTTCCATCCTGCTCATCCTTTCTTTTAGTACTTTGGTATCCCATCATAATCACATACCACAACTACTTCAGCCATTCCCCAGTTGAGGGGCACCCCCTCAATTCCTAATTCTTTACCCCCAGAAAAGAGCTGCTATAAATATTTTTGTACATATAGGTCCTTTTTCTTTGTGTTTGTGGTTTTTTTTAAATCTCTTTTGGGATATAGAACCAGTAGTGATATTGCTAGATCAAAGGGTATGAATGCATTTGTGTTAGTGAGCTGTGCTATCTAACGGTAAGTGAAAAATGTATTATCATTCTTATTTTAACAGTAAGCAAATTTTTATTCTAAATTTTTTTTGCTCCTCCACAGAAAAATTAAAATGCTGCTTTAATGAAAGAAAAGTAAGTTTTAATCTCTACATAATGTGACTTACAGATATTACAGATTCCTTTTTGGCCAATAGCAAAGACATATTTAGCATTTTTTAGAGGACAAGTTGCTAACAAGTTGCTAAAAGTGGTTACTTTAAAAAAAATCACATGAGCAGATACATTTCGTAGTGAAATATCAGCCAGTGGTGTCTGAGCACATAATATTAGGAAAGCAAATGGAAGACAGTGAGAATGTGTTTCCCCTTTCCTATTATAGAAGAAGGATAATCCATGTCTAAACTTTTCTTAAAACCAGAGAGTAAACTAGAATAAAAGTGTTATTAGTTTGTTTCAATCTGTGCTTCCATTTTTGCACAGTAGTGTAATAGAACGAAGAGAGTATTTTGGAGTTAGAGTGCTTGGTTTTGAATCTTGCCTTGGACAAGTCCTTTCATTTATCTTACCCATGGTTTCTTCATCTGTAAAATGAGGCTCTTGAATTAGGTGACTTACAACATTCCTTCTACTTCCAAATATTATTAAAGAGTAACTCTAAATCTATTGTGAGGAAGGAATAGAAAAGATGAGAACACCTTTAGTTTGGAACACTCTCAATTTACAGAATTGATCTGGTCCTCCTGATTCTCGGGCCAGTATTCTATTCACTGGAAGAATATGGAAGATATGGAAGAAGATAGAAGGGAGTCTTGAAAATGTGTAGAGGGCAGGAAGATGATAACAACACAGAAATAAAACTGGAGAATAACAAGATGACATATCTCCACCTTCCTGCCTCTTTTTTAAACCACAGAAGCAAGAAAGTATTTTAGTTGGTTTTGTTGTTTTCAGTTTTATTTGGAAGGGCCTTTGATGAATGAATACTAATATAAAAACCTTGAGCTATATTGTCTTAGAAGATTGTGGAACTAGATTTAGAGCTAAAAAAGATCACCAAGTTCAACTTCCTTAATTTACATTTAAGGAAACTGAGGCACAGAGAGATTAAGAGACTTGCCTGGGGTCCCCAAGCTAGTAAGTATCTGAGGCAGTTCTTCCTGACTTCAGGTCCAGCACCCTACTAATTATGCATCTTAACTGCCTACAAAATTACCTCTCTTGATTCATATTTTGTCTTATTTGACATTTATCTCATCCCTATATTTAGAGTATAGCTAATTGCTTTATAAAATGTAACTGCAATCTAATTTTGCTTGATATTTGGTGAATATTGTTTGAGTATTTATGATGCGTCTTGGGTCATATTTGTTTTCTTGAGAATTTGGAATAGGAGGAAAATTGGTCAGTACTTCCTCAATTTGCATTCCCACTGACCTGCTCCGATGAACTGGGAGATACTCAGATGAGTGGAGCAAGCTTAGTTAAACATTGCTTCATTAAATTAGCTTTTCTTGTACTACAAGTTTGTATAAACTTTTCCAAAGCTTTCATTCTTATGTTTAAATAGAAGGACTGCTAAAACCATTTGTAGAGTGTTATAAGTTTAGTGGTACTCAGAATTTACCATCAGTATAGCTTTTCCTTTAGGGGGGAAAAAAAAACCTCTCTTTTATCCTCTGGCACTTACCTTTCAAGTGATTTTTATAAAACCCAGTTCATCTAGAGGAGAGTTAGCCTGATTGCCTATTATGTTGCTATATATTATAGATTATTCTAGTTGCTTCGTATGGATGTGTTTCTCTTCAAGTTCAGTCTGTGTTGTTTAGTAGGTAATCATAGTATCATAGCTCTTAGAGCTAGAAGGTATCTCAGAGGCGGTCTAGTCCAACCCACTCGTTTTATATATGAGGAGACTGAGGCCCAAGGAGAGTAAGTAGCTTGTCTCCAAGGTAGACTCCTAGTAGTCTGTAAAGTATAAACTAGCACAGCAGCGCTTTACTATCATTTCAGTTTTTCTTCATAATACTGCCTAGAAAATTATGGAGGTGTGGAGGTATAGAATTTCAGAGCCAGAAAGGCCCTTAGGAATGATCTTACACAACTTCTTTTAGTAGGTGAGATAACTGAGTTTTGAAGAGATCAAATGACTAACCCCAATACCATAGTATGAAATATTAGAAGAGGTACCAAGACTTAAACCTGTGTCTAGCCCAGCATCCTCTTTAAGAATGCTATGAATTACTTGTCCTTATTTTGCCTCTGAGCACTTTTTTATCCATTTTTTATCACATTTTTATCCATTTCCTCATTCTGCCGTGTAGAATTTAGGGTAATAGGTAAAATATACATGGCATAGGAATATGGCATTTTGCACATAGCCAGGTTTGATAAGTGTTTATTGGATTGAATTGGATACACAGACATGGAAACAAAAGAGATAGGAAATAGGGAGCCTAGATAACCCAGAGAGGGTGAAGATCTTTATCTGTGAACATTTTCACAATTAAAATTTTCTGAATGTTTTTGGTCACAATGTTCACATCAGTAAGTTGTCAAGGTTTAAAAAAAACTGCTGCTTAATGAAGAAAGTAGAATTGGTTAGAGACAAAGTGATTGTTGTTAAGAGTATGACTGGTGGAGCAACTCAGTGAAATACAACATGATCGAGAAGAAAAAGAGAAACAGATGGCAGCAAGCATAGTGTAGCATTATCTGTACAGTTAGTTGTATAAAGCAAATGGAATGGAACCTAAAAAGTACAACAGAGCTAGATAAAATGGTGAAGAGAGAAATTGTATGCAGACCAATAGATAAGCTTTTCTGTCTTAAGAAGGAGTTTGACAGGAGAAGACTGGTGGTGTCTAACTTAGAAGATGAATCAGTAAGCATTTATTTGTTATGTCATTAAACAAGCATCTGTTAAACACTCACTCTGAAGAAGGCAATGTATTAAGCACTGGGAACACAAAGAAAAATGGAAAATAGTACCTGGCTTTAAAGAGTGAATGTGCTAACGGAGGAATCAAAACATACCTAAGTGTGTTTAGACCTAAATGGACAACTGTAGTTAATGGGAAACAGTTACATGTATTTATCTGTAAGCCAGTTCCTGCATGTGCTAATACTCAGCAATCAAATTCATTACATAATCAAAGGCTAACCATTTTGGTATAATTATACCAAAATAATATATCCAAACCAGAATAGTATTAGTATGTACTTTGACACTAGCAATTTATTAAAAAGCTTCAAGCTCCCTAATTTATGTAAAGAGTGACTATATAAATTTCCAAAAGAATAGTTGTTCCCAAAATCAGATATTGATTATATATGTTTCCTTTATATAAGGCACAAGAAAAAAGAACTAATTCCATCATACTTCTCATAGATTTGAAAGTATTATGTCAGCAGATGAATCTTTCCCATTTATTCACCAATAATATTGGTATTGAGGACTGTATTTCAAATGATGTTACTGGAGTTTTATATATCACCATATGGGATACATTTTTCTCTTCAACTTTTAAAATTATTCTTCTTTAATTGACAACTCTACATTATTTAAAAACTGGCAGTTACACCCAAGTGATTTAATAATCATCAGAAAGATGCTAAATTTAGTCACACCTTTCTCTAATAGGTCCTCCCTCCTATGAGTCCTTTCCTTACCTTCCTGCCCCTTCTATCAACTCCTGGGTTCTTTGGATAATATAATTTATTTTTAATTTTTTAAATGAATGTTATTCATTCCTTTTGTTCTATAGAAATGATTATTCCTTTCCCATAGAGCCATCTTGTATAACAAAGAATATTTTTTAAGAAGAAAGAAAGGAAGAAGAGGACAAAATCATCAAAATCAATATACTGAAAAAGTCTGAAAAGATATGCTATATTTCATATCTATGGACCTCCCTCCTCTGCAAAGGAGTAGAGTGGGTGTGACTCATATCTCTTCTTTGTGGTCATGCTTGTTCTTTGTAATTTTAGACCATTCACTTTTGATTGTTTTGTGGGCATTCTTTTTATATTGTGAATGTTGTACATACAGTTTTCTTTCCAGTCTTCTCCGTATCCAGCATATTTGTTGTTCCTTATGGCATAGTAGCATTCCATTACATTTATTTAACAGTTTGTTTTAGCCATTCCCCAACTGGTGAGCATCTACTTTGTTTCCAGTTCTTTGCTACCACAAAAATTACTGCTATGAATATTTTTTATGAATGTGAGAACTTTCTTCTTATCAGTGAACTCTTTGGGGTATAAGCCTAGCAGTGAATTCTCTTGTCAAAAGGTATGAGGATTTTAGTCACTTTATGTGATTCCAAATTGCTTTCTAAAATGGCTCTAGTTAACATAATTCAGATGATGACTTTTCCTTTATTGGTAAGATCAAGCTTAAAGTAATACTTAAAACTTGTACTAAATTTTAAGCATTGATATGGTGATGTTGGTCACATAAACAAATCATTTTTATTTAAGGAACTCATCCTTATTTTGTTAACCTACTTTGACAGGAGATGAGAGGGAGGAAGTAGGTGGTTGGGAAAACCTTGTTAAGGTTTAGTTGTATAAATAGAGCCAGTTTTAAGTGCTGTGATTTGAAGACATCCTTTTGAAATATAGTGTTTATTCCCTAATAGATATTAAAGATTAGTGAAGCCATGAAACTAGAATATCCTTTTAAATTAGAACTTCAGTTGTCAGAAAAGTATTGCCACACTAGGGAATCCCTGTAATTGGTAACAAGAATCTGTCCTAAAAAGTGATTGGCAGGAGAAGAGTATTTGGAAAATTTGGTTATTCAATGTAAATTCTTGGAGAAAATAAAAGAATCTAACCAGTTTTTAATTTTAATTAGATTCCTGAATAATTAATGAATTTTTAAAACTTTATATCACATCCCATTGTGTTTCTTCTTGAGGTAGACCGTGAGTTGCCCCTTTGGTCATCTCCTTCCGTAAGTATCCTTCTATCCACATTTGTTACCACAATTCCATCTGGGTTGAATCAGGAGGAAAAAGTAGTGAAAGGAAATCTATTCCTTACGTGTGAACTTGAAGGATTAATAGTCAGAAATGTATATCAGTAGGCATGTAAGTATATCAACACAACTTTGTACAATATTTTTCGTTTTCCATGTAAGTAGTCCTCCAGTTTACAAATATATGGTGCCCAGATAAATAAGAGAAGCAAGCAGAAGTCAGTTCTAGAACTTCTGCTTTTACCAGTTATCCCCTTAGTGGATACAATTTTCCTTTTCCTCCAATTTTGAATGCTTAGAAATCGATTGACTGAGAATATTACCTCATGCAACTATACTGTCTTGACAAAGTAGTACGTACCACAGAGTGAGAAAAGATATATTCTGAGAGTTTTAAGTCCTAACTCCAGTTTTTTTCAATGGTGGTTAGATAAGTATACCTAATAGTATATGAAATATTGTTTATTTCAGATGCTTGTGGGCTAAATAGGCATCATAGACTAGCCTGAGCATCTATTAGTGATATAGCTTTGATAGGAAAATAAATTCCAAATTCTCAGTGACCTTTGTTTTTTTTATACACTTTCTTTTGACACAAAATGCAAAATCCCATTGTCTACAAAATTGATTCCCTCACACTATATGATTGCCAAAAGTATTTAAGCACAATAGAGTAAAGAAACTGATTCCATATGAATGTATATGTAATCTTATGCTTTAACAGTAGTTAACTGTTAAAAGAAAGAAAAGAGATGTGCCAGCCAGTCAGCAGGCATTTTTTAAGTTCCAATATGTACCAGGTTCTTAGAACTGGGGAAACAAAGAATGGCAAAAAATAGTCCCTGTACTCAAGGAGCTCACAGTCTGATGGAGAAAACTATATGAAACAATTATGTACAGTTTTGTGTGTGTGTGTGTGTGTGTGTGTGTAAAATATGATAAAGTGGAGAGATAATCTCAAAGAGAAGGCACTAAGGTGGGATTTTCACTGAGACATAAAGGAAGTCAAGGAAGATAGTAGGTGAAAAAGGAGAGCGTTTTAGGCATTGGAAGGAGCTAGATGGCAGAGCGGATACAGTGCTAGGCCTAGAATCAGGAAGACTCATCTTCACGTGTTCAAATCTGGCCTCAGACACTTACTAGCTGTGTGATCCTGGGCAAATCACTTAATCTGTTTGCCTCAGTTCCCTTATGTGTAAAATGAGCTGTAGAAAGAAATGACAAACTGCAACAGTATCTTTGTCAAGACAATCATAAGCAGAGTTATGAAGAGTCAGACATGACTGAAAAATGACCAAACAACAACAATGAAAATGCATGGATTCAGGAGATGAAATGTCTTGTGCAAAAATGCAAGTATCACTAAATTTCACAGTGTGTATAAGTCAGGAAGATGGGTGGGGTATGCTGGAAATGTAGGAAGGAGCCAGGTTATAAAGATCTTTATAAAAAAAAACAAAACCCAGAGGATTTTGTATTGATCCCAGAGGGAACTGGGAGCCACTGGAGTTGATTGAATCAGTTTGATGGATGAGTGGACAATGGACTACAACAGGGAGTGCCTTGCTACAGAGACCAGTTCACAGGCTCTTTCAATACTCTAGTTCTGAGATGCTGAGTGACTGCCCCAGAGTGGTGGCAGTGTCAGAGGAGAGAAGGGAGGACTTACAAAAGATGTTGCAAAGGTAGAAATGAAAATCAATTAGATATGGGGAGTGAGAGAGACTGAAGTGTTGAAAATGGCACTTAGGATACAGCCTGGGTAACAAGGAGGGTGGTAGTATTGTCTACAGTAATAGAGAAATCTATGAGAGGGGAGATTTGGGGGAAAGATGAGTTCAGTTTTGGTCATGTTCAGCTTAAGACTTCTACAAGACATCCAGTTCAAAATGTCCAAAAGCCTGGAGGTCAGGAGAGGGTTTAACACAGGATAAATTGATTTGAAAATCATCTATCTAGAGATGATAGTTGAATCCTTGGCAGCTAAAGATCTCCAAGGGAAATAGCATAGAGAGATGAGAAGAAGGACCAGGAAAGAGCCTCAAGGGACTCTGTATGTACTATCATATTCATATCATATTCATATTCATATTCATATCACATATGTATAATTTTTATTGATTTTGTTGTTTTAAAATTGTCTTCATTTACATAGTTGTAGTATTTATGTATATTGTAGTTTTGATTCTTCTTTGTTTACTCTTCAACATTTTTTACAACTCACTATATTTCTTTGAATTTTTCATATTTATCATTCCTTATAGTGCAGTAATATTCCATTACAGGCATGTATCAAAGTTTGTCCAGCCACTTCCCCACTCCTCAGGCAAATAATATTTCCACCATTTTTGCTATTATTAAAAATCTTGAACATCGGAGGCACTGAGTAAACATTTGTTGTACTGAATTGGTTGTGTTTTAATTTGAAGTCTGTTTGAAGTGAATCACAAAATCCTTTCAGTCTCTTCCTACCTCAGTTTGTTTTATGAGCTCCCCAAGTACCCAGGGTCATTTATAGGAGAGACTAAATATCATTTTAGCATATTTCAGTATGCAAGGTGGCAAGTCCTAAAACTAAGACACTGGTTTATTAGGCTGCCAATTCCATACTGCATTGTTATCAGCTGACTTCTAAGCTCTTCAGAAATCCTACCTCAATACCATTTGATTGGATCAGACCAGAAGATTGGGGTTCACATATCGACTGAACCTTTCTAAAATAATAATTAGTTTTAGTTTAGCTCTTTGGAATATACATCTGAATGTTCCTGAGAACTGCTATCCAGCACAACTGACTGAGGAATGATCATTTCACAGAAACGTGCAATTTGTACACTTCCTTCAGGTCACTTGGCAGAAGAAGAGAGAATATTTAAAAGGTAGAGGATTAGAATGCAGGATTTGCAGTTTCTTATTTGTAAAATTCTTTCTAACAGGGACAATGGAAGCTAGTTAGTGTTCTTGCAGTATTTTTAAAAGGGAATAGTTTATGACCAAAAAAATGGAACAGAAAATTATTTTCAGTGCCCATGGATTATAGTCTTCACTGTGGAGTGAGTATATGAAATTTCCTGAGAAAGGAATAAAAGTTTTTATTTAAAAAGGCAAGAAATGGGGCAGGGGTGAGGAGGTGGGAGGAAAACATTTTATAAAATCAGAGAAAGTGATGGTTTATGGGACCTGGTCTGAGAAGGAATCTGCAATGCACCAACCTATGTTAAGGTTATATATTCAGGGGAAAAAATTACTAATGACAAAGGAGTGAACTTTTTTTTTTAAAGGGAAGAATATCATGTTTTACTAAGGTTGAATATTGAAAATCTTTTTTCCCCTTCTCAGACTTGGCTTTCATGCTCTGTTCCTTCATGTGAATTTCAGACAATGGAATAGTGAGAGACACTGCAAATAGTTCTAGGTCTTCATAAACTAAGAGTCCTGGGCATTCACACGATACCCTTACAAAAGCAATTCTCCAAAACAGTTATTTATTTTGTTGTTGTTCAATGAAAACAATATATTGTCTTAGTCATTAGGCTTATTTGGGTTGGATAAAAAAAATGCTGGAAATTCTAAATTTTTCTGTGAGCTAGGACTTTTTTTTTTTAGATCTTCTGGTGTTTGCGAGATATGTAATTTCATATTTGTGTATCACTCAACTTCCACAAGCATTTATTTAGTGCCTACTATGTGTAAAGGATATAATTCAAAGTATGTTATACAGTCATTTGGGGGACTTTTCCTATTTTGATATTTATAAAAAATGGAAAGACAAATATGCCATGGATAGATAAATAAATAAAATTATACCAATCATAGCAAATAAAAATAACAAGTATAGTTTTATCTTTTGAGTAGAATGGATTGTAGCAGAACCTATGAAGTGGAAGGAGCAGAAAACATAGGGGATACCTTAGTATGCTTCAGTTGAACTTTGGTCAAAAGAATCCTTATATCTTAACCCATTTGACTTTGTAGCCTTTTGAATATTCTTTCTTTAAGACCACTACAAATTGAATATTTTTTCTTTTTTCTTCTTTTAAAATTACTAATTTATGGGACAAAAGGAAAAATGCCTATTTTGCTCTAAATGTTTATGATAACAATATACCTAAATATACACTGCCAAGTTATCACTAACTTATTCTAAATCCCTTTTTATTCACTGTGATCAATATAAATAGGTAGAACTAGGTTTTTTTCTATTTTATATAGCTCTCATTGATGTCTGTACTGTACTTTTCTTTTCTTTGCATTTTATAAATCTTTATACTCTCTAAGTTCTCATTCTTAAAATTGTTGACCATTTTCCCATTACAGATAAGTTAACTGCAAACATTTTTGTTCAAATAGTTCTTTTTTTGTTTCTTTGTTTTTAGTTACTTCCTAGAGGAGTTTGTGGGGGAAATATTCCCAATAGTTGAATTAGTGAGTCAAAGGTAACTGACCAATATTATGACTTGTGTTGTGTATTGGCTAGATAATTTGACTTCTGCATTACTGTTCTGGTAAGGTGTTTGTCATAGATTAAACTGATAACTAGTTTACTTGGAGCCTAACTTTTCTGAGAAACTTCAGTACCTGGATATGGAAGTCCTTAATTCTAAGTCATCTTCTCAGGGACTTGTGACTTACCAGGCTGGATATAGGTTTTTGAGTTCCCTATCCTGGTTCTGGTGATGAATTACTGTGTGAACTGAACAATTGAATTAAACTCATAGAATCATAGAACTCCAAAGTTCAAAGGGACTTCAGAGGTCTTCACATTTCACTCTTACCTAAAATTCAAATCCTTTCCATAATAATGGCCTTGACTAAGTGGTTATCCAGCCTCTGAACATTTCCAACACGGGGAAGTTCACTACCTTACAAGATAGCTACTCTATTATTGAGTAGCACTAATTGTGAGGAATCTCTTCCTTATATTTCTTCCATTCCTTGATTTTAATTCTGCCCTCTAGTGACATGTAGAATAAGTCAGTTCTCTCTTTCAGATAACTGAAGACAACTTTTGTAAATTCTCTAAGTCTATATTTCTCTAGGCCAAAAATTCTCTACTCTTTCTATCAACCATCATATGGTATGGCCCTTAGTTCTCTCATGATTCTGTTCACTCAAGTGATAAACTGGCATTTGCCAATTTGCCTTGTGAAATGGGGTCTCCAAACTAAACATGGCAAATAGATTCTCTCTTCCATTGCTATGGAAAGTGCATTTCATATAGCCTGACTTCATTAGCATTTTTGGCAGCCAGATCTGATTATTTACTTAATACTGAGCTTATGGTCAACTCCAGTGTGGACATCTTTCACACATTATCACTGTCTAGCCATGTTTCACAATCCTAGAGTATAAGGTGATTTTTTTTTAAACCTTAAGTACAGTTATTTAGATTTATCCTGATGCAATTTCATCTTGTTAGATTTGGCTTCTTGTTCTGGCCTAAACATGATCTTTTGGGATCCTCACTCTTTTACGTAAAATTACCTCTCATTTTTAATTTTTTTGTTTGAATCACCTACATATTCAATAAGTCTGTCATAAGTGTTTCTATCCACTTCATTGATAAAAATATGGAATAGTATAAGACCAAGAACTTGGTTCTCTTCATATTATTAAAGACCCTTTCTTATGTCTCTGAATAAGTTTTCTTAGGTACTGTTGTTTAGGGGCCTACTACAATTTTACCTGTCTATAGAATATTCATTCTATATTTCTCAGTCTTGTCCACAAAGACACCATGGGAGATTATCAAATGCCTTGTTAAAATCCAAATACATATTATCTGATTTAATTTAATCTCCTACATCCTTGTCTATGAAGGAGCTAATCTAAGTCTTTGAAAGCCTAGTGAAAAGAATTTGAAAATTAGACCGCACTGGATTAAGCAGCTTTTCACTTACTTGCATTTTTTTCCTGTTATGTACCACAATGACATTTTAAAATTACTGTATAGAACATTAAATTTTAAACTTATGGGCAAAAAGCAGAAGAAATTATTCTTTTCCATAGTCCCTCTTTACCCATGGCCAAATCTTAGCCTAAGGCAAATTTCTGTTTAAATCATAAACCTAAAGGGTCGAACATGGATTTTAATGATTGCACAAGTGCATAATCTTTGAAATATAGAGTGTCCCAAAAGTCTTAGTACAGTTTTAAATTTAATAACTTTAATGTTCTCAGACTTGTATTGGCAATCTAATTTCTCTTTTTGTTTTTGTTGTTCTTTTTTTTTCTTAGAAGTATGTTTCCACCTTAACCATAGAACTATGTTGCCATCTTAAACCAAACACATTCCTCAAAGAAGATTTTCAAGTTCTTCATTGGCACTGATAGTTGCTGTCTTAGTCTAAACAATAGCGGGCACAGAAACCATGTTCATTGCCAAGAGAAAAAAATGTATGATCCCATGTGATCAGTGGAAAATTTGGATTGCTTTCAAAATGCACAGTAAATTAATACCTAAATGCAGCATTCATGTTACTGAATTACATTTTTACTTTGAAAAATCACAGCTAAGGAATTGATTAGGAATCAAAAAATGTGACTTTTAAATTTTGCCTGTGATTTGTTCTCTGGGTCATAACTTGTTTATGTTTTTCTAGTTTAATAAATGAGAGAATATACTAGGAAAATAATGCTTTTCATGCTGCTACTTTCCCCAGAGAAAACCAAAGAAGTATCTGCCTAGGGATCTCCAGATAGCAGATCTTGCTATTCCAGTTATCAGAAAAGCAGTTTATCTATTATTATGAATCATTAATTCTACATATTTTAAATGATTATTTTCCAAAATTAGGAGGAACACTTCAACCATTTAAAGACTATTTTCTGACTTACTGTTTAGAAAAGTTAAAAATAGTAATCTATGGATTAATGTTCATAGTCTGATACATCATTATTCTCATCATAATAGCTGGCATTTAAAAAAGTTTACACACACACATATAGCTTTAAAGGTTTACACAGCACTTTACAAACATTATCTATCTTGATCCTTCTAATAACCTTGTGATAGAGGTGCTATTATTAAAATCTTCATTTTACAGTTGAGGAAACTGAACCAGACAGATATTAAGTGGCTTGCCCAGAATCACACAGCCAATAAAATTAGTGTTTGAGGCAGCATTTGAACCCAGGCTTTCTTGACTTCAGGTTCAGCTTTCTACTCACTGTGTCATCTCACTTGAGCAATTCAGTTAGTTCAATATAATGGAGGAAATTAGGATCCTAAGGAATTTTGAAAAATAATTTCTCTCTCATTCTGCAGCATGTTAGTTAAATTCTGCTCATTCTGCAGCATGTTAGTTACTATAAAATAGACTTCCAATGCTGGACTTTTGAGACTGCTACAGATATTGTACTACTTTATTAACCTTGAAGGTTTAGGGGGGAGGGATACAATTGAGTCAGTCTCATGTGGTTAATTCTCAGCTATTTCCTTCATTAAGAATTGAAACTTTACTTATAGCTAATATATTTTTAAAAAATCAAATGCAATAATAAAAATGTAATTGCAGAGGGATTGTTCTTACAAATAACAAAACTGTTAGTGGCATCTCTTGTAGTGGACTAGTTTGATCTTCCTTAAAGTACTTTTTGATACAGGCATTGGTAATCCCAACCTAAATTCAGTAATCCTTCCCCTCACCAAATTGCTGCTGACCAGAAATGTAGCTAAGCTATTTGCACATACTGAATATTGTATACAACTTTCTCTGAATATCGTGCTTGTTCTCTGTGTGTACCAATTTTAGAATAGAGGTCTTCCCATCATTTGTCACAAAATAATAATGGTGTCACAGAAAGCAATTGTTCAAATGAATACAGGATCATTAGGTTTCTAACCTTGCATGGGAATTTAGCCACCACTGATGACATTACTTTAATAGTAAAATAGTAAAATATATACTAAATTCTAAGCAATGAACTCTTTCAAAAAGCAACAAGCTTTATTTTGCACATCATCAAAATCTCATTTTTCTTTACAGTTGAATCCTCCAGTTTGTATAATTGCACAAAACTTTCAAGTACAACAATGTAAAAGAATAATTGCCACTGATATTACTTTTATGTTACTGTTTATATAAAACATGAGTTTATAATAGTTTACTGTTTGTTAAAAGAAAGGGCAAGTATGTGGCTTATAATTTGGTGTCCCTTCTATTTATTTTTGTTGATTTTATTTTTTTGAGTTGTTTTCATTTATTTAGTTGTAGTAATATTTTTTTACTCTTCTTTTGGCTCTACTCTGACCATTCTGTAACACTTTATATAGATCTTCACCTATTTCTTTGATTTTTTTAATTGACCTATATTTTGGATTGATGGTTTCTTTCCTCCTTTTGCATAATTAATTTTTTTTTGTATTCTAGGACACTTCCTCCTATGACCACTCTGGGTTTTGGCTCTATGTTTCATTTATCTCCTTGTCCTCTATTTAAGCCTTTGCACTCCGCTGTCCCCTCTCAGGGGACATCGGAATTCTAGCATATCACTCGGATGTCCCCTCTCAAGCACTAAAACAGTTGCATACAGAAAGAATAATACTACGCTTCTTGCATGGAAAGATAAAAGAATTATTACCATGCTCACCAATTATTATAACACAAACCTACAATCTACCCAGAGAACATTACACGGTGGACATATCGTAACAGTCAGTAAGCCTGAAATGGTGTCAGAATATATGGCAAATATGGGTGGTGTGGATCGTGCGGATCAATACACTTCGACGTATTGTTTCCTCCGTAAATTGGGACAAAGAAAACGGGACTGCATTGTGTGTTCTAACAGGAAAACACCTGGTGGCAGGCATCAAACCACTTATTACTGTCAAACGTGCACTAACTAGCCTGCAGTGCATATTGGGGAGTGTTTCAAAACTTATCATACTGTACAAAATTATAAATAATAAAGTATTGGGTTTTTTTGCAAATATACATTCCTCGATGTCACCCAATTCATATAAGTCCAATATCATTATAATATGTTACTTGGTTCCAAAATTATACTAAATAATACGAGGGTCTGTAAATGCACGTTTTCGCTGCAAGGTAGCGTCGAGTAGCTGGTAGCCAATGTCCAGAATGGTTTGGAGTGCAAAGGGTTAATGTTAAGCAGTTGTATATAGCTATAAGGAAAAAATAGAACATGAGCTATCTAGACTTCAGCTGCATGCAATTATATTTTGCATACAAAGCATGTATGTTTTGGTATCAGCAGTATGCCAGAAGGTAACTGTAGTATGCTTGTTTGTTAAAATAGATTTTATGGAAAGAGTGACTCACAAATTTAAAACTGTTTGGAAAATAAGCCAAAATCAAATGGTTAATATCTTTATCAACCATTATTTTGACTGTAACTGTGATGTATTATCTGTATCAAATGGAAAGGATATGCTAATGTTTCTATTATGTCAGCAAATTATCCTAAAGGACAAATCAACAAGGCTGTAAAAAAGATAATTTGTTTAAAAGAGAAATAAGCCACTAAAAAAAAAAGGGAACTATTGAATAACACTGTAAATTCCTTTGTTAAAAGGCAGAATCAGTATTGCTAGCAAGTTCCTGGCATCCAAAAGTTATCTTCAGAGATAATATTCATTAGGAGGCAGCTCTGGCCAGTTAAGTGTTACTAGACGTTGACAGATGTTTAAAGATGAAACTTTTGCTTAAATTTTGTTTCTATGTCTGACCAAAATAGTTGTGATTTTCTGTAGCATCATTCTGCTATATCTACTGAGATTTCAGTACCTTCAGATTAGAGTCAAAGTATGGAAATACTACTACTAATTAACTTTCCCTATCCCCTTTCATCGTAGTTGCCAGAACAATGGGGGGATGAAGTCTATTCAGACATCTTTTCTTTACATGTAGAGTGCTTGACCAGAACTTTTAAACATCAGGTAGCTAGCATTATTGTTTGTTGTTTCATTATTCATTTACTCTTCCAAAATACTTTAAACCTTTGATTAACCCTGTAAGAGGTTTATTTATCTGGTTTATTTGTTTATCTCTCCTCTCTTCATTGGTCTCTCTGTATGTGTTACATGTGCATAATATGCAAAAAGTTCCTTTATTAAGCTTTTTATATCCATCTATTTTGAGGAAATTTCTCCTCCCATACTTTTCCCTCTTTATAATAATTACAAAATCAGCGGGGGGGGGGCTTTTTATCAAATTTCACAATATATAAATTCCAGTTCTGTTTTTCTCTACTAATCTTGTCCTTGCTACTCCACCACATGATTTCTGAGCTAGGGAGTAACTTGTCTTGAAGTCTTAAGAACTGTAACAATAGATATCTTTCTTCCTTTATTTCATTTTAGTTCCTAAACATTCCTTTACCTTTTTCTGGAGATCACTATGGAGAGGAAAGAAGCCATGTTATTTTAATACAATAATCAAAGGGGTGTATGTTTCTGTGTGTGTGTGTGTGTGTGTGTGTGTGTGTGTGTGTGTGTGTGTGTGAGAGAGAGAGAGAGAGAGACAGAGAGATGAACATGTGTTTTGTATACTTTGGTTCCATCAGCATGTCAAGGCAATGTTTTGTAAAAAGCAGTATTTTAATGACATAACTGAGTAAGTGGGTGAATTTGGAGTGGAGATTATTCCAGACACAATGATTTTATTTTCCAAGATCAAGTCTACAAGGAATGCAGTGGGAAGAATGTTACATGAGGATTCCAGACCCAATTCTTAGAGAGGGAGAGCTAAATAACTGCTCTTCTTTTACTGGCTCACTCTGTGTGAGCCATATTGCATATAGTGTAAGCAAAAATGAAGTTTTTGTTATGGCAAAAAAGTGTATTTAGATAAATGGCACATCCTTTGGTGTGATAAATTGCTCTTGGAACATGTGTTGGTTGTGTGAGGGTAAACCATCTCCTACTACCACCTGTGGGGCGGGTGGCGGAGTAGTTGTCCCAAATATAAAATTCCATTATGACATTTTAAAGAGCAGAATAAAGAATCACCTACATCCCTTAAGTTTTACATACTTAACTATTTGAATCATTCATAGAATTGTAAGATTATGGGAGTCAAGTGTTGGAAATAAACTTAATTTGCAAATAGGAAAACTGAGGCTCAGAGAAATTAAGCAACTCATTCAAGTTTGCATAGATAGCAAATGGCAAGGCCAGGACCCAAACTCGGTTCTTCTGATCCCAAGCCCAGTATTTTTCCCACTACTCTCATAAAGGTAACTTTTTAAAACTCCATCCCTTTTTGAAATAAGAGCCAGCAAACAATAAATATTGGGAGCCTCAGTATGACTTTCAGGAGATGTCGAGGTCAAATACCCTTAAGCTATATACAAGTATAAAGTGGAAATCAAACTTTGAAGTTGCTACTCCATTTAGTTTCATATAACATTTGTGGAATTATCTACAAGGAACTTGTGTGCTATTTTTCCTAAACCAATGTCAGGGAAACATGCATTTAATTTTAAAATGCTTCAAATGATAGTGATTAAGTGAAAACTCACAGAAGTAGGGAGTCACAATATTTCATTGTAAATTGAGGCAAATTACTTTAGTTCTGTGTCCCTTGTCCTATAGGCATCTTAAACTTAATATGTCCAAAATTGAACCTCTCACCACCCACTCCTCTTTCAAACTTACCATTATCTCTTGAGGCCACTGCCATTCTTCTAGTCTTCTGATCACATTTACAACCTAGACTTCATCTGCAACTCTTCAATCTCCTTCACTTCCTATATCCATTTAGTTGCCAAATCTTATCAATTTTACTTCCACATCTCTAACATCCCTCACTTCTCTACTCATAGAACCTCTCACCTAGTTCAAGCTCTTATCTCCCTTTACCAGAGTTACTCTAATAGCCTTTTAACTGGTCTCCCTGTATCCAGCCTCTCCCTTCAGTCCATCTTCCATATGCTGCCAAATTACTATTCCCAGAACATAGATCTAACTATATAAATATGTGTGTGTTTATGTATCATATATGCTATCTCAAAATGCAAGTACATGATCTGAAGAGAGCAAAACAATGAGTTAGATAATAAATTTACAAAAAAAACCCATTTTGCTAAATAAAAATGCTCGGTAAGAATGTACAGAGTTAGCAAGAATACTGATAGGTATAGCTCTCCAGGTCTATACCTGTGGAGATACTCACAGATCAATAATACCAATTCACCCAACAGTTTATCGTGTTCAAAGAACTACCATCCTTTCTTGATACTCATTTATATAAGATTTAGCCTATTGCATTCTAGGTCTTAATTTATGACTGTACAGGCACTTTTAAAAAATCTTTCATTCCATGAAGCTTCATCAAGTTAAGTAAGCAAGCATTTATTAAGTGTTTACTATTTATCAGGTACTGTGCTAAATTCCGGTGTATACAACAAAAGGTAAAAACAACCCTTGTACTTAAGGAGCTCATAGTCTAATGGGGGAAAAACATGAAAAGAACTATGGACAAACAAGAAAAAAATTGTAGGTAAACTCAGGGAAGGTGCTACCTTTATATGGGACTGAGAAAGACTTCTTAAAGAAGGTGGAGTGTTAGCTGGGACTTGAAGAAAGTAGACAGAGAGGAGGAGAGAGAAAATTCCAGGCACAGGAAGCAGCCAGTAAAAACACACAGTTAGAAGATAGCGTCTTGTCTTCTCACAAAACAAATGGCACCATATCACTCCCTTGACTCAAGAAATTTCAGTGCTTCTCTATTGCCTCTAGGACAAAAATACAGACTTAAAAAATTTTAGCTCTTCACAGTCTGGCTCCAAATTCTCTTTAAAGACCAGTGAAACATTCTACCATGCTTGGAATTCTCTCTGCCTCTGCCTTTTGGAAGCCTCTGGCCTTCCTTGGGTCTCAGCTCAAATACCACCTTCTTCAGCAGGCCTCTCCTGATTTCCACAGTTGTTAGTGCTTTGAGTTCCCTGAAATTATTTAGAATTTATTTATAGCATATTTTTTTATTGATGCATCTAATATTATCAATCTTGTATTTCCCTCAGTAGAATATAAGCTCCTTAAGGCCAAGGACTGCCTCACTTTTGTCTTTGTATGCACAGGCTTTAGCACAGGGTTGGGCATTTATTAAATGCTTGTTCATTGATCCCCTGAAAATTAAGATGACCTATTAACTGACCTATTTAATGAAATTTTTGAGAATAATAAATCTTGTCACAATGAACTTCGCATGATGTAAAATCGTAAGTGCAGTTTCATATCTCTAATAAGAACAGAATATGTTGTGTCATAGTGTAACCTATTCAATTAGTTCTACTCCATGTAGCTTTTCCATCCCCAGCTCCCTTTGAGTCTTATACTGGGGGGGGGGGATGTTGGGGTGGTGGGGGTGGGAAGGAAGGAGGGGGGAATATAAATTGATAGGAAAAAAATCTAAAGGAGTTAAAGGGAAAGCTTATTCAAACTAGGAAAAAAAATACTAAAAAGAAGGGCATGGAAGCCAGCAACATTAAAGCAAGAGGACTGCCATAGTAATTAAACCAATAGGAAAAAAAAATCAAAAGCATTGAAACCCTGCTCCCCAACACTGTATGGTGGGGGGGGGGGTTGCCCTTAGCTGTTTATTAATTGTGATATTGTGCTATCTCATGTCTCACCTATTGAAATACCTCAGGTGGCAAGTAGGATCTGGTGGGAAACAAAGTGTGGGTTTCTCAGTGATCGATCTTGTCCTCAGGCCCAACATACAACATCTTAGACCATCATCTTTCCCAGTAAGAAAACCTGGAATATTTGCTACCTTACCCCATTTTTCTAAGTATTGGGGGCAGGGGAGAGGTGAAGAGAAGTCTAGAATCCAGATTGATTTTTTAAAACAAATTAAAATGGTGACTGAACAGTCATTTTACAAAATCAAATTGTATTCTTTTTTCAGTTATATTTTTAGTGGAAGAGCCTACTGATTATGAAGGAGCATGTTACTTTTAAAAATAAAATTAAATGCTGTGATACTCTGAAGTATAGTAAATTATGGGAGTTTCATGGCTCATTCTCATTTGTTTTAAAATAGTTTTCAAAGGCACATGCACATAGACACACATACAGAGCACAGAAGAAAGAGAAGAAAAAAGAAAAGGGGAAAAAAGGAAAGCCAACCCTCCAGCCCTATGTGTACGTGAATTGGCTGTTAAATTTTTACTTGATACTTATTTTTTAAAAGTTTTCTGTACACATGCAGCCTATTAGCCTGAAAAATTCAAGATTGTATTTAGGTTTTTTTTTAAAAATGGATTTGAACATCTAGATTGTGAACTGGCTTTTAAAAAATTTGCTATTTAAAATACACATGCACACATCCAATGCCCCCACACCCCTCCCTTCCAACCCTTGGGACAGGAAAATGAAGTGCCTAGCCTGGTAAATCACATTGCTGTTCCCAAGGAAGATTGCATGCACCCAGTGCACTCAGAGACACAGAGTGAGCCAGTAAAGGCAGAATGGCTATTGTTTAACTCTGCCTAGCAAGAGGACCGAAAAGAAAGAATTGGGTTTGACTGGCTTTGGTGCTGGCTTTTCTGCATTCCAAAGTGTCTGAGGCACAGAGAGAGGCAGGAGAGCCTGGTCGCTGCACAGGGTGTGTTTGCAGTTTCTGGCCGGCATGCTGGTAAGAGCATGGTAGGGGGATCAGCAATTTCCCAGGATGCAGACCCCAGGTAAGATCCCTGTGGTGTAAACTGTGTAATTATAGAAGGAAAAAGCCCAGTCACAGCCAATCCATTCTAGCTGGAGGGGAGAGGGAATTCCATCTAAGGCTGAAATTAAGACAGCTGTGGAACTACAAGGAAACTGTAGCTTTCTAATATGTGTATTCAAAGATTTAGGTACATTTTTGTTTCTACCCAGTAGCTTTTCTCTTCTTTGGAGGTTGTTTCCATTATTGTCAACTGACAGGAAGTATGTGTTTGAATGGGATGCTTTTCAGCTTTCTAGGAATAAAATTAAGGGTGAAAATGTCAAAAGAAGAGTGTAACAAATACTAATAACAAGGTATTGATGTTTTAGATTTACATATTCCTTTAATTTCCTGGGGGGGGGGGAGAGACAGACAGAGAGAGAGAGAGAGACAGAGACAGAGAATTTCAATACTTTAAATTTTCCCAGAAGTTTTAAATCTCAGAACATAGGTTATTTCCATATAAACCTTTGGATGACTGGATAAAGGTAAATGCTCTTTCTAGGTGAAGGAGGACATTTTTGTTCCCTCTGAGTAAGACTAAATATGCAAGAAGCAGCTGGCAGTTGTCCAGCCATCAGAATAAAATTACACAGGCTTTGCTTGAACCATAGTGGAACATGATAAATTAGTGACACGTAGAATATCCAACAGGTTGGTTCTGTCAGGAAAGTTAAGAGCCTTTACAGGAGAGAGCTAGGAAGAAGAATATTACTTTCTTGTTTTACAGCTTAGGTTTTTAATTTATAATGTCAGTAAATCACAAGCTAGAAAATTTATTTCATCACATCATGACATTTTAAAGATGGAAGGGCCCTTAAAGATCATCTAACTGAACCCACTCCTTTAAGATAAGAAAACTGAGGTAGGATGTTAGGTGATATGTGCAGCCACTTGCAGCTGGCTAGATGTGTAGGAGAACCTGATTCTCCTGCTTCCTTTTCCAATACTCTTGATAGTACACGGCGTTGTCTGGTCTGGGGTCTGCTAGTTTTTATGCTTCCTAATTTTTAAAACATGCTTCTTATCATTTATTGACTACAGAGAGAAAAAACACCACCTGGGAAAAATTCAAATGTAATATATCCTGAATTAAAATCTTGCTTATGAAAAAAGATGATAAATCCACATTGGCTCCTAGCTTTTGGTTATTAAGAGATCATTTTCCACAACTTCTTGTCTAAACAGAAGAAAGAGAATTGTGTTTCAGTTTAAGACAGTTATATGATATATTTCTTTGATACAAAGAAGCACCTGGCTATCACATCTTTTAAATATTTACATTTTAAAGTTAACACCTTTCCCATGGATACTACTTTAAAAAAAAGTTTGTGTTTTTAAAAGCAGCTTGCTAATTTCTGTCAGAAAATAATTTATATTATTTTACATTTTGAATAAGTAAAACAAAATTTTTCCAACTACCAAGATTTTTATTTTGGTGGGGAATAGGGAATGTCTTTTGCTACCTTTATCTCCTCTATAGGTTGGCCTATGAAATTTCACAGTATTCTATCATTTCCTACTCTGTATCTTTCTATTAAGCTCTAACCAGGTCCTAGCTAATTCATAAAGTGCTTTGTGAGTCTTGCAGACTCAAGAACCACAACAGTGGACATCTGTCTTCATATATTTTTATTTAGTTTCAAAGCATAACTAGTGCTCTTTCCATTTTTCTGGAGATCATTCATTGTAGAGAGTAGAGAAGCCACACTGTTCTAGTGTCAATATAGTCAGTCAAATGTCAGAAGGATCTGTCATGGCTCTTTACAACTCCTGGGAACAAATCAGGTTTATTTGGAGATAAGCATTGGGAAGGGATGTTGTGCTATTGTATCAACGCTTTACCTGATTATTATAGTTTTCAGTTGTCTATATATAATAAATACTACTGTGACTCTTAAAATAACACTGTGGGATGGGCAGTAAGTAGGAAGGGCCTACTGCTTTTGGCCATTGGAAACCTAATTTCAGTGAATCTGCCACCTAGGAAGAAACAGGAGACTCTTATGTTATAGCAGAGTCCATTATTTAAGCATGCTCTTTATAAGAAGATGATGGCCACTGGAATCAAAATGTGATGCTTCATACAACTTAGGAATATGTGTATAGTAATTTACACAGGACCTGAATGTTTTCTCACTTTTCCTCTGGATGTACTGAATAGGTGTATTTGTGCATTATTTATTTGTTTGTATGAATACATATATACAAATATAGTCATATTGTGAGATCTAAGTGTGGTGATGTGGGTAGAGAGCATGGGACCTGAAGTCAGGGAGCCCTGAGTTCAAATCCTGCCTCAGATACTTACTAGCAGTTTAATTCTGTCAGGTCATTTCGTTCCTCTCAGCTTCACTTTCCTCATCTGTAAGACAGGAATAATAACAGCTTCCTGAGTGTTTGTTGTGAGGATCCAAACCTTAAAGTGCTATTATGTATATAAACATATGCATACATACAAAAATAACAAATAAAAATGAATAGAAGTGTTTTTTAATTCTATACTTGAAACCTCATATTTCTTGATATCAAGAATATCCATAAGTCAAATAGTATATTACTGATATTTTAAATTAATCTTCTGAAGAAACAAGGTGTACTGGCCCACCTAAATACATTGCAACCCGTTGCTTTAGCAAATACCGTTTTTTCTTTCATGTACCTCAAATGTCAAATTATTGTAGGTTTGTTTTTGAGGGGGAAACTGTCTTAAGCTTACTATTTGTGGACACATTTCAGAGGAGATTTTGCATGAAATAGGACATTGCAAATTTAGCTAAATTAATTTAGCTCCAACTAGTGTTCTCTTGGAGGAACTCAAGGGACCATTCCCTCAGCTCTATCCCCACCTTTTTTTGTTCACATTAGCTTTTAAAACAAGGCTGAAAATTCTGTAACATGGCCACAGGAAGTGATCAGAGCTGCTTGTTATTCAGTCAAAGGGATTACTGTTAAATGACCTTTCTCCTTTTTCCTACTCCTTGTATGTCCCTCCCCATGAGCTATCAATTTCTTTTATTTCCAGCCTCTAGTTCCCATTTCTTTCCCATCCCCCCCCCAAAAGAAAGGGGAGCTCAGTAGTTTGGATATTTGACATGCATCATAATGTTAAATTAATTTTGATATGAAAATCATCAAATTATCCCTTATGGTTATTACAGCTTTCAGTATTTTTAGGCAGCAGGTACAGATGTACAGGTTCTCTCACCTTTACCCTAACCTAAACTCTGACCTTCAGATACCATTTAGATTGTAAAATAGCTCTTTCTTGGGTATTCGTTTTATACTTTCACAGCATCTAGAAATTGATCTTGCTTTTAGTTGCATATCAGTTGGCATTATTGAAAGGGTAGAGAGTCTTTTTTTAATAGACATGATATAGAAAAATGAAACCAGGCCAACATTTTTTCATCTCTAAAGTAAGTTCATTGGATAAAATGATTCCTAAAATCCCTTCCATCTTTAAAATTATGTTTTTCTTTGGTCCTTAAATTTGAGTTCAGTGGCTTGTTAAAGTGCATTCTTTAAATGAAGGATCAGATACAATAACTGATGATGGTATTTCCTGTTGAACAAATAGCGTATCTTCAAAATTAAACTATGACTCAGCAAGATGAGTTCTTAAAAATCTGGGTCTCTTTTGTTGTGAGAAGTATTGCAACTGGTGACAGGGGTTTGACAAATCCAAATTCCACATTTTAATTATAGATATGACCTCAGCTTGTGTTTGGAAGCCTCAAGCAGTGCCATGTAGAATACTGTCTTTGTACATTTAGTACAACAACACTTGATGACTGAGAGATTACTAGGCAATTAGAATTCAGGTGAAGACTTTTGCCTGTCCTGTTCTATCCCTGTCTTCTTCCAGATTTTAAAAATCTAGCTTCTGAAAAAAAGAACAAATAGCAGTAGCACCCTTCTCAATGAACCATTCACTTTCCCTGAAAGTGCAGTGATAGTAAACATGTGCGAGGAGCATCAAAGACATTTTCTCAGCTCTGATACGAGATTTCTTTCAATAGCCTGACCCCATAGGAGTTTGAATTAAGTAGGGTATAGAGATGTAGACATTTTGGGAAAGTCTGTATATCGTTCTCTGGTTCTACTATGTGATGTTTGTCCCATGGAAATTTGACCAAGCATTGAGTTCTGTTCTTTATGAGTTTTAGAGTATTTTGTGAGAATTCAGCATGAAACTTCAGTTTAGCTGAATGCAGCTTAAGGAAGAGAAGAAAATGACAAGAGACTGGGAGATTCCTTCTTTTGTTTACTTTTTAATGACAGATCAGAGCAAATATACAACTTCAGTATGAACCCCAGCAGCAGGTATCATGAAGGACACCTAATCAACTTGTCAAACAAGTTACCCACTTTTAGGTATTCATTGTCACATTGTTAATGTGTCATAAATAATTCAATTTAGTGCAGCAAATAAATTTAATTCCTACTATGTGTAAGGCATGTAGTACTTTTGAAATTCTTGAAGAGACATTCTTTTTTATGTTTTTTTCTGTTGTAATACTTGAATTTTGCACAGTGTATGTGTCCTATTAATTTTCAGTCACTACGTTTTTATTAGGAAAAATGGATATGTTGCTTCATAAATGCTCTCATTATGTTCTTTTTCCTCTCCCCAACCATATCATAAATTCCTTGAGGGCAGAAACCACGTTTCCTATTTCCTTAGAATCTTTTGGTCTTGGAGTCAGGGGATTCAGATTCTAATTTTGTCTCCACGATATCTCCACAATATGTTTCCTCTTCTCCAGAATGGAAGGGCAGGTTGATAAAACTAATAATTTCTAGTTTATTCTTCTCAAGAAATTCGATCTTTTCAATTATTTTAAAAAGTAAGTTTTATTGATATTGTTAGTTTTTACATTTTCTCAATGTATCCCTTCCTCCTTTCCCTTTTAGATCGCTATGTTGTATGTGTGTGTGTATGCATAGAAAGTTAAAAGAAAAAAAAATCAATTCAATGAAAGTCTGACATTATATTCAATGTTCCACACTTACAGTCCACTACCTATGCAAAGAAACAGAGGGATGTACCTTTTCATATCTCTCCTTTGGATCCAACCCCTTATTTTATAATAATCTCATAGCATTCAGTTTTGACTGGCTTTTTAAATTGTTATAATTTCCATTTCTATTATTTTCATTTTGTATGTTTTTTCCTGGTTCTGCTTGCTTGACTTGAATCACTTCATTGGTCTTTTGCTGCTTCTCTAAATTTATAATGTATTTTATTCAGCACTGTGATATTCTGTTACACACATGTATCACACATAGTTTAACCATTCCCCAATTGATGGGAACCTACTTTTCTTTTTCACTTCTTTGCTAATACCAAAAGAAATGCTGCTATAAATGTTTTGGAACCTTTTCTTTTTGTCATTGGTCTTTTGGGGTATATATATCTTTTAGTGCTATATCAGGGTCAAAGAGTTTTGATAGTTCAGTTGCTTTGTTTTCATCATTGCAACTTGCTTTCCAAAATGATTAAAACAATTCAAAATTCCATCAACAGTGCATTATTCTACATGTCTTTCTATAATGCCTTCAGTAGTGACCATTTCAGTATTTTTTCATCTTTGTTAATTTGCTAAGTATGAGAGGAAATTTTACTTGTTTTGATTTGCACTTCTCTAACTAGCAGTAATTTGATAGTTTGCAGTTCTTTTGAAAACTTTCTCCTCCTTTGTTAATTTATCTAAAGTTGGATAATGTTTTTGGTTATATATTTCTCTGTGTACGTGTGTGTGTGTGTATACACACCTTGGATATTAGAGCCTACCAGAGATGTTTTATACAAAGATAATCCCCCCAGTTATTTACCTTTCTTCTTATTGTTATTTCGTTATTTTTGTGTAGTAGTTTTTAGTTTTTCAATTTCAGGTAATAAACATTATCTATTTGATCTTTTGTAATTGATTCTATCTCCTTTTGTTGAGAATTTTCCCAGTCCCCAGCCTGATCTGATTCTCTTCTGATTTTTTAATAGCATGATCTTTAATATTGAGGTCACATTCACCTTGGGTTTATTAGGGTATATGATTGTAAGATACTGATCTAAACTAAATTTCTACCAGATTACTTTCTAGTTGCCCCAGAAATTGCCACTTAGGGATTTTTTCCCTGTCTTTTCATGTTTTGGGGTTTATCAAAACTGGACTGATAAATTAGTTATTTCTGATTCTTCTTTGTCTACTCTGTTTCATCAATCTCTGTATATTTTTAATCAGTATGTCATGATTTTGATGATTATTGCTTTATAATATTTTCGTTTATAATATTGTCAATAATCAATGATAACTCACATTTACATAAAACTTTGGAGTTTGCAAAGAAATTTATTAATAGAAACACTGAGGTTATGTAACTTACTCTTGGTCATACAGTAAGATTTTGTTGGAAAAAGTGTTTCAACAAAGATATTTTCACTTCAGGTACAGTGTTTTGGCATTTTATTATCAGGACTAGCCAAGTAATAAGTGCTCACTAGATAAATGAATGCTATCCTTGAGAAAATATGGATATCTCAAAGAAGACGTGAAAAAAAAACCACAGGAATAATTAGAGGAACTAAAAATCTTTCCTGTATGGTGGATGGAAAGTATTTAAACATTTTGGTCAAGGGACAAGGAAAGAATGTCTATTAATAGTGAGGAGATAATAGTCACTTGTATATCTTAGCCTCTAAAGAACTATGAGTTCATCACTAAAACTGTTTATCCAGAGTAGTTACGGACTTGTTCATATTTAGTCAGAATGAAGTTAATCAATTATTTTTAAGAAATAGTTTTAGTTCACTTATTTTTTATACGTGGCAGAAAGGCATAAGGATACTCAGACACATCTTTTATTGTTGACTTTGTATGAACCTGAGTTTTTATTGTGATAACGAATCAATTTTCATACTTTTGTGGCTCGTGTGATTTGGCACATCCAAAGAGAAATTTTCTTCAAGTATCTTGTTTTCCCTTGAGGTCCTTCAAATTTTAACCTACTTACTATCCTAAATGTTGAAACCCTGCAGTTTTATTAAAAATTAGCTATATCATTATAAGTATGCAAAATTCATGATTGCTGGGATTTTATATTATTTACTATTTATAGTATTCATAGCAACCAGCAGAGTACTGAGGGCCTAATAAAAGCTAGATGATTATTTGATCTATACTAGAGGTGTTAAAATAGAACTTGGATCACTACTTGCTTGGAATATTTTGTTTGGAAAGTATTCATGTATCAGGCAGGATGTTGAATGAGATGATTTCTCAGGTCCCTTTCAACTCTATCATCCCATGGTTCTAAGGTTTAAAACCTACATCTTCTTTTACACATTGAATAACACAGAAGATCCCTTCTGGCTTCATGATAGTGTGTAGGGCCCTGTGTTCCTATCTATGACTAGAACTGTTACATTGATAATTCAGTAGTTAAAGCAGACTTCATGGAAAGCAGAGAGGCTTAAGCAATAGCAGTATTGCTAGTACCATTAAAGAAAATGGAAATCAATATTTTCACTTTATAATCTTGTTAGCTTACACAAGGACAGAATATACTAAATGAAAAGGAAAAGAATGTTAATGTAATTTAAGGCACAGATGGTGGACTAAAATGCTATTGCTTGTATCTCTGCTTAAGTAAAATTATTTTGGCGTTACCACAAAGATAAAACTTTAATTTTAAATAATTTCCTATGAAGATGCCTTTGGACCTGAAGACCAGTGAAGAAATGGTTGTCTTTGGTCTGATTATATTTACAGGAAGAAAATTCAGTCCATTAAAAAAATATTTTATTTTCATTTTACTTGATGGGTATGAATAATCATTTAAAAATAAGGGAGGAAAGTAAACTTGAACCCATAAACTAAAAAGCAAGTGACTATAAATGATTGTGCATGTGTTTGTGCCTTCCATTATTTACTGTTTATTAACCTTGCCCTCATCCCCCAAGGTTTATATTGACTTTAAACATAGATGTTCTTCTTTTCTATATGCTAAATGTAAATTTGCAACTCTCATTGTTATCTCTAACTACATGGTTGTAGTTAGTGTGTATATTATCCATTTAAGTATGCTTTCATTGCTCTATATCACTTTATACATTTTCCCATATTTCCCTTAATTTCTCATATTTTTTACAGGGTGTTCACGCACACACACATCATTGTATTCAAATAACACTATATTTAAGGACCTAGTTTGTTTCAAGGTTTTTGGTTGTGTTTTTGGGGGTTTTTTTTTCCTGTTATAAAAGTGCTGGATTGCTATAATTGTATATCTTTTACCTAAAATTAGGCTAATTTATGACCCCATCAGAAGTAAAATAAACTAGCACATCAGTTTTACCACAGCTGTGTCAGCATTAAATTTTGTCATTTTTTTATTATCCTTGCCAATTTGAGGAAAGCAAAGTGAGATTTATTTTGATGCTCATTTATATGATCATTAGAGACTTTGAACATATTTTGCATTTGATTGTTTATAGGTGTTTCTTATTTTGAAAATTGCCTTTTCATATAACTGGAGAACAAGTGGTTTCTATTACAATAAATTTGTTTCAGTTTCTATTGAATTTCAGTTATCAGATTTTTTAAAAATCAGAAATGTTTGACGCAAAAAAAAGTTTCAAGTTTTTTTCCTTCTTTTCCTGAACACATGTTTTGGGGGGTTGTGCATAAGCTTTTTTTAATATGCTCTCAAATCTGCCTATTTAAAAAAAATCTGCACCTTTATGTTTTTAGGTGGACTTATAGAGTTATCATACTTTTTTGTATTAATCCCGTTGCTTCCACATTCTTTTCTCGTCTGTATATGTCTTTTCAAAATTTAAATTCTGATAACATGCCTACAAGTCCACATTGTATGATTGTAATATTGATTGTTTTATATATAATGTGAAGGTTAATAGTGTAAGTCCTCTTGTTCATGATTTCTCTTGATATGCTTTACCTTTTGTTCTTTATAAGTCATTTTATTAGCTGTCTGATTCCATGAAATGTGGCTTTACAGTTGTGAACAGAATTGTGAAGTTGTAGGTTAATTTGGGAAGTATTGTCATCTTTACTATATTGACATGTTCTAATCATGACTATTAAACATCTCTGCTTATGTAGGAGATGAGAGAAGAGGGATGTGGTAGTCTAGACCTGCAATTTAATTGGTATGGGGAACTTCTTGTATGGGAACTCCCTTCACCAATGCAATTTGGTGACTCCATCTGTAAATTCCTGAGGCATCAAAGAGGATAAGTGACATGCTCATCATGACAGCTAGGATCTATCACAGGGATGTTTTTTAAGCTGTTTAGGTTTTCCTTTGTTTATGGGGGGAAAAAGATTTCCTTTTGGTCATTTCTAGATCTTTTAATTCATATTCTTTTTCATTATTTTGTAAGTTTTCCCCTGTGACCTGCTCCTTCCATCTTTCCTTTTTAGCAAATCTCTTTCCTTCTGAGGTTCTTTTTTTTCCTGCATGAGAGAGAATTGAACTTTTTGAAATTTTTGAACTTTCAGTCAGCTATCTTGCTACAATTCTCCCAACTTAAGATTTCTGATCAGTTATTTAGTCTGTTGCCATTTTGTATAAGTTCATATATTTTGAAAACATTTAATAATGTGAACAAACTGAGAATTGTATTTACCAATAAAATGTCAATAACCAAGCAGAGCCACACTTCTGTGTCTATTGCTACAGTGTTCTGATTCATGACAGTTCATTTCCTGAGTATCAGAAATCATAATCTAATTTTTATCCAGTGTGAACTAAATGAGCTAAATATTTAAACAGAATAATTTCCCCCTTCCTATTTAAGCCAATATTATAGAAACATAGGTGCTAATTTAAAGCCTATTCTCTTTGACTCCATGGCCCCTTTTGCCATGTTACCTGGCTAAACTATTAGTGAGAAACTGAAAATCATATTTTCAGAATCTCCTTTTCATGCTTCATTCCTCCAAACCTTTAAAAAGATCCTAACCCCTTCCTGGAATTCTGATTGTATGGAGGGAAATGATCTTGTGACTTTCTTTGATAATTTCTTTGTGTTTTTGCAGAGGAGGGGGGGTTCCATCAGGTTTATCTTTGTGCTGAAAATTTGCTATTTCATATATGCAGCCAAGGGTTTTTGATTTGGGGTCAGTAGAAAGTTTAGATGTAGAAAGCATCTGGGAACTAATCTTGGAAATGCATCCTCATAACAAAAGAGCTACTGTGTGAATAGTCTTTCAGAAACTCTTATCACTGCTCTCTGAAACAGTAGCATTCATATTTCCTACCCTGATTTAATCATATGTTTTACAACGGCAACTGCATTACCATAAAATGCATAACTTGGTACAGTTGACAGATTCTTTTGAAAGGGGGTTTGGGCACAGAATCCAATATGGAAATAAAATTACCATGTGAAGTAAAGACTAGATATACATGATATGTATGTTCTTATTAGTAAAGGAAATGGAAAATAGTTTCTTATCCATAAGAAAACTCATTTTTATCAAATTACCAGTATGATGATTTGAAAATTTTATTACAACTATTAATAGTAAGTACTTATCATAGTCCTGAAGATTTAATGAGAATCTTGCCTTCTTTCAGCCATAGACATTTTACTTTAAATTTACCTAAAATTTCTGTATTTTAGAGGTTGTTATGACCAGGTGTTTTAGATTATCGAGAAAAGCAAGAAAGAAAACATCTACCCGGGGCGGCTAGGTGGCGCAGTGAGTAGAGCACCGGCCCTGGAGTCAGGAGTACCTGAGTTCAAATCCGGCCTCAGACACTTAACACAAAAACTAGCTGTGTGACCTTGGGCAAGTCACTTAACCCCAGCTGCCCTCCAAAAAGCAAAAAAAAAAAAAAAAAGTAAAAAAAGAAAACATCTACCCTACTCATCGATTACTAGTAGTCACCTCAGGAACATTTCAGAACATTCCATGGTAAAATACTGGTTTTTTTTTTTCTTCTCCCCCTTGCTTTTTTTTTTTCTCCAAGTGCTATCTGTTCTTTTCTCTCATCCCACAGCTAAAATGTGTATGTTCGCGTTAATATGTCTAGATTCATCAAAAGTTATCTCCACGAGGTAACTGCTATCTAGTCTGTTATGCTCGTCAGAGTCAATGCTCTTTATGTTAACATAGCTGTATCATTCTCCCTAAAGCTCTTCACTAGCAACATCCCCACCCAGATCACTACTGTTGAATCCTTCCGCAGGAAACAAAGTACATTTTACTTTCTAGTTTCTCCCTTTGCTTCCCTCTTTTCTCCTCTTCAGAACTCTTTACCCTTCTGCTATGATCTGTCATTTCTTTCATTTTTCGCCTCTGCCTCAATTGTACGAGTTCCTTCCATTTACTTTATTTGATTTGCCTTCAGTTCCCTCCTTTTAGAAGCTACTATGCCTGTAGTAACATTTCTGTTCCTTACTGTCAAACCATTGGTCTACCTGATTTCAAATTTCCCCTGAAATTCTAAAATTTCCCATGTGTCTAGCATTTAATACCTTCTTATCTTTATGCTTCTGGACAGCTAGCATAATTCCTTTGTGCTTTTTTGTTCATTAGAAGAATGTAAACTAGTTAGTTTAAATGTTATAAACAGTATCTGGTATTTGTCACCTTAAATGTGGGACAACATTGATAAGCAACCTATGCAACTAATATGTTCATATTAATATCAAGCTTTGAAAGCACATCTCAGAAGCAGAACGACATCCAAAAAGAACAAAAACAGTAGTCAGATCTTTGGGGAGGAAAAAAAAACTACACAAAAAAATGGAGAAAGGCAAAAAGCAAATATGGTTTGAAGTGGTAGAAGTTGGATAAGAAGATAGCTATAGTGACCAGTAAAATAACATTGCAGTTAAGAAATCAGGCATTATTATAAATGCATAAATCTTAGTTTTGTATTTATAGAACGGTAGCTGATCTGCCTATCATATTCAAGTTATATAACTTTCCCAAGGTCACACAAGTAGTAAACGTCAGAGGTGACTGGACTCCAGCACCAATGCTTTTTCATGAATAAAGATCCATGCTGTGACATTTCTGAATGATCATTCAGACATTCCTTAAAAATCTGTTGAGGAGCACTGACCCTGGAGTCAGGAAGACTTGAGTTCAAATCCAGCCTCAGACAGTTGACAAACTTCCTAGCTGTGTGACCTTGGGCAAGTCATTTAACCCCAGTTGCCTTGCCTTCTCCCCTCCAAAAAAAAAAAATCTATCAAGAAATTTACCACCTCCCAAAGCAGCCCATTTCTACATCAGTGTAATTGTTTGAAAGTTTTTCCTCCTATTGAACCTAAATCTCTTTTGGAAGCTGCCATCTGTTGTTTGTAGTTCTCCCCTCTGAGACCAAGTAGAACAAATCTACTTTCCCATCCTCTTTATAGCTCTTCGTATACTGTCCTCAACTCCCACAAGTCTTCTCCAGGCTAAACATCGCTTGTGTTCTGTCTGTATCAATTTGATTATTGCCCCGACCAAGATTCTCTAAAATGTTTTGGGCTTTTCATTTTTATAGTTTTTGTTATGAACCACCTTGTGCTATCCCTTTCTTGCCCTTATCTGATTTGCCTTTACAGGCCACCACTGATAGTTTTCTTGAGAGATGAGCTTTTATATTTATCCATTGATTGTGTTCTATAGCAAATGGGGATGGGAGAGTTATCTCAGTGTCAGCCTTCCAACAGAAATGAATGTGCCAACCTCTGAATCAAATACATTAAAGAAAGAGAAACAATAAGATATATTACCACAGAACTCATATGTCTTACGATGATCTAAATTAATCTCTAGCATTGTTATAGATCTTTAATAAATGTTTTCCACATTACTATTTGCTAGATCAAGCCCTCAATTCCTGATCAGCCAATTCCTTTTGATAAAAAATGGTGACTCTTAAATATGTCCTGAGTGTAAATTATTTGCAAATTTTCTAAGTAACTTTAAATTTTCTCAGAAAATCCAGAAAATTCTTAATTTGTATATAGGTGTGTGGGGAGGGACTCTGTATATCCACATGTGTTTACAGTCATTAGAATTCAGTATGGATTCACCAAGAACAAGTCACGCTACGGTAGATCAATTATCTTGATCATTTTCTTCATCCAGACTGGTAGATCAAGAGAATACCATATACTTGATATATTTTTTATTTCAGCAGGCCATTTAACTAATTTTTTAAAAATTATATCCTTTTAGACATGGTTGAGAAGTTGACTAGAAGAGAGACCAAGTTCATTGAATGAAATAAGCTCCTCAAAGAGATCTTGACAGATTAGAATAACATACTGAAAAACTAATTTGATAAAAATTTAATGAGAATAAATGTAAAGTTCTGCATTTGCATTTTTTAAAATACATGATGGTGGAGACATTACTAACCAGCCATTCATATGAATGGCTGACTTTAGGCTCAGTAGAGTTAAGAGTCTGGTATGGCTTCTACAAAAGCTAATATAGCCTTCACTGACGCAGTTATAGTATCCAGAACAAAATGTTACCTGATCTGCTTATTTTCCAAATATGTTGGGCAGCAGTAGTCAAAAGATAATTGATTGCTTCTCTTTTGACCAGAAATGTAGCCTTCTATCAGTCACTTCCCTCATAGATTCCCTCATAGTCACTTCCTAGAACATAGATTTTGACCTAGAAGGAACGTTAGAAGTCATCTAGTCCAACCCCCCTCCCCACACACACACACGTTACACCTGAGAAAGATGTGACTTAGAGAGACATCAAATGACTTTCCCAAGGTTGCACAGATAGTTAGGGATACAACAGAGTTTCCAATCTACATCCTCTGACTTTAAATCAGCAGTCTTTCCACTGTACCATGAAATGGATGAGCCACTGTGCTCCCTTACTGCACCATCCTCAAGCAGGGAAGGACAGAGACTTCATTCTCTCCATGGCATACAAGGAAGAGGGAGAGGGAGATTATGAGATTAAAGCCAAGAGGTTGTTACTTTACTGGTCAACTTAAAAAGGGGAAAAAATAGAGTAAAAGGACAAGAACAATCCGAAAAGTCCTAGAAAAAGATCCCAGAAAACCCCAATTTCTTTTCTTGCTAGGATATACATATTATCCTCCTCTTTTCCTCCAAAGGTAGAAAGCAGTATCTCTTTACCTTTAGAAAAGATGGTGCCAAGGGGACAGTGTAAAAGAAGGCATCACAGCAAGCTCCCTACAAAAAACAAACAAACAAAAAAAAAACCAAACAAAACCAACAAACTCAAAACAGATCTAGAAAATGTACCAGACATAATATGATAGACAATACCAAGAAAAATGCAGGTCACCATAGGAAGACAGAATAGAGGTCTGTGGACACTAGGGATGGAGCCTGGTCAGGAGAGTGCTATACTCAGAAAATTAGGGAGAGCTGTGCATCCTGGCAACAGGAAACCTAGGGTCTATACTGGGCACCCCCAGATCCATACCAGCATACTCTAATAAGGACCCAGTATCCACTGGCAGTTTTGTTGCTCACTCTCCAGTTCCAGGTCACAGATCCAGGGCAGATAGACAAAGATAAGTGTGCTGAGAGGTTCAGAGGTACGCATCAGTGGTGTGGACTCAGACCCTAGGAGCAGAACAGGTTCTCAGTTCTAACTTCTAGCCTGGTCTGAAGATTACAGAGGAATAAGCAGGGCAGGAATCCCAGACTAAAGGAGAACCTACAGTTCTGTCACTCTGAGCCAGCATTGCTTTCCAGATGTCATTTAAGTCCAGCAACATTGTGCTATTGCTCAAACCCAAACTTAGGTCACAACTTGCCCCCTGCAAGGGGAGCAACAACAAGATACCACCCTGAATCAGACCACTTTGGGAGCACTGAAAGTTTACAGGTCCCTAAGTATGTCCCAGAAATACTAAAATAATTACTATTAAATTACTACTAAAATTATTACTACCCCACCCCTACCCTCAGAAGAAAAAAAAAAGCAGCAGCAGGATCAGACCAGCCCTTCCTTCCAGCTGTGTGCAGAGCCAAACCCCTAATATCAGGTCTGAAGTCAAGAAGTAGAAGAATGAGGAAAGAAAGAATCCTACCATAAAAAGCTATTTTGGGGACAGGGACACTCAAGACACAAAGAAGAAGAGAATGACCTGAAAACATTTATAAACAAATCCTCAGAGAAAAACATAGGTTAAGCATAAATTCCAGCAGAATTCCTGGCAGAAATGAAGCAAAATGTTTCCCTTGTAAGTTTTAAAAAGTGTATAAATGAAATGGCAATAATGGAGGGGAAAATGGGATAGGAAAATAGAAAAAGGAATGGGAAGGGGAATTAGCAACTTGGTACAAAGAGGTACAGAACTTTGCCCAAGTTACTCCTTCAAAATTAGAATGGATCAAATAGAAGTCATTGACTCTGGGAGGTAACATTAATTATTAAAACAAAGTCAAAAGACTGGAAAAAATAGAAGAAAATGTAAAGCATCTCATAGCAAAAACAATTTGACCTGGAAAACAGATCAAGGAGAAAAATTTTAAGAATCTTTGGATTATCTGAATTCTGTGCAACCTAATTTGTTATATTTTGGCTGATTACTGTAGTGTTTTAAGACATTAAAATAGTAGTGAACTTGAATTTATTCATATTATTATTGCTCGTATAGCCTTAGCTTATGTTACCAAGTGAAATTGTATGTGTTAATTACGATCAGTGATAAAATTAAATTTTGATTTACTAAATGAAGGAAGAAACTTTTAAGACTGGTCCTGCAATCATCACTTTGTGTAATAGCTTCTTGGGACCAAATTAAAAGATGCCAGTTCATCAACAATAACTGCTACATTAACATTTTTTATCTTAAAAGGCAAATTTTTAAAGTATATGGAATTGGGGGTGGCTAGTACTTAGAGTCCTGGAGTCAGGAGAACCTGAGTCCAAATCCAGCCTCAGCCACTTCACACACACACACACACACACACACACACACACACACACTAGCTGTGTGACCTTGGGCAAGTCACTTAACCTCAATTGCCCTACCTTTCCCCCTCCAAAAAAAGCAAAAAAAAAAAAAGTATAGGAAATTCAGTCCTTTTTTAGTATTAGGAAGTTACCACCTACTATTGTTTGCTTGTGTTGAATTAGAATTAACTTCTGGTAATTTATTTGAATGGCATATTCCCTCTTTGTCTTTTATATTGGACTACACCTTAACCATAGTGAACGTGCAATAAATACTTGTTGAATTGGTATTCTGTGGTGGCTTTGCATTTATATGGTACTTATCACTGGAGGATCTCAAAGCACTATTTGTCTATTTGTTTTTTAATTTGGTAATTAAACTTAATCATATAGTAGAATTGGCCCCATGGAATATTAATAAGGCTTCACCTGTCCATAGTATTGCTTTATAAATCCAGACATAAAAATTCAATTAGTTTCATTAGTTTCATAGCTATAATAATGTGAGATGACATTTTTGACAAGCAAAATGTGTGAAAACATTCATTGATATATAATTTATAGTTTGGCTTGTTTGGGATTTATATAGGTTTGAGATGCTATTTTAAAAGTGTTGAATTATGTATTTAGCTCTGTTCTTATTAAAATTGAATAACCTCTTTCAAAGAGAGAATGATTAAAAATGTAAAGGTAAGTTAAATTTCTGAACTTATTTTGTTTTCTAGAATAATTATAAATCCAAAGGATTGATTATTATTGCTCTTATTGACCTAATTATGATCCCAAGCTCTGCCATAAGTGGTATATGGCCTTAGTTTCAATGTTATCCATTTTGAACTCTAGCTACCTTGCATTAAAAAAAAGAAAGAAAGAAAGAAAGAAAGGAGAGAAAGGAAAATAGTTCTTGTACTTCCATCTACCATGAGGAGAGCCATTTTAGGACAGTAGAGCGAAACTTGGACTTGATGTCATATGACTTCATTTTAGTTTAACTCGGCCATTTTCTATCTATGTGACCTCAGATAAGTAATTTAATCTCACTGAACCTCAGTTTCTTCATCTGTAAAACAGAGTACTTACACTTTCTCCATTTCCTTCACTGAGTTGCTGTTAAAATTTAATGAGATAATGTATATAAAAATAACTTTGTAAGTCAGAAAGTCATACAAATGCGTGCCAATATTTTTCATTTTACTCTTTTGTGATTGAGATTTGTCAGTCTCTCTGATTTCTCAGCTTTTTCACCCAGCTATTAAGCAAAATTAGTCTTTCAAATACATCTTTGCCACACAATTTATGTAGTAAACTTTTGGCTATTGTAATCATCTATCTTAATCCTATTTTCCTTCAGATTTCAGCCCACAACATTTCTAAACCACAGGGTGTTTGGGTTTGGGTTTTTTTTTTTTTTCATTTTTAGAAAATGCTTTCCCTATACTTTCAGCCTTTGTTTATACTGGGATTTTCAACTACCACTTTTTTTTTCAGATGTATAAGGAAAACTATAATGGGGATGGGAAGAGAATTAGTAAAGTAGAAATATAGATAGCTAGAAACATTAGAAAGAAAGCAGTCTGGGGTTTGCAGTAATCAACCTTACCCATCTATCTCTCTATTTATATGTCTGTCTATCTGTCTGTCTGTCTCTGTCTCTCTGTCTATCTATCTATCTATCTATCTATCTACCTATCTACCTATCTACCTATCTATCTATTAATCTTGGCAATAATTTCAGGAAACATAGAGATGATAGTCACAGAAGACAGTGTTTGGTGAAATAATAAACTGTGTTAAAACTATATAATGCCTTTTGGGGAACAGCTAGCTTTTTGAGCTTACTTTTCCCAGGTATCCACTGGTATAAAGAAAACTCTTTGTTGATTACATTTCAGGCAACTACAGAGTATTAATGTTAGTTTTATACTGTGGTCTTGTATCTTGTTAGTTGAGTTTTTGTTGAACATTAATTATATTGTTAAAGCCTTTATAATATATTTGTACTGATGCTGTAAAGAGTTAAGATGGAAGAAGACATTATACCTTACCATCTAACTGGAGCTATAGGATATTCAGTGATAAAACAAAATAACTAAATATAGAGATATGAATGAGTGCTAACTATTTACTGAGATTGCAATGTCAGAAAATGTGCACATTAGTCAAATTGCTGAAAATGTTCCCTATGGAAGAGTGGTAGACCTGAAGGTGGAAGAGATAATTGACACAGAGTAAATGAAATGGGAACCCTGGGAAAGTTTTCTTTGGCACTGGCAAACAAGAATAGTTGTAGGAAGTATTCTAGCCAGAATGTGGTGGATAACAGAATAAAAATGAGGAAATATGGTGATCCTCCAATATAACCCTTTTTGAACCATTAGATTAACATTTCACAAGTCCTTTCCTTATCTTTCTGAAATATTGCCAAAACTCCCCAAATATTGTAGCTAATGTGTGAAAAGGCACATTATCAGATGCCAAAAGGATATATTGGAAGGCTTCCAGCTTTGATTTCAAATGATTATGGTCAAATATGTTGATACAACTAATCTTTTTGTAACAAAATTGAGTCAGATTTCAACAGATGAACATATGTACCTGTTGCAGAATTATCCCATATTCAGATAATTTCAGTACAGTTTTAAAAGAAAACTCTTAATATAAGGAGGGTGGAGGGAAAGGAGCCTCTGTATATTCTGATTTGGGGCAAGGCATGACACAGTAGAGTGCCTCACTTACTTTTATGAAATTTCACTTGACAATTCTGTCTTGCAATACCTCATTAACTCTGAGGCTTTGGATAGATAGAGCTCAGCATTTTGTGAAAATAACCTCCATATCCAGTGGCCATGTTAGAATTTGATGAGTTAGGAAATATCCTAGAAATATAAAATTCAGTGATTCTGTTAGGTATGTACAAGAAAGACATTCCAGCTTCCTTTTAGTCATATTTTTTCTATATTAATTGAGTTAGAATATAATACTGTGGATTCTGATGTTAGTTATGTATGCATTCTTCTTCTTTAGTCAGATTTGTAACAGTACTGGGATTTTGGGGGTTAGCTAGACAACAGTTGGAAGTCCTGCCTACTCACATTTTTATGGGCGTGAAAACTAATTTTAAGGTTTCATTAGCATGATGATTATGGCTTATATTCATATTATTCTTTAGACTTTCAGAATGGTTTCTACATAAATTGTCTAATTTGCTCCACTGTTGTAAGAAGTAGACATCATTTCATTTTGCAAAACAGGAAACTGAGGCTTAAGACATTTAATGACTTGCCCAGGGCTCACCCAGATAGTAAGTGGAAGATTCAATACTTGAACCAGATCTCTTGACTTCAAATTCAGTGTAAATCGAAGAGCCAGTACTTGAAACAGTTCTCTTGATTTCAAATTCATTGCTTTTCCATGCAGCCCTGGTATTAATCCATTGTCAGCAAACTGGATGATTTTTAGCCCTCTTGCATTGTCAGTAGGCAATTTTAGGTTAAGATAGGTTAGGAAAGAGAAACTAGATTATTTAAACTAAAGACAACAAATTGTAAATGTAGAAGAGATGGGGGAAGGGAGAGACCTTGTCTCTTTAAATAAAGTGCAGTTTGCTTAGAGAGCATCCAGCCTTATCCGTCTCTAGAGGACAAAGACATTTGTGATTTGTCGGTCTTTGAAAACCCCTCATCTTCCAGGTTTTTTCTCTGTGTAGGTGCAAACCTGTGCAAAGCTCTTTTGTTTGTTGTAAATCATGCCATGTAAGTGTATACCATAAATCATATCTAATAAAATTGAATCAGTTCTAACCTCTTCTTTCTAAATGACAATGTGATTCCTGACGGCTGGCGGTAGAATTGAAGGACCACCAAAATCTTTCGCTCTGCTGACGAGTTTCTTGACAACTCTGCCCCCACCCCGAGCCCCATCCAGCCTAATTCGCTAATTTACTGTTGTTCTCTTTTCCTCATCACAATCATTATTTTCCCTTTTTACACCTATATACACGCCCTGCAAACTCCTTTTCTTTGTCTTATGGGAAGACAGAGCTATTGACCCATACATCCAAAGTTGTTCAGGGTTCCGACCACCAGCTTGCATCCTTACAAAGAGGACTCGTTGTAATATCCTTAATGCTTCTGTTGGCAGTCAGTAACATATTCCATTATTGTCGATCAATGCTGCCGCCATATGAGGTGGGAGGAGGGAGGGGGAGAGAGAGAGGGAAAAGGAAAAGGAGGGGTGAGAGCTTCCTATTCACAGATTGATCAACCTGCCATTGCTTGAAGAAAATCTTCGTAAAAGGGGCTGGGATTTTGTTGTAATCGCTAAAGCAGGGTTGGGTTTGAATGCAGCTTTTCTGGTGGTCGGCTGAAAGGAAATATCAAAATTATTCTTCTCTGAACAAAACAAAATGCTGAAGGGGGGGTGTCTTTGTTTTTGTTTGATGATATGTTTCACTTAACTGATTGGCTATTGTACTGCCTGGGTATCTAAACTGCTCCAGTGTAGGAACCTATTTCTTTTTCTTTGAGTATCTTTATTTTCTGCTTCTCCTATCACAAGTCATTTTTCTGGCTCATCCTGGCTTTCTATTTCAGGTTAACGCTTCAACACCGAGACACAGGAAGGGCAAATCTTTTCCTCTCTTTTCTCTCTCTCCATTTCCTTAGCCCTCACCTTCTCTTCCACTCTGCTCACTCCCCACCCCACCCCCCAAGCCTATTGTATGAGATTGTAGTCTCGGGCTGAATTCAGAGTAGAGGATGGGTCACGTTTTATCTAGGATTTTCTGAGCCTAGCCAGGAACTTAAGTGTTGGACCCCTAAGGATTTAGTCTCTGTTCTCCTTTCCCCACTTCATTCGGTAATTGTGATCTTTATGGAAAAGTTTTCTGGCTGGAGAATGGATCTCCTTTCCCCTGGTGATGTGGCCGAATGGTTGGATAGTAGCCCCGAAGACGAGAAGAGCCTTCTGTCATTTCTTGGTACGGTAGGGCTCCCTGCTCCTTCCTTTTCACCCATTCTCAGCACGACTTGGGAGTAAGGCCAAAGAATGTGGCCAGTCTAGCAAGGTTAAAAAAAAGATGTTTTAAGGCAAGGTGAATCAGTTTAATTGTTCTAAATGTTTTGTTGACATCTGTAAGAATAGTTCTGTCTACACTAACTGAGAAACAAGAAACAGGGTATGCTTCATTGTGTCAGTGAAGAGTGGGAGCTCTGTCTGACCAGCTGATTGATCTTGGGATTCTGGCAACTTATTCTGGGCAAAACATATCACAGTTTTCATATGCCTTTCTATTTAGTCGTGATGGGGTTTGACATGTGAAAAAAGAATTATCTGTGTATGTCTGTGTTTTAAATCTGTATTTGAATTAAGCATCTTTTAATGCAGAATATAAAGTAATTGTTTTTTTCAGAATGTAAAATAGTTTAGTAGCAGATAGTAATTTAATTTCCTACCATTTACATATTTTATAAACTAGTTTATAAAGTAATGGTTAATCTTAGAATATTGATACTGATTTATCTAGCTTTAGTCTAGAGATATTCCTACGAAAGTTGTTAGTCAAATAATTTTAGATATAGTAGGGGGGCTTGCTATTTAAAGTAATTATATTGTGAATCCTTTTGTAAGGAAAATAAATCAACTACCCACTACACCTTTTATATAAATCTGGGTTATGTTTGCTGATGTCTAAGCTTACCTGTTTTAGAAATGGGCAGAACCCACTAGATTATCCAGTCTATTCCTGATTAAGTATTCAGTACTGCCCCCAGGAGATTTTTAAATCCTAATAAACATTAATACTATTATTAGAAAAACTTCCTGATACTTAGCCTCAGTTTCTATTTTGTTTAATTTCATTCACTTCAAATGTTTACTCTTATTGCCTTACATACTTTCTTTAGAGTTTAAAAGTCATTAACCTACTCTGTTATTCCCAGATTCTTTGAAGATTCTGATGTATATAATTATATATTAATCCTTCTGTATAAGGTATTTTTCATATCATCACTTATCTTTGATATTTTGAGTGTGCTTAAATGTACTTACCCTTTGAATAGTTATTTGTGAAAAACAATGAGAAAATATTAAATTCTCTAAACCTCAGTTTTCTCATCTTTAAAACAGAGATGATACTTATACTTTTGCCTGACAGAATTATTGTGAAGTTCAGATAGGAACCATTTTTACAGTATATTTTTACATTCTTTGCAAAGACTTTTCATCTATGAAATGAATTCCTTTTAATATTTTCAGTCTTTCTATGATCTCTAATTTCTTCCACAAGAAGTTTAATCAGGAAAGACTTATAAACCCTTCTACTAGAAGAAATGCACATAGAAAGTTCTTTTTGTGCATTTATTAGGATGCCTTTATGAATCCTTATGATCCAGAAAGTTTGGCAAACCCTCAAGTTTATGAGGTGTGGCTTTTGTTGTGATGGTATTGGGTGGGGTTGGAGGTAATGTTCCTCTTCTCAGGAAGGAAAGGAGTTCATGAGATTAAACAAAGGGGTCCTTGATAGTTGTGGGATGGGGAGAAGCAAAAATAGAGACAAAAAAAATTTAAGCTTTTTTCTTATTGTTATGTAATAAAAAAAGAAAATATGGTAAGGCAGTGGTAATCATTGAAATTAAGTTGGTAATCATTGAAATTAAGTTGATTCAAAATCAAAAGTTGATTCTTAGGAGAAAGAAAATGCCTACTGAGAAAATAATTATACTGGCCTTTGAGCATTCTACTCCTGACTATTCATACTAATGAAAGGGAACATGGACATATAATAATAAACATAATGGACATAATAAAACAAGGGGTTACCCACTCAGATGAGTCAGGATGATGACCCTAATTCCCACAGAAGGGTTGTTTATTTTCCTGAAGTTTCACTCAGGATGTGCTTTAAGAGCTGGACATTTTAAATAACTCTGATTCCAATTCTGCACTTGCTGGTTTTACATGATCTTCTCAGTCTTGGTCTCTAATCCTCCTTTTTCTCACATCTGGGTAGTGATGTCATTAGATAGTGTCTGTAAAATCCCCAAAATATTCAATACCAAATTTTCCAATCATCGGGGTAACATGGTTATTGAGTGGAAAGACCCCAGATATACAGAAGAGTGCCAGAGTGTGTCATAATGTGTCATAATCCCTCTTCCTGTCTATGGTGAATACCTCTACTCCCATGGAATATTAGGACTTTACTGAGCCATCTTTATTGTTTGATAGGATAAGCCATGTAGCAGAAAAAACACTTGACTTAGAACCAAAATTCATGAGTTCCTTGGCCAACTTTGCCATTGTGGCCTTGGACAGCAGTCTAACCTCACCTAGGCTCATGTTTGTACCATCCACCTCATAGGGTTGTTACAAGGATCAAATGATATGTAAGGTACGTTTGTAATTCTGTTGTTTTACTAGAAGATGCTATGATTATTATCATCATTACTTCATTATTGTTGTCAGGGAAAGGGTAGGTGCCCAATATAAGATGCTTTCTCTTGTCCCCACTGGGGAAGGAAAAGACGTAAAAATAACTTGTTTTTACCATTGTGGGCAGGACAAAGAAAAGGAAGAAAGTATAACGGGATTACTCTGGTTACTTTAAGATGAATGGGGGCCAAGGGAGGAATCTGCTACAAATAAAGGGACGGTGTCTGTAAAGCTACCAAATGGCCTTATGTTTGCATGGGAGATTTTCAAGAACCATAGAGGAGAATGTAGGACTGAAGCTTCTTAAAGGTCAGGGTTAAAGAGATTTAGAAGTCTTCCACATAGGAGTGACAAAGTTAAGAGGGTACATCTCCAGTGGGGAGAAGAGAGAAAAAAGAAAAACTGCCAAGAATCAAACTTAGAGGATCATCCATATTTAAGTGATGTGAATGGGGAACTAGCAAAGGAAATGTGGAAATGGTATAAGGTGAAGAAATAGGGTAGTGGAACATTATGGATGTTAAGAAAGGAGGATTGCAAGAAGATAAAATAGTCAATAATTTTAAATGCATTAGAGAAGTCAAAGAAAATGAGGTCTGAGAAAAAGCTGATGGATTTGGTAAGGAGAAGGTAATTGGTGACCTTTGAGAATGTAGTTTCAGTAGAATCCAGAGAAGGGGGATTGAGGAAAAACCTCTTTTAGGAGAAAGTGGCAGAAGTAGAAGTGGGAAAGAGAATGATCATTTATATAGCACCTCCTATTTGCTAGCCTTACAAATGTTTTCTCATTTGATCCACATACCAGCCCTGCCAGGTAGGTGTTGCTATTGTGAGGCAAACAGAGGTTGACTTGCCCAGGATCACACAGCTGAGAAGTGTCTTCCTTCAGATTTGAGCTCTAGTCTTACTGACTCCAGGACCCGTGAGCTATCCACTGAGCCCCCTACCTGCCAACAGTGGAAGTAGACTACCCTTTCCAGGAGGTGGTAAGGAGAGAAAGAATATAAATAAGCCTATAGTTAAATGGGATACTAGATTTCATTTACTGTGAAAATATTTTAAGAAGGTTGAAACCTAAACACAAAACATTCTACATTTGTAAGAGTAAAGTTTTTTGTTTTATAAATTCAAAATCCACATCTCTGCAACTTTTTCCCCATTGCTCCTAGATCTATAGATATAAATATAGATACAATTCTCAAAAGAATTGTAAACCCTAAATGATCTTATAAAAATTGGTTCAAATCACGGGTAATGAGAGAAATGCAAATTATAAAAACTTTGAAACCTTACTTCACACCCAGAAAAGTTGCAGAGATAACAAAAATTGGAAATAGACAATGCTGGAGAAGTTATAGAAAGATAAGCACACAATATATGATTGGTGAAGCTGTGAAATGGTCCGACCATTTTGTCAAATAATTTGAATTTATGCTAAGTGACAGAATATCTTTCCCTCGGAAATCCATTGATAGGTATTTACTCTAAGGATTTCAAAGACAGAAAGATCTCATAAAATACAAACAAAATATTTTAGCAGCATTTTTTTGTGTGACATAAAGGGCTAGAAACATTGGAGAATGACTGATTGAACTGTGGTACTTGAATATGATGGAATGATGTTGTGTCATCAGAAAAAATGAAGAATTTAGGAAAACATGGGAAGACATATGAACTAATACAATTTGAAGTAAAAAGAAGAAGAAAGCAATATATTCAGTTTGAAAGGAAATGACTCAAAACTCAAAACTAAGTATTCCACATTTATCAAAGTTAACTGAAGGGAAAAAGGTGAAAATGTACCTCCCTTTTTCTTGAATATATTATCAGACTTGATTGATAATGTTGCTTGGTTTTGCTTTCTCTCTATTGTTTGTTATAAGGGAAGGATCTCTCAGGAAGATAAGGAGAAAGGATATATTTGGAAATTAAGGTGATTGAAGAACAGAAGATAGCTATAATTTTTTAGAAGAGGAAGTGGTGATCATATAGAGCCAGTTTGGTTTCAGTAGGTCAAACCAAACTAATCACATTTCTTTTTTGGATTTTTGTTTGGACAAATGGATTGCGATAGTGCTGTATAGTCTACCTGGATTTTATTGAAGCATTTAGTACAGGCCCCCTGTTTTTGTGCAAAAGGTTGAAAGACTTGAGCTAAATAATACTACATATAGAAGGGTTTGGAATGGCCAGACCCCTAAAGTAGTCATGAACAGTTAGGTTCATAACTGGCTTAGAAGGATGTCTCTATTGTAGTGCCCCAAGGACTTGTGCTTGACCCTCTGTCTTTTAACGTTTTTATCAGTGAGTTGGGAGAAAGGTGTAAATGGCATGCTGCTTACTAGATTGACAAATGACTACAATGTAGGAGAGATAGCCAACACACCATGTGGCAGGTTGGGAATCCAAAAAGATCTTGACACCCTTACCAGGCACTGGAAAACTATGGCTTGCAGCAAATCTAGCAAGGTGCCTCTGAGCTAATAAAGTTTGGGTTTTTTCCTTTTTAAATAAAGTTTTATTGTATATTAAAATGTAAAAACCATTTTTAGCTTACCAGGTTTTTTTTAGCTGTGCAGAGGTGGACCAGATTAAGCCTTCAGGCTATAGTTGGCTAATCCCTGCTCTAGATTTTAGATTAAAGTTTTTGTTTTTGTTTTTTTAACTTCTTAAAAGATTTTATAGGTGACAACTTTATGAGAGGCCTCTTGTAACAAAATAGAAGAGTTAAGTGTATTCAAAATTTAACATTTGTAACAGTTCCCCTACCCCTCAAATCTAATGAGGTGTAATGCTTATCACATTTACTGATGACACAAAAATTGGAAAAGGAGCTAATATATCTCATGACATAGTTATTATGAATCAGCCGTGTGATTTGGCAAACAAAAAAAGCCAATGCATCCTTAGGCTGCATTAAGAGAGGCATGCTATCGAGGAATAAGGATGTGATGATAGTCCTGCTATACTGTCCTAGTCAGACCCTTATCTGGAGTTTTGTGTTGATTTTGTGCACTGCTTTATAGTAAAGTCGTGAATAATCTGGAGATTATCGAGGGGAGGGCAGCCAGGATAGTGAGCAGTCTGCTGTTCATGCCTCATGAAAATCATTTTAAAAGTTAGGTGTGTATGTGTTTAACCTGGAAAAGAGAACACTTGAGGGATGGGGTCATGATAGCAGTGTTCATGCAAGTGATTTGTTGTATTCTGTTTGGCCTTGAGAGCAGAATAGAGAGTCATGGGTGGAAGTTTCAGAGAGGCAAATTTAAGGGAAAACTTTGGGACTTGGTAGGTTCCCTTTTATTGGTACTTTTAAAGCAGATGTTGGATAGCTACTTGTGCTGTGTCATATGAAGGATTCCTTTTCAGTCATGGGTTGGATTAAATGACTGTTGAGATATTTGGGAATTCTGAAATTCTGTAATTGTGTGAAAACTTCTAGATCTTTTTCACACCAGCTGTTGTCCAGATGATTATTCCCATTAGGAGCTGGGTTCTCAACCCCAATACTGGACTTTATATTTGTCTTATGACATTTAATTCAGCCTATAATTAGATCCTATCAAGAGCAATCTGTATGTCACCTGATTCTTTTCTTCCAACTTTTCATCATCTGAAAATTTGATAAATATATCATCTCTGCTAGGAACAAAAATGGTAAACAAAGAAGGGCCAATATGAACAAGGAATTGGAGCTAAGTGAAACACAAACTCCAAGCTCCTCGATTTTTCTAATCAGTCCTCAATAATAGGAGCAGTAGTTTTTAGCAAATTACTTAGGCTACACCATTGTTAGTAGAATTTTAATGCATACAACTATTGGGAATCAACTCTTCCAGAAGAGCAGGGATATAAGGCAAAGGGATTTGAACTGTTTTCATGATTAATTTTTTTTTTTGCTCTGGCCTCTCTGGTTTTTTAAATTTGAAAATTTGAGATGTTGTTGAATTTTCAAGATGAGTGGACTGTAGAACTTAGATTCAGAGTTGGGAAAGCACCCCAGAAGGTCAGTCCTCATATTTTACAGAAAACAGGTTTAGAGAAGTTAGAAAGAACATGGCCAAAGTTCTGCCACAGATAGTATGGGGCAGGGCTGGGATTCAAATCTACGTCCTCTCATTTGATCATCTTAATGTTTCTGCAGAGCCAAATTAAATGAGCCTATTTATTCACTTTTTTTTTGTCCGAAGCATTCCTAGTACATCACACTTCCCCTGCTGCTCTGCCTTTCTGCTGATACTCCCCCATGCCTGGAAATGAGTGTTTTCCTTGTTGCTTCTTAGAATCCTGAGTTGCCTTTAAGACTCTGCTCAGTTGAGTCTGACCTTCTCCCGCAAACTTTTCCTGAACTTCCAGGCTACTATTGCCCTCCTCTCCAATCCCCTTGAGTCTCTTGTGTATGTACTTATTTAGCTACTTATCTCCCTGGATATAATGTGAGCTCCTGGAGGGCAGAGACTGTGTTCACTTTTGGCTTTGTTTCTTTAGCCAGTAGCACAGTAAGTATCTGAAACACAGTAGGTGCTTAAAGAGTGCTTAGTTGTTGGAATAAGTCTTATTAAACACCTGTTTATGCCCACTTCCGTTAGTGGGTCTTGTGGTTGTAAGGTCTGGCAGAAAATAGTTTTGGCCCTTCAGTGTTATTATAATCTAGATAAGATGTAAGACACATGCTGAACAACTAGGACGCAGTCCAGAACAGCACAGCATGCATCAGAACAGCATCTAAATGCCATAGAATATTAGATAAGGGGAATATCAATAGAGTGTAGGAGCTCTAAGTTAGGTGTTATGGAACAGTTGAAATCTGAAGTAGGCAGTGTAGAATTTGGCTTGTCCAAGAAGAGGAAGGAGAGCTTTCTGCCAGGTTATTGGGAACAAAGGACATGAACAAAGGCATGAGGAAACCAAATGAGGATGACATGTACAATACTTGTGAAAAAGTAGCAGGGGGATGGCTAGGTGGCACAGTGAATAGAGCACCAACCCTGGAGTCAAGAGGACCTGAGTTCAAATCTGGCCTCAGACACCTAACACAAAACTAGTCATGTGACATTGGACAAGTCACTCAACCCCAATTGCCCTCCAAAAAAAAAAGGTGAAAAAAGAAAAAGTAGCAGGGCCAAAATAAAAGGGTCAAATGACCTGGAGAAGAGTATTTCTGTTGGGAAGTTATCAAGTATGAAGTAAAGTAGTTCCAATTGATGGTAGACCTTGAATGTCAGAGTAAGAAGTTTTTATCTGATCCAGTAGGCTTTTGGGAACCATTGTTCATTCTTGAGTTGAGGGAATGTTATAATAAGAGGAATGTTTAGGAAGATTAATAGGACAAAGACTGGATGCTGTGAGAAAGATAATGTAATAAATTAGACAAACTGATAAAAGTGTGGAAGTGGTGGAAATGGAAGAGCAGAATCCAAGAGACATAAGAAAGGAAGAATCAAAGGGACTCAGGGACCCGTTTCACATGAAGGACCCATCAGGCCAAGCAGGGCTTTGAGGTCTTCAGCCTGTGCCCCTCCCTCTGCTTCCTCAGTCAGTCCTTCTAAGCAACAAGCTTTGAAGTTGCCACAGTAATGCAGACTGCCTAGAACATCGTTAAGGAATAGAATGCTTCTTGTAGGAAACTAGATTTTATTAGCTTGAGTGTATCCTTAACCTATTAATTAAAAAGCATAGAATAGTGCTTCACTTATATGGGAGGCCTTCACTCCAAAGTAAGGTATAAACCAGTTTGGCAGGAAGCATGTCCTCATATGTGTGTGTACACATATACACCATTTGCCATGTATGTGTTTGGTCTGCAGTAAACATCTGTAAGTTTTCATATGCAACATTATGCACTTAGATACAGACACACTTCTGTCTCTTTCCTGTGCTGACCTAAATGAGACATATCTTCTAGAGAAGTAAAGATAAAATAGATCTTGAGAGACCATAGCATAATCAAAGATCAAATAATAATGATAGTTAACATTTATATAGCGCTGTGTGCTGGGTACTTGCTAAGCACTTTGTGGTTGTCATTGGATTCTCACAGCCTCCTTGAGAGCTGGGTTGCTCTTGCAACCCCCATTTTACAGATGCAGAAGCTGAAGCAAAAAGTTTGAGTGACTTTCCCTTGGTGACACAGCTAGTTAAGTGTCTGAGGCCAAATGAGAATTCAGTTTCTCCAAATTCCTGCCAGCTACTCCATCCACTGAGATGCCTAGCTGTTCACAGTCATTTTGGAGCTTGCTGAGCACAGAAACTATGAGAGACTGAAACACATGATACTTAAAAACCAACGAATAATTTTTTAAGCATTATAAACCAGTTACAGAAAAAAAATACAATGTCTAAATATGGGTTTCTTTTCAATTGGTGAGAAGAAATGAAAAAAAAATTTGCTTCTATTAGAGTAAACCTACAAGATTAGGAAAAGCCTATGTAGCCAGTTTAAAGAACTCAGAACTGATTGTGTACATGCTATACAAGTGGGTTATGTAGTTATTTAAAAGTTATTGCCATTTGTAAAATCCAAATGTCAAGTGATTTTTAAAAATTTTCTAATATGAGAGGTATGTAAGTCATTAAGGGTCTAGGGATTCTTTAAAAAGAGAAAAATAAGAAAAGACATACCATATTCAGCATTTGATTCAAGTTTTTCTTTTTAATATTCTGACTTCTTGTTTTTAAGAATCAATGATATATTATCTCATTGCAGTAAATATTTTTGTAAGGTGCTAGTTAAAATTTCAGTTATCGTACAGACAGGTAGAGTTTAGAATCAGGTAGATTTGGGCTCAGTTCTGACCCCTGACACTTTATGTTCCTGGGTAAATTGCTTAACTACTGAGACTCAGTTTTCTCACTAGTAAAATAGAAAGTATATGTAGTGCCTACATCATAGAGTTGTGATGCTTAGATGAGAATATGAATTATTTTGCACAATGTAAAGTGACATATAAATGCCAGTTTTTGCTATTATTTTTTTCCAGAATAAAGTGATAGTTCTGCTGTAATCTGTCTTGGACATATTTAGAGTTACTGTGTTCAGTTCTAGATGATGAGGAGATAGTATTCAAGATCTCCTCTCTCCTCTCCTCTCCTCTCCTTTCCTCTCCTCTCCTCTCCTCTCCTCTCCTCTCCTCTCCGTTCTTACTTTTTGGAGGGGGGAAAGGTAGGACAATTGCGGTTAAGTAACTTACCAAAAGTCACACTGTTAGTTTATGTGTTAAGTGTCTGAGGCTGGATTTGAACTCGAGTCCTCCCAAATCCAGGGCCAGTGCTCCATCCACTGCTCCAGCTACCTGCCTCAGGGCCTGGAAATTTCAGAGGCAAATTTAAGGGAAAACTTTCTAACATTTAGAGTTGTCCATAGATTAGATTCCTTTGAGAAATAATGAGTTCTTTTACTAGATCTCTCTAAGCAAAGAGTGAATGACCTCTTGTTGAAAATGCTAAATTGAATGATTTCTTTTTCAGAAAGAGGGTGGACTATGTCTCTTAAATGACTTCTAGCTCTGATATTCTGAAACATAATTACAACTTCTGTTTCCCAACTTTCACCCCCATTGGGTTTTTTTTCTTTGCTGTGCATTTTTTGAGTAGAATATGCTCTCCAGAATTCATATCTCAGTAATAAATTTTCTTTCTAAGAAAATTGATTCCCATACTTTGTGTACCCAAACACTTAACAGAGCTTATTTCCCTTATGTCAAGATTATGTAGGATTCCTTGAAACATATAACAAAATATAACTTTATTCTACAACTCTCTGAGAACTAATAACAGGTGAAGTGTGGAAAAGAAAAATATATGCTCAATCAAAAGTGATATTGTTGTGGAATAGATGTAGCATAAAGTCCAAATCGAAGAAGAATTCCGTGTGTGTGTGTGTGTGTGTGTGTGTGTGTATTTGGCGGGGGGGGAGGGGAGGACACAGAGAGAGAACATTTCTTTTTGTAGATAACATTGGTCTGATTGCAACAAATCCTGCAAGACAGTAGAGCCTCCTAGACGGGATTGGTAACAATTCAGAGGAGTTTGCCTTTACTACCCACAAAGAAAAAAAAAATGGAGAAAAAATCCTGTTGGCCCACCTCTAACCTAAAGTTAAAGCTTACCCTTCTATGTAGGGTGTCCTAAAAGCCTTAATGCAGTTTTAAACTCTCATAAGCTATAATGAGCTAATTAGCTCATTAAAAGGGTAGCTAGATGGCTCTGTGGATAAAGTGCCTGGCCTTGAATCAGGAAAATCTGACTTCTAATCTCTCTGTAGACATTAACTGTGTGACATTAGGCAAGTCATTTAACCTCTTTGTCTTAGTTTCCTCATCTGTAAAATGGGGATAATAGCACCTATTAGGCTTGTTAAGAGTTTCTAATAAAACGGTATTTGTAAAAAGCTTAGCATAGTGCCTAACATATAGTGAATATTTTACAAGTGCTAGCAGTGATGGTGGGGATGATGTATATACAAATATACCCAAATATAATCTTTGATAGGCAATATAAATAGTGAATTGAACTGAGAATTTACTAGTAAAAGAGTGGGCTGGCCTGCAAAAGTTCTTTTAATGACTCCAAATTTTTCCCGGAAACAAAGAATTCCTGTATTTTTCCGTTGTTATTGTATGCTGTAGGATATGGAACGCTATGGTTTTCAAATGATTAAAAGTAAATATCATTCGAGGGCATGTGTAAATGGTCAGTTACACTGCTGACAGGTTTAGGGTAGAGCATCGAGATAAAGGAGGTCTTTGAGGTAAGGACATATATAATCACACACATACACATCTTCTCAAATGAAAGACTTGCTTCAATTTACTGAGAAAACTGAGACAAGTAACCACTCCCTCTTCTTCCTTTTTTCTCATCCTGAAACTCCTTGACATCATCCCTCCACCTTTACTCCAGTCTCTCTGAAGAAGTCACTCTTCTCTTTATCAAGGCTAGTCCCTTTACAAGTATTCTCTGGAGCAGAGGTTCTCAACCTGTGGGTTATGTTCAATTTAAATACATCCTGCATATCAGATATTTACATTACAAATGATTCATAACGGTAGCAAAATTACAGTTATGAAGTAACAACAAAAATAATTTTATGGTTGGGGTAACCACAACATGAGGAACTGTATTAAAGGGTCATGGCATTAGGAAGGTTGAGAACCACTGCTCTAGTGGATTGTTCCCACTAGCCACTCTCTCTAATCTTCCATCTCTCCCTCACTGCCCATAAACACACTCGGGCATTCCCATCCTTTTAAAATTCTCACTAGTTCTGACCATCCCCTCCCCCTCTACTATCCTTTATATTTCTTCCCTTTCTTAGCCAAATTCCTTTTAAAAAGTAGTCTGTGCTCAGTGCCTCCACTTCCTTTCCTCTCATTTTCTTCTAAAACCTCTGCAGCCTGGCTTCCATCCACATCATCTCTTAGCTGAAGCTGATCTCTCCAGAGAAAAAAAGAACCTTTTAGGTGCCAAATTTGCTTTGTTTTTCTCAGTATTCATCTTTCTTGACTTGTCTGCAGCACTGACACTGTTCACCCACATTACCAAGACTGACATCTGTCTTGATTTGACCGTTCTTCCTCAGTCATTCTCTATATTGTGGCCCAACAGACGCAATGTTGTGTCCTGAGTCCCCTTTGCCTTCCCTAAGTTCTCTATCAGCTGGGCTCTTAAACTCCGATGAGTTGAATTATCTTCTCTAGAAAGATGACTCACATCTTTATTATCTAACCCTGGTTTATCTTCTGAACTCTAGTTCTGTGTCACCGGTTGCCTAAAGAACACTTTGAACTGGATGTCTCATAGGTATCTCTAACATACTGTGCCCAGAATCACCCTCATTATGCCCCTTTCTCCCATGCACCAAACCCAACTCTTTTCTGAAGGGCCCTATTTCTGCCAAGCACACTAGCTTCCTTCCAGTGGGACACCACCAGTGTCACAACCTAGGTGTGACCCTTGACTCCTTATCCTATCACTTGTCAGATCTTACCATTCCCACCTCCCATGTCAACTTCATTCCACTCATAAGCAAACACAATTAATTACTCAGGTCCTAATCATTTCTAGTCTGCTATTGCTATAACTTCCTTGTTTCCCAGGCTTAGAATCTGCCTAGTGTCTCTGACTCCCTGGCTGCTCACTCTCATCCCACATCGTGAATCTGTTTAGTTGACTCCTCCTTAACGAAGTCTCTCATTTACACCCTCTTCTTCCATTGATGTTGCAGTCAACCTGGTGCAGGCCCTCATTTTCTCATGCCTGCTCATTAGTCTCTCCCCCTCAAGTCACTCCTCTTTCCATTCTTTGCCATTCAGCTGTCAAATTGACCTTCATAAGCTGCAGGTTTTACCGGGTTATCCCCTCTTTAGTTAATTCCACTGGCTTCTTATTGCTTCTAGGATCAAATATAAAATCCTCTTTGGCTTTTAAAGCCCTTCATAATCAGGCCCCTTTCACCCCTCTTACACTTTACTCCTTTCTCTGTTCTCTACTGTCCAGTGGCATTGCTCTCCTCACCTTGAACAAAATACTCTCTCTGTTGACCCTGTTCATTTTCTCTGTTCCCCACATCTGCAGTTCTCTCCCTAATCTCTACCTCCTGGCCCTCCCGACTTCTTCCAGGTCTCAACTAAAATCCAGACTTCTGCAAGAAGTCTTTCCCAGTTCTCCTTACTATTAGTACTTTCCCTCTCAGATTGAAATTATCTCCAATTTACCCTGTATATGTCTTGTTGGTACATAGTTGTTTGCATTTGGTATAGACACACACACTCACACACATACCAGTGAGTTCTTTAATGTCAGAGACTGTTTTTGCTTAACATAAGAGAGAAGGGAAAAGTCAGTCCCTGGCCCTGGTAGATGATTAATAAATGCTTCATAACTGTCTCGTATGTCCCTATTCCAATATATTCTCACGCATAGTCACCAAACTATTTTCCTAAAGTGTAATTCTGACCATATCACCACCAACACTCTGCTTTAGTAAGCTGGATCCCTATTATAGTGGTTCCCTGTTACTACCATTAGGACCACATGAATATTCCTTTCTTTTGCGTTTAAAGCTCTGCAGAACCTCACTTCATTGTATTTTCCTCACCTTGACATATTCCTCCCTTCTAAGCAGTTTATCCAGCCTGGCCTTTCTGTTTCTCAACCATAACACCCTATCTACCTCATCTCTGTCTTTCCACTGACTAATGCCTGCTCCCAGTGCCCAGAATGCTGTTCCCTCCTCACTTCTGCCTCTTTGAATGTTTTGTTTCCTTCAAGACTGCTGAAGTGCTCCTGCTCAAGGCCTTTCCTAGTTCTCTTCAATTACCTAATAGTCCCGGTAGTCACCCTGTTTTCTGTTTGTATTTTGTATATCCACCTACGTATGTATAGGTTATCACTGGCATCAGAATGTATTTTTCTATAGGCCAGGGACTGTGTTGCTTTTGCCTTTTACCCAACTGACACATACTGGACACTTTACAAATGCTTGTTATTAATTGATTCAGAAAAGCACTGATAGCATGGCAGGAGCAAGGTATAAGTAACCAGGAGAGAGTCCCATGTGCCCTATTGATTTCCTTCAGATATCAAGAGAGAGAAGGGAGGAGTATGGGAATAAGCATTTCTATAGGAACTCCTGTGTGACAAACCCTCTGCTAAGCCCTGCACAAATGTCATCTTATTTGAGAAATCGAGGAAAGCCCTTAACACTTCGTGGCCAAGAATCATTCGGGGTGTGCAGGCATGGCTTTAATCAGTATCATTGGAAAGAACATTGCTATCAGTGAGATCACAAATCCATTGGAGTACTGGAGTAGTTTCCTTTCCCAGTTGATGAATCCAGATAAAAATGCAACTTTATTAAATGATAAGAAAATAGGAGAGGTTCACATGATGGCCTGTTTAAGTTTGATATTTCCAACGACATCCCTGGAAGACTTCCAAAGGGATCCTTGGGTTTCTGTTAGTATTACAGCTGCTGATACTCTGTGAATGTTGAGTGTGGGACAGGGGGAAAGTGCCAGATAAGAAATCAGAGGACTGAGTTTGAATCTGAACTTTGCCCAACCAGAGGTCCTCTTAACTCACTGCACTGGGCCTTCATTTCTGTATCTATTAAGGAAGATAGTAGGACTACGGGTCCTTTAAGGACCTCTTCAAGCTCTGCATCTGTGATCCTGTTGTCTCTAAAACAGCCATTTTTACGGTATCTTATCTCTCTCTGACGGGACTAAAATACTGTTTCAGTATCTTCATGTGACTGTTTCTTAAAGTGTGGGCTCCTTCTGTTTCTTCTTTTAGAGAGAAATTTATTTGGTTACTCTCTATAACAAGTGTGGGAAATCTTTAAAAACCAGGTGCTACCTTGGGGGCCAGGGAAATGGGGGCAAAGAGAAGGAAGAGGAGACAGAGACTAAAAATGATCCATGTTTCTATGCTTACCACCAGTTCTTGAATAGTGAAGCGTCAGGGGCATGTTAACTTAAAAAGACTGTTTGAATGAAATACAGCAGTCTGAGTGATACAAATTGAATGAAATTAAAGTGACTCTGAGGTGGTTTTGTTTTTGTTTTGTTGTTAGAGCAATTGAATGGTGGTAACTGTCAGTATACATGCTTTAAAGCAGTAAAAAATAGGGGGCAGAAGGAAATGTCCTACTGAAAATAGTGGATGAAGTCTTTATATAAAGCAGCACCTAGGAACTACCATGATAGCATTTCTATAAAGGCAGAATATTATCTGTCTGCCTTGTTATTTCATTTCAGGATATAGTCCTCTTCTATTTCCATTCCCCATGAGGAGCTCTCCCTTAAAAAAAAATCTAACCATTCCTTTTTTCCAGGATTATTTTTCACTTCTGCTAGTTTCATCACCTGTCATTAAATCTCCTTTTTACTCAAGTGGCACTAACCTAGTTTCTACTTCCATTCATTTCTTTTCATTAGAAATGCCATACTTCCAATTCCTTCCCATTTTACTTCTTGGTCTACTTGTCTGCTACCTTCTAAGAAAAGAGAAGAGTTTTGGTTTCAGATCCACACCATAATTACTGACTATCCAATTTGTAATCAGCTGTAGCCAATGGTATATTTCTGCCTCTTTAATGTCGCTTAAATAATTTGAGGGAGAACAGGAAGACAGTAGAGTGAACCTGAGCATTTCTTTTTTGCCCAGGCTGAAAATTCAATTGCATGAATGGGTGAACATTTAAATACATTAGAAAGCAGTATTGTGCATGTTAAATTTTTTATCATGCTCTGTTGAAATTTTATTGATTGCTAGAAAATGTTTTATGAAGTAGATTGAAGAATTCCTTTTCTAGAACAACACTGAAACATTTCTAAAGAAATTGCTCCTAACAGAAGTTTTAAAAGGACATTTGGTTGGCAGAGCTTTGGTTTATTGCATTTCCATACAGAAAATATTAGATATTGCTGTGGGTGGCTATTAAACGTATTTAGACATGTCGTTAACTAATATAACAAAGTAACTGCCTCTTTGTTCACATAATTCCTTTTGCCCAGTTGCAGATAAACTGATAGTTTTCCTTCTGGGAAATATGTATAGAGTCGTCATTGTTGTCGTGTCATTTAGTCATGTCTGACTCTTCATGACCCCACGGACCATATCATCTATAAGGTTTTCTTGGCAAAGAGCTTTTCCTTCCCCAGTGAATTAAGGCAGCAGAGATTAAGGATTTGCCCAGGGTTACACAACTAGTCTGAAGCTAGATTTGAACTCAGGTCTTCCTGACTCCAGGTCTGGTGCTATTTCTACTGCGCCACCTAACTGCCCTGTATGACCTGACTGAAGTCATTGACAACAAGCAATAGAGCTAGAATTTGAACACAACTCCTGTGACTGCAAATGCAGTATTCTTCTTCCTGCCTCTTTTACCTGTTTCTAATCTAAGCCTCTTGCATTAGTTATCCAATGATAACTTCTTAGAATCTAAGTTCTTCATTTACTTGGAGAATAAAAAGACATTCACGTAAATTAATGTCCTGTAATTTCTTCTTGGTGCAAAAGCTACCAAAGATAGAGTTAAGAAAGGAGACAGTTTTAAAAAAAAATCAAAATACTGTGATACATCAAGGGACAGGAGATGGGTTCTTCCTCATAGACAGCATTTCTCAGGTGCATGAAAACTATACTTTGTCTTTAATGTCTCCATTTAACTGTTCAAAACTACAGTGTTTCTTTTTAACTGTTTTTAAATGTGATTTTAAAGTTAATGGAAAAACGTAATTTTCTTTCTTAATTTATGTTCAGTATAATTTAACAGAACTTTTTTTGCATTTCTGGAATGATTAAAGAACTCTTACCTTTCCAGGATAAGTTCTTAATATTAAATATTGTTTTTAAAGAGAGAGATAAATGAAGGTGGAGATTGATGCTGTGGATAATAAGAGTAATACTGATAATCACATTGATGATGATGATGGTAATGATAGCAGATAGCATTCACACATTATCTCAAAGATTTGCCAAGGGCATCTGATCCTGAAAACAACTGTAAGGGGAGGCAGATGCCATCATCATTCCCATTTTGCAGAAGAGGAAGTTGAGGTAAACAATCGTTAGATGACTTGGTTCACTTAATAGGGGCACATAGCTAGTAAGTATCTGTGGCCAAATCCAAACTCAAGGCTTCGTGATTCCAGTTCCAGTGCTCTCTGTGGATAGCACGTTAGAAGTAGGCACTTCTACTATGTGACAATTTTTAAGAGTTTTTTAAAACTCCTATTCTGAGTTTCTATGCTTCTCTGGGACCTCATCATCAATTTTGTAGTTACTTTTTTCATTCTTCTCCCAGATGTAACAGTAAGTTCAGTTGGAACCACTCAGAAGAAAATGATGAGGAGCATTATCATTTATATGCACTCTCATAAGAGTATGTACAATTACACCTTTGGATCAGCAACTATAAAGGGATCACAATCATCATAAGCCACTTAATGCATATGAAAATCATTATAAAATTGGCTATATTCATATAGCTGAGGGGTATGAATTCATGAACAGTTCTTTTAATTCCATTCAAGAATGTTTTGGGGGCCCACTCTGTCCTCCATAGTGCTGTGCTTGATTTTATAGGAAACACAGAAGAAATATGAAATTCAATCTCTTTTTAAAAAAATTTTAAAACTTGCTGTTCTTAAGGGAATTAAGTAACATGCAAATGAATCTGTTCAAGAATGATAAAAGACAGTATATGCCAAAATGTTTTTTTAAAAAAATCTTATAGTAAGGGTTATTTAGGTCAGAGAAGATGTCAGCCTGAAATGTAAATTAGTTGTGAAACTCCCAAATGATAACATTAGGTTACTAAAAGTATTTGTTTCATAGAGGATCTGTTTGGTAGTAAAGCTGAATAATAGACAAGAGATAAAAGCAGAATTTCACTGTTCTAATAGCATGTATTTTCTATGACAGTGATCTCTTTCTTTATGGTCAGGTTACTTAAGGAAACTGAGATTGGCAAATAAATAAACCCAGGTCCGGTTTTGAACCTAAGCATCATAAAACCACTGAAAGAGTTTTCCCTAAAACCTGACTGCTATGGAAATAGTTATCAAGGTTAACATACTAGGCTCCCTTAGTTGATATTTGTTGTGTAGATTGCTCCTTATTAGTCAGTATTGTAGAGAGTGGTTTTAAATGAGCCATACCTCTCTTAGAACGTTGTTGTTCTTTGTCTTTTGTTCTCAAAGAAGAACATGACGTCAGGGAGGTGATGTAGTGACATGCAAGTGAATTGGATTTAAGTGAGGGAGGGCTGGGCAAAGTCACCAGCCTCACTTTCTCCTCCAGAGCCATCTGGATCTAGTGGTAAGATATAGATAGAGCTGGATAACTGGAGATGCCCCTGGATGAAATGGGAGATGTTGGTCTTTTTAAAAATAAAGTCTCTAACAGGTCTTAGATTGATTGAAGCAACATACATTCAGTGATTAGGGTAAGAAGGCTGAAGGTAAGAAATAAGAGAGAATATGATCTCTCTTGGATACGTTAAGATAGAAAGAGGTTCCAGAATTATCTGTTAGTAGTCTCTCTGTAATTGTGTTCTGTTGTGGGAGCCACAGTTTGCCAAGATCATCCATGAGATGAAGAATATAGAGAATGGGGGGCAGCTAGGTGGTGCAGTGAATAGAGCACCGGCCCTGGAGTCAGGAGGACCTGAGTTCAAATCCGGCCTTAGACACTTAACACAAAAACTAGCCATGTGACCGTGGGCAAGTCACTTAACCCCAACTGCCCTCCAAAAAGCAAAAAAAAAAAGAAAAAGGAAAAAAAAGAATATAGAGAATGGGACAGCCACAATGATGAAGAGACTTGAGTCTTCAGCTTATAAGGATCTAGTTAAAGGAACTGGAGATATTTTTTCCTTGAGAAAAGGGATGTAAGATTCCGAGGGTCATGATGACTCTCTTATGTGGAAGGGTTATTCTCTTTAGCCTCAGAGGACAAAGACAAGAGAAATTGTGGGAATTGTAAAGAGCCCTGATACCAGGAAAAACTTGCTAACAATTAGAACAACCCCAAAGTGGAAAGGGCTATGCTGAGAGAGGGCAGGTTCAAAAGTCTTCCTTTCAGAGATGTATTAGACTGTGTAGCTGCTGAGGTTCATTCCATCTCTAAAATTCTGTGATTTTGCGAATGTCTTTGTGAAGAGCTATAAGGTTCTACTCAGCACAACAGCAACCCTTCTTGCTTCAGTAGTCGTTTGTGACCCCTGACACCAAAGCAGTCATGTCAAAGGGACCTGCGGTTGGCACTGATCTTAGCACCTCTTATTCCTATGTGGGAATCTTCTAATGTGGGAAAGTGGAGATCATTGCTAATGACCAAGGAAACAGAACCATCCCAAGCTACATCTCCTTCACCAATGTAAAATGTTTAGTTGGTGATGATGCAAAGAATCAAATTGCAAAAAGCCCCACCTACACAGTCTTTGATGCCAAATGTCTGATTGGTCACAAATTTGATTATACAGTCAGAAATGAAACATTAGCCTTTTACAGTGATGAATGATGCAGGCAAACCTAAGGTACAAGTAGAGTACACAGGGGAGACCAAATGTTTCTCTCCAGAAGTATTTTTTATAGTCTTGATCTAGATGAAAGAAATTGCTGAAGCTTACCTTGGGAAGACCATCACAAATGGTATTGTCACAGTACCAGCCTACTTCTACAGTTCTCAGTGTCAGGTCACCAAAAATGCTTGAACCATTATTGAACTTAATGTGCTTCAAATCATCAGTGAGCCAAGTGCTGTTGCTATTGTTTATGACTTGGACAAAAAGGTTGATGCCGAGAGAAGTGTGTTGATCTTTGATATTGGAGGTGGTACTTTGATGTCTCCATTCTTACCACTGAATATGACATCTTTGAAGTCAAGTCCACAGCTAGGGGCACCCACTTTGGTGGGGAGGACTTTGACAGCCAGATGGTCAACCATCTCATTGCTGAGTTCAAGTGACAAGTTCAAGCATGAAAAGGTTGTCAGTGAGAACAAGAGGGCTGTCTGCCATCTGTGCACCACTTGTGAATGTGAAAAGTGTACCATCTCTTCCATTACTCTGACCGTTTTTGAAATTGATTCCCTTTGTGAAGGTATTGACTTCTATACCTCTTTAACCTGGGCCCATTTTAAAGAACTGAATGCTTACCTCTTCCATGGCACACTGGACCCTTTGAAAAAGACCCTGAAGAATGCCAGGCTAGATAAATCACAGTTTCATGACATCATCTTAGTGGGTGGCTCTACTTGGATCCCCAGAATCTAGAAACTTCTGGGGGGCTTCCTTAGTGGTAAGGAACTCAACAAGAATTAGTGAATTAATCTTTATGAGGCTGTAACCTATGGTGCAGCTGTCCAGGCTGCCATCTTATCTGGAGATAAATCTGAGACTGCAAACAGGACTTGCTGTTTTGGGATGTCACTTCTCTTTCCCCTGGAATTGAAAGTACTGGTAGAGTTATGACATTTATGATCAAATGTAATACCACCATCCCTACCAGGTAAATGGAGACTTTTACCACCTACTCAGACAACTAACCTTGTGTACTTATTCAGGTTTACAAATGTGAGAGAGCAATGAAAAAGAATAACAACCTTTTGGCAAGCTTGAGATCACAGGAAAACGCCTTGGGGTGTTCCTCAGATTGAAGTAACGTTTGAAATTGAAGCAAATGTCATGTACAGTGTTTCTGCTGTGGATAAAAATCTCAGGCAAGAAAAATAAGATCATCACTAATGAGAAGGTCATCTGAGCAAAGAAGATGTTGAGTATATGGTCCAGGAAACTGAGAAATACAAGGCAGAGAGAGAAGCAAGACGTCTTCCAAGAGTTCTCTTGAATCTTAGCTTTCAACATGAAGGCTTCCATAGAGGATGAGAAACTGCAAGAAGACAAACAAAAGTCTCTTGACAAATTTAATGAAATAATCAACTCGCTGGATAAGAACCAGACTGCTGAGAAGGAAGAATTTGAGCATCACCAGAAAGAATTAGAGAAGGTCTGCAACACCATCATTGCTCAACTGTACCAGAGTGCAGGGGCCATGCCTGGAAACATGGAGGGGGTGGAGCAGCCACATCTGGAGTTGCTTCTTCTGGACTGACCATGGAAGAGATTCAGAAGAAAAGAGCATTCCACTCAATTTTAAGACTCAAATTTGTAGCCAAGGTAGTAGCAGTTTAAAAGTTAACATTTAAGCTACTGTGTAAATCTAAGCATTCTAAATACTTGAATATGTGCAGAGGAAAAGAAGTGAACAGCATTACACTGTGTCAGTACTGTAAATAAGTGGAAATGCAATTCTTGTCTTGCAGAATAAAATCTATTTAGAATTGGCACCATTAAAAAAAAACAACCAAGGATCCATAAGGTATCTGGAGCCCTCTATCTGCTGGAGCTAAAACACTTACCTATCAAGCAATTATTAAGCACCTATTATGTGCTAAGTGTTGGTCTAGACATTGGGAATACAAAGACCAAAAATATACCCAACAGTCCCTAGTCTTAAAGAGCTCATATTCCATCAGCCATGCTTTTGATTGTTTTAAACAAAGTAATTATCAAGAGCAAGAGCAAAGCTAACAGGCCTCTCAACTTCCCTCCCTATCTCAGCTCCCATTCATTGCCTTAGTAAGTTCTTTTCTGTGCTTCACTTTAGGTCTTATTCCTCTGTCTCTCAGATCCACTCCTACTTTAAAAAAATTCCTTAGTGTTCCCCAAAGAGAGAGAGAGTAAAATTAAAGAACCAACATACCAGCTAGAGAATGTTTCCTTAGAACAGGGGTTCTCAACCTTCATAATGCCACGACCCTTTAATACTCATATGTGGGTGTATCTGCATGTGGGCAGACCCGCCTGGAGATGGATAGAGGAGCAGTGTCTCGGTCCCTAAGACCATCAGAAATATGTGTTTTCCCATGGTCTTAGGCAACCCCTGTGAAAGGGTTCTTCTGCCCCCAAAGGGGTCACAACCCACCGGTTGAGAACTGCTGCCTTAGAAGATATTTAGAAATCTTTTATTTTTTGTTTCATGACTAAATGGAGGAAACCATGAGCACAGAATTGGATTCTGAGGGAAAGGCTGACATGTTTGCTGTATGAACAGATCTTCTACCATGACTGTCAATGTATCAGTAGTTGTCCTATTGTCATTTTCTTCCTGTGACACTTGTTAAAGAAAAAGCATAATGACACTGATGTCCATTTTCTAAAAGAAGTGGGAGATGAATGTGCATGTTGAAGAAATTCCATTTTAGTTATATACTTTGGACATAGAGGGCTACTTTCTTCCAGAAAGCTCATATTGCTTCTCAGGTATAATCTCATCAATCCTCACAACATCCATGAGGTCTTTAAATGGCTACACTTAGTATACCAATTTAAGACAGGAAAACCAGGGGAGAAAAGGAGTTGGTAGACGAGGTAGGCAAAGAATCTAGGCCTTTTAGCTTCTCTGTTCAATACAATACATTATCCTCCTTAGAATTGTGTTGAAAGTTTTCTGTCATCTCTGTAAGTTGTCACCTTATCTAGTTTGCATTTTGTGGTAAAGGAAATGAAGAGATGAGTTCAAACTGCCCCCCATCAGCCCATTCACCTTTTTTTCTCTTTAACCTAAAGATGGGGGGGAGAGGTGGTGCATGATATATGTGTGTTTACATACATACACACATGTGTGTGAATATATTCTATATAACATATATTTCAAAAGTTGATTGAGTAGATGAAGAAATTTCAGACTTTTATTTATCCACTGATACAATATTATTTGTTTATTGCTTCAGCATCTGAGAGTGAAATATGCACAAAATGACTGTAATTTAATACTGTGACTATGAAAGGTACATTGATTTTACAGCAGGTGAAAATAATGCAATAGTAGTATGGAGCATGAGGGAGGCGAGACAAGGCAGATATCTAATTTTGGCCTAGTGGAGATGGTATAGATTTTCCTTCCGACTCAGCAAAAACACAGCTTTAAGAGCATAGCAGCCACTTTCTTTTCTGCTTGTGGATTTAAAGTTAAAGGTAGCTGGGCCAATTTAATATGCAGCCTTGTACTTTAGCCTGTGACTGATCCAGCAGGTTGCTAATGTGTTTTTGCTGATGCTGCTCTACTCCATTTCAGAGTGGATGTTGCTTATTCTTCCACTCAGTTAAAGAGTGAATGCTGTTTCTCAGAAAACTTTCCATTGTCTAATTTGTATCTTCTGAAAAAATCAAGAAACTTAAGTGTTTCAAAGGTTGAAGGATATCTCCTGCCGGCTACTCAAGATAAGTTGTCATGTTAACTCTTGGGGTAAGGAAAGAGAAATAATATGGACTTCTTTCGTGGTATCCTTTGCATACGTTTAAACAATTTTTCTTCTTCCCCCAGTTTAGATGGAATTATTAAGAATGATAGAATAACCTAGCTTCTCTCCTCCCTCGAAGCCCAAACAATTACTTGTGACTATTTAATGACGCTGAACCACCTCTCTGAAAAAAACTGGAAATGCCCAACTTCCTACCTTGTTGGAGTTTGAAGTATAGGTTCTTGTTCAGTCAGGGTGATTTTAAATAGTTAATACTGTGAAGTAAATATATTTAATATTTTCCTGTACATGCTACTGTTGCTGAAAATTGTAGCTAGACAAAAGTATGGAAGTGAGTTTTTAAAGCATGAGGCGTTTACGAAGAATGTTTATTAAGATTTTTTCTTTTTGTTAAAATCAGTTTCTTTCATTCTTTTGGGGGGGGTGAAGATGAGTCTAATGAAGATAAATCATGCCTTCAACTGAAACTTCCCTTTACACCAGGAATACTCAAAAGATTAGTTTAATATTTGATATCTACTAAGTATGATTTGTTTTGAAAGATCATCTACCATTTCAGGCAGTTATCTCAAGAAAGATCAGTTCTATGAGATTCCCTGCCCCCCACTCTTTTACCTCCAATTCCTTGGTTTGCCCACACTTGCCCAGTGTGGTGGGCTGAGTCACGGTTCTGAAGTCTGAAATTCATTTTACTAAGTGTGCTTTGACAAGCTGATCTGTTTATATCCAGTGCTTTTGCACCATGTCCACAAATTTTCATTAATTATACTGCTGTTTTTCAGAGCTTACTAGCATTGAAATCTATGCTTTATATATTCTAAATTTTGAAAATAGATCACTGTATTAACTCTCATTTAATATCTGATGGTTAATGGCAAGTTGGAAGACTTGCAGTTGGTGCTAATTTTATAATACTGTGGAATTTCATCTTTCTGTAGGCATCTAATATGTTCACAAATTAGAGATCTTGCATTTTGGCTTCAGCTGAGCTTCAAGATAGCTTAGGGAGGAGATTTTACAGTAGTGGAGAAATCAGTGTCCAGTATACCAAAAGTTACTGGTTAAGCTTTCCCAAGAAGAGGGTGAGGGCTGGCAACAGGAGCAGTGAGGTTGGAGGGCTGTTGATTCGTGTGCATTACAGTATCAGTACTAAATGATGTTTTCTTGGCACTGACTGGTCATAAATTTCAGTAAATGTTTGTTATTGCTGCAGATCAGAATAATATAATGAAATTTTCTGTAATTGGGGAAGCATTGGCAGTTGGGTATCTTAATAGCCTGAAAGTAACTAATGAGGATATGCAGTTGGAACGATTGATTGAATAGCTGCAGTCCTGTGTGTTTCTTCTCGCGGCGTTCTCTGCAAGCTGTAGAAAGGGAGGGGGAAGAGCAAGAAACGGAGAGACAGGGAGCAAGAGAAAAACCGGCTTTTTCTTAAGTGGAAGTAGCACGGATCCCAAGGGCCAGGAGGCCAGAAATGGAAGTTTAAGCTGCATCTGTCTTTTAAAGGGAGAACAGCAGGAGTCAAAATGTCAACCTCCGGAATAAGAGTTTACTCCCTTTTTTTAAGATCCAGAAGATAACACAGGACAATGTTTTTAGGATGTGATTTTTTTTTTCTTATCCATGTTGAGAAAGTCTAATGTTATCTGAGAAGCTGGATTCCTTTAAGTCTGTCAGTTGAACTGGAGATGGGAAGCAGTTGTGATAAAGGTATAAATAAGTATATCTCTCTTGAGTGTGTGTATATGTGCATAGATAAATCATTACAAAATAAAATCTAAAAATAGTACATTATCATACATCTTAGTAAATTATAGTTCAGTTAAATTTGATATTATATCTTCTGCAAAGATTGGAGTTTATTAAATCAGTTTACATAGATTCAGGATATCACAGTCAGAGATCTTAGTAAGGTCATATTGAGAGAACCAGGAGAAACTGATCTATTTTTATATCTGCATAAGCATATATGTGATTTTGCCCAAGCCGCTGCTTTCAGCCTTCTTGTCTTTTGATTTGCGCTCTAGTGAATCATTTTATCTGCATGATACTGAACTTTGACCTTTCTGCAAAATATCACCAAATCATATTCACCACTGGACTTGGGTTTTTTTTTTCCTCATGCTATCAGCAGTTCCATTTGATGCACTTAACTCCTACATTGCTAAATGGATAGAGCACACTGATATATTGAGAGAGGTAGATGATGTGTTTTGTATACTGAGTGTAACTTACAGGAAACGATTTTATGTACATTGAGTTATAGATTTATGAATTATCATGGTAAGCCATATCCCTAATTTTGGCCTCCTTTTAATCTCACGAAGAATCTTGATAGCTACAAGCATTGACTGCACAAACTATATGGACATAGCATGCAGCTTTTTTCTCATTTCTGCTCTTTTCACTGTCATTTTCAGAGGTGCCAGCAGAAAGGTCCCCACGAAGACGGAGCATCTCAGGGACCAGCACATCGGAGAAACCCAGTTCCATGGATGCTGCAAATACTTCACCATTCAAAGTACCGGTAAGTCCTTAGTACCTTTCTGAGGGGGAGATTACATTACTTCTCCTTATTGACACTTTTGGAGTCAGGGAATACAACCTAAGTTCCAGAATCACTGAGGTAGAATCCCCTTTGAAATTCAAGCATTAAGGTTTCCAACTTCAGAGGTCCATTTTATCCTATCTAGCTCACTTCTGCATGCAGTTTTTATGTTTAGGGACATTGCCTGTGGTGTATCTGAATCCCTTGAATAATTGATGACATTAAGGTAGTATTTCTTTGTACTTAAGGTTTTTTTTTTCTTTACACATTGTTGTTTTATCATTTTAAGTAGTGATTCCCTACCACAACTTTATGAGGGAGCTTGGTAGTACTGTTTCACAAGAACTATGATAGACACACAGCAGTGAGGATGTCATAACCATGTGGCAAGTGGAGACAGAAATAGGATTTGAAAACAGAATTCTCTGAGTCTTTGTCATTTGTTTTGCTTAAACCACTTTAATGTTGTAAGCAACTTTTTTCATTATGAAGTTCGAAAGGAATGTCTACAGAGAAAATAACCAATTGAATTACTCAGAAGCAGCATGATGGAATGGACCTGGAAAGTTACATCACCAACATCACAAGGTTGTTGTGAGGAAAACTCTTAAAACTCCATATAGAAATGAGTACTTATTATGGAAGATTCAATATTAAATAAATATTTCACATTACAATATTTTTTGTGCTACAAAAAGAAAAATTAGGTTAAAGCTAGAAATTTCAATCGACTCATTGATTTTTGGATGTTGACCTGAACTTTAAATCAGTTGTCCTGTTTGTAGGCCACTTATCAATCATGTAGTACTTGGCATCGTGCTAAGTGCTGGGGACAGAAATATAAACCAAAAGAAAGATAATCCCAAGCCTCCAGGAATTTACTTTTTAATGAGAGAAGACCACATATAAAAGGAAGCTGGAAAGGGGGTGTAAGGAGAGGTGAGTTATCTGCTTGGGGGCATGGTGGTAAAGTCCAGAAAGTCAGAGTCAGCAGTAGGAGAGGAATGAAAAGTGGCTGGACTGGAGTCCCTCCTCAAAATAGAACTTCCAGGAGGAAAAGAAAGAGACCTGAGGGCTGCAGGAATGTTCTGGGATGGGCCACAGACACTAAAGGAAGGTCCAGAGTGAGAAGACAACCAGGATCTAGGAGCAAAGTCCAGAGAGCATGTTATTTCAATGCAATTTGTTGTTTTCCTACTGTATAGACAGACTGACAGAAAGACAGACAAATGGCAGTGCTATAAAGTAGAAATTTCATTCAAAAATAAAATCAGTTGTCTATTTGAGTCAGTATTTTGCTGCTTTCATTGCTAGTAAAAGAACATGTTAGAGATTAGGATAATTTTTAGTGTTACCCAGTTATTGGCACAGATTTTTGTATATTAAGTTGAGAGACAACATGGTATAATAGTGTGGGATCAGGAGACCTGGATTTGAATCCTTGCTGGGACATTTATTAGCCTTTTGAAACCAAGTTTTCCTCATCTGAACAACAATATGTACACTGCTTGTCTCACAGTGATGTGGAAAAAGTACATCTATACACATTAAAGCCCTATGTAAATGTGAGGTATTAATATTATTACTGTAATAACATCACCTTTGTTCATGAGTTTTCACAGTAAAACTGGTATTATTTTAGTTAGGAATCATCAACATAATTTTCCAGAGAGTACCATTTCTTGCTCCTCAGAGATTGGAACATCTGTCAGTACCTGTAATATTTTCACAACTTATAAAAACAATTTTTAGATCAGAAGCAGGCATAGTATTTGTTTCTCAAGTTAGGACTAAAATTTAAAGTTCTGAGTTATTTAAATTTCAACGGTGAAGTTTGCAGAAAACTAGTTAATATTTTATTTTGGAAATTATATGAATGGAAGTGATAAACCACTGATATACACACACACAAGGTGTAGTAATATCCCACTTATCTTATTGGGAGACTTCTGACAACTTCAGTCATTCAGAACTAGGAAACTAGAAATATACAAAAAAAGATCTGTGAACTGCAATTAACCACCACAAAATACACATATCTGATACTGTAAAAGGGATTGAATCACTCTCAGACCTTTGTCCAGATAATTGTATATAAAATAAAATGGCAGACACCGAGAATAGCAAAAACTGACAGCTGACTGTGGAAGGCATAAAGAAAAACTCTACAAAGTGGGAGTACATTTAGCAGAGTGGCAAAGACCTATGTATCTTAATGGCCCTACAGGGTTATAACATTATAATAATTTAAGTCTTCTGGCCTCATATTCCTCATCTGTAAAACAAGAAGTTTTGACTAGATGGTCTGTAATACTCCTAGTTCCATCAATCTATGAATATTGTTCAGCATAATAATTCACAATCGTTAAGAAAAAAAGATATGCTCACTATGTTCTTTCTTAAAAAATAGAAGTATGTAATAAATTTTAGAAATATTTCCATCAAAAATTGCAAAAGAAAAGAGCATTTAACAGTATAAACTTTCACATATCTAAAAAACTCATTTAAGTGAGCAAAGTATCATCCAAGTATTCCCAATGGAATTGCTGGGAGTCAGAAAACTTTCATTCCTATCTCATCTCTGCCACTAATTTATTGCGTGACCTTTGGTGAGTCATTTCTTCCATTCTGACCCTTATTTGTCTCATCTGTAAAACAAGAGCATTGGACCAATTGATTTCTTATAATCCCTTCTGACTCTAAACTTTGTGTTTTCTTTCATTAGTACTGCAAGATAAATGAAGCAATTTGGATACCCAGGGCAAGTGGTGTGAATATTTTCAAAATGGCCTATCAATCTTGAACAATTAAATAAAATTTTATATCTGTGACCAAAATATATATCTGATAAGCAGTACAATTGTTTTAGGTCAGAAATATATTGTCTTGGGCACATTGAGACATGAAGCTTAACTGGATGTATAATGACTAATGGAATTCTATAGTGGGTAGTTTAATTGCATAGAATCTAAGCTAAAACCATAAGAGGTCAGACTTTAACCTTAAAGGATCTAATCTCACAAAGAAAATAGTTTAATTTTTAGCAATTCTTGTTTTCCACTTTGTGTGGAAGTAGAGATGAAAATTAGGAATAGACATGAGCATGTCTATAGTCTTCTTCTTCTTGTAGGTTAATCACTCACCAGATTTTCTAGAAGGGAGTCCGTGATAGACTCATAACATGGGATCTGCTTCCCCATTTACTAACCTTTCAGATACTCTGAGAATAAAATAAATAGCCTGAAGCAAGTCCTGTTTGGAGTCCATTAGTTACATTCTTTTGACAAACATTTGTGCCTCATACAAGGCACCATGACAGACCTTGTGGGCAGAACAGCTACATATACAATGCATACATACATACAACATATATGGCTATTGGCTTCATTGAACCAGGTATTGAAATAATTGTTTTTCACTTAATAGGGAAACTGAATAAATGTAAGAGCTACCCTATGTCACGTCACTGACTTTTTCTACCTTATTGACATAACCTTTTCATCCTGACATCACCCCATATCGCAACTCTAACACCAGAAGCCAAAAAGGATTTTATATCTGCTTCTAGAGGTGACAGGGCACAACGGGAGTTGGTTGAATGGTGGAAGGGGATCCATCCATATGGCCAGAGGTGTGAAATGAGAGGCATAATTAGGAAATCAGTTTGAAAAGTTAGTGACGGATGAACTGTAGCAAGAACGTGAAGCTAGGAGACCAACCAGCAGGTTGTCCTAGTAGTCCAGGCATGGAGTAATGAGGGCATGTACCAGGAGGGTGCTGGCAGTATCAGAGGAGAAAAGTAGGCATATGTGAGAGACAGGAGAAAGATAGAAACAATTGGACTTAACAGCTGATTGCATATAGAGTGTGAGAGAATGAGGAATTAAACATAAAACCTAGGTTACAAGCCTGGTTAACTCGGGGTGTGGGGATACCCTTGACAATAATAGGGAATTTAGAAAGATGGGAGAATTTGAAGGAAAAGATAACAAGTTCGGTTTGGATATGTCTGTGAGGGAGACAGTCATAGTTTGTGGGCATGATATGGGTAAAGATCCAGCAAAGAAGACAGAGTGGTCACATGGAATATCAAGGAGAAGGTGATTAGCCAACTGGCCTTTTAGATCTTCCTCACCCATGATAGTCCCTCTCCCAATCTAGTTTTTGTGCACAGCCTCCGTCTTCACTTCTGCCTCAAAAAAATCCCTGACTTATTTCAAGACTAAGCTCAAGCACTGTCTCCTACATGAAGCCTTTCCTTATGCCTCCTTCCTTAAATGACTTTGTATTTATAGATCTTTATTCTGTATGTGTAAGCACCCCACACACACACCGCACGCGCGCGCGTGCACACAGTGTTGGCTTCCTTAGTAGAATGTAAGCTCTGCTTTTTGAACTGAATGGAATCAAGAGCAACAGCAAGGTGTTCGCTCTCCTTTTAATAGTCATCTTGATTCTGTGAAATTCTATATAGAAGTCTTCATACATTTTATTTGATCCTTGACTCTGTGTAGTCAGTGGAAGCATCATTAGTCCTTCTTTACAGCTGAGGAAACTGAGGCTCAGCTCAGTGAAATGTCTTTCTCATGGTGTTATTGCTAGGAAATGGCAAAGTCAGAACTGGAATCCAAATCTTCTGACCCAGCGACCTTTTCCCTTTGAGTGCCCTGATCTACTAGTTCCTTCCTCAGTCTGCTCACCTCCCATGACCCATTCCTTTATTCCACCTTAGCTATAGTAATAATAATTTATGTAAAATGTTTGCTAAATACTTTACATGTTATCTCCTGGTCTTATTGCTAGGAAATGGCAAAGTCAGAACCGGAATCCAAATCTTCTGACCCCGTACCCAGCATGTGTGTGTATGTATTTTATATATATATATGTATGTATAAATAACTAAATCTTATAGTTTTGTTTCTACAACATCTCTTTATTTGTCCTCTCTCTGCACTCACACAAGCACCACCATGGTTTAGGCTCTTATCTTCTCTTGTCAGGACTTCTACCATGCTCTATAAACTTCTTCATCCTGATGCTCACTCTAGCTCTGGAAATCCCACATTGAAAGTATCATCCACCTCTTTAATGTCTCATTGAATGGCTTATCCAAGCACCTCCGTTTAAGGAGTATATCTCATTCCTCTCCAGCCTGACTCCTAGACTTTGTCTATCATGCTCCTGCTCCATGTTTGGCATACCTTGGTGTCTTCTCCATCTCCCCTCTTCTTTTCAGCTTCTTTTCATTTGTTATCTTTTCATTTGTATTAGAATGTAAGCTCTTTGAGGGCAAGGACTGCCTTTCTGCTTGTATTTGTATTCCCAGTGCTTAGAACATATAAACACTCAATAAAAGACTTACTGACAGGCTGACTGGTACCCCAAGCCACTCCTTACTCTAATTCATCCTCCACATTGCCTTCAATGTTATGTTTCTAAAGTTCAGGTCTAACCATGTCTGCCCCTACTCAATACTCCCTATTACCCTTGTGTCATATATAAATGCTTCTGGTTAAATAGGGGTTCTTAATCTCAGATCTATGGACTAGTTTGGTTTTGTGCTTTTGTTTTTCATTTTAACAACTGAATTTCAAAGTAGTGGGTTTCCTTTGTATGCCTTTAAATCAGCGGTTCTCAACCTGTGGGTTATGTTCAATTTAAATACATCCTGCATACCAGATGTTTACATTACAATTCATAATAGTAGCAAAATTACAGTTATGAAGTAGCAACGAAAATAATTTTACGGTTGGTGGTCACCACAACATGAAGAACTGTATTAAAGGGTTGTGGCATTAGGAAGGTTGAGAACTACTGCTTTAAACAAAAGTAGTCTCTCTCCCAAATATACAAGATTATGTCTTCAAAAATGTTAGTTTTTAATCATCCTGTAATGTATAAATAATATAATTATATATTATAATATATTATCTTATACATAATATAAATAATAAATATATATGCAATATATAAAAATAAATATGTTCTTATGAATTTCATGAACATAATGCCCAAAGTGAAATTTTTTTATTCCTTTACTTGAAATTTTAAACCACCCTTGCCTCATCAGGCAGTGTCTGTGGTGTACTTCATTTATAAGATAATTTATGGTGTCTTATTTAAGGTATTGTTAGCAAGACCATTTAATAACTTTCAGATAATTAATTATGTGATTAATGGTCTATAAAAAATGAAAACTAGATGATCATGGTAAGTGGACCTTCTCTTTTCCATCTCTCTGTGCTGCTAAAGTAATTATAGCAAATTTCAAAACATCCCATTGAGTTTTTTCCTAGGTAGGTCTTAGCAAAAATGTTTTATGTCAGAGAATGAGTAAAGGAATAAGGAAACAAGATAGACCTTCTGAAGAGAGAGTCTTCAAATCCAAGCAAACTTCCTACTGTGCAAACTTCCTACTCTCATATCAGCAACATATTTAAATCATTCCAGATTTGCTGTTTCCTTTTTCTACATTCCAAAAATGTATTCAGAATTCTCACATTGGATACTTAAGACTTGTCTAGTTCACCAAATATCCAAACGCCCAATATCCGTGGTAGTAGTACTCAAATCTATTACTATCTCAGGATCTAGATGTTATTTAGTTCATAGTTATAGATCATTGCAACCACTTCATGATTCAACTGTTTGTGCTTTTTTAAAAGTTATACATTTAGGAAGTAAAAGAGTAATAAAGAGCAGTGAGTAGAAAGACATAATTTCCACAAGAAGCTTTTTGAGTATTATGATATAAACACTTACTCTGAGAGACTGATTTTCTTAGTTTGCTTCTGGTTCAGAATGCAATCAGGTGTTGAGGAATTTGGTCTGACTCTTAGCTCATTAAGAGTCCTGCTAAATGGAACAAAAGACAGTGCAGCTAGCTTAAGTGAAGGTCAAAACCTGACGAGATCTAGCTGTTCTGGAGCTCATATCTTATGCAGTCAGCAAGACCATTGACACTCTGAAGCATTTAATACAAGGTAGCCATGGTTTAAAATAGCCTCTCATCCTCCCTGACCAAATGATTCTAGGACCTGCCATTCTACCCTTTCAGCTCCATAAAAGGGCCAGTGGTGAGATTTAATATCATTAATATTTAAGTAGGAGATGACCACTGAGAGCTCCACCAGGGGCAGTAATTAGAAGACTGATTTTTCTATAACTAGGTACCCACATATCTGACCTTGCACAAGTCATCATTTAGAAAATACTTTAACTTTCTCAGAATTAGGATATTATACAGATGTTAGATTTCTTGTTTTTGTTTTTCTTTCCCTGGGTACTAAATGAAAAAAAATATTATGTATTCGATGTCATGTAATTTAGAACTGTTGTTAGAATTCAGGCAAGGAAGGCAGAACTCTTCCTTATATCAATTTTTTTAATCCTTTATTCTTTGCCACATTTTAAACACCTACCCTAACAAACTTTTAAAAGGCTACTTTATAGATGTGTGTTGAGGTTTCCTATCACCAGCCTTTCTAGCAGATAGATCAAATGTGTTTATTTCAAGAGTTTATAAAAAGTTTTCAACAGCTAGTCTTCAGGGGTCCCCACTGTTCCAAGAAATAATTTGTTGTTATTCTTAGAAACATGTTGTTCTTCTTAGAGGCTCAGAAATTAGAGATGAGAAAGTTCAATTAAATTCATCTAGTTCATCTCCCCTGGGAATGCATGGTTGTTCCTTACATTATATTCTCTCTTGCTTTTTGAGGTTTCCATAATGTGTTCTCTGCTATAGAACCTATAGATCAGTGGTCTCCAAAGTGGGGTCCCTGGCATTACCCCAACAGGTGTGTGATCAACCAGTTGGAGAGAAGAAAGATGGGCCACATCCCACTTTGTCTTAGGTAGTCAGTTGAGGATTCGTCTCTAAAACAGTTACATAGCTGAACATTCCCTTACTCTGCCCCTTCTTCCCGCTGCACAATCTGTTTCCCCTGTTCTGTCCCCTCAGAGCAGTTATATATCCACTGTAGCAGCTAAGCAGTTATCAAAAGAACCACCTTCCCTTTTACTTCCCCTCTACCAGCCACTGTCCAAACCCCTGCTTTCCAGTGCCCCTAATGGCCGTGTCACATGCCTGCAACTCTAGGCCAGTCTCTGCTCCAGGGCAGTGACAGTAAGAAAGAACCCACCCTTTACTTATCTTTTCAAGTAGGACAGAATAAATTAATACATGGGATGAATAGGTTCAGATAGGTTCATGTGTACATTGTATAAGTCATCATATTTTCCTTCCTCCTCTAAACCCACCTCTGTTTTGTTGAGAGAACAACCATACTATCCTCAATTCATCACTTTCAGTCACCCCACATATCTAGGCCAATCTTATTTCTTTCTCTACGATTCCTCTCCAGGCTTCCATCCGGCAGCCTAGGTCAGATCTTTACCACCTCTCACTTGGCCTATCATAATGTCCTCTTGGTTGATCTTCCTGTCTCCAGTCTCTCCTCAATCCAATCCAGATGTTCACAGAACACCCAAAATGGTTTTTCTTAAGCATGAGCCTGACCATGTGGGAGCCCAACACAATACGATCCAGTGGTTTCCTAATACTTCTAGCATAAAATACTACATTTCCCATTTAATGTACTTTACAACCTGCTTCCATCCTACCTTTCCAGTCTTATTGTATAAATAATATTATTTAATTTCATCTTTATGTCATCCATTTAAAATTTCCATTTTATGTGTGTATTATATATGAAGTATTACCATAGCAATGCAAATGTAATTCACGTGTGTGTGGGTGGGTAGAGAGAGAGAGGGAGGGAGGGAGGGAAAGGGAGAGAGAGAAATGTGCATGATCATTTTTTTTTTTAACTGAGGAATATACAATCAAAAAAGAGATTTGGAGGTGACTGGACCTAGCCTTTCCTACCTATCCTTCCTAATTATTTTGTATCTTGGGGCACAATTCTTGCTATTCATACATGTTACGAATTTGGGGATTGTTATCATGTTCTTTGTTAGTCTTCAACTAATCAAGTATAACAATAGCACCTTATTTATTCACCATCATTAAGAATGAAGAGGATAGAATTTATTTTTCTGGATAAATGAATTCCTATAGAGACACAAAGACACTGAAAAGAAACGCCATTTTAGACTAATGTTTTTTTCTCAAAAATGATTCATATTTTCTTACATGCTTAAAAAAACCCCAGCCTAAACCTAAGTTAACCTTTTCTTGATAATTGAAGGCCATCATTTTTATGCTGTAATGACGGTGACACCCCTCAGGAGTTATTCAGGAGTGTAGGGCTATTTGTTCTGATATTAAACAGCCCCAGATTACTAAGCTTTTACAGATTTTTTTATTGCTTTTTTTCATTTACCTCAATATTACTTGCCATTTATTTTCAATATCCCTGCCTCTATTTTTTAAGTAAGAAGGACACTAAATTTTTCCCTTCCTTTGGATGTCATTTTACTCTGTAGTGTTCATTTCAAACCATTTTAGCATTGCTGTTTTTAGCACGTGTTTTCTACTTATAAATAACTCATATTTTGTGAAAGTAGGTCAGTCAGTAAGGTCAATTGCACATATCTTTAAAATTTCACAAACATGGGCAAAAATGTTTCTGACTTGATTTTATAGAGGTGATTTAGTGTAGTGAGAAAAGGATTTATAGACAGAGACTTGGATTGAAGTGTGGTTCCCTGTCCTGCTACCTTTATGACTGTGGTGTATTTTTGAGATGATATCTGTAAAGCACTTAGCATGGTGCCCGGCATGCAGTAGGCACTATATAAGTGCTCACTCCCTCTCTGTAGAGAAATCATTTAACCTCCCTAAACAATAATTTCCTCATCTGTAAAATGGCAGTAATAGTAATAATACCTACCTCCCGAGGCTGTTGTGAGGATCAAATCAGATAATAATTGTCAGTTGCTTAGCATCCATCTGTACAATTAATTTGAGCTGCTTTCCTCACAAAATAGTGAGAACAATATTTTATAAACTATATAGTGTTATATAAATGGTAACTGATATTATATTGCCTTTGTAGTCAATTTACAAACTCTCATGAAAATCTTTTCATTGTTTTATAATTATTCCTCATTTTTTATCTTAACTAAAAATGATATTGCCCATTATTCTCCAGACAGCTTTAAATGACTTCTGGCTGTTTCTAAAAATTGAATTCCCCCTTAAAGGATGAAAATTTGCTGTTAGTGATTTGGAACTGAGGATATCCATTAATACGGTTAGTTACAATATCACAGGACCATAGAATTTAATAAGTAATGGGGACATGAGTGACTACCTATTCCAGTCTATATTTGAAAGGATTCCCCGCTGTCATCCAGCTGTTGTTTGAGCACCAAGAAGAAGGGGAAACCCAGCAACTCTCAAGGTGTCTTATTATGCCTTTGGACAGCTCTGATTATTAGGACATTTTCCCAACATCAACCCCAAATTGGCCTTTTTGTAACTTGCGTCCATTGCTCCTGGTTCTGTCTTCTGGGATCAAACTGACTAAGCCCTCCCCCTTTTCCATATGACATCGCCTCAGTTATTTGAAGATTCTCATGTCTAACTGCCTTCCCCTAAATATCTGTAGTTCCTTCAGTGCATGCTCATATGACATAGAGTCATGTGTGCCGTGGTGACACACAGCAAAGTCCAAAAGATCTGGGTTTGAATTCTTCCTCAGATACTTATTAGCTGTGTGACCTTGGACAAGTCACTTAACTACTCCCAGCTTCAGGTTCCTTCCAGCCCTAAATATGTGATCCTGTGAAGCCTTCACTACCTTTGTTGCCCTCCTCTGGGTGTGCTCTTAAATGTGGAATGCAGTAATGATGATGGTATCACAAATGTGGTCTACCAAGTCTGAGCATAGTGGGGCTGTCCCCTTCCTGTTCCTAGAAGCTGTGACTTTCTTAATGAAGTTCTAGTTTTTTAAAACTAACAGATCATACATCTGACTCATTGAGATTACAATCTATGAAAAACCCTAGACCCTTTTCAGAACAACCACTTTCCTCCCATGCCTACCACATCCTGTAAACATTATAACCCAAAGTAAAATTTTACATATTTATCCCTATTGAATTTCATCTTACTAGATTGGGCTCATTGTTCTAGCCTGTCAGACTCTGTTCTGGATCCTGCCTTTGTGTGTTAGTTATCCTGTTCAACTTTGTGTTATTTGCAGATCTAAGGAGCCTACTACCATCTATGCATTTATTCAAGCTATTGGTAAAAATGTTCATTAGCACAAGGTCAAACACAGATCCCTAGGGTTCTCTAGAAACTTCATGCCATACTGCCATGTACCATTACTAATTTAACTAATTGTGTTTTTGTCTAATCCTCTTCTTTTTCAACCTTCTCCATCTTTTCCAAAGAACAGCATGGCATACTTTATCAAAGACTTTGCTAAACTATAGGTAAAGTATATCCATAATATTGTTGTCCTGCGTTATTAGGTCAGTAATCCTGTCCAAAAAGAAAAAGATGTGAATTGTAAAGTTGTTCAGTTAGTCAGTTCATCAGCAAGCATTTACTATATTAGACATTGGAGGAACAAAGATGAAAAAATGAAACAATTGATGCTATGAAGGAGCTTGTATCATATGGTAGGGACATTATTTACTTATATAGAGAGAGAGAATAAATGAGATAGAAATTTTTTTAAAAAGTGATGAGAGAGGACATAAGTAGTTGGCGGGTTCAGGAAAGGCTTCATGTGTGTCTGGGGCTCTTAAACATTTTTGTGACATGGACCACTTCAGCATCTGTTACCCTATGAACCCCTTCTCAGAGAAATTCTTTAAAAAATATTTTCCCTTCATCTCATGTATCTTGTTCATTTATGAGTCATTTGTTTTTCCCTCCCACCTCTTCCCCTACCCCACATTCCAGATTTAAAAAAAAAAATGCTAAACACTTATAAAATATAAGCATAGTCAACAAAAAAAAATTTTCCCACAGATTCCCAAATGTGTCTCATTCCTCATAGACACGATATACTTAAAATTTTTGCTTCATTTAGCTTAAAACTACACTATGACTTCTAAAACATCTTATGTGTTAGACCGTATTCCTCTCTCTGTCATAAGGTGGGCATGTCTTGCATCATCTTGCTCTGGAATTATAGTTGCTCATAGTTCTAAATCTTTCAAAGTTGTTTTTGCAACATTGATATTATAGTCTAAATTGTTCTCCTGGTTCAACTCATTTTACTGTGTATCAGTTCATAGATGTCTTCCCAGGTTTCTCTAAAACTTTCTTCATTTCTTACAACCAACAATGTTCCATTATATTCATATACTGTAGCATGATTTGTTCAACCATTTAGAGGGAATATTTCCAGTTTATTGCCACTACAAAAAGAGCTGTCATAAATATTTTTGTATATATAGGATCTTTTCCTTTTTCTCTGATTTCTTTGAGGTGTAGGCCTAGTATTGCTGGTTCAAAGAACATGCAGAGTTTTGTAACATTTTAACCATTCCAAATTGCTTTCTGGAATGACTATAACTAGTTCACAGCTTCTCCAACATTGCAACGAACAGGTAGTTTTCAAATGAAGAAATTAAAGCTATCCATAGTCATGTGAAAAAATGCTTTAAATCCTCCAACGTTGCATCAATTTACCTGTTTTCTTATGGCTCCTCCAATGTTTGTCATTTTTCTTTTTTTGTCGATAACAGATGCGAGATGTTTTAATTTTGTTTTAATTTGTTATTTTAATTTGCATTCTTCTAATTATTAGTGACTTGGAACATTTTTCCTTATAGGTATAATTGGGTTTTTTAACTTGAGAATTACTTTTTGCCATTGGGGAATGGTTCTCATATTCTCACAAATTTAAATCAATTTCTTAAATATCTTGTAAATCGAACCTTTATCTTTCCCCCAGTTAATTGTTTCTCTTCTAATCTTAGTTATACTAGATTTGTTTGTTCAAAACAATAAATAGCTTGAGTGGGACTGTAGAGTTTGGAGAAGATTTTTCAAGAATTCAAGAATGATGCATAAAAAGTTTCTTATTTTTAGAAAAGAATTTCAATGATTTTTTTTAAAACAGGAAAATAGAAGGGACAGTTTTGTTACTATTATGTTGAATTTCATATATACTTAACAATATGCAATTGATATAAAGTTCAGTTTCATTTAGAATTCATCCTCTTTTTGTTCTGTTTGAGATGCTCACATTTCAAAAATTCATAATTAATGAGAAAAAATTTTAATAAAAGGGAGAAACCAACAAAGAAAGATTCTGTTCTGAATGATTTTCACTTATAGGGAGGAATTTGTTGCTAAGTGCTGGAAATGACAGGAACTCTGGAAGTAAACAATCCCTCCCCCTCCTTTAGTTTGTGATGGGGCGGGCAATCTAGGCATAGTCGATCATGCACTCTAAATTTTGGGAAATCAGATTCTACTGTGAAGAGCTTTTAAGATTCGGATTACACAGTATTAGTGAACACTCTGTTTATTCCATTACAAAATCAGATTCAGTACAGTGTTCACAGTATCAACAATTTACAATATTATATACAATCTTCAGAACAAGGAGAATCTTAATATTATATCTTATTACAGAAAGGAACAAGGAACAAGAGAAGAATCAGCTGGTTTCCCTAAGGGAGAAACCAGCTTCACATTTTAAAGATTCAATCAATCCAGCTAAGGATTCAATCAATCAGTTAACAAAAGGAATGACCTAGTTTCCCTAAGAGGGATTCAGTCAACCAGTTAACAAAAGGAATGACCTAGTTTCCCTAAGAGGGAGTTAATTCAATCAACAATTCACAATATACTGATCTTCCACTCCTGGGACAACCATTAACTGTAGTTTCGAAATAAAGTTCTTAGATAACCTCACAG
>CM053593.1:59080106-59120739 GCA_028646575.1 Pseudocheirus occidentalis
AGGGATAGGAAGGAGGGACATATGATCACTGTCACAATATGTCCACTATGAAGATGTCCTGTATAATCACACCTACACAGCCTGTATTGAATTGGTTGTCCTTCCAGTGGGGGTGGGTGACAAGGGAAGAATTGAAAGAATCTAGAATTTAAAGCTCTGCAATACCTGCAACTAGGAATTTAGATATACAGGGGCTGGGGTAGGGAGACCCTCCCTGCCCTACCAGAAAGTTAGAGAGCAGACCAAGGGAGGGGCTCTACAGTGGGATTGCTATTTTGGAGTTGGGGTAGGGGAAAGACGGGGAGAAAATTTGCAATTCAAAAATCTCATGAAAATGAATCATGTAAACAAGAAACAAATAAAATTTATTACATAAAAATAATAATAATTTATATATATATTAAGGTTTGCAAACAGGCTTTATATGTGCTATCTCATTTGACTCTCACAGCTACCCTTTCAGTTAGTGGGTGACAACAGAAGGAATGGCTTAGATGGAGAAGGAAGGACTTTGAATTTAAGACTGGCATGATTACAAAACCATTGAAGACTTTTGAGCAGTGAAGTGAGATGATAAAAGTGATATTTTAAGATTTCTCACTTTTCCTAAGGATATGCCTTTTTGTTCCCTTTTTTAAAAGTATATTCTATGTAAAAATTAATATCCTTCTTTCCCTTTGTTTCAGGTTTGGTAACAAAGAGGAATACATGGCTTTCATGAATGATTTCTTAGAACATGAATGGAGTGGAATGAAGCGCTTTCTGCTGGAGATTTCTAACCCAGACACCATCTCAAATACCCCTGGCTTCGATGGCTACATTGATCTGGGCAGAGAGCTTTCAGTTTTGCATTCCTTATTATGGGAAGTTGTTTCCCAACTTGATAAGGTAAAGCAGGCTGGAAGCATAAAAGGGGAGATGGGAGATATGGACCCTTAATGTACCTGAGTATTGGAAATCCAGGGCATGAGACAGTGCCCCATTTCAGCTCTGGTTAAAAAGTTAATATTTGGCCCAGTGGTTCTAGGGGTAAGCAGGTTTGTAAGTAGAATGATTCACCCTCAGTATCTAACTGTGCTTGTTGCATATAATACAGTGCTCATTTTCCTAAATCTTAGTAGACAAAAGAAATAGAGGTGCAAATAAGAACACTCCTTGAGTAATAGTACATAGCAGTTAATATGTGCATTTGTAATAGTGTCCTGATGTTGGAAAAATAACGCAAAACATTCCTAGAACCTGATATTATGTGTAATAGTAGATCTAGAAATTTATGAAAGTTGTAGCTTGCTTGTTTCAGTCCTTCAGCAAACAGATATCAGATATTTGAGCATGAGTCTAATTCACACATGATAAAGTGAATCAAGACCACATATGGCTATTTCCAACAAAAGTGCTGATATTGTCACAAAAATGCTGAGGAAGTTATATTTAAATTAGGATACATTTCCCCATGCAAGTCAGAAAAATGGCTTTCATAATTGCTAATGCCACAGAGTCCATCTGGGATTTGAAAATCCAGGTGTGTTGTTTCTCCATAGGTGTGAATTAGACACATAGGAAGCAATCGTCATTTTAAGTAATTTCTTTTTCTGAGTGTAACCTCACTTGGAGGTTAAAGAAAATTACATTTTCTTCCATTCTTGATTAAGTTGCTATCATGCCAATCATTTTTTTACCTTTAGGAAATTGGTCAGGAAGAACAACCTCTCTAGAGGAGAATAACTCAATAGACTTTAGTTATCAATAAGACTCATGGCTATAATTATTTACTGTTGCATCTGTTTGTCACAGATACGATAGAAGTATGTATGGTATGTTAGAATAATTTCTAAAAACAAGCTTGTACTTGTTGTGATGAAGATCTATGCAGTTATTTTCCAACTATACCTGAATGTTTTGTATCTTGGATACAAAATTAAGATAACATGGGCGGTAAAATTTATTTACAAAGACCATTTCCTGGGACAACTTAAGCAATAGTGTATATGGCAAGAACCACAAAGCATCAGCTGTGCTCTGGGTCTACCTTGTAGCATTCACGTCTGTCCAAGTATATCTGAAACTTTAGCAACCGAGCAAAAACGATCCCTAGCCAAAATGTGACTTGGGGAGAAGAGAAAGAGGCATTGTGGTCTTCATATGACATGTATCCATTTGAACAGTATAGAGGAGTTTACTCCTGCTTCTTAAAGCAGTAGTTCTTAATTTGAGATCCATGCACTTGGGCTTTCTAAAAATCTTGATGGCTCTATTTCAGTATAATAGGTTTCCTTGGTAATCCTATATATCTTTGTTTTATACATTTCAAAGCCTTATTGGGAGAAGGAATGTGTGGAACTCACCAGACTTCCAGAAGAGTCACAAAAGCAAGAGACCAAGAAACCCTGGCTTAGACATATACCAAAACTAAAAGAGTTCAGTTTAGCTTGTCTTATTCCCCTTTAAGGTCACTGCCTTAACAGTCCAGAGGTCCTATTACTTGATAATGAGCATTCCTGAGAAAGGTTAGGGGAAAGAAAGCTGGCACCAAAAGATTATTATTGTCCATTGCAAAAAAAACTTCAGTGGCGTATGGGATATTTTGTGAAACAGTATTAGCTTAATCTGGATGATGTATTAAAACCTTTACTGTGTAAATTTGCTTCTTCTGCACTAATAATGATTTAATCCTAAGAATCTGGGCTACACCTAATAACATTGCCTGGTTGCTGTTGATATGACCTTGTTGTACAGATATTTGTTTTACTGATGCACATTCAGATGGCAAAAGAATAGGGTGCCCAGCATAAAATAGGATATTAAATGTTAATGCCAACCTTGTGCCCCTGCAGTGCTCTCTTGGACCCTTGATTGCAGCACTTTCTTGTATGTTGGCATGCATTTCTTTTCCCACATGACTCCTTAACCTTGGAAGTTCCATTCAGCTGGCTGATCCTTTAGCCTTTGAATTCCATTTTATTACGTGTTTGGTTTGCCTCATTCCTCCAGCCCATCTTGACCTATTCTACCCCCACAGATTTAGTCTGCTTTGCATGCCCATTTTAAGTTGGAATGGCAATATGGTTGTATTAAGCATGTCTTTAAGGTTTTTTTTGCATTAATCCTAATTTATTTTCTATTTCCTTTCTTTCCTCAATGTTGCTGCACATCTTGTTTCGTCTCTTCACCTCGTCACCATGGTTACGCTGCTCCATAACAATGCATTATGAACCTGCCACACCCACATGCAAAAATTTACCCTTCCTTCCAACCTTCACCCCTCTATCAATGTGCATCATCCTCCCTCCCCCCAAAAAAAACACGGTGGATGTCCCGATGCTTACTATCCAATCAGGGTGAAAATTCCTTCCTACAGGCGACTGTGGCAAAATTGGGACCACTTCCTCGTGTTCTCGCTGATATTACTAAGTCTCTGACTAATCCTACACCAATACAGCAGCAACTGAGACGTTTCACTGAACATAACTCCAGCCCAAACGTCAGTGGCAGTCTTTCCTCAGGGCTGCAGAAGATATTTGAGGACCCTACCGACAGGTATGAAAGAGGGAAGATTTCAACTAAAATATCAAAGACATGAAATATCAAGGGAATGGCTTTAATTCTAGAAAATAAAGATTTACTGAACTTTGTATAGCCTCCTAATATCATGCATATAGCAGCTGCTCCTCTGGGCCTTAATTGCTTCAACTATAAAATGAAGCAGTTAGACTAGCTGGATAATCTCTAGGGTTCTCTGAGTGCTAACATTTTATGACTTGGTGATTGAGTGAAGAGGAGGGGCCTTCAGTGATCTTCTTATCCCCATATTTTATCTATCTCCCAACAGTAGTAATTAGACAGTAAATCCCGAAGGAGAGAGCAAATGAAACTCTGGTCCCAGTAATATTGAGTTCTAGGTAATTATGGATGAGGAGGGAACACAGAAAGGAAGACAGAGGGTAAGACCTAGAAGGTCAGCAGAGAGATTTTGTCCTATTAAGAAAAACTGGGGAAGAAATGATAGGTAAAAATCAAGAGGCTTGGGAGGGTTAAAGCCATACTTGAACATTAATCAGAAAAGCAGTGAAGTAATGGGAATAGATTTCCAAGAAGTGGGTCTGTCCCTTTGGAGAAAACTACAACGATGTAATATATTTTGTCTTCAAAATCAGCTTATTATGAAATTCAAATTTGGAGAGAAAAATATGTAAAGAGAATAATTGGTCCCATGAAATTTCAGAGGTTGTCATAGCTGGTGTGAATTGCCTGGGTTCTTGCCTAGGTGGTAACTCAGAATCTCTTTTTTATCCACAGTGATTTGCACAAATTAAAGTCTCCAACCCAGGAAAACACAGATAGCTATTTTAGAGGTAAAACATTACTGTTGGTTCAGCAGGCATCTTCTCAAAGCATGACTTATTCAGAAAAAGATGAAAAAGAAAATGGACTTCCTAATGGAAGAAGCATTTCCCTTATGGATCTTCAGGACCCCCATGCTGCTCAAATGGACCATGCATCCATCATGCTGGATGTGCCCATGCGTTTGACCGGCAGCCAGCTTTCCATAACCCAAGTGGCCAGTATCAAACAACTTCGAGAGACACAGAGTACCCCACAGAGTGCACCCCAAGTGAGGAGACCTTTGCATCCTGCCTTGAGCCAGCCAGGCAGCCTCCAACCCCTATCCTTCCAAAACCCAGTTTATCACCTCAACAACCCCACCCCATCCATGCCAAAGGCCTCTGTGGATTCCAGTTTGGAGAACTTAAGCACTGCCAGCTCCAGAAGCCAAAGTAATAGTGAAGATTTCAAACTCAGTGGACCCAGCAACAGCAGCCTGGAAGACTTCGCCAAGCGCAGCACCCAGAGTGAAGACTTTTCGAGGAGGCACACAGGACCAGATAGACACATACCTCTTGCCCTGCCACGGCAAAATAGTACTGGGCAAGCACAGATCCGCAAAATGGACCAGGCCGGGCTGGGCGCCCGAGCCAAAGCCCCCCATTCCCTGCCACACAGTGCTTCCCTCCGCAGCACGGGAAGCATGTCAGTAGCTTCCGCGGCCTTAGTGGCTGAGCCTGTACAGAATGGAAGCAGGTCCCGGCAGCAGTCCTCTTCCTCCAGAGAAAGTCCTGTCCCCAAAGTGAGAGCAATCCAGCGGCAGCAGACACAGCCGGTAGGAGTGGACTTTAATGCGGTTTTTGCGATAATCTGTACAATCTGTTAGATAGGTTCTAACAACGGCAGTTTGGATCAGAGAGTCCAGTTAAAAAATAGGGTGCTTGCTTGATGACAGTTTCTGCTGTTAATGTTAAAAAAAAAAAAGGTTAAACTAGATCATGTCTGGGTAAAGAAAAAGAGATTTAGAACTAGAAAGAAAAGCCGAGTTCACTCATTCCCCTTCAGGGCCTCCTCTGCCCAAGTACTGAGTGGGCTTCACTTCTTTACAAACAGTCATGTCCTCCCTGGTATTCAGTCAGGTGTGTGGCACAAAGGGAGTGAGGAGACCTGCCCAGCAGCCACCCGGCCAGCTCAATTATATAAATTCTGCAAGTAGAGGCCGCACCCTCTTCATTTTCCTTCAAGCTTATAGGAGTAGGGTGTGCATCTAAGAGTCCTATTTGTTCTGCTGGGTCCTGCCTTCCTTCAAAGCTCCCTCTGGAAAGGCCAGCAGCCCCTTGAGCTTTTTCCTGGAAGTGGTAAGAAAAACAAACAGCTGAACACAAAATGGTAAAGGTAATGAATCAGGATGATGGAAATTCAAGAAACAGGTGGTTGGACTCTTAAGAATTTTAAAACCACAGCTGTTTCTCTACATGGGCTTAGCCCAAGAAATATTCACACCCACACTTAATATGCTGAAAACCAAGAGAATCGCTACCCCCAGCTGTTGGCCAACACACACAATCCTTTCATGTTCTTTACATTTCACAGTTTGAATCAATAGGGCATATTTTACTATTTGAAATAAATTAATTACCTGGAAAATACAGGTACATGTTGCTTTTTAAAGAAAAAGTGATCCTGAAGAATTTTGTACAATTTTTTTTAAAGTCTAATCCTATTTTAAAAGATACTAGGGAAACTGAGAATTCCGTGACATATCATTTCATAAAGTCAAGAACTCTTTTTTACAAAGCAAATTAATTGTTAATTTGTTAAATTGTTAATATTGAAAAAATCAACACACCTCAAATCCACACAAACAACAACAAACCCTTATGTTATTTGCTTGTAAATTGTTATTGTAAAATACAGGCAGTTTTGATTGACAAACGTTTAAAATTTGGGGTTGTTTATAGAGATTTTGTGAGTTCAGACATGATAGAAGAGGGAAAGAACTGAACATCAGGGGCAGAAGAGGTGGAGAGGAGGAGAGGGTCAGACTCCCCCACCCCCAGCAAGCCAGCCCCAAAAAAGTGGCCTACCTGGGGCAGCATTAGGGCACTAACAGGGGAGGACCACCAGGAAGAAGAAGAAGGAGGGAGAATGCCAAATACCAATTTGATCTTCTTTAAGATTTCACATAGATCTAATGGGGAGGGAACATTTCCACTGGTTTTTCCTCCTAAGCCACAGGAACTCCTCTTCCCAGGACCCACAGTTCAGCCTTATACTGTTAATGCTGCATGTAGTTCAGCTACATTATAAGTCAAATATTCCATGGTGGCTCTGTAGAGAACCTAACCATTATGTATAATAATCAGCTTGGACACAAACTTTGGTCACACAACCCATTGGTACGTTGCAAACAGCCCACAATTCTCTTTCTTGCCTGTTCTGAGCTCTCACTACTATACCACTTGGGGTTAGGGTGAGCAGATAGGGTCTGGGTGAGGGTCATTTCTACAGTAGATGGCAAGGGCTGATGTGGTGCTCTGGGGAGGCATTTTTATGCCACTCATTAAGACATTCCTCTCCTTTTGTTCTTTACCTACTCTTGCCAGCCTCATTAGTTCATGAATGAATGAATGAAAATGAATGACAAAGCATTTATTAAGCACTTACCAGTGCCAAGCCTGGTCCCTGCAGTTTGCTTACTGAAATTCCCACTCATCTGTCAACTCTGTCTTTTTCTACCCAGCCTATTTATTTTCTGTTTCCCAAGTCACTTTGGAATATTGGGGATGGGGGTGGGGGTGGGATGCTGTTTTTAATCTTTTCTTTCTTGCTGGCTCTTTGCTCTATTGTGAAATCTCCAGAGTTCTATAGTCAGCATTTTTTCCAAACAAATTCCTCTACATATTTTTAATTGCAAATTATGTTAGGGAATTCTTTTCTCTCTGGAAGTGGAGGATTTCTTTGTGGGGTTTGTTTCGTGGGTGGCAGTAATTATCGGCAGCTTTGTCTTTAGCAAGTTCTACTTATTTCTCAGCACTGAGCAGTATATTATTTGGCTAAGATTTACTGGCTTCAGTCTTTTCTATTTAGTAAGTAGGAGGGAACAAAATTTCTAGTGAGAGAGTATTCCAGTGACAGAATTTTTGTCCTTAACATTTTGTACTACAGCCTTGTTGTTCCTGAGAGAACTGTTTTCTCATATTTTGACCCTTATGTTTCCATGAGCCTTTTTAGGAGTTCTTTTTCATTCTTGTCCATTTTTCCCCTGAAATTTTATGCATCATTTACACATAAAATGGTCTATTCTGTTTTATATTCATCAGTTGTTCACATTCAACATACAATCTGAATTTAGGGCTTGAAACTTGACAAATATATGCTACCGACAAGACTAGTGAAGTTTTAACCTTTGAACATTGAAACTACCCCATATTCAATCTATTCGGTGGCTCTTTTTGATGATTATTTTATGTGTTTAATTAGGGCCCTTATGTTCCTATTTTTGGCGTGATGTTTACTTGCATGTACAAACCAAACCTTTTCCAAGCTTGTCAAGAAGCTGAAACCAACTAGTCTTTCTTACATCTAGTAAATATAAGCAGAGAACAGAGAAGTCTCTTGTTCTATGACTTGGATGTAACTAATACTATCAGTCAAAGTGCTGTATAAAGAATTGTCAAGTCCTTATGCCCTAAAGCTTTTTCTCATTTCCCGCCCTGCCCCCACACACACACATAGGAAAAAGCACATACGGTCTTTTACATTTAAACATGTTATCCCCAATTTTGTTGAATGGGAGCTGGGATAACAGTTTTTGCTACCTACACAATTTAAAAGGGAGTTGAAAGGCAAAATTTTCTGTTGATTTTTAAATAATTGGACAAATAAATCATTTAGGAGCACCCTGGTACCAATCAACAAGAATTTGCTGTGTGCATATTAATGTAAACTACAAAAAAATAAAAAATGCGGGCCTGGCCCTAAGGGAGACTGGAAGATGCAGTTTATGTTGGTGAAACAATTAGAGAAAGAGAGGGCAATGTTTACTTAGAAGCCAAATTGTGTGTATAGACTTAGGCAAGTACTTTAAAGAACTCAGAGAAGAAAATGAAGTCTTTAGGATCCAGAATAATCAGGGCAGCCTGCATGGAGGAGACTGAGATTGAGTTAGGCTTTGACAGATGAGAAGGATTTAGGAGAACAGTCTGCCTTTTCAAAGAAGCCGAATTTAGATTTAAGTAAGGAAAAACCTTCTCAATCAATAGAGCAATTCAGAAGTACGATGGGCTTCCTTGGAAGTTAAGGGATTTCCCCTTAGTAGAGAAAAGATGAGATGACAACTTGCTAAATTTGTTGTAGAAGAGAAATGGTTAGGTATGAGTTGCTTACAGCTTTGTGATCTTGTGAGGACATGCTGGGCAAAAAGATGAATAAAAGCATGAAGTGAAAATGAGCATTTTGAATGTGAAGAAAAGAATTAAGTTTTGTTTGATGTATTAGGAAGTAATGAATGAGAAGGACAGTTGAATAGGAGGGAACTCCTATTGCCTTTTATGTAATCTCTTCAGGTGACCTGGTAAACCCATGGGCTGACAGAACCATTTTTTATCCAGAAAGCTGTATTTTACTATTATATAGCTTCAGTGAGAGTAACAAATCAACCTTGTTTTTTAGAGTTTCCTCTTGGATAATTCAGACCTTTAGCCTGCCTAACAATTCAGTCTCTAAAGGCTAAGACCTGTCTTTCTTTATTACTGTCACATTCCATCCAGTCTTTCCAATGCATTGCATATACTCAGTAAATAATCTCAGTGATGAGCCACTATCTCACCAGATTTGGTTAATAAGGTAAAAAGGAAAAGTGATTGAGTTGGAATGGGGACTTTTATTGGTTTGAGCAGTTACACTATTTCAAAAACTTTTTACGAATATTATTTGTTAAATAGGATAGCTCAGAACATTACCTGGCACATGGTTGTTGAGTTGTTCAGTAGTGACTGGCTCATCATAACCCCATACACCATACTGTCCATAGGGTTTCCTTGGCAGAGATACTGAAGTGATTTGCCATTTCCTTCTCAAGTGAATTTAGGCAAACAGAGGTTCAAACAACTTGCCCACACAGCTATAAGTGTCTGAGGCTGGAGCTCAATTCAGGTCTTCCTGACTCCAGGCCCAACACTCTATCCACCATGCCATCTAGCTGCCTCCTCCTGGCATGTAGTAGGCACTTAATAAGTGTTAGTTGACTGACCAGATCTCTAGGAGGCAGCAGGGGAAAGGGATACTGGGAGGAATTTTGATAATGTTAAAAATAAAACGAAAGATATTTTTTAAAGTTTTTTTTAAACCTTTTTACTAGGAAAATCCCACAGTATCTTAGCAAAGCAGCTAGCAAAAAGTAGTCCAAAGTTTACTAACCTTGAAATTGTTCTTTTAAAAAGGAAAACTCGTGCATACTACTACCCTTTGGCCTTCCAGGTCTATCCATGTATAAGACAGAAACTTTAAACCCCGTTGCTATGGTGGGCTTGAGCCTGTTACTGCAAAGCAGTTCAGTGGGGTCTTCTATGAAACCAGTAAGGAGAGACATGTGGTTTACAATCCCAGGGAGCCCTGGTCCTGGCTGCCACTGCCCAGACATTGAGGTTTAAGACCCTTTAATTAGGTACATTTGTTTTCTTAAGATAGTAAAAGAAATGGCCTTTAAGGAGTATGATCAGAGGACCACTCCCTAAGCTTTGAAAGGCCCACCTCTTCAGGGACAAAGTCATGTTGCCAACAAAGACAGCCTAAGCCACATTTTATACTGGATCTTTGAGGGCAATGTCACCAAAAGACATTTACATGCCGCCTCTGTCTTCCCTCAGCCCATTTCTGATCATTCATTTTTAAGACCAGTGCTTCAACCCAACTTTAAGAATGAATTGGAAGATAGTATAATGGAATGAATGGAAAGTAATATAAATTCTCATATTCTCCATCTCTGTGGAACAGATGGTTCCCCTCACTTGATAGATGAAGAAATATTGATCCCCAGAATAGAAAGCTATCTTGATGATAAAAAAGAAAAAGACTAACCTTTAGATCTTACACCAGGCCTTATTGGCTTAACTCCAAAGAAGCAAAACCAGATCTATTACAGAATATTTGAAAACAGGGTGCAGTCAGCTCTTTGAATCTTGCTTTATATTTTCTGTGAAAGTCTCTTACTTTCATTATAGTGGCCAAAATCCTACTGATCCTTAGGCCAGTGAACAACATTTTAAGGACAAATCTTTTATTTGAGGAGGAGAGCTGGGATAATACATATCTGTATTAATTGGAACAAAAATCTTTTCAACCTGTTGTGTTCTTTTAGAGATAGGTATTCCCACTCATGGTTTTGAATGAATTAATTAGTGAAAAACCATTTTTAAGTTCCCGCTATGTGCTAGGCACTGGGGATACAAAGACAAAAGTAAGAACATTTCCTGTCCTCACGGAATGTACATACTTTTGGGGGAGACCATACATGGAGTGATGGCTAAGGAAGAGAGGTTTGGGGTTTTGTTTTTTTCTGAGAAGACTGTGAAATGGTGAATGAGGCCATTCCTTTTTAGGAACAATGATAGAATTAATTGGAAGAGCCAGAGGTGGAAAGGAATAGAGGTTGCTAGAGTGGAGGTGGGGCAGATGGATGGATGTCCAAGGTAGGTGGATACGAGGTATGGTCTAGGGCCAGCTAGATGTAGCCTGTTAGGCAAATTTGCATTTAATTACTAGCCAGTTAAATTTAATCCTAGGGAAAATTCCAAGCTGAGTAAATTATTTCATTCAGGGAGGAAGTCATGTCTCTGGTGGGGAGCATAGGGCAACAGTAGGGTGGGTGGCAGGATGTTTGGGGTTGGTAGATGTGAAGCATGGTCTGTGACCATTTAGATATTCTCTAGAAAAGTTTGCTTTCAAAAGGATATAATTTAGAACCAGAATCATAGTGACACATTTATCTGAGAGGAAAAAAAAATGTTATTTCTTCTAAGAAGAAATGCTAAATGTTAAACACACCAGTTGGTAATCTTTGGTAAATCCTTATAATTATTTCTGATGCAGGTTCAGTCACCTGTAGACTCTGCCACAATGTCTCCAGTGGAGAGAACGGCAGCCTGGGTTCTGAATAATGGCCAGTATGAAGAAGATGAAGAAGATACTGAGCAAAATCAAGATGATGTCAAGCATGCAGAGAAGGTAGAGTCTAGAGTGCATCCTTCCTGACCTGATTACCCCAAGAACAATGGGCTTGGCAGCATGTGTGTAAGGTCCAAGGCCAAGGTCATGCTTAACCTTTGCATCTTTGCAGAGAAACACCAAGTTTCACATCCAGAGGCTGGTTCTGAAAGAGAGAGGAAGAGCATGTGAATGACTCAGTGAAAACCTGTCCTTACTGCTTGAAAAATAGCTCAGATCTCATATTATGGGTGATGGGTCAGTAATGTCATCTTTACATAAGGAAACACATGCTCTGGTTACAGATGACAAAAATCTAGGACTAATGGGTGGAATTTAGTGGAGGTTCCCTTCCCATGATGGCTTCTTATATAGTAGAGATGTTGGTTCTTTCTACCCACCCTTGCCCCATCTCCAGATGTGCCATATTTGCTGAAGATAAATTTACTCACTAAACATTTTATTGTATTTTATATTTTTAAAACAAGTTAGAGGGAGGCAATATTCAGCCCAGTGCAACAAAGAACTTCCCAGCAATTACAGTTCCCTAGAATTAGAATGGATCATGTTGAAGAGGTGGAAGTGCTGGGTGGTATGGGGATCTCATATGAGTCCCTATTGGGTTCTTGTCTGGAAAAGAATTTCAATAGGATCCAAGCTGTCTTTTATAAAGTTATAAAGTTTATTGATATGCTGTCTTAGTAGCTGGCAAAAGAAATAGGGGGACCTGCAAAGTGCAGGGGCTTAGGTAGAGTTATAAAGTTTTATGCTCTGCAGTGGGCAGGAAAAAGTTAAGGAAATAGCCTGCAAAGAGTTTGGGCTTGAGGGGCAGGATGTATAACCCTAAAACTGTCAGTCAAAGGATAATTATGCTAACTAGGTAGGCAAAGGGTGGAGTTAGGGAGGAGTTGGAGAGTGGTCTAGGAATGGTCAGTACTTAAAGGGACATGCAGTTTTTTATCAACTGCGCATGCAAATTACCCATGATTCACTGGTAAATTCTTTAGGGTTGGATGAGAGGGAGCTTTGGTTTTGAGCTTGACATGTCAAAGGCCGCTTATGGTCAAAGACGAATGACATGTGTTCAATATGGCTGTTGGGAGGATAATTTTGATTATTTCCAGGTCTGGGAACTAGACTGATTAGGGATATAGGAGGTGCCATTTTGAGACAGAGTTATCTCCTGATAAATTTGCTCAAGGCTTTTGGGTGCAGCTGGGCACTTAGAGCAAAGGAGCTACTTGTTTCTCTAAAGGTTTGTTTATAGAAACTTTTGAGACTTTTCCCAGGGACTTGTTTCCAGGAAAATTTCTAGCTAAGGGAAGACTTTCAGGCTGGGGGAAGGGGAGAAGCAGGATTTATGCCTTTATGGCAGGGGGAAAGTGTGACTTTTACAACTTAATTGCACAGGCTTGTTACAAACTGATATTACATGCATAGGTACCCAAGCATAAGGGAGATTTTTACGAATTGGGGTTATAGACAAAAGCATCCCAAACCGCATCAATGTCATGGAGAACTGTGTTCCCTGTCACTAACAATGTTTAAGGAGAATCATGAACCAACCGCTCCATTAGGGATATTATAGAAAAGATTCCTCTCACAGGAGGAGATGTTGGACTAGATACCTAGATCCTTCCAGCACTTATATGACATTCCATTCTGTTGGAGTTGCTCAGCTTTAACATCTGCTTATTGATGTCCTCTCGATCTCATGGCCTTTGACACTTCTTCACACTGTATTTCTGCTATTCTGCTATCCATTTCCATTCGGTTTATGTTCATTTTTAGTGTTTATACAAGGCAATTCTGTTTAATGCAGCAGTTCAATAAGCATTGATTAAGTGCCTGCTTCTGCCAGGTACTGCATTAGTGGAAAGTAGGGGGGCTGGGGCGGGGAGAATCTTGGCGGAATACAAAGACAAAGACAAAACAAGGCAAATTAGAAAATTAAGTACAACACACACACACACACACACACACACACACACACACACACGACCTGGGCCCAGAAGAAGGGCATGGGCATAAGAGGGCATGGGTCTAATATGTTTTAAGAATCAAATGAGAGAACATGTACAGCACTTTGCAAATTTTAAAGCATTATAGAAGTGCTAGCTTTTATTTCATTGTTCTTATTATTTCAGAGACTTCTAATGCAGGTGATTAATGTGCAGATCTTTTCCCCTTGTGGATATCGGACTTTTAACGTATTCTCAATAATTGGTTAAATAAGCTTTTATGAAATTAGATAATGTCTTTGCTTCCATCTGAATACTGAACTAAAATTAGATGAAGTTTGTAGAAACTGGTTGGTTTAATTTACATGAGGGCAGCTAGTAGTGCAGTAGATAAGGCGCTTGATATGGAGTCAGGAAGACCTGAATTCAAATCCAGCCTCAGACACTTACTAGTCATGTGACCCTGGGCAAATGACTTAACCTTTGCCTCAGTTTCCTCAGTTGTAAGATGGGGATCAGTAATAGCATCTATTTCACAGGGTTATGGTAAAGATCAACTAAGATCACATTTGTGAAAAAAAAAAAAGCTCTTAGCATAGCTCCTAGCACATAGTAGGTGTTATGTAAATTATCTTCACTTCTCTTAAATATCTCATCAGGAGACGGACAATGCTACCGTAACATTAAGTCTGTGATGAGCTTTAGCAGGTCCACAGAGCGGAGAATGTTCCTGCGGGAACTGAGTGTTGTCTTTCTAGTCTCTTGAGAAACAAACAGAACTCCAGTTCACCTCCCCTTCTCTCCAATGCCATTCCTCATCTGCTCTAGTACGAACAGGAAATCGCAAAGTTGAAAGAACGTTTGAGAGTGTCGAGCCGGAGGCTGGAGGAGTATGAGCGAAGGCTCCTGGTGCAGGAGCAGCAGATGCAGAAGCTGCTGATGGAGTACAAAGCCAGGCTGGAGGACAGTGAGGAGCGTCTGCGCAGGCAGCAAGAAGAGAAGGACAGCCAGATGAAGAGCATCATCAGCAGGTAAGGGGGAGAAGGCACAGGCAACCGCCAAAGGCAGCCCCTGTCAGTGCTGGAGCAAATACCAGATCAGATTTCAAAGGAAAAGAAAAAGTCTTTTTTTTTTAAATTCCCTTTCAACTGCATTTACATCCAGTGTTTGCCCTCTTGACTCCTTCTTTACTCATGATGCTTTCCGGGTGTGAAGCTCCTTAGAAAGCCAGAATTGGCTTTGTCACTTTCTAAAATGCATTTTCTTTAAAACAAAAGGAAACAAATCTTGAAATGACTTCTTTGGTAGGTCACAAAAGAGAGAGGCCTCAGAAGAGCCTCTGCATGCTCCTGCTTTTGTAGTTAGCCTTCACGTGGGAGGACAGTCCTTTGAGCAGGAGAGCCAGCTATCTCTCTTTTTGTTTTATAAACACCACCACCACTCGAATGCCTTTGAATTTGGCATGATCTCCTTCCTGAAGCCACTTCTGTGGTCTTTATTCACTCTGGCTGTTTCCACAGAGAAGACAGCAGCACTCTTTATTTTAAAGGCAGTAACAAAGGAGTGTGCGTAGTGGAGTATTCTGAAGAATAAGTACCATTGTCTCTCATTTTATGCATTATGTGTTTTCTTCTTTGATTATGTGAATGCTCTCTTCTTGACGTATTTCAGGCTAATGGCTGTTGAAGAGGAATTGAAGAAGGATCATGCTGAGATGCAGGCAGTTATTGATGCAAAGCAGAAAATCATTGATGCACAGGTGAGAGGCTTCGAATCTGACTGTGAGGCATTTGTCTATAGTAACTTTTGTTCCCTGTTAGCAAATGCCAGGGCAAATGCTAAAAAAAGTTGATAAGAAATTCTCTGACAATTATCTCTTTTCAGCCCTAAAGGGACATTGGTTGGCTACATGACCTGCATTATTTTTTTTTCTCCTCTATATTGGAGAGTAACCCATTAATAGAGAACCCCAGCACTAGTGTACTTGGAGCAGTTACCCCAGAAACCTGTCCTTGTGCATTATAAGGTTAACTTCTTTTCTTGTGGAAGTGGTTAGATCCCCAAGGTATAAAGAGGATGAGGGCCCTGCATGTGTCTGGCTTGCGACCTCCACTGACCATCGCTTGGCTGTGAAATTCACAATCTTGTGAGTCACGTCCACCATGCCATAGACTGTTAGCCCATAGCAAATGCAGGATAGCTGGGGGAAATGAGGCAAACCAGTGACCCTGCTCTGTGTTACTGTTTCCCTAGCCCTGCGTTTGGCAGCAGTCTTTGGGCTTAGCTTGGCTCCCCTTCTTTGTTGGCGCTCTGCTTAAAGGACCTCTTTTGGTAACCCTAAAAGGCATGAGGTGATGAAATCACACATTGAATCCCTGCCCACTGTGACTTGTTCCTGGGATGCTTATGGGATAGAGGCCGCCAAGAGAACCTCCCATGTGTTATAGAACATCTGTACTCAGAGCAAAATCTGGGAGACAGGAAATACATCTAACTTGCTACTTCCTTTTTTTTTCAGAGCAAGGATTATTTTCTCTAAGAAGGCAGGTGAAGTTTTGGTAATTGCTGCTCTGGCAGCTGGAGACTGTTATCTCCCTGAGAATGCTTCAGTCAGCTTTGCATTTCTCCAATTTCTCCAATACCATCCTAGGACTAGGTTAGAAATGCACATATCATCACATGTGTTACTCTGAAATAAAAACATGAGCAAGGGCTGATCCATGCTCCACATCCACTGCTCCCTTCCCTGAGCAGCCCTCACCTTCTAGGGTCCTGGTAGGTCCCAATGTTCTTCCATTCGCAGTATAAAACACAGGGAAAGCATCTCTCCTAGGGACTCCTCATCAGGTCAGTCGTGTAATTTAGAGTGTGAGGTTTCAAGCACAGCCAGTTTTTCCAATCACATTCAAGTGATTGGAGAGTGAGGTTGAAAAGTCAGGTTCATCATGTGACTTCTAGCTCTCTCTCAGAGGGTCCCACTAGTGTAGAGTCTGAGGGGAGAGGTCAGCGTGTTTCCTTGTAATCAGAACAGCTCCCCTAAATGTTCTGAACCCTGGTCTCTACAGTGAAGCAGTAAGCTCTGTAACTCAGAAGAGAAGCTTGATACAATTCTAAAGTTATTGTTTACCTTGCTAAATCAGCTTCAGAAACCAGCACGAGCCACCTTTGTCATTTTGTTTTGTGGCAAAGAGAAGTGGCTCAGAGGGCTAAAGAAAGAAGTCAGGCTCAAGAAAGCAAAACTTTGTCAGTAATGCAGCCGGGTCTGAGATGTGGGTTTGTAACAGAAATCACCTGTTCACCTACAGAGTAGTTTTCTGCTCTCAAGGCTAATTCATCATTTGTTTCTGAAGATACCTTCTCCCCATTCCAACCTCTAAGGCTTAGTGTGGGGTTATACATCAAGAGTAACAGGCAGAAAAAGTCAAAGGGAAAGAAATCTGAGTTTTGGATCTTGATACTCTGAAGATGGCCATTTAGAATCTACATGGCAGAGAGTGCAGAAGGTCTCAAAATACAGAAATTAATGAATTGATCTTTTATGCAATACCTAAACTAGAGAATAGTTCTGAACCAAATTTTAAGTGTCATATTAGCGACTTTAAGACTTCTTTTTGCCAACGTCCATTTTAGTGATCTCAGCTGTAGCTTGCACTTCCTCTTCCAAACCACCTGCTCCCACTGCTTCCTCTTGAGCCCGAGCAAGGGATGGTGCTAGGGGTGGGAGAAACATGGCATAAACCACACTCACTAAAATTAGTGGGACACAATGGCACTGCATCTTAAGACACACCGATTAATTGACATCTTGTTTTTGTTAAATATAAGTAAATTACTAATTCATGACAGAAACCAAAACATGATAAAGTCTTAGAATCTGAGTTCGAAGGGAGTTGAGAAAGCACTACATGAAGACCCTGCCCAATGCATTAATTCCTTAAAACATTAATTCTATAAGAAGACCAGTCTCTGAAGCCCCTAAAAGATATCTGAAGGTTCCTAGTGGCTCCTGAGGTATATTTTGACAACTGCTTTATACAGATGCCAAATACTGTTGTTATAAATGCCATTACAAAGACAGCTTCTGTGAGTAACAGACATTTCCAAGTAAATGGTCTTGTCTTGGAGAAGAATTGCACGTTATTAAAAAGAATTGAGACTATCCCATGGAGTTTTCTGTAAAAGTTCTTGTGTACTGATAGATTCCTTAAATTAATTCTCTCAGAAAAGCTTACACCATCAACTGGATTCCAAAGCTTTGCAAGAGTAAAAAAAATCATCTCTTCTGGCATCAGAGTCAGTGGTAGAATGTAAAATCCTGGAGGTCAGGGCCTACTTTTTGTTTTTGTCTCCTTAGTACAGTGCCTTGCGTGTATACTAGGTACTTGATATTTATTGAATTTAACACTTTTGTTGAATTGAAAAATTGTTTGGAGATGAAAATGTCCTGTGGAGGTGAGCAGTGCTGTGTAATATCTGACGTTTCCCTTAATGTCCCTCAGGCAATGTTCCCAGTAGTATAAAGAGAGCAGCTACATAGGTAAGAGTCTTACTTAGGCTGGGCCACCTCACTACCCCAAGTCCATTGGGCAAATGTCTAGGAAATTACCTGATATCTATGTTTGTCTTTTATCTCTTCCACCCACTCTGTGCTTAATTTGCCCCGCAGTCCTGTCAAAAAGGCTTGGGTTCAGATCCTAAATTCGGTCTCCCTCTCCACAAATCAGTTGGTTCTACTAGACCTGTGGTACAACTTCAGCCAGGCCGTCTTGTTACTGATGCAGCATAAGGACGAGCTTTGTGACCAGACAGTGGACGGTTCACTTTTCCCTGACATTATCATACAGGAAATCAGGGGCTGTGGAGAGGACAGCCCTGGTTCAGACACTGCTCCCATCTTTCATCTCCCAGTGTGGGTAGAGCGCATTGTCACACCTAGCACCATGAGGCATCGCTAGACCCAGGGGGTCCCCACACTCATCAGATGGAGAACAGAGGAGCAGATGCTGCTGCATCACTATCACAAGTGACATCTGCACTGTATTAAATTACAGGTCATAAATGGGGATGAGATTATTCAGACAGGCAAGTAAACCCCGTCCAGTCCATTCTCTAGCTGACCGGCACCTAGTCTTAGCCCCAGGCACCAGCCTCCTACGCATTCCAGCTCCTGGCACTTCCCACACTTGAATTCCTCTGGGTCAGGAATTAATTTATTGTGTTTCCTTTGAATCTAAAGGGAGTTGAGAGTGTCATAGCATCACCCACCTTCTCAACTTGGCCTTCAAACATTCCAGTCTGGTTCGGGGAATGGATTCTTCTCCTTCACTTACGTTCAGCTTCTGGACAAGGGGATTGGTTGGACTGTGTGATTGCCCCTTCTTCCCTCCATAAATAACTATGTTCATTTTTTCCTCTTTTTAACTTACTAAGATCTCAATTTTTGCTGCCTGTCTTAATTTTTGTTTCATGGGTTGACAGGCTCCAACCTGTACCCTAGAAAGGAGTATCTTCATCAGTGAGGTCAAAGATCCATCTAAAGATTTTATTTTTGAGAATGAAATTTATGGAATTCAGCCTCTACCAGGAGAGGACCGTGGACTTCCCCAAGTTAAGCAGAAAGGATTATTTTTGCCTTTAAATCAGTTTAAACAATATTCTTTTGGTCCTTTATATTTCCTGACTGTGGAGAAGATTATTTCCACTCTTTGATAACCCTTTATTTTGGGGGCCACTGTGGCCATTTGTCACTGGCCTTTAAAAAGTCTATACGTTGACAGTTACCCTCAGTGATAATAGCAACAAGTCACTTCCTTTGTAGATTTTTTTCCTTCATCCAGTTTAATTTAGCTTCATAAACTATCATTCATCTATTGCTACAGAACAAATTGTAATTCATGACAAGGCAGTAATGCCAATTTCTTTTTTTTTTTTTACTGCCTTCTTAGAGGAAGAAAGGCTGGTAGTAATAGTATAGACCAGCTGATATTCTCTTCCCCTCTCCTCATGTAATTAATAGACCAGGTTACCCTATACAGTAATGTAATATTCCCCACGACTTCCCCTTAGCTTTACCAGACATTTTCCATGAGGCTTCACTGTGTAATCAGTCCTAGAGGTCTATGGCTCTCCCTGACATGTGCCATAGGTATAGGCAGCACTGAATTGTCCCTACTTTCAGTGCTGTGTCAGAGCCCTAGCCTGTGGGTACCCTCAGTGTGACTCTAGGCTAAACTTCACCTTACTGGCAAACAGTACTCTCTGACACCCAAAGCCTAACCTCTTCTTCATAAAGACCATGGGGACAGTTAGGGCTTTACTTCCCTGAAAAATATCATTTTTTTTATTTAAAAAAAGTCTATGACTCCAAACTAGATCCACCTTCCTAATGTCTGCAGTGTCTTTGTAGTGCTGATTTGAGGAAGGGGATAGCAGCTTAAAAACAATTATTCTAATGACCCCACTTCCTTTTGAGCTGCCCTTTTTTTTTCCATCTTCATGCATTCAGCCTTTTTTTCCCAAAAATAAATAATGCTAAAACAAAGCTTTTCCAAAGAACAAAAAAAAAAGAGAAAAGAAACCAAAATGAAAACTTACAATTGGGTAGCTTTCCTGGAGTAACTCTGAGCTGGAATGGGTCTAGGAGCCTTCTGTTATCTGTGTGTTTTCATGTGTTATATCCATGGCATCCACCTTTAAGTCACACCTCCCTCCCCCCTCCCCACTTCAAGTAACTCCCAGTCTGAGCTTTCGGCTGCTTCTTTCCTCTGTTGCTGTTGCACCTTCACTTTGCTGGTGACTTCAGGCTGCCACCATTTTCTGTTTTAATTTGGAGCATAACATGGGTTCTTTTCAGATGTGACTAGTATGTTGTCTGTAGGACCAAAAACCCATAGGCCACTTGTACCTGTTCTCTGTAAAATGAAACATCTGGTGCTTCTTTCTTTGCCACCATTTTCCAACCTTAAAACCAAAGTGTGCTGTTCAAGAAAACAGCTTGCCATGTAAATACCTGTTAAAGAAGGCTTCATTATGTGAGCTAAAAGCGAGCATGATCCCCCCCCCACTGTCTGACTTGATGTCTGCAGTGCACCAAGAGTTCATTCAGAAGGTGTCTAATACTTAAAGAAAAAAAAGTGGGGCAAAGGGTGACAAATAGAGACACAGCAGACTTACGGAGAACCAAAAGATTTCAAGTAATTTGAAGCAAGAGAAGCTAGGATGTTCCATTTTACTGGGAAATGTTGAGATGGCTGACTCTCATAGAAACTGCCAGAATTGTCGATGATGGCTTTAAACCTGTTCATAGTCAAGAAAGGCTATTTTTAATGGAAAAAATATTGTAGCAGGCAAACCCTGCTAAATCCATGTGTGTGTGTTTGTTGCAGGAAAAGCGGATCGTGTCCCTGGATTCAGCCAATACCCGGCTGATGAGTGCCCTGACCCAGGTGAAGGAACGCTACAGCATGCAGGTCCGCAATGGCATCTCTCCCACCAACCCCACCAAGCTTTCCATCACGGAAAATGGTGAATTCAAAAACAGCAGCTGCTAACCAGCTCTCCTGAAGACACAGTGGAGATTGAAAGAAATTCTTTTGGGAAATACAAACCCATCCCCTTTTCCCCAGCCCTTCACCCTTCCCCTCCAGGTTTACAGAATGCTGCTAAATTGGAATGGCAACATAAAGGAACTATTGAGTGGTGAAAGAAACCATCTCCTTCAGGGCATAAGACCAGGACTGTAGAGTTAATGCTCTTTTCCCATATCTCTTTGTACATAAGGAACTCAATTCTGGGCCATGTACAGAAAATGCCACTGTAATATACCAAAAGGAAGTGAATAATGTAGATTATCTTTTTAATTATTGCTATTTTTATTATTGTTTTTCTCTTGTTAAAAGCACTGCAGTTGGTTAGAGGAGGAAGAATAGGAACTGTGAGTGAGGAAATGAGCTTATAGGTTTAGTGGACCTATGTCTGACTGACGCAAGCCCTTGGAGTGTGACAACAGAAGGGCAGAATTAGCTTTTCAAGGGATCATTCTGCTGGTTTGAAAACCATCTTGGATCCCTTGATCCATTTTTTTAAAGAGTAGCAAGACCCAATCAAAAGAAATCTATACCAATGGTGAGTTAAGATTGGATCTAGTCAAAGAACTTTTGGCATCCACTATGACAAGGGACAGAAGCCAAAAATGTCTGTAGCATCATTGGACTTTGGGGACAATGTTTAGATTCCTGTCAGTAAATGTCTTTCCTTCTCTCTATGGCAGATTTTCTCTTTAGTAGACAAAAGAGAATATCCAGTTTTAAATAGGGGATTTTTTTTTACCCCAGTTGTAATAAAGGGTATTTTTTTTCCTTTTTAGAGTTTACAGAACTGTAAATATTTGTCTCTAAATGCCATCCTGCATCTTTGTATACTTCACTGTCCTCTGCTCACCCATAATGGAAGCAATCATACCAAAAAGGATTTATTTTCCATGATCTAAGTCATCCAGATCTGTTATCCACATTCCATCTGGGAAAAAAAGAAAAACAAAAAACAAGCAGATTCATTGTTTCCGCTCTCCTTCCCTTCCCCCTAGAAAGGGCTAAACCACATCAAGATCCTGTATAATTTATGGTTTTCAAATATATCATAAATGCTTTTCTGCTTTTTAAAATCATTATATTCATTCTTTATTGGAGTGACAAATTGGTTTTATCCAGACTACTATGTCTTCCTAACATTGCCCCTAGCCAAATTTGGAACTGCAAGCAAATCAGAATTCCCACACTTGGCAAAATTGAAGTCTACTCTTCTCCCAAAAGGAAACTGCCTCAGGAGGTGGTGGTGATAGGCTGTTGGCACACAGAAATGTTCATCTTCATAGGAGTAGTTAAATCTCATAGTACCAAGGTTGTCTATGGAGACCCAGTTTCAACATTTTTCAGCCATGGCTTTCTAATAGGAAATAGTCTAGCTCAGATACAGTCACACAAACTATATTTACTTCCTTTGTTCAAGGAGTGTAAAATGTTATCTTGGGTGAATAATTATCAAAAGTACAAAATTTTATGCATTAAACAGTTATTATACATATATAGTTGCACAAGTATACATATAACTATGCACAAATAGGAAACAGTCAAACCTTCTAAAACCGTCAAGTACAGTAAGGTCTAAGTGTCTCTGCTGTTTTTAGCCAGGTCTTAGCAGTAATTTTGGTTGTGGGAGAGAAGTGTCTAATCTGAGTAACAGCAATGTTTGATTCAAAATACAATTTTTTCAAAGACATAAGGAACCTAAGGGACCAACCATGTGCCTGAAGTAAGCGCCCATGGTTGGTGATGGTAGCTTTTTTCTTCACCATCAGAATAAACAAGGGGAAGAAAAGAGATCATTTATGGTACAACTTTTGTTGATAGACCAGCCCAGTCAAATTTACCTCCCAGTGTTCCAACTCTGTGTTCTTTTCCTCTTCTGCTTTGTTCTCTCTCTCAGGTCAGTTCTTTGTGACCCTGTGGTGCATTCTTGTCTTTTATCTGTGCTTCTGAGGGATCTTTCCCTCTTCCTATATACTCCCTTCACCAATTCCTAATGCTACCAAACAGATCTAAAATAAGACCTTCTCTCTAAGCTTGCCCACAACCGCTATGTTTAAGAGTTTGGGAAACCTGTGTATTCCCATACTTTACTTCACCCTCCATTTTACACACACGCCTTAGAATGTATTTCACAGACTGAACTAATACACTTCTTGTGTCGTTCTCCTTCATGTTGAAAGTACAGACCTGATTCTAATCATTTGGAGCTGCTTAACAAGTACACTTTCAAAGAAATGCCCAATTTCATGAGATTTCAAAGTGCTAATATCCTATCCTTACTTATATGGCTATTCTCATCCCTAGCAAAATTAATTCTACACACAGCTATATACCATAGAAAACTTTGTAAATGGATTGTATATTTTAATGGTTTTAAGTATGTTATGTGGGTGATCTCTTGAATTGAGATTCAAAAACTCTAGTGTGTTTGACTATAAAAAAGGTCGTGTCTTGAAAGGCTTATAGGTTTATCTAAATTGGAATAAGCTTTTGGGTGAATGCTGTTTAAGGTGATAGGTCAGACTAGATATCAAGTGTTAGCCTTGTGGTATTCCACTAAGGGTTTCGTTGTGATCAAATTTTGTGATGAAATGTCTAGACCTCATGGGAATGTATTAGCAGCCCTTTGCATAAGAAACACTTAGTATGTGGAAGGAGAAAAGGAGAGAAACAATACAAATGTTTCAGAATCCAGGTTAGCAGGAATATAAGTAAACCAAGTAGCTATTGTTTTCAAAGATGTCAGCAGGTATTATATTTAGATTTACCTTTACCCATTTTAAAATTTAGATTATTTAAATAAATTTAAGTTATTTAAATTAGATTTAAATTTAGATTCTCCACTTATAGCCTCTATTCATCCAAATCTTTTTTTTTTCAGAGCATTTCTATCAAGAATGCAACCATTAAACATTCGATAAGTAGGTTCAAATGAAAAGAGCTACAGGAAGGTAATAGTGTCTGCTCTTTTAATTGTTTTTTTAATATTTATGAGTTTTCCATTTCCAACTTTGTTGGGTAATATGACGGAGAACACCACCATAAAGGTAAATGGCCCTGCTTCAGCCAGTTGATGAGGAGCCCAAACAGGATACATACAACAGCCTTTTTTCTTCAATAAAGGAGAGTGTATTGTATGGTAAAACTAATAATTAGGTTCGATTAGATGTCATACTCCCTGCTCCTCCTGACTTATCACCTTTTAGGTATAAAATGGTCTTGGGTTGAATAGGATGTGGAATTCTGCAAAGTGCCTATGTAGGTGACCCTAAGTTATGGGCAGTAGTAAAGACAGTTGAATGAGTGTTGCTAAGATTCAGTAAAAGAGCCTCATGTTTCATATTCCTATCACAGAATCAGTGATCAAGCCTATTAGGTCTGGTCTCCAAATGAGTTGAAATTCCATCAACTCGTCATGTTCCATGACCTCCTGCAATAAAAATCATGAGGGAAGAAAGATTTAACTAGGAACTGGTTTCTTGCCACAATTTAAATGTCGCATTAGTGTTCTTTCTGTGGCATTAGATCTGTTTGCTTTCGGTACTGTAGGCAGTCCAGATCAATCTTCTGTTGGTCGTCTTCTTCCTTTTATGCATGGTGGGTTGTCCTGCTTATCTTGAAAGGGAGAGGTAAAATCCCGCATCTTGGACTGCTGTCCATCTCTATGAAGCATTAATTATATGCCCTTGAATATGATCTTAACTTTAGAAGTAAAGCTTTTCAGATTTGTGACTACCTCTCTCTAGCCTGTCATTGGACCTCTGCTTCCTAAATCCCACTGACCTTTCATTCTATCATTTACCTGAGTTTAAACAGAGTTGCAGTAAATGGGAGAAAAGCAAGGGTTCCTAGTCAGAAGTCCCATATAACAAGGAAGCTGCTGCAGGGGAAGGTCAGCATTATTTGACCCAGCTTGCATCCCAATCTACACCTAGGTTATCTACTGTCCTTGGACCCTTTGGAAGCCAATTCTTTTTTGTTTGTTTTGTTTGTTTTTGCTTTCTTGGAGGGGGCAAGGCAGGGCAGTTGGGGTTAAATGACTTGCCCAAGGTCACACAGCTAGTAAATGTTAAGTGTCTGAGGCCAGATTTGAACTCAGGTCCTCCTGCTCCATTTACTGTGCCACCTAGCCGCCCCTGGAGGCCAATTCTTACACCAACTTAGGGAATTAGATCATCCTAAGTGCCCAATGTCAGACCTTTCAGGCATACAACAGAGTTGACCTGGACACACCAGGATTAACCAGGGATCTGGACCTTCCCAGTAGCTCAGACTTTCTGCCCCAGAACCCATGCCACAGGTTAAATAACTCCTATTCTCTGCACTTTGGGAACTATTTTGTATGTGGGCTTAGCCTTTGAAAAGTATGTATGGGCAACTAGTTACCTGCCACAGTTGTGAGAAATCCTCCCTCCCCCATCCTTTTCCATGGTATCCTCCCTCTCTCCATATACTCACATACTGAGAATCAATCATTTAATTTTCAGAATGTCATTTTCAGACTCATATCAATGGAAAGTACCTCTTTTTAATAATTCTTAAAAGAAATATTGGAGTTTTGAAATTTCAAATAGAAGTTCATTCATTATTTTGAAATTCTGTCCTTTGTTGCTAAAAGTATTCTCCTGTTGTCAGTTCCCAGCTGAGAGTGCTACACTCTTGATTTTGGGAAGGACCAAAGTAATGAAATTTGTATGCGATTAAATAAATATCTCACAAAGAGAGAATGAGCCAGAGAAGGCTGTATGATCTAAATGCAGGCTCATGCACGTTAGCCTTCTCTACAATCCAAAGAACCAGAGTTTTTAAAAGAGGCAAGAAGAGTTTAGATTTTCCCACCATCTACAAGATGTGTTGCTGTGATATATGGTAATATTATATGATGGTTTTGACAGATAAACAGTTTTCTGAGACCCTTCCCTATTTTAGAATATCTACTTCATTCTGTAAAAACACTGATCATCAAACATTGTTGAGTCGCGTTGCCCTAACGTCATTTCCGTTTCTATATACACCTCCCTCCTAAGAATGGCAAATGACATGTACTTAGCATGTCTATACATGCACCATTTTATTCACATCCTCTCTTTAGAAATAAAGCTTTTCAGATTTGTGTCTACCTCTCTCTAGATATGCATGCCTGCCCATTTGTCTTTAAATGTGAGAACATTGTAAGACCCCTTGAAAGGATGAATGGAGGATGATGTTGTGGGAGTCACTGTATCATCCCAGGCCTAATCTGAGAAGGCCTAGATAGCTATTTCCTCGCTGCTGGACCAAGATAATTTAGAGGTGGTTAGAGAGCCATCCCAACAGTGGTTAAGTATTGTGTAATAGGCTAACCAAAGACAAAGGGGGATGTATTTAAAGACCTTGTTGATGTTCTAGGATGCATTTTAATCCCATACTCATTTTGTTTTTCCACTTCAGCGTTTCCATTTGCCTCTTGGAAGTCTCTCTGGTATAGCTCTCCAAACAGGTTACTTTGTCATGGTAGTAGGAAGGTGTGATCATTAAAATCCAGACCTATAAGGGTTATAATGGTGTACATATATATTTGGAGGGCTAGGGAAGAATGTCTGTATGTATAAATCTCATTTTTTTTAATCATTTCTGAACTCTTGAGGGTGGCAGGGGAGGGGAAGGGGGGAGAAGGCTCAAATCATCTCTTCCATAACAGATTGAATACAAGTTACTCATTGGATAGCCACTATTTGCAAATAAGTTTAAACTGATAATGAAGGTGACATATTTGACTGGTGCTTAGATATTTCCTCTTACTTTAAAACTAGCTCTCAGAAACAACAGCACATCAACTTGCGTCTCTCCCTTGAGGAAATTACCTTTTAAAAATAGATTTTTTTTTTCATCTCCAGGGCCTTAATAAGCGTGTGTTACTACACAGGGCTATTTTACAATGATCAAGCTAAATAATTTATTTTTTATTTCATGAAAGAGAAATACACCTTAGAAAAAAAACAAAACCCAAGATTTTATTTTATTTTTAAAGCCATATTTTTGTGCTAGTAGCACATGGATTATTCCATATGTGAGATCCATATCTGCATTTCATTACCTGGGTTTATTCTAAAGAAGATTTATTTTTGTTCTGTGAATAATTTTTGACGGTTCTTGTACATGTACAGATAGAGATACATTTGAGGTCTTTTATTGATATTCCTACAAAGAATACAAATAAACTTTAACTTTAAACATTTGAGAGTAAATTTTTTTACTCTATATGACATTTCTCTTATTCTGCAGCACTGAATTTGGTGGGCTTTGGAGGTTGGGAGTAGAATAAGAAAAAGCATATAGGAAAATGGTCCTGAAGATAATGTCATTATTAGGGCTAGTTTAACTTATCTTTTTAGTTACAGATGAAACTATCCCATTTGTCAGAAAATAGCAGTTTTGGATACTAAACCAGCCCTCAGACGTAATTGGAGCACTGCTAGAGATTCTTATCCTAAAGAACTTCTGCTACATTCTCTTAGGAAACTTGTAACTGATGAACTTGGAAAACTGTTTCAAGGGTGAACCTAGTCCACTTGGAAATCATGGACTCATAAATCAAAGTGTGGGTCCATTGGTTTCCATCATCATTACCACTACTGTCTCAACTTGCAAGCCATTTGGAGAGGGGAAAGCTGGCATTCTTCCTATTCATCCTTTACCCAAGGTTAAATACAGCAATACATCAGTTACAATTCCAGTGGTGTGGGACCTCCCTCTGCTAATGCATATGGCAATTCTGTAACTGAGCAGAGATGTTTTAGAGAGCTTTCTAGAATTAGAAAGGTTAAGTAACTTACCTGTGGTCACAGAGCTAATAAGAGTTAGATGCAGGTTAAAATATGGTACCTAACTCTTTCCCCATATTCTATTTCTTGCTCCTTTCTACAGAATCCACCACCACGGTTCAGGTTCCTGCTTTTTCTAGATCAGTTTCCCAGGGGAGGGGAGTTAGATAGATTTAGAAGGCATTTAGGTATAAGAATTTATTTAGAAGGCAGCTCCAAATTAGTAGACTCAAGCTAGTTTTCGTTCTCTTCAAAGCTGATCCATTTCAGTCTGAATTGCTCGTGACCTAAAATAACCTTTACAGCTTCTTGTATCTGAAACAGTTAAAAAAAATTTATTACTATACCAACCTCCTATTCATGTGCTAATTATCCTAATTATCCCCTCGGTACATCACCCAAATCTAGAAGAAATATATAACAACCTAGAAAGCAAGATAAAAATTCATGGTGGGAATATGAATTGTTATACGTTGTGTAGAAGCTTACAAAATGTTAACAACTTGGATGCTAAAAGCAGAAGACATCGTTAAAGAAGAATGTAGGAAAGATGAACTGGTCACGTAACAGTAAAAAGGGATAGCAGGCAGATAGCAAGATAAGTTTACTGGAATCCTTGAGAGATTAGCAGACAACGTAAGGTGTAGAGTGGCCATGACCTTGACCAGGGGGGAGTGATCTCCACCAGTGAGATCATGGATTCACCCAAATAAGATTATCCGCGATACTCGTTTTTCCTCTTCTGTCTCTGCCTGTCTGCCTTTTATTTCTGGCACCTCCATTAAAGGATAGATTGGAGAAGTAAAAGGGATAAAATCTAAGTCTGTCTTTTTAGTGGTTGAACCTAGTGATTAGTTTGTGTTTGGGGCATTATTTATGGATTTCAGTAATTTACATCCACCTTGTGCCCAAAAGACTATGGGCAATAGAGTCGCTGATAGTTTCACCTGCCCTGTCTTTTGGACCTGATGCTGTAGATATAGCTGTATAGAAGAGACTCAAAATTATAAAATGCCTGCCCCCATATGTAACCAAGTAAGTCATCTCTGTGTGGAATGGAAACAGCCCAGCAGAGCTAACTAGAAAGTGAAATTCCCTATTTTGAGTCCAGTCTCCTCCAATTTAGTCATTATAATTCACTATTTATCTATAGAACTTTATGGTCGTAAAACATTTAAGAGACCATCATCTCATATCCTCCTAACAGCCCTGTGAGGGCATTAGGCTTAGAGACAACATGGTGTAGTGGAAAGAACCCCAGAGGGAATGTCATAAATCCTGGATCTGAATTACTTTCTGTACTACCTTTGCCTTTCTGGGGTTCAGTTTCTCCATCTGTAAAATGTCAGGTGTGGGAAACCTGCAGCTACATGTGGACTGGAGGCTGCAAATTCCCCACCCCTGAGCAAGCTGATTTCTCAGGCTCCTTCCAACTCTAGATCCTCGCCTCTGCAATTTGCCCAAGGTCACAGAACACTTAAGCCAGTGGTTCTCAACCTTCCTAATACCACAACCCTTTAATACAATTTCTCATGTTGTGGTGACTCCCAATTGTAACATTATTGGGGGTCACCACAACATGAACTGTACTAAAGGGTGGCGGCATTAGGAAGGTTGAGAACCACTGACGTAAACCAAGTCTTCTGATTCTAATTCTGCTGCCCCTTCTTCCAAAACAGGCTGCTTCCACTGGAGATTAGAGGTGGAGAGGCATGGCCTCTAGGCAGCAGAGACCCCCAGGAAACAGTACCTGCTAAGCCAGCCAATAGCATACCTCTACTGGAAGACAGTGTCAGAACAGCCTTGGCAGGATACTGATGGTCTCTGGGCCAGACCAAAATAGTACTTTTTACTGTGAGGGATTGATAAAACGAATTCAAAAGACCTTTAAAAGTAAAATCTGGCCATTCACTTCCTCTTCCATCAATCCTATGTTGAAATCTGTGTGTATGGGGGTGGGCTGGCCCTTTTTCAGAGGAAACCCATTTAAAGAGCCTGTTTTCTATCTGCTGATGTTATAAAAAATGGTTCCACACTCAATACTTCAGTCTAGTTACTCTTAACTTTTTCTAAAGTGCTGATTTGCATAATATTTTGCATATAGGTTACATATGTCATTTCATACCAAAAGACAGAGAAACCCACATGGTTCCAGCTGTTTTCCCCCTCCCCACTCAAAAACATTTTTCTCACTCTCGTCATAGGAAGTTAGGTTTGACCAAACTGAATTGGTTAGATATGGCCTATTTCTATCATTGCCTCAATTACAAAGAGCTACAAGAAAAGCTACTGTTACTAATCGTGTTTTCCTCTGGGCTTCAGTGTTGTCATTCGTCAGATGAAGGACTGGGCTAAATGATCTCAAAAGCTCCTTATAGCTCAGCGTCTTTGATCCATAATCTAAGGTCCTGTCCAGCTCGGATGTGAGCTGAAAGGGAAACATTCACAGCAAATTAAAATCAACCCTAATTTTAATTCTTCCCTACTTTCCACTCATAAATTCATGCATTTTAGCCAATATATGCTTGAATCTCTTTGATTCAAGGATGTCCAAGTTCTCCGTATCTCACAACTTCTCTGCTGCAGAGTCAACACAGAAATTTTAGGAATCGAAGAGAAGACAGACAACCAGTCCCCAAGAGCATCTTGTGCAAAGCTGGTTCTGGACATCTGGGTCCAGGCAGCCAGCACCCTGACCTATGAGGTCAACCAGAGGGTCAGAGCTGGAAGCAAGCAAAGGTGGGAGTGGCAATGGCCAGGGTGGGGCGGGGAGGACAGAAGGGAGCTGTTTTACCTCTCTCAAAAACTCTTCTTTTCTAGCTTCAGGTGGCAGGAAAGCTGAAGAGTTGAAATCAGCTTTCAGAATCCCAAAGTATCGCTCTTTCCCTAAAAGGAAGTAAAATTAGTACAGATGAGCCATACCCCCTGATGGGACTATCCCATTCTTGTCAATGGGCCCTGGGCTTGGCTCCACAAATTTGACTTAAGGGACCCTTATTGAAGGTTAAAACTGCTGCATGCTGTTATGTGCTGAGCAGGAGGCAGGCTGGCCTACCCCAAGCTTAAAAAAAGATGCTTTGGGAGGAAGCAGGACTACTCTGGGAAGGGAGAAAGTGACTGTTTCCCACTCCCCACACCCCACTCCTAGGCCCCACTCTCCAGTTGGCAGTCAGATGGCATAATAGAATAGTTAGAGCCTTGAACCTGGAGTCAGGACAGCTTGAGTTTAGATCCAGCCTCAGACAGCTGTTAGCTGTGTGACTCTGGACAAGTCACTCACCCTCCATTTGCCTCATCTGTGAAATGGGGACCATAATAGTCCCCACTTCCCAAGTGAGGTATTTGTAAAGTTCTTTAAAAACCATTAATCTGTCTATAAGCACTAGTGATTATTATTATCAATCAAGTTTCTATCTCAACACTGGTCCTCTCCTCTCCTAACAACAATAATGATTACTGTGGTAATAGGAGGAAGTTCCCTTTGTGAACAAGTAGTAATAATATGATTGATAATTATGTGATTATTGATTAATAACTGTGACCAATAACAGTAACTAGCATTTCCATGTCACATTAAAATTTGTGCACAGGGCTTTACAGACATCTGACTTGATCCTCACTACAACCCTAGGTGGTAGGTGCCATTATCCCGATTGTGCAGAGGAAGGCACTGTGAGGCAGACAGATGCTGAGTGGCCTGTCCAGACAGTAAGCGTCTCAGGCTGGATTTGAACTCGGCTCTTCCTGACTCCAGGTTCACTGTACCACCAGCTTCTACAGTTTTAATAAGTTTTAATAAGGGTTTCATGCTTACAAGACATCTTCCGTACCTTATTAGCTCACTTGTTCCTCACAACAACTCGAAGAAGGAGGTGCCATTACCTTCTCCATTTCACCGAGGCTCACCAAGTCAGAGTCATGCAGCCAGTCAGTGACTGAGCCAGTATTTAAACCTAGGTCATCCTGATTTCCCCATCCAGAACTCTACCCCTAGGCCACACTGCCCCTTTCTCAACCGGGTCCCCACATTTTGAGAGGCCCTCCTTCTGTAAGGTCATGCATTGAATTGGGTCTTTTGACTTTTCAGCTTTGCATTGAATCTACTGGACAGTACCAGCTGCCCTGAAAACAGAGATCACTGTGGACACAGCCAGCCAGCTCCCTGCTGTTGTCACAAGGGCCACAGCCTAGGAAGGGGCCCATTAGAAGGAATGGCTGGAGAGGATGTTGCATGTAGAATTCAGGATCTGGACCTTGGAGGTCCTTTAGGGCTCTGGGCTTGATTCATTCCTCCCCATTTCATTGAGATTTGCTTTTCTCAAATATTGGAGGAGAACATGGCATTAAATTGGATGGGAAGAGGCATTTAACAGATCCTGGTATTGATGTGTTTTCCTTGGGAACCTTGGTCAGGAAAGATCTCTAAAGGAGGGCATTTGTGGATTGAGTTGATAGGAGCTCCTCCCTCCTGAGTGGAGACCTCCCAGAGGGTGTAGCCACAGGGGAGAAAATTAAGCATCCTTGTAGACCCAGCCTGCAGGACCCTGCACAAGGCTGTGGCCAGACAAGAGTGGGATTAGCCTGGGGTTCAATGATGGACAGGTGCCTATTCAATGTCCAGCTCCAATCCAGTTCAGTTCAACTGTTGAATAAGCACTGATTTATCTATGTGAGGTCTAGTGGTTACATAGCTGACCGTGGAGTCAGGAAAGAGGTCTGCCTCAGACACACGCTGGCTGTTGAACTTGAACAAATTGCTTTGCCTCTCACTGGCCCAGGCCACTTTCTGAGACTGAATAGCAGAAGAGGCCATTGGTAGAGGGAATTTCTGTACTAGGAGTTACCAGCATCAATGAAATCACAGATCAGACTAAAAAGGATAAGTATATGACAAGGAGATTATATTACCTGACGGAGGTGGGTGTACATTTTCCAGGGCTGCCCCTATGGCCTGGTATGGGGAGCGCACAACTCCTGCCTCACAGTGCCAAAGACCTCCCAAACGCTTCTTTTTACAAGGCTCAAGTTAGCCTGAGAGCACACCCAGACACATTCATGCAAGTACACACATACACAAACACGTATATATGCACATTCCGACACATAACACACACATACAATACAGCCAGGCAAATGCACAGAAACACACATGCTTGCATATATTCTCACACACATGTATTCATACATTTGCGTGCATGCATTCACAGATACATATTCATGCAAACACATGCAGTTAGAGACATACACTCACACTCACAAACACATAGACCCTTCCCATTTTCACCTTGAATTCCTACACCACTCAGCCCCTCCAGATGAGTCTTCTATCCATCCCAGAGGAACTGGCTTCAGGGAAAAGGAGGAAGTTCCCTTCATGGATCCCCTTCCTTCTCACAATCTCCTGCTCCCAGGGTCCTAGTAGCCCAGCAGGAACCCCACACTCAAACCTTCTCAAGTTTGCTGGGCTAAGACTTGGAATCCCTGGATTGGACTCCTGGTTGTGGCTGCACAATTGATCTTGCCTCCTGAGATATAACATGTACACTAGACTTGCCATAACTTGGAGGGAGGGAAGGGGAGGAAAAGAAAAAATGGAAAGGACAGATTCATCACCAGGCCACCACCTCCCTCCCAGTAGCAGAGCCCTCCCAGACCAAGAAGAATCCCTGGCTCTAGGAGTGGGAAGGGGTGAAGGAAGGAGCCACCTGAGGTTTTCACTCCTGAATGATGACAGGAGCTCACAGTGGGTAACTGTAACCAATTGCCTTAAAGTAACTGAATTTAGGGGCCAAGGCCATGGAGCAAAGGATGGTGTTAGGGATCCCATCCGAGGCTGGACAGGGAGCATAAGGAAGTGGTCTTGGCCACAGGGTGCTTGCTGGTTGCTGCTCCCTTTAGCAGAAACCTGAGCTTAGGGGATGAATGGGGATCCCCTACATGCTGGTTTTGTTCTACCTCAAACCTCCCCTACCCATCTACCTACTGACCACTAGGGACACTCCTCTAGAAGCTCAGAAGTCCCCACAGTGGTGGTCCTCTGATGGAAGAGGCCCAGCAGAAAGAGAGGACAATGAACCCCAGAATAAAGCCAATGAGAAAAGGGTCACCTAGGAGTTGGAGGAGAAAGAATTACCTTCTCCTGGGAACGGAAAGCATGCTGGAGGTAAAGAGCTGTCCAGGAAGCCCTGGCTGGTCCCATCTACTTTCTTCCCAGTGACAGAGCTGCTCCCTACAGTAGAAACAATCAGAAGAGGAGACCATGAACCAGCCCACTCTGACCAGAGCTGGTACAAGGCCTGAGAAGGCAGGAAAACACAGTGAGTACCTGTTTCAGGCTCTGGCTGGCTCTGTGTGGGCCCAAGTCTTGTGCTTGGCCTTGATGTGATGGTCAGATGGGGGTCAGATGGTCCTGGGACCATGTTGTCAGTCCCTGAGCTGGAAGCCTGGGATGTGACTGGTTTGAGGCCTGAGGGGCTGCCTGCCGGCTCAGGACTGGCAGCTGGTGTCATGAGTCCTGTGCTTGCAGATGATTCCTGACCTGTTGTAGTCATACAGTCAGAGGTGGTGCTATTCCCTAAAGCAGAAAGAGGGGCTTGGCTGGGCAGCTCAGACACTGCTCTTCTCCTTGTAGACCCCTGCCCCCTCCCCACTGTATCTCTGTGTGGGAGAAGGAGCCCTGAGAAGATGGAGTCCAGACTGGGAAAGCTGGAAGAGACCTCAGGCTTCAGTTACTATTTCCAGTAGAAACAGATGCCAGCAGACTCATATGGACTTAGAAAGCCACAAATTAACGTTACCTATGTTGGGTTTTTAAATTTTATTTTCTTAAACTTTTCCCAATTACATTTTAATCTGGTTCTGGTTGCTCTGAGGCATTTTTCAAGCCACATAAGACTAGTTCAACTTTTAGCCAAATAGCAATCCTTCTGCATGATCCCTGAGAGGTGCACTCCAGTGATGGGGACCTCACTACCTCCCAAGGCAGCTCATCTCACATTTCATTAACTCTCTTAGGAAGCTTTTCCTTCTATCCAACCTCAATCTGCTCCTCTTAAATCTCCACCCAACATGCCTAGTTCTCCCCTGGGGCCAACTCCATTCAGTTCATGCCCTTGGAAGAATTTATATTTTCCTGGAGGTTTTTGAGGTCTTTGAGGGGTTGTGCTAGGACTAGCTGCTCCTGAGGGCTGGGGTTGTGAGAGCTTAGGTGGTCCTCGGTACCAAATATCTCCAAGCCCCTTAGTTACTGCCATTAATTGCTTTCAATTAACTTAACTTGGGGGTTGAGGGCATGAAGGCAAGAGTAATTACCATTAGATAGCCTTTCTCAGGCTGACCAGTGAAGATAAGGAGGGGACCTTGCCCCCAGGGTGGTGGCTGCTGCTCCCTTCAGCCAAAACCAGAGCTTAGGGGATCAATGAGGACCCCTACATGCTGGTTTGGTTCCATGACAAACTCTCTCCAGCCCAACCCTCCCCTATCCATTTGCCTTCTGACCACCAGGGACAGTCCTCTGCTCAGAAGCTCTCCCCTCCCCAAGTGGCACCCAACAAAAGGAGAGGATAAAGGTGCCCATTGTGAAGCCAGGGACAGAGAGGTCACTTGGAGAGACACATAGGAAAAAGAGAATTACCTCCTCTTAGGGAGTGAGGGCTCCCTGCAGATTCAGAGCTGGCCAGGAAGCCCTGGCTGGTTCCATCTATTTTTTTCCTAGCATCAGAACTACTTCCTACAACAGAAAAAAAATCAGCTTTGACAGCATGCACCCTGATCAGAGCTGGGTAAAAGGCTAGAGAAGGCAGGAGAGCAGAGTGGGTATCTGATTCAGGTTCTGCCTGGTCTGTGTTGACCCAAACCTGGTAGGTGACCTAGATGTGATGTCTGGTTGGGGAAAGGCCTTCTTTGGATGATAAGGGCAGAAATCCCCTCTGGCTCTAGGGGAGGTGGGTGTACATTTTCCAGGGCTGCCCCTATGGCCTGGTATGGGGAGTCCCTGAGCTGGAGGCCTGAAATGTGATAGCTTTGAACCCTGACCAGCTCCCTGTTGGCTCAGGACTGGCAAGTGGCATGTGTCCTGAGACTGTCAGCTAATCCTGACCTGTTGTAGCCACACAATCAGAGGTAGTGCTGTTCCCTAAAGCAGGAAAAGGGACCTCACTGTGGAACCTAAAACACCTCTAGAATCAAATATAAAATCCTCTATTTGATGTGGTTTTTCATCCATAAGTGATGACTCACTGGTTAATTGGACATAAATGAGGCAAAGCTGCGCAGAGTCATCAGCCTCACTCTTCTCCAGTTATTCAAGTTCAGTGGCAAAGCCAAAGTCAACTGGCAATGGCCTGGGATGCAGTGGGTGACCTTGGCCTCTCCAGATTAAGATCTCTCCAGAACTCAAGTTCATCTGTGGCAAGACCCATTCAGGGACTAAGAGGTAAGCAGAAATTGAGACGAAAGATGGCCTAATTTAATTTGGTGTTAAAAGCCTTTGTAAGGGTTGGCTAGGTGGTGCGGTGAATAGAGCACCAGCCCTGGAGTCAGGAGGACCTGAGTTCAAATCCTGCCTTGGACACGTAACATAAAACTAGTCATGTGACCTTGGGCAAGTCACTTAACCCCAATTGCCCCTCCAAAAAAAGAAGGAAAAAAAGCCTTTGTAAGCTGCTCTTCCAGTCTTCTTACACCTTACCTCCCACACACCCATCCATCCAGTGGCACTGGACTCCTTGCTCTTCCTCTGATAAGACTCTCCCTCTCTCTTCTCTGGGCATTTTCACTGCCTGGAATTCTCTTCCTCATCCCTGCCTTCCTTCAAGGCCTGGCTAAAATCCCATCTTTTACAGAAAGGTTTTCCCTGTTCTTCTCATGCTAATACCTCCACTCTGTGAATTATCTCCAATTTATCCTGTCTATGTCTTGCTTGTACATAATTGGTTTTGTGTTCTCTCTCCCATTAGATTGTGAGTTCCTTGAGAGTAAGGATTGTCTTATTACATCTGATAAAATTGTCCATGCTAATGGGATTTTTTAAAAAATTAGTGTGTTGTCCCTCCCAGACAACATTTTTCCTTTGATAAAGGAGCTTTGCTTTCAGAAGTTCCACCTTGGTACAAAGATTCCAGTTGGGAGAAATATTTGTTGCTGGAAGGCCTCAAACCATGTCTCTCCCTCTAGGTAGGGGAGTTCCAACACAGACAACGGGACAATAATGCCCTGGGGCATAGGTGCCAACAAGGACCACATGTCACCCACAGCACTCCTGAGTGCAGCCTCAGCCAGATTAAAACACACTTTCTATCTGATTGTAATGTGTTGATGTAAAAAAAATATATAATCAGGGGCGCCTAGGTGGCTCAGTGAACAGAGCACCGTCCCTGGAGTCAGGAGGACCTGAGTTCAAATCCGGCCTCAGACACTTAACACAAAAATTAGCCGTGTGACCTTGGGCAAGTCACTTAACCCCAACTGCCCTCCAAAAAAAAAAAAAAAAAAAAAAAGAAATATATAATCAGCATGTGTGGTTTTCTAAGTCCATATACAGCCCATGGGAATCTTTATTACAATTTAGAGGGCCCTGTTTCTATTTGAATCTGACATCACTGCCTTAGAGTCCCAAGTACAGCTGACAGGGGGCCTGAGAAAAGATGACAGAGGAAAAGTGCATGAGGCCTTTTCCGCTTCCCCTGGTATCCCCACCAAGGTGCCAGCGTAGCAGTCTTATGTGTGCTTTGTATAAACATCTATAACAGACATTCAGGCTGTCTTCTGAGTGTGTTAAATAGCTAAAAACACCCATGGTTGGTTTTTTTCCCATCCTTTTCAGAGAACTTAAATCCAGTTTACTTGTAAGTCATAACATCCCTTTTCTGATGTTAATGGTTCTCTTCCAGAATGAAGGACAAACAACAACAGAGATTAACCAGAAAGTTGGAGTTTTCCATAGCAGCAGCAGTTTCTAATCATTTTAAGAAGATGTAGGGAGAAATTAAGAGAGAGTCTAGCAGGAACAGGGAACCTGCTGCCTCAGCAGCCACACATGGCCCTCTAGGTCCTCAAGTACAACCCTTTAACTAAATCCAGACTTCGCAGTGAAATTTGCTTCACAGTGAAGTTTGGATTCAATCAAAGGGCCGCACTTGACGACCTAGAGGGCCACATTTGGCCACATGGCCGCAGGTTCCCTACCCCGAGGGGGTTGGGGGGGCAGTGCAGGGAAAGAGGGACAACAGAGAGTGGAGACAGCCAGAGCATCAGGAAATAGCAGCAGAAGGTGGAAGATGTTTGTAGGACAACTGATCCTAAGCCTTATCTCTCCAGATGCTCTCTCTTTCACTGATCTGTCACTGGACTTATAAAAAGAGACCAGCCTGGAACAACTAAATTGTGCTTATCATTGCACTGATGGCGAAGCTAATCCACTTTCTACTTCTTCCTTCTGTTCTATGGCCTCCTAAGAATGGGGGGCATTGCTCACTACTAAATGTTTCTCTGATCTTTAAGGAAAAATTCCTGCCTCACTGGGAAGCACATCAGTGGGGGCTTGAGGCCTAGACAGCCAGAGCATCAGGAGCAGCCCCAGAACACAGAAGGGGAGAAGCAGCTGCCTTCTGAGGATTCCAACCCATGAGCTTGAGTGCCTTGTTGTGAGAGAGGGGCCAGAGAAGGGAACTACTTGAGTTCTTCCCCCAAGCCCCAATATTTCCCAACCAAATAAAATTAAATTAATTTCCTATTGGTTGTTTGCATCTAAACCGTGATTTTTCTAAATTAAGATTAGATCATTTTAATTGCATCTTGAATCAGTACCTTTGCTATGGAGAGTGTGGATGAGAGAGGAATATGAACTTTTGAACACAGAATTTAACAGACAGGTAGATTCATTTCCAATTGTGCAGTCAAATGAAATTGGGTCTCACAGTTCACAGTTTTCAGGAATGTGACTAATAGTGACCATTTTAAGTTTTATACCTCTTCAGAGAAAAGAAGCTACATGGAACTGGGATCATGGATCTGGGCAGGAGAGCACAGTGAGTACCTGTTTCAGGCTCTGGCTGGCTCTGTGTGGGCCCAAGTCTTGTGCTTGGCCTTGATGTGATGGTCAGATGGGAGTCAGATGGTCCTGGGGCCATGTTGTCAGTCCCTGAATTGAAAGCCTGGGATGTGACTGGTTTGAGGCCCGAGGGGCTACCTGCTGGCTCAGGACTGGCAGTTGGTGTCATGAGTCCTCTGGTTGCAGATGATTCCTGACCTGTTGTAGTCATATAGTCAGAGGTGGTGCTATTCCCTAAAGCAGAAAAGGGACTTGGCTGGGCAGCTCAGACATTGCTCTTCTCCTTGTAGAGTCCTGCACTCTCCCCACTGTATCTCTGTGTGGGAGAAGGAGCCCTGAGGAGATGGAGTCCAGACTGGGAAAACTGAAAGAGACCTCAGGCTTCAGTTAGTATTTTTGATAGAACAACAGTTCTCAACCTGTGGGTTGAGACGTCTTTGGGGTTGAACTACATTTTCACAAGGGGACACGGAGGACACCATAGGCCATCAGAAAACACATATTTCCTGTGATCTTAGGAACCTCCTCTGTCCCTCGAGAGGGACAGAGCTCCTGAGGTCTTGGGTTGTGGTAGCTTAGGTGATCCTGAGTACCAACTATCTCCCAAGCCCTTAGTTATGTATCTGTACACACAAACACACACACACACACACACACACACACACACACACACACACTGCTGTCATGGCACACTGCATGTCTGTGCCACCCAGGAGCAGCTAAGCTTAAGGGAAAAATTGACAAGTTTTCTCTCTGCACCTGAATTCACCTCCCAAAGATCTCCCTCCCAGGCACTTGAGCCTCTTCTTGCTCAGTTATGACCAGTGCTCACTGCCGTTAATTGCTTTCAGTTAACTTAACTTAGGGACCAAGGCCATGAAGCCAAGGGTAATTGCTATTAGGTAGCCCTTCTCAGGCTGGCCAGTGAGGATGAGGAGGGGCCTTGCCCCCAGGGTGGTGGCTGCTGCTCCCTTCAGCCAAAGCCAGAGCTTAGGGGATGAATGGGGACCCTTACGTGCTGGTTTGGCTCCATAACAAACTATCTCCGGCCCAAACCTGCCTTACCCATTTGCCTACTGACCACTAGAGACACTCTTCTGCTCAGAAGCCCTGCCCCCCCCCCCCTTAGTGCCTCCCAACAAAAGGAGAGGCTAAAGAAGCAGAAGGAGATGCCAGAAACAGAGAGGTCACTTGGAAGGTGGCAACAGGAAAAGAGGATTACCTCCTCCTGGGGAGAGAAGGCTCCCTGCAGGTTCAGAGCTGGCCAGGAAGCCCTGGCTGGTCCCATCTACTTTCTTCTCAGTGACAGAACTGCTCCCTACAGTAGAAACAATCAGAAGAGGAGACCATGAACCAGCCCACTCTGACCAGAGCTGGTACAAGGCCTGAGAAGGCAGGAAAGCACAGTGAGTACCTGTTTCAGGCTCTGGCTGGCTCTGTGTGGGCCCAAGTCTTGTGCTTGGCCTTGATGTGATGGTCAGATGGGGGTCAGGTGGTCCTGGGACCATGTTGTCAGTCCCTGAGTTGGAAGCCTGGGATGTGACTGGTTTGAGGCCTGAGGGGCTGCCTGTTGGCTCAGGACTGACAGCTGGTGTCATGAGCCCTCTGGTTGCAGACGATTCCTGACCTGTTGTAGTCATACAGTCAGAGGTGGTGCTATTCCCTAAAGCAGAAAAGGGGCTTGGCTGGGCAGCTCAGACATTG
>CM053593.1:59121239-59142310 GCA_028646575.1 Pseudocheirus occidentalis
CATGTTGTCAGTCCCTGAGTTGGAAGCCTGGGATGTGACTGGTTTGAGGCCTGAGGGGCTGCCTGTTGGCTCAGGACTGACAGCTGGTGTCATGAGCCCTCTGGTTGCAGACGATTCCTGACCTGTTGTAGTCATACAGTCAGAGGTGGTGCTATTCCCTAAAGCAGAAAAGGGGCTTGGCTGGGCAGCTCAGACATTGTTCTTCTTCATGAAACCCTGACCCTGTCTCATATCATCCTATGACAGCATCTACCTGGGCCAGAAACTTTCAGGGTAAAATAGATCCTAGAACCTAACAGTTAGAAGAGCCCTCAGGGTATGTCTAATCCAACTCTTATCTAAACTTGAATCCCCCTCCAAGAGTCCTGGCAAGCATACTTTCAACCTCTGTTTAAAGAGTAGTAATGGAATAATGTGGTTCCTAGCTCCCCATGTTGCCTAACCGGACTCTTGGGAGGTCTTCCTTACATCCAGCTTCAACCTACTTCAATTTCCACCCATTGCTCTTAGTTCTGAGTATAGTTAAATTTACTGCTTGCTAAATGGTGCCATATCCTGTGGATACAAACAGCAAAGTGAATTAAGTTTCTTCTTTCTGGAATCACTTCAATTACATTTATTTCTACAAGCCTTTTTAAGTGCTTAACATGCCCAACATTGTACTAGGTGCTACTGATCCAAAGACAACTGGTTTTTCAAAATATTTCTATTCTCAGAAACGCACATTAAAATGACTATAAAATACCAGCTCACACCCATTTGGTTGGCTAACATGATAGAAAAATAAAATTATAAACATTAGAGGGGACATGAGAAAACTAGGACACTAATGTACTGTTGGTGCTCCAAGTAATATAATATTGTGCATACTCTTAGATCCAGTAATACCACTGCTAGGTCTGCATCCCAAAGAGATTTAAAAAAAGGATAAGACCTATTTGTACAAAAGTAGTATAGCAGGGTTTTTTTTTTGTGATATCAAAGAATTAGCAATTAAAGGAATGCCTATCAATAGAGGACTTAGGTGAGCAAGTTGTGATATCTGATTGTATTGGGATATTATTGTACTATAAGAAGTGACAAGCAGAATAATTGCAGAAAAACCTGGAAAGACATACATGAACTGATGCAAAGTGAAGTCAGCAGAACCAGAACATTATACATAGTAACAGCAACATGATACAATGAATACCTGTCAATGACTTAGCTATTCTTAGCAATAAAATTATCCCAGACAATTCCAAAGGACTAATGATAAAAAATGTTATCCACCTCCATAGAAAGAACTAATTTTGTCTGAATACAGACTGAAGCATGCTGTTTTCACTTTTTTTCTTATTTTTAGTTTGAGTTTTCTTCCACAAAAGGACTAATGTGAAAATGTTTTACATGATTGCCCATGTATAACCTATATCAAACTGCTTACTGTCTCCCAGAAGAAGGAGAAGAGGAAGAAGGATAATTTTGAACTCAAATTTTTAAAAAAAAAAATTAATGTTAAAAACATTTTAAGTGTAATTGGGAAATATTTAATGAAATAAATGAAAAATTATATATTTTTTAAAATCCTGCTCTAATGAGAGCCATCACAGTATGAAAGAGAATCAGACTGAGAGTTAGGAGACTGGGTTCAAATCCTGACTACATGAACGTGGGCAAGTTTATTAATTGGTTTTGTCACGTATAAAATGGGAATAACAGACATATTTCCTCCCTCCCAAAGTTGTAAACCTTAAAGCTCTATATAAATGAGCCACTATTGTTCTCTATTGAGTTCAGTCAAGTATACAAGTATTGATTAATGTGTCAGTGTAACTAACTGTAGGGAATACCACATAGATTTCTTGTATGACCGTCCAGCAATCACTTCACTTTTTTGGATCTCAGCCTCCATCCATATTCATAAAATGAAAGTATTGACTTAGAAGAACTCTAGCGTCCGTTCTCTCTCCAACACTGTCTCTCATCCTGTGGTACATGATTCACTAAGGAGTACAAGAAACATGTCAAGTGGGCAGCTAGGTGGCACAGTGAGTAGAGCACCGGCCCTGACGTCAGGAGGACCTGAGTCCAAATTTGGCCTCAGACACTTAACACTTACAAGTCGTGTGACCCTGGGCAAGTCACTTAACCTTTCCTCATCTGTAAATTGGGGATAATAATACCTATCTTCCAGGGTTGTTGTAAAAATAAAATAACACTTTAGAAAAGCACTTTAAGGTACTACTATTACTATTATCAGTACTATTAGTACTACTATTATTAGTATTAATAGTACTGCTATTACTATTATGGTACTATTATTACTATTATATTACTAAGGGGGCCTATGGAATATCTGATAATTATATTGTCCTCTTGAAATATTCCAAAAATATTATTGTAAATTAAAAATGTAAGATATCAGAAAAGGTTTTCTTTAAGAAAATTTTATTCTATTTTATAGTATTTCTTATATGTACATGCATGGTAAAGTATGTAATTTATTTCCTTTCACATTGAATAAAAGTAACAGATTCATTGAAAATCAAGAGATACAGTGATAGAGAGAAGGGTTAGTAGGCCGTGTTCCAGCATTCTTATATACACTCACTCATGTAACTCCATGTCTACAGTCACCAGCTTATTGAATGATCTTGTTGGCCATGGCCTCGCTCCTTCCTTGACCTTCAGAGAAGATCTTCCGAGGACTCAGGAAAGGCCTCATGAAAAAGCACCCGGGAGCAAAAGCAACACATAACAGAAGGGAGAAAGAGGGGTCTCTACCTGGCCCAAGAGTAGTGTCAGTTTCGTCACTTTGTGGGGTGACGCTGGAAGAGCCCAGAGGACCTTCTGTGTAGGGCAGGAGAATGAACGAAGGATCTGTAATGAGAAGAATCAGCAGAACCGTGAGCCTAAAACTGAGAGACTACAAAGTCTACAGCTTGAAGGTCATGCTGCTCTTAATTTATCTGCTGCTTCTCTATGGAACACCAGGCCCAGCAGCGATAGAAAGGCCTTTTCTAATCTGGAGCTTGGGTTAAAAAGTGACTGACAAACTGAGGCAACCCTTGAATGTCCTTTGGGTGTCCTTTGTGTTTCCACCTTTGGAAACCTCCTCTTTTATACTTAACAGAGCCCTCGTAGCGCCACAGCCACCTACCAGCTGCACCCTGCACCCTGCACCATCAGAACGTAAGCCTCCCGAGGGCAGGGACTGTGCCATTTTTTTTTATCTGCACAGCCCCAGCACCTTATGTAAAGACTGGCATGTGATTGGATTTGGAGAAGGGTTTGAGGTTTGGCTGCTGTTGTTTTGGAGAGAAAGAAGTCTATCGTTTCATTGGTTTGAGGAATTCCCTGTGTGAAACTTCCCTTCATTAATGCAGCCACATATAGTAGGTAATTAACAAAGTTTGGTGAAAGAAATGAATAAACAAATGAATAAATAATAATAATGGATAACGTGAATATAACACTTACTATGCACCAGGCTCTGTGCTCAACCCTTTACAATTACTATCTCATTCAATCCTCGCAACAACCCCATGAGGTAGGTGTTATTCTTATCCCCATTTTACAGATGAAGCAAACCAAGATTAAGTGACTTACCCAGGGTCACACAGCTAGTAAGTATCTGAGGCCAGATTTGAACTCAACTCTTTCTGATTCTAGGTTAGGCACTTTATCCATTGATGAATAAAAGATTACCCTCCTTTTTATTTCTGTTTGCCAAGGTCTTACTAATCCTTTAAGGCCCAGCTCTAATGGCCATGAAATCTCCCATTCTCCATGATCTAAAAGCCAGAAGCAATCTCACTCTCCTTTGAAATCCCAAAATACTTTGCATCTTGTTTCTGGTATTGATCAAAGTCTACCTTGGAGTCTAGCAACTTGTATGCAGGTCTTATGCATTCAGTCATTCAGTATATATTTATAAAATGTCTACTATGTGCAAAGCAATGTGCTTAAATGCAAGGGGTGGGAGGGGCATGCAAGTTCATTATGACCCATCCAAATTCTAATGGGATTTACAATTTAGCAGAGGGATGATATAACTAACCAGCCTTACTACTCCCTCCTTGAGACTGTTTTGATTCATTAGGGCTGGTACAAAGTCTATTTACCTCTTTCAATTAACAACTGATAAATGCTTATTAACCAACTGTCACCAATGGGACAGGCAAACAAGACTAACTGAAACAGTCTGAGATCCTGAGAGAGACAGATGGAAGGCAATTCCAACCACTATCAGTCTGTCAATACATCAGCATGCCCTTTTTGTACCACCTTGACCACCGTCTCTTCTCAGACCCTGACAACTCAGAACCCTAAGTCCCCTCTCTATTATGAATGAGCAAAGGAACCTAAAAAATTTCAAATTAGGGGAATGGTGGGTCAGAGGTTAAGTCAGGCAGACTCTCCTAATGCCTCAGCTCTACAACTCTGATTTTTGGTGAATGAGATCAGGAGTTTTGGATAACAGATGCCTTCTTGGTCAGCCTTCAGAGAGATAGAAAGACATCCTTTCTCTTATCACCCTGAAAACCCTAGCATGAAGTAGTTCTTTCTTGATTCTACTCCACATCCCTCTTGCTGTAGTATTCTAGTTCTGTGCATCAGAACTGGCTAAACAAATTATAGTATTTTAATGTAAAGGAATGTTATTAAGCTATAAGAAATGATAAGACAGCTTTAAGAAACCTGGAAAGACTTGCATGAACAGATACAGAGCAAAGGGAGCAAAACCAGGAGAATAATGAATGCAGTAACAATAACATGGTAAAAGACCAACAATTTTGAAAGAGTCAAGAAATCTGACCAATGCAATAAACAACCATTTTTCTAGAGGTTCAATGATGAAGTGTTCTACTCAGCTCCTGACTGACAGGTGATGAACTCAAGATGCAGAATGAGACATGTATGTTTTGGGGCCTGGTTAATGCGTATTTGTTATAGAGCTTTTCTTTTTTTTTTTTTTCTTTTTTCAATTGGAGGAGATGAAAGGAAGAAAAAAATCAATGCTCACTCATTGAAAATAATAAAAGTTAAGGAAAAATAACAACAACAGACATTCTGGTTATGACTTTAAGGATTAAGGGGCTAAAGGGCAGGTTGACTCTTACCATAAAAGCAGATAAAGGCTTTCAGATCAGTGCAATATGCAGAAGTAATTCGGGGCTTATAGTTTCTAAAGCGAGTGAGTGTCGCACACTGTCTTTCCCCAAACATAGGCGTCTTCAACCAGGTAGGAATGCTGGAACTAAAGGAGCTGGACCACCTCAAAGACTGGGTCCTCTCATCAAAGTAGAGGCCAATCCATGCTTCAGTTTCACTGGTTATGGTTCTCAGGGCTGTGTCATCAGTGACACTTTGCAGGTTGGCGAGGTCTGTATGGTATTTCTGGCAGTACTGCCGGGCCGCAGACCAGGTCTTCTCTTCCCTAATAATCCTTATAAAGTTCTGATTACCAATCTGCACCTCTGGTGAGAAGAAGGGAGCACATAAATCATGGTTCCCACTCTTTGTGGTGCCCTGGTACCCCCTCCCCCAGCCAGCTATTAGCCTACAACTCTGTTAGCCCAAGAAAGCTCATGGGTTCCAGAATCACTCACTCTACTTTCCTCCCCTGTGTAATGTGGGGAATTTTTTGTACTGTGAGCTAACTAGGAGAATCTCTACTCCAGATGGGATTCATGGATTGCTCATGACATTGGATCAGAACTAAAAGAGAACTCATAGCCCTCTTTTTAAAAATTTAATATTTTATTTTTCCCCAATGACACGTAAAAACAATTTTAACATTCATCTAAAAAAACCTTTGAGTTCCAAATTCTCTGTTACCATCTTCCCCCTTCCCTGCATTGAGAAGGCAAGCGATGTCATTTAGGTTATACATGTGCAGTCATGCAAAACATATTTACATATTAGTCATGTTGTAAAAGAAAATATTGATTAAAAAAAAACAAGAAAAATAAAGTAAAGAAAAAGTAGGTTTCAGTCTGCATTCAGACTCCATCCACCCTTTCTCTGGAGGTAGATAGCATATTTCATCATAAGTCCTTCAGAATTGTCTCGGATCATTGTATTGCTGAGGAGAGCTAAGTCATTCACATAGATCATTGTGCAATATTGCTATCACTGTGGAAAGTGCTGTCCTGGTTTTGCTCATTTCACTTTGCATCAATCCATGTAAGTCTTCAGGTTTTTCTGAGCACATCCTGCTCATCATTTCCTATAGCACAATAGTGTTTCATCACAATCACATACAACAACTTGTTCAATCATTCCCCATTTGACGAACATTCTCTCAATCTCCAGTCTTTTGCTACCACTAAAAGAGCTGCTATAAATATTTTTATACATCTATGGCCTTTTCCTTTTTGTTTTTTTGTCTCTTTGAAATACAGACCTAGTAGTGGTATTGCTTGGTCAAAAGGTGTGCATGGCTTTATAGTCCTTTGGATATAGTTCCAAATTGCTCTCCAGAATAATTGAATCAATATACCACTTCACCAATAGTGCATTAGTGTCTAATTTTCCCATATCTCCTCCAACCTTGTTATTTTCCCTTTTCTGTCATATTAGCCAATCTGATAGAGTTGTTTTAATTTGGATATAATCAATAGTGATTTGGAACATTTTTTTTCATATCACAATAGATAGCTTTAATTACTTCGTCTGAAAACTGCCTGTTTATATCCTTTGACCATTTATCAATTGAGAAATGGCTCTTATTTCTATAAATTTGACTCAGCTCTCTATATATATTTGAGATATGAAGTCTTTATCAGAGACACTTGCTGTAAAAAAATTTAAGTTTATGATGTATTTTCTTCCATTTTATTCCCCTCCCTCCCCATTTAGCTTACTCTCTGTTTCCTTTCACCCTGTCCATTCTTCAAAGTGTTTTGCTTCCGGGGCAGCTAGGTGGCACAGTGAGTAGAGCACCAGCCCTGGAGTCAGGAGTACCTGAGTTCAAATCCGGCCTCAGACACTTAACACAAAAAAAAGCTAGCCGTGTGATCTTGGGCAAGTCACTTAACCCCAACTGCCCTCCAAAAAAAGCAAAAAGGAAAAGAAAAAAAGTGTTTTGCTTCCAACTTTTACCTCTTCCAATTCACCTTCCATTCTATCAGCTCCTCTGCCCTCCTCTACCTTCTCGTATCCCCTTCCCCTCCTACTTTCCTCTATGGTAAGATCAATTTCTATACCCAACTGAGTGTGGACATTTTTCTATGTTTGAGTCAATTCTGATGAGAATTGTTCATATGCTCCCCCTACCCCACATCAACCACCTTCCCTTCTACTATATAAGATTTTTTGTGCCTCTTTTACGTCAGATAATTCACCTCATTCTACCTCTCCCCTATTCTCCCAGTGCATTCCTCTTTCTCACTCCTTAATTTTTTTTAGGTACTTATCCCATCATACTCAACTCACACTCTTGTCCTCTGTCTATGTACATTCCTTCTAACTACCCTAATAATGAGAAAGTTTTTAGGAGTTACAAATATCATTTTCCCCTACAGTAACATATTTAACTTTATTGAATCCCTTATGATTTCTCTTTCCTGTTTCCTTTTTTATGATTCTTTTGAGTCTTGTATTTGAAAGCCAAATTTTTTATTAAGCTCTAGTCTTTTCATCAGGAATGCTTGAAAATCCTTTATTTCACTGAAGGTCTACTTTCCTCCTTAAGGATTATACTCAGTTTTGATGGGTAGGTGATTCTTGATTGTAATCCTTGCTCTTTTGCCCTCCACAATATGATATTTCAAGCCCTCTGATCCTTTAATGTAGAAACTGTTCAGTCTTGTGTTATCCTGACTATGGTTCCATAATACCTAAATTATTTCATTTTGGCTGCTTGCAGATGGGAGCTGGGAGCTCTGGAATTTGGAATTTGGTTATAATATTCCTGGGAGTTTTCATTTTGGGGTCTCTTTCAGAAGGTGGATTCTTTTCATTTTTATTTTACTCACTGGTTCTAGAATATCAAGGCAGTTTTCCTTGATAATTTCTTGAAAGATGATATCTAGACTCTTTTTTTTTATGCTGGTTTTCAGGTAGTCTAATAATTCTTAAATTATCTCTCCTGGATCTGTTTTTTTAGGTCAGTTGTTTTTCCAATGAGGTATTTCACAATTTCTTCATTCTTTTAATTTTATTTTAAATGTCTCATAAAGTCATTAGCTTCTGCTTGTCCACTTTGAATTTTTTAAGAATTATTTTCTTTAGTGAGTTTTTGTATCTCCTTTTATACTTGACTGATTCTACTTTTAAAGAGTTCTTTTCTTCCATTAATTTTTGTACTTCTTTTTTTCATTTGGCAAATTCTACTTTTCAAGGAATTCTTCTCTTCATTGGATTTGTGTGCTCCTTTTGCCATTTGACCTCTTGTGTTTTTTAAGGTGTTATTTTCTTTAGTATTTTTTTGGTGCCTCCTTTACTAAACTGTTGACTCTTTTCCTTAGTTTTCTTGCATCACTCTCATTTCTCTTCCCAATTTTTCCTCTACATCTCCTACTTGAGTTTAGAAATCCTTTTTGAACTCTTTCATGGCCTGGGGCCAAAGCACATTTTTCTTTTAGGTTTTGGATGTAGAAGTTTTGACTTTGTTGTCTTCTGAATTTGTGTTTTGATCTTCCTTGTCACCATAGTAACTTTCTAAAGTCAGGATCTTTTTCTGCTGTTTACTCATTTTTCCAGCCTATTTCTTGACTTTTAACTCTATGCTAAAGTGGGGCTCTGCTTCAAAGTGGAGGAGATCCTGTTCCAAGGTTTTTTGTACAGCTGTTTTCAGCGGTAATTCTGGGAACCTGTAAGTTTTGAGTTTGTCTAAGGTGGCATGATCTAGGGAGAGATGTGTTTACTACTTTTCTGACCTGTGCTCTGGTCTGGGAATGACCACAAGTTCTCTTTTCCTCCCTGAAAATGTAACCAGGATCTGTATTCCACTGTAGCTGCTAGCTCTGCTGTGTTAATGTGGCTCCTCCTCCTCCTAAGACTCAGACCCAGGACTGTGACTCAGATCTAGGTACAAGCAATGCAACAGAGTCCTGCCCCTCCCTGCCTGTGGACTAAGAGCCCTGAAAGCAGCCACTGCTGCTCCTGATTCACTCACCCCCAAGGTCTGTTCCTGGCTTGCTGGGGTTATGTTAGCATGGTCTGTGCTGGACTGTGCTCCATTCTCAGCTGGGTGTGGCAGACTTTTCCTGCTGACCTTATAAGTTGTCTTGGGTTGGGAATTTTTTTTCACCCTGTCCTTTTGTGGGTTCTGCTGCTCCAGAATTTGTTTTGAGGCATCATTTAAAGTTGTTCAGAAGGGTTTGGGGGAGAGCTCAGTTGAGTTCCTGCCTTTTCTCCACCATCTTGGCTCTGCCAATTTCTACTTCCAGAGCCTTCTGTTTTATTAGTGAGAAAATGCAGACTCAGAGCAATTAAGTAATTTGTTTAAGGTTTCATAATTAGCATTAGAGACAGAATTTTAACTCAGGTCTTTCTGACTTTAAGTCAATCCAACACTCTATCCCAGGGTAGGGAACCTGCAGGCTCAAGACCACAGGTAGCCCTCTAGGTCCTCAAGTGCAGCCCTTTGAATGAATCCAAACCTCACAGAACAAATCCTTTTAAAAAAAGGATTTGTTCTATAAAACTTGGACTCAGAAGGCCACACCAGAGGACCTAGAGGGACACATGTGGCCTGGAGGCTGCAGATTCCCCATCCCTGCTCTATCCCTTGTGCCATTGCTTCTAGATTTGTATCTAAGGGATGAGTGTGTTCTGACTTCTAAGAGGATATTCCCTGAGTTTCCTGAAAATAAAGGAAAAACAGAGGCGTCAGGAACTCAACGTGGCCAGGGGGACCACCAACTCACTGGATTGACCTCCTCTACTTTGACACTAGACATCCTAGAAGTGGCAGGGCCTGCACCTTTCTCATTTGGTGGTTTAAGATCCAGCCCCACTCCAATGAGCTTCACGTTCAGTCTGGTCCCAGTTTTGATGTTATCCCTGGCTTCCCACCCTTCCCTGTAGATGGAGGCCCAGGACTGAGACAAGGATGATGGAGCCCATTCAGTGATGAGATGGAGTTCAGGGTCCCAAGCTGGAAGGGACTATAGAGGTCTTCTAAAGCAGAGACTCTTAATGTGGGGTTCCACAAACTTGTTTTTATAATATTTTGACAATTGCATTTCAATATAATGATTCCCTAGAGGTAGCTAGGTAGTACAATACAGAGAGGGCTGGGCCTGGAGTAAAGAAGACTTGAATTCAAATTCAACTTCAGACACTTACTAACTGTGTGACCCTAGTCAAGTCACCTAACCTCTGCATGCCTCAGTTTCCTCAACCATAAAATATGGTTAATAATGGCACCTACTTTGTGAGGATCAAATGAGGCATTTGTAAACCATTTAGCGTAGTGTTTGTCACAAAGTAGGCATTTGAGAAATGCTTATTTCCTTCTTTCTTTTGCAATCCTAAGTATTTTCTTTTATGCATTTAAAAACTTTATTCTGAGAAAGGGTCCATGGACTTCACCAGACTGCCAAGGTATCCATAACATGAAAAAAGAAGCCCTGATTCTAGTCGAATTCCCATATTTAACAGAAAAGGAGACTGGAGTGGAAAGGAGAGAAATGACTTTTCCCATTTACAGGCGATTTGTAAACAGTCAGGATCTGAAGCTAAGATTTCTTACTCCAAACCTATCCCAAATCTTCCCAACCTCATAGCCACAGCTCTCCATGTCAGTCATGCCTGGGAAGCCTCCAGAAGACCTCGTCAGACCTTCTCTCAAACCAGTCTTTCCATTTTCATTGACACCCTTCCTGGCCTCCATCTAGCCCATCTCAGGGTGAGGAGGGGATCAGAATCACAGGCAACCAATAAATCAAGAGCAAAACAGAACTCGAGTAAATTACGTCCCTTTCCCGTCTCCCAAAGCTAGCATTGAACCCAAGATTCAAACCCAAGGTGCCAGACTTTAAGTTCTGTGTTTTTTCTACTTCAGCTAGAGTTCTTAGCCTGGGGTCCACGAATCTCCCCTGCCCCCAAAGGATCTCGTGATAGGTTGTACAGAGTCTGTGAACTTAAAACTTATAATATTTTGGTAACAGTCCATCATAATTGATTTACTTTGAAATCTTGTGTGTTGTATTTTGTGCATTTAAAAACACAGTTCTGAGAAGGGGTCCACAGGCTTCACCAGACTACCCCAAAGGTGTCTGGCACACACAAAAGACTTAGAAACTGCTCTATCTACACCGAGCTGTGGCTCCAAAGAAAAAACATATCTGGGCCAAACTGTTACTGAGTGAAATGAGGTCAGTCCTAATTTTAAGCCAATCCCCTTTGGGGATCATCAAGGACAGGTTGATTATTTTCCATGAATTCATCCCTATCAGAATTGGCAGTGAGGGGAAGTTTCTGATTTCCTAAAACTGACTTACACAGCTGGGAGGGCTATTAGCCAAAGGGAATCAGGTGAGGCTCAGGAACAGAGCTTGGAAGATATTACCAGGAAAGCCCAGAGGTCCCTGCTATGGGTCTCAGCTGGTCAGAGGCCCAGCTGGAAAGCTGACTTACCTTTGCAAGACCCAGGAGATGTGTATACATCCCCATCCCAATTACAGACAATACCTAGGGAACTTGGAGAGTTCTGAGCAACTGAGGGTGAGATGGACTAAGTAAATTTCCCATAATCACAAAGCTGGTAAGTATGGAAGCTGAGATTTCAGAGCCCAGCATGCTGCCCTATTCTCAACTGAGGCAGGACACATAAAGGTCTCCTGTATTTGTTCCTGATCAGATACAGACAATGGCTCAATGACACAGCTGTGGTCCTGAGCATGTGTACTCTGGGTCATATTCTTTACCTTGGGATAGGATAAGCCTGCTCTTCCAAGGGGTGGAAGAATATCATTGTTACCCCTTCCAGGGGTATCTACAAATCTGTAAATCTGAATAAGGAAAGTGTGAAAAGCTGGTAGCTGCCACCCTGGCTGAGCCCTTGATTTCAGTGACTGGACTAAAAGCAAACATCCCAATTGACATGACCTGTAGTCACATCAATGTGATAAAATAACCACCATGACCAAGGCTGGCCTAGAGTTGCCATGAGAAAATGTATGTCCCTCTGGTCTTTGCAGAGGTAGGGGACTATGGGTGTGGAATATCACAGACATTGTCTGTTTCTTTCAGTGATGGTTAGTTTTGCCAAGCTGCTGCTTTTTTTTTCCTTTTTCATTCTTTGTTATGAAAGGGTGGCTTACTGGGTAGGGAAGGGATATGCTAGGGATGGTTCAGGGACTAGAGCTATGGTTTCATTAGCATAGCTGGGTGAGGGGATTCCCTGTAGCAATGCATGTTGGCACCTTCCCTGATTCCCAGGAGTTGTCAGAAGAAGCCACTCGCCCAAGGTCACATAGCCAGGCTGCATCAGAGGCCTTCCTGGCTTCAAGGCCAGGCCTCTCTCAACTACATATACCTCTGTATATTTAAGGTGAAGGTGATATGAAGGCAAAAGATATCAAACAATATTTTTTTTGAAACATACTTCTTTCATTTATTTTCCTTGGGTGTTTCTGCAACATGACTAATGTGGAAATATGTTTGCTTTCGTATTACCTTCTCAGTGGAGGGAAGGGGCTGGAGAAAAGAAAATAATTTAGAACTATTTTTAAAGTTAATGTTAAAAATAAAAAATAAATTTAAAAATATTCAAACCCTTTAAATCTGGCTCCAACCATTTTTTTTCAAGAGTTTCATTTCTGTATTTGTCTCCATCTTATTCTCTACAGTCCAGTCCAGCTGGGCTTCTGCTGGTATTTATACAAATCATTCCATCTTTCAGTTCCTTATATTTGTATTACTTGTCCCCCATGTCTGGAATGTGTGCCAATATCATCTCCACCTTCTAAAGTACCTTTCCTTCGAAATTCTACTAGACTAATTTACCTACTTGAATTCTTTCCTGATCATACCAGTTGCTAGTACTCTTCTCACAAAACAATTACTTAGCATTGATTTTGCACTTATTTTGTATGTGTTTATGAATCCTCAAACCAACAATTTTTAAATGACATCAAAACCCTTCTGTCACAACCACATTCACCTTCCTTCACCCTTCCTGGGAGCTCTTCTCTTCACATTAACCCACAGCTCTCCCCTCATGAAATGTCATTTGACTGGAGATGGGAAATTCTACTTCTGAAAAGGAGATTAGATAGGGGAGGATTGGATTTACAAAAACAGACTTTGCATCAGATCAGATTTCTGTCTGTTGGATGCGGGCAGGCTTCCCTGCCCATCCCCTCCCCCAGTGAAAGTGATCTCCCCTTCCTCAAATATCTTACAGTCTTTTGTCTGGACTTGGGCCTTACACCAGCTCCCTACCCTACATTTTAGCCATGGATATCCGTGCCTTTGCCCCTACTATTTAGAGGCTGGGTAAAATGGGAAGAATGTAGACCTGGAGTCAAGTCCTAACTTAGACATGATGATGGACAAATTCTTCCACTATCCTGGTCCTCAAACACAATAAGTTTTTAAAAGCCAGTCTTTTCAGAGCTATATTTCAAGAAATCAAAATGGAAAACTGTGCAGGACAGAAAGAAAATTGTCCCAGCTTTTTGAAAGAAAAAAGGAATAAAAATATTCAGTCTAATATCCTCTACTACTTCCTCTCATACAAAAATGGTTTTTCCCTCTGCTTTTTCCTCCCAAGCAACCCTAGAACAGCCAGGCAAAAACCTTGCTTCTCTGAGGCCCCAGAAATCAACCAAAGCCCCATCACACTAAGAGGAGAGGACTGTACCTGGCTTGGGTGGGGTGGCAGTGATTGTGCGAAGAGAGCTTGCAACTTTCAAGTGTCCAACGGCAGGATCTATCAAGAGGTAAACAGACCTAGTGATTATTGGAAGAAAAACCAGGCTTCCAAGTGGGCTATGACACATACCTATAGTTTCTGAGAAAAATTAAATTGGATCATGGAAATACAATTCATTCTTAGACACCCCTAAATTCATGGGAAAACTCTGCTTAAGTGGTCCCCCAACACTGTAGATCCTAACCCCACAAAATACATGGAAACCCAGAGGCAAAACATGATATTACCGACTGTCAAGGACCTTAAAAGCCACAGCTGGAAGGGAAGAGGGGGTTCTGCGGTAGGAGAAACAGAGTCTAGCCTTGAAGGGCTTCAAGATGTTAAGATATGATGCATATTCCCATTTGAGGCAAGAGATACAAAGATGTGACTCCTCAGGCCACCCACAGATAGAAAATAGCCCTGCTCCTTTTAGCAGAAATGTCCAGATTGAGCTGGTTTAGCTCATATCCAATTTCACAACTTTTTTTTTTCTTTTTTGAGGGGAAAGGCAGGGCAAGTGGGGTTAAGTGACTTGCCCAAGATCACAAGCTAGTAAGTGTTAAGTGACTGAGGCCGCATTTGCACTCAGGGCCTACTGACTCCAGGGCCGGTGCTTTATTCGCTATGCCATCTAACCATCCTCCCCTTATTTTTTCACAACTTTTTACCTCAGAGAAGGGTAAGCTGGAGCAGGCCAGAGAAGTAAAGGCTATGTATCAGGGTGGAGGAAAAGGAGACCCTGTCCTGGAGACACTGGACAGGGTAAGCCTGGGTCCTATTTATTCATTTTTTTCCCTTTTTGGGGGGGGGGAGGTGGTGGCAGGGCAGTTACGGTTAAGTGACTTGCCCAAGGTCACACAGCTAGTCTTTTGTGTTAAGTGTCTGAGGCCGTATTTGAACTCAGGTCCCCCTGACTTCAGGGCTGGTGCTCTGATCACTGTGCCACCTAGCTGCCCCCCTTGTGACTCTTTTCTAGTTCAGTCTTTCTTCTGCTGCTCAGTTATAAAACAAAACAGCTTCCCCTATCTAGAGTGGGAGTTCCTGACCGTTTCCCTGTCCCATGGAAGAAGCAAGCCCTTGCTCCTTGGGGCCTTTAATTTTGCTTCCATTTCCCAATAAGGCATGAATCACTCTAGAGGCCTCTTTCCTGCCATCTGTCTGCTTCTACTCTGCTCCCTTCTTCCTTGACTCCCTTTTCTTTTTTTATCCTTTTCTCTGTCTTTCCTCTTCCACTCTTCTTCCCTGAAAATTAAGGGGAGAATCAGGCTGGAGCCTGATCAATGTAAATGAAAAAGGAAGAACAAATCATTCCAGTTGTTTTTATCTCAAGCCTTGATTGTACTTATTTCAGAAGTAGGAAGGAGAGGCATGGAGGCTGAGGGGATGTAACCTACATGTAGGGGTTTTAAGGAGCAGTATGGCTTAAAGGGGGGCAGCTAGATGGGGCAGTGGATAGAGTGTGAAGCTGCAGTCAGGAAAACTCATTTTCCTGAGTTCAATTCTAGCCTCAGGAACTTACTAGCTGTGTGACCTGGGGAAAATCACTTAGTCTTGTTTGCCTCAGTTTCCTCATCTGTAAAATGAGCTGGAAAAGGAAATAGCAAACCACTCCAATATCTCTGCCAAGAAAACCCCAAATGAGGTCACAAAGTTAGACCTGACTGAAAAATGACTGAATGGACCTGGAATCAATAAGGTCTAGGTTCAAATCCAACCTCTCTGACACTTAATTAGTGCAATGGGACTTCAGCACCATGGCCAGATCTTATAACATGGCAATACACACATGTGACATACCAGGGACCTGCTTCTTAAGGAACACATTCTGCGTTAGACTACCTCATAGCTGGGAGCAGCTGTTTCCACTGACTGCATGACCAAAATTGCCTGGGACTTTGACTCTCCCTTTCCTCTCTTCCTCCTCTTCTCTACCTCCTTCCCTTTCTTCCTCTCTACTCCCTGCTGCCACCCCAACCCCAAGCCTTGAGAGGCCAGGGTCTCTGGACCCCAACGCAGAATTTGATGGGATTAATGCTTTACAGAAATGGAGTTAAGACTTGACCCTCAACTTCCTCTCCCCCAGAGTGATAGGGGCATTGGAGAGATGCTGCCCCCAGGTGTTGGGGGAGATGGTAGAATGTTTGTCTATTTCTTCTTGATGTACCTTTGAAGTAAATATTCTTTTGTAAAAGTGAATCTGACTGTTAAGTGGTTAAATGGAACTGAGGTGTTTGTTCCACTAAAATTGGGGGAACACAGTCTGTGGGGGCTTGAACCAATGGCAGAGACAAGAGCCCTACATGCTCATCCCCCAATTTCTTGAGAAAACCCTGAAAGAAGGATGGAAATGTATCCCATCTTGTCTTAGGGCACTTGGGACCAATATGGTTGGAGCTATCCTAGCTATACGACCCTTAGGAAGTTGATTTACCTTCTTAGAACCTCTATTTTCTTATCTGCAAAATGGGGATCAGAATACCTATAGTAACTGCCTGGCAGGGTTCCTGTGGGGTTGCAATTAGGTGGTATGTGTAAGAGTGTCCCAAAAATCTTAGGGTTATTTTGAGTTTAACATTGCACTAAGACTTTTGGGACATCTTGTATAAATATTAGTGTTGTTGTTATTATTACCTAAGAAGGCCTGTGGCAGGAGGGATGTTAATAACCCAACAGTCATAACAATAGCTAGCCATTACATAAAGCTTTAAGGTTTGCAAAGCATGTTACAAAAATCTCTTTTTATTCTCAGGACAATCCAGGAAGGTAAATGCTATTATCTTCCCCATTTTACAGATGAAGAAACTGAAATGGAAAGAGAGTAAGTAATTTGCTCAAAGGTCACACAGCTAGTATCTTTATGAGGCTACATTTGAACTTAGATCTTCTTGATTCAAAGTCCAGTGTTCTATCCACAATGCCATCCCACAAGGAAAAACAGTCTTTTCTATCCAAAAGCTTTCCTTCCTCTTTTCTATCCCCCTCTCTTTTTCCTTCTCCACTCCCTGCCCACCAATCCCCCCCCACACACACAAGTTCTATTCCCTTCTACCGGTAGCAATAGCGAGCCTAAGCTATATGACAATGACCACATACCAAAGTAGCAAATGAAGGCATTCTTGGTTAAGCAGCGACCAACGCCTGCACTTGGAACGAGGGTTATTGTTTTTAACACAGCGCAGAATCCAGCTTGTAAACCAGACAGACTTGGAAACCAAAAGAAAGAAGTGAAACCTGGCCCACTGGACCATCTGACTGTTCCAGTCATTACATCAAAGAAGAGGCCAATCCAAGCAGAGCTGCTCTTGAGGATGGAGTAGAGTGTGTAAAGGGTCCCTATCCCATTCAGGCTTTCCAAGTTGGCCAGGTCCGTGTAGTAGGTCCTACAGTAATCCCGAGCCTCATACCAGGTAGACAGTTCCTCCACTCTTATGAAAGTCTGACCAGCAAATGTCACTTCATTCGCTGTGAATGGGAAAGCAAATTAGTGGCAAGGCCTTGGTCCCCTTGAGTGTCCCTGAGCCTGCCCTCCCAGGGGATACTGTTATCCCAAGATCTATGCATGTCAGACTCCTAGGACCTTTCCTAGGGTGGGGTTGAGAGCAGGGGTGGGGATAAGCTGCTAAATCATACTGTCAGTAGTAGGCTCAAGCCTACACTTACCAGATGTCACTTGGATACCCATCCTTGGAACGAAATGGAGAATCCCTGCTTCAGAAGGGGGAAAAAATCAAATGTTGGCTTACATTTCCAGAGTTCATTTTGTAAGGGAGTCAAAAGCTGAATCTGTTTCCAGGAGGCTGGGCCATATTGCAACCAGGGACATTAGACTCACTGACATTTCTTTCTCTGAGCATACAGTCAGCTCTCCCAGGCACTGTGAGCTCTGGGTCCCACCACTATGTTACTTTAAAAAAAAAAAGGTTTTCATGCAAGTGGCAAAGTCAAACTATCCTGGGAAAGTAGAAGGGCATGAAAAGATAATTTCTCAAGATGTTTTGACTTGGGAATCATGCTGGGCTGTAAGGACATTATATCTTGGGTGTCTCCTAAAAGGACAATGTGCTTATAGGCTGGTCTCTAACCTAGGTCATGTTTAATCACCCATATATTTCCCCTTCCTGGCCATACACATACCCTCTTCTAGTATGTCTATATGCCCTCTCCCATGCAACTATACCATGGAATGTTTTATGAATAAAAGGCTCAGTCTAAAAGGTTCAACCAGAGAAACTTAGGCTTGAAACTTAGGGCCTTTACTAGTCATCCAGAAAAAGAGTGGAAAGAAAGCAGACTAATTATATATAAGATGAACAAGGAATAGCAGATGCATCACTTAGGTTACTCCATTGGTACCCAGGTAGCAGCAGAGACCTGGAGGAAGGCCCCCAATATGATGGAGAGACCCGGTCCCCATAGATGAATTACAGTAGAACATAGATAAGATTCTAATATGATGAGAAGGGATGGATACATTGTTATTTTTTGCTGTTGGAAGGAATCCCTACCTTAAGGAGATCCCAGATCCATCAAAATACTGAAATAGTTTCCTGGGATTAACAAAAAATTACGATATGTAAATAGAGAATAAGATAGTTCAAATTAGATTTAATTTCAAAGGTCTTTAGTAACATTGGTAGGGGCACTCTTTCTCTCCATATTAACAGCTCTCTATTACTTAAGAGATGGTGGTCAAGGATGGCTGTGGCTGAAATGGTGGCCCCACCATGGCCAACCTGAAGTAGCTTGGTGAATTGAAGGAAACACTTGCTCTGAAGTCAGAGTTCCTGGAATTGAATCCTGCCCCTGATATTTACCAGTTGTACAATCTTGTATAGGACACCTAAGTTCCCTGGGTCTCAGTTTCCTTACTTGTAAAAATATGCTGGCCTCTGAGGTCCCTTCCAACTACAGATATATGATCCTCTGATTCCCCACACATCAGATCCATGTTCAAAGCTTTCCTGGCTTGGTCAAACTGCTCAGATATCATACTAAACCACCAAGCCCTTCACAAGCCCAGGGTTACTTCCTATTCCCACCGGGGCATCATAGTAGGGCTTTAGTGTGAGTTGTTTATGTTCAAAATTACTAATCAGAAAAATGTGCAGAGAATTGATGAAATGGTACCAGGGAGAAAAATATACACAATAATTATAAAAATGGACACAGAAAGAAGACTTACAGGAAGCAAAACTACAAATAATTATCCCAGAGACCAGCTAATGAAGCATACTTCCCTCTTGTCAGAAGGGAGGTGGGGAACCATGGAGTTGGAGTGTTGCATACTGTGTTAGACACAGTTACTCTATCAGCTGTTTTTACTTAAATAGTTTTTTTTTTGTTTCATAGGAGAATTCAATACTAGGACAGAGAGTGTCAGGGTAAGGGAAAGGATGGAGTGGGCAAATCCTGTAAAAACGAAAAGGATCTGTAAAAATTATTTTTAAACATGGGAAGGCTTCTATGAACTGATGCAAAGTGAAGTAAGCAGAACCAAGAGAACATTGTATACAGCAACTTCAATATTGAACAATGAAGAAAAGTGAATGACTTAGCTAGTCTGAGCAACACAATGATCTAAGACAATTCCAAAGGGCTCATAATGAAAAATGCAATCCATTTCCTGAGAAAGAACTGAAGGAGTCCAGATGCAGATCAAAGCATACTTTTTTTTGTCTTGGTCTGTGTTGTCTTTCATAATATGATTAATATGGAAATATGTTTTTGTAAAGCCAAGCACAAGCAGCTTTCCAGAGGACTGTTACTGGGAACAGCTTTCAAGGTTCTGATTACACAGTATAGTGAGCTCTTTATTTATTCAGTAAGAAATCAGAGCAAAACATTCACAGAAAATCAAAATACAGCATTTACCATGTCATAACTCAACAACTTATCACTAAAATGGCCACATAGTTTTCACCAAAGTGGTCACATAGTTTTAAGCAAAAGATAACTTTCATTTATCAAGTCCTTCATTTAGTAAATCCTTAATTCAGTCACCCTTAAGGAGGCAAGCCTCTTTAATTGACACAAAGTACAAAGATCAAAGTTCTCTAACCATGGGGTGCAATCAAGTTACAATATCATCAGTCACTACTCAGTACCCTCTTAAGAGGTAGTGGAAAGTACAAAGGCCATCTATTCCAAGTCACAAGTAAATTACAGTATCATCCATCACTACTCAGTGCCCTCTTAAGTGGAAAGTACAAAGGCCATCCACCCCTAGGTCCCAAGCAAGTTACAGTATCTTCAGTAAGCATTAAATACCCAAGGAGAGGTCTTTTCATCTTGATTTGAGGCAGGCTCTCAGCTGCCATAGTTCTTCCATGGACCCAGCCCCTACCTGAACCCACCAAACTGTCACCTGGGTTCAAAGGCAGACAGCTCCGAGTTCCTTGTCCAGCTCTCCATGCAGTTCCTGCTCCACAATGAAGCTCAGAGTGTCCAGTCAACCTCAAGTCCTTCACAGTTTCTGTTCCTGGGAAGAGAAAACTTAACAGAGCCACAACAATATCTACACACATCAAGCTTAGCAGAATTACAACAATATTCACAGACACGGTTGGCACTATCATTTCAATTTGCTTTCTTTTTTTTTAATATAAATTTTTATTTTTTTCTTGTTTACATCATTCATTTCCATGAGATTTTTGAGTTACAAATTTTCTCCCCATCTTTCCCCTACCCCCAACCACAAAACAGTGATCCCACTGTAAAGCCCTTCCCCCAATCTGCTCTCTTTTGTGCCTTCCTCCAACACCCCTCTAACTATCTGGTAGGGCAGGGAGGGTTTCCCTACCTCAGTCCCTGTATATCTTAATTCCTAGTTGCATGTATTGCAGAGCTTTAAATTCTAGATTCTTTTGGTTCCTCCCTTGTCACCTACCCCCGCTGGAAGGAGAAGCCATTCAATACAGGCTGTGCATGTATAATTACACAGGACATCTTCACAGTGGACATATTGTGAGAGTCTGATCATATGTCCCTCCTTCCTATCCCACCCCACCTTGTTCTGTTCTCTACCCTGTCCTTGTCCCTTTACTGAAGTGTGTGCTTCCAGCAACCCTCCCCCAGACCCTGCCCTCCCCTCCGTCATCCCACCTCTCATCCCCATGCCCCCTACTCTACTGTGTGGCATGATACCCAATTTAGAATTTATGTCAGTCCTTCCCTAAGCCAAATTCAATGAGAGTAAATGAGAGTAAAGTTGTAA